>OW240916.1:145721244-145864723 GCA_933207985.1 Pelobates cultripes | reverse complement strand
TGTCACCAGATCTAATTGGTGGCACTGGTCAGCGTATCCACTGTTAGCGTAACACACCCGCTTTAAGGACACTGACTGCTATTCAATCTATAACAGTGAAAAAAGTTTTTTGTTTTTAAATCCATGCTTTGTGTCACCAGATCTAAGTGTTGGCACTGGTCACAGTATCCACTGTTAGCGTAACACACCCGCTTTAAGGACACTGACTGCTATTCAATCTATAACAGTGAAAAAAGTTTTTTGTTTTTAAACCCAAGCTTTGTGTCACCAGATCTAAGTGTTGGCACTGGTCACCGTATCCACTGTTAGCGTAACACACCCGCTTTAAGGACACTCACTGCTATTCAATCTATAACAGTGAAAAAAGTTTTTTGTTTTTAAATCCAAGCTATTGTGACACCAGATATAAGTGGTGGCACTGGTCACCGTATCCACTGTTAGCGTAACACACCGGCTTTAAGGACACTGACTGCTATTCAATCTATAACAGTGAAAAAAGTGTTTTGTTTTAAATCCCAGCCATTGTGACACCAGATCTAAGTGGTGGCACTGGTCACCGTATCCACTGTTAGCGTAACACACCCGCTTTAAGGACACTGACTGCTATTCAATCTATAACAGTGAAAAAAGTGTGTTTTGTTTTTAAATACAAGCTTTGTGTCACCAGATCTAAGTGGTGGCACTGGTCACCGTATCCACTGTTAGCGTAACACACCAGCTTTAAGGACACTGACTGCTATTCAATCTATAACAGTCAAAAAAGTGTTTTTTGTTTTTAAATACAAGCTTTGTGTCACCAGATCTAAGTGGTGGCACTAGTCACCGTATCCACTGTTAGCGTAACACACCCGCTTTAAGGACACTGACTGCTATTCAATCTATAACAGTGAAAAAGTGTTTTTTGTTTTTAAATCCAAGCTTTGTGTCACCAGATCTAAGTGGTGGCAATGGTCACCGTATCCACTGATAGCGTAACACACCCGCTTTAAGGACACTGACTGCTATTCAATCTATAACAGTGAAAAAAGTGTTTTTTTGTTTTTAAATCCAAGCTTTGTGTCACCAGATCTAAGTGGTGGCACTGGTCACGTATCCACTGTTAGCGTAACACACCCGCTTTAAGGACACTGACTGCTATTCAATCTATAACAGTGAAAAAAGTGTTTTGTTTTTTTAAATCCAAGCTTTGTGTCACCAGATCTAATTGTTGGCACTGGTCACCGTATCCACTGTTAGCGTAACACACCAGCTTTAAGGACACTGACTGCTATTCAATCTATAACAGTGAAAAAAGAGTTGTTTTTTTTAAAATCCAAGCTATTGTGTCACCAGATCTAATTGTTGGCACTGGTCACCGTATCCACTGTTAGCGTAACACACCCGCTTTAAGGACACTGACTGCTATTCAATCTATAACAGTGAAAAAAGTGTTTTGTTTTTTTAAATCCAAGCTTTGTCACCAGATCTAATTGGTGGCACTTGTCAGCGTATCCACTGTTAGCGTAACACACCCGCTTTAAGGACACTGACTGCTATTCAATCTATAACAGTGAACAAAGTGTTTTGTTTTTTTAAATCCAAGCATTGTGTCACCAGATCTAATTGGTGGCACTGGTCACCGTATCCACTGTTAGCGTAACACACCCGCTTTAAGGACACTGACTGCTATTCAATCTATAACAGTAAAAAAAGTTTTTTGTTTTTAAATCAAGCTATTGTGACACCAGATGTAATTGGTGGCACTGACTGGGGAAATGGGCACAGTATGCACTGTGAGCCTGACACAGAAGCTGGCAGCAGTGGCAGACAACTGACTGCTATTCAATCTATAACAGTGAAAAAAGTTTTTTGTTTTTAAATCCAGCTATTGTGACACCAGATGTAATTGGTGGCACTGACTGGGGAAATGGGCACAGTATGCACTGTGAGCCTGACACAGAAGCTGGCAGCAGTGGCAGACAACTAAGTGCAATTACATTACATAGAAAAAATAAATTAAAAAAAAGCATACCCTAACCCTAACCTAGCTATGCTTTTTCCTATCTTATGAACAGCATCTACACTTTCCCTCCTCTTACTAAGCATGCAGCTTGAGAATGAATCTAAAATGGATGCCTTCCAGGAGGTGGGAGGGTCTGCTAGGGAGGGTGTGCTGCTAATTGGCTGGAATGTGTCTGCTGACTGTAAGGTACAGGGTCAAAGTTTACTCAATGATGACGAATAGGGGGCGGGTCGAACCGCGCATATGTTCGCCCGCCGGGGCGAACGCGAACATGCTATGTTCGCCAGGAACCGTTCGCCAGCGAACCGTTCGGTACATCACTACTCATAACACTGATTGGTGGATTAAGTAACCAATTAGAGTGTTAGGAGTCAAATTACACAGCGTGGGGAAAACATTAGGTGTCTCTCCCCCAATTTTTATTTTTGGCACCCACCCACCGCTCAGGGGTGTGGACCAGGGGGGAGGACATTAGGCCCCCCCCCAATTTTTATTTATGGCCCTCACCCACTGCTTAGGGGTGGGGGTCAGGAGGGAGGCCATTTGGTCCCCCCCAATTTTTTATTTATGGCCCCCACCCATCGCTCAGGGGTGGGGGCTAGGGGGGAGCACAATAGGTCCCCCTCTTATTGATATTTAGGGCCCCCAGCCGCAGCTCAGGGGTGGGGGATGGGGGGGGCAATAGGTCCCCTTTAGCTTAAAAGCCCCCACTCACGCATCATGGGTGGGGGCGCAGGAGGGGGGAATGTTTTTTGGGTTTTTTTTAACAGTGAACAGCCACAGGCTGTATAGCAAGTAGGGGCATAAGTTAATAAGACTAAGTAACCAGCTTATATAGAGGCTGGGTCACATGCTGCACTGGCCAATCACAGCCATGCCATTAGTAGGCATGGCTGTGATGGCTTCTAAGGGCACACAAGTCAAACGCTTGTTGATTGGCTGCCCTGCAGCTTTTCAAAACGCGCCATTAAATCGCCGAACACCGAACTCAACCTGAACATAGAGTGATATGTCAGTGTTCGGGTCCGGGGGCCAAAAATCTTAATGTTCAGTACGAACCCGAACTTTACATTTCGGGTTCGCTCAACTCTACTCATTAGTTACCTATGAATGTGCCTATTGTTTTACAATCAAATTCTTAGAACATATTGGAAGAAAAAAAAAAAAACAGTTATGATTTGCTGAATCACAGAGAGGTTTCACAATCGGGCTAACTACACTTTAGTACAACTCGATTAAAAATCCACACATATACACTTATTCAGAATACTTTCTTTTATTTCACAATATACATATTTTCAATATAATTAATGCAAGGAATATCACTATTTGTTCTGATATTTTATCTATCAGTGCACTTGAATGTATTCCTTGTATCATTATGTTCTGTTGAATGAGCTAAGTGATGTCCATTAAAAAAAATAAAGCATAGGGTTTTCCATGGATAATACACTTACATGCCTATATGTTAACCATACATTAACACAGCTCAAAATCTTGATTTTCCTACAAATATCAAAAAGTGTCTGATATAGACTTTTAAACAAACCTTGAACTGAGCCAATTTATTAAATATAAATACCTTGTCATGTTATTTAGTATCTGATTGAGTTTTTCTATAGCAGGTAATCACATAATAAAAAGAAAATATAACAATATTAACCTAATCATAAAGTAAAAGTAATAAACTAAACATATTGCATATACTTGTTGGATTCGTTTCTAAAGTGGAAATTTTAGGAAATGTAAGAAGTACTTTTTTCCTTGTGTCAGTCTTGAAGTTGTGTGGCATGTTTGTCAATGTAAGCCATTTTTTATTACCAGGCTAAAGAATGTCAGTATGTACAAATCTGTATTTCTGAGACTGCAACCTAGGGATTTGACTGAAGAATGTGGAAAGAAATATCTGATAAACCTCTCTAATACATTAGATTATCCATGTTTAGAATACGGACAAATACGTGTTTGCTATGATGCAACTCTATTCTTTGCTGGGTTCTAATTCTTAGACTCTAGAATAAAAATGCTTTGAAATCTTAATTAAGTCTAAATTAGCTAACAGAACAACATAATGTAACAGCAATATAGCAATAGACAAACAAATTATAAAATAGGGGTAATAATATTCTACATAACACTTCTCTTTCAGGGGGAATTTAAAGATTTTAATGCATTCTCACTTTTGTTTAAGGGGAGACTCTAGACAAAATAATTACAGCTCAATGTAGGGCTCATGCTACCTGGAATCACCTGATTATTCTTGGTAGATGTGAAATTGTGCTCAGTGAAGAAGACTCAAGAAAAAGTGTGTAGGCACAGCAAGATGTAGTATCATGCCCGGGATGAGCATAGTAAATCAAAATGGAAATATCTCCAGTATCTGTAAGTCAATAAATCATTCCCATAATTTTAGAAAATAAAAAAATAATGGTAATTTAATCTTCGGTATGTGTACCTGAAATGTTTCTCAGATGACTTCTCTCAAAAAGCAACTATTTTAATGTTTCTGCTTCTGAAATTAGGTTAAGTTCTGTGTTGAAAAAAATAAAAATATATAATAAGAGTCACGGACTGGCCGCAAGCATTTAAAGCTTCCGTGGCTCACTAACTAAGGAGCTAAAAATAACCAAAGTTCCAAGCACCATAAAGCTACCAAAGCAGATACCCACCTTCCTCATGTCACCCATAAGATTTGGAGGACAGGTCCACAAGGAACAACCTTCGGTTCAGAGGTATACCAGAGATGGTCCAACATTCTGACCTGGCCAACTACCTGATGTTCCGAGAGCTGATACTAGCTACGCACCCAGAACAGCTGGTGACTGATAGAGTTCACCGCCGTCGGAGACCGAGCAACGGTCATGTGGGACGTAATAGCGTGCATCCATTTTTACCATGTGAAAGAGCTCATTACCAAGGCCTGCAGAAACGCTGCCCTTCCTTAGCCATACAGCTATATCCAAGGCTTTGCAGACTTGTCAGCCACTACGTTGCAGTTTTGGAAATCGCTGTGACAAATCAGTGCCATGCTTAGATCCAACGACCTGACCTACCGATGGGGATACCCGGTGAAACTACTTATCCAGAAGCAAGGAGTGACCAACGCCATGGCAACACAAAAGGACTGCATGCAAAATCTGAAAGACTGGGGTATACCATTACCAGAACTTCACCCGGCCACACCGGCCAAAATCCCCAGACTGTCAAAAGAATGGTTTCTAGCTTGAAAACACAGGTCCCCGGCCCGAAAGGTATTGTATAATAGTATGCTATGCATGACTGTATATTTAGTTTGTAAAGTTTATTATGCATTCAGTTAACTTCATTATGGGAGACAAATTTGATGGCTATAACTGCTCTAGCAAGAGTAATGTACATATAGTTCACTTATTATATATGACTGAATCAATATGCTACGCTCCTTAACGCCTCCTGGTTAGACGCCGACTGCCTGATTTGCATCAGATAAGGACAAACCACTAGAGCCATACAGCCAAGGCACAATTGTCCTACTCTGTGGCAGAGCTCCCTGTACCCCGGCTGGGTACCTCCGCCAAAGGACCGCTTCCTAGCTGGAACAGGGGACAAGCCACAGCACTTCTGTCCACAGTTGCTATGGCTGGACTGGGGCCCTGGAACCGCTCCTTCCTGGAGCCAAATGGGGAATTAGCTCTAGTCCTTGCAAGGACTTTCCCCATTGAATCTTTTGTAAGCTAGACCAGCAGACACGGGAGCAAGCCTTCTTCCCTAAAATCTCCTGCAAGCTGGAACAGCAGACACAGAAGCAAATCTCCTTTCCTTCCAATTCCAATAACAGGACGACACAGTGTTGGAGTGTAAGCAGGAACAGAACTGTACCAGTACAATTTAAAGGGCCAAAACCAGTCTTCAACATACAATAGCCACAAATAAAGATTTTTAAATGGCCATACCTCTCAGGGGCCATAGTCACAAGGCAAGAGACTGGCAAGCAGGCCTCTCCAAAACCCAGTGGAGAGGTCACTTTCACCACATATCTCCCTCCCTGGGGGTAGACTAACCAGGTACCTGACCTCCGGTCAGTCAGTGCCTGAGTTAGTTGAGTAGCCCACCCACAAGTAAAGACTGGTACTCCTGGCTTCCTTGTTGTTTGGTGGGTAGAGACCAGAGGGATTCTGCTCTGCAGCCAGCATTACCGCTGGGCAATTGAGAGGTGTGCCAGTTCCAGGATCAAGGACAAAGGGAGGGCAGAGGCCAACTGCACTCTGCCCCGTTGCCAGCACTTTAGCTGGGATGGCCTGAGGGTTTTCAGGCTCTGGACAAAAGAAAAGGAGAGGACAGAGGCCAACTGCGCTCTGCCCGGATGTCAGCTCTTATGCTGGGGTTGGATCAGCGAATACTACCCCCAGGACCTGGTTGGGGGTCTATTGTAGAGAGAGGAGATCACCCACCTCCTGGTATTCTTGTGGGGTAGATTGGGGATCTGGATCAGCCATCCAGCATCCCTGTAGGTCTGGTGCAGAGACTGCAGTCCCATCTGCACCATTGGGATCAGGGCTGCTGTCTCCCTGTGGTTGGGGAGAAGGGTCAGTTTTCTCTTCTCCCCGAAAGGTACACTGCCACTGGGGAGGGAGACCGGTTGTCTCCTCTCCCTGAAACTCCTTCTGCCGCTGGGGAGGAAGGACGACACCTTCGGCTCCCTGAGATGCATACTGCCGCTGGGGAGTCTCTTCTCCCTGCAATGAAAACTGTCGCTGAGGAGGAAGGACTCTCCCTGTAACATACTCTGCCACTGGGGAATGAGACCAGTTGTC
This sequence comes from Pelobates cultripes, assembly GCA_933207985.1. NCBI lineage: Eukaryota > Metazoa > Chordata > Amphibia > Anura > Pelobatidae > Pelobates > Pelobates cultripes. The sequence goes on along the minus strand of OW240916.1, from coordinate 145,857,928 downwards.
TCCACTCCACTCTGCCGCTGGGGAGAGAGACTGACCCTCTTCTCTCCCAATAATACACTCTGCTGCTGATGAGGAAGGACGACACACTTCTCCCCCTGTGATACGCACTGCTGCTGGGGAGAGAGACTGGTTGTCTCCACTCCCTGTATGATACACTGCTGCTGGGGAACAAGACTAGGTGTCTGTTCCCTGGACCTCATACTGCCGCTGGGGAGGAAGGAAGACACACTCCACTCCCTGTACTGCACACTGCCGCTGGGGAGTGAGACAGGTTGTCTTCACTCCAAATAATACACTCTGCCACTGAGGGGGAAGAACGACACACTTCTCTCCCTGTGACGCATATGGCTGCTGTGGAGAGGGACAGATTGTCCCCACTCCTAATATCTCCATCTGGGGTTGGAGATCTGGGCCGGCTACCCAGCATCTCTGTAGGGCCGGTGGAGAGACTTCGGCCCCATCTCTACCTGCAAACTGGGTGTCATCCCAGGACCCAAGTCAATAAGGTCTTCCATCTCTGGGGCTGGTTGTGACGTAGGGGGTACAGTACCCAGGTCTCCTGAGGACAGGCTTAGTTGCTGGGGAGGAGGAACAAAACTCAATGCTCCCGGTGGTATAGTCCATAAGCACCATCAGGTCAGAGACAGGCATAGTCCTGCTCGAGCTCCCACTCTTGGTTGGCCAAATAAGACAAATCTGGTTGAATTTCCACTGTTTCCATAAGGCCTAAGCGGTCTTCCTGCTGATCTCGTATGCACCAGAAACAGGAACTGTCCGGGTCTCCTAACGCCGTACTATATTCAAAAACCTCCCACAAAAGACCAGGGCCATTGTAGTCTTCTCCCTCAATCCGTTGGAGATAGATCTGCCTGGGGTAGCAAAGGAATGCGTGCCACTGCAAGGCCTGGTATGAGATATCCAAATATACTTCAGACATGACAAGGGTCTCCAATTCTCTTACCCATTCTGCTGAGGGCTGGTTTTCCAGGAACGGCATCCGCAGTTCTAGCTGTTCGTCTTGGCGCTGGTTGGTGGTAAAGATTTCCCATCTCTGGAAGAGTCGAATTTTGTCAAGGTCCTCTTTCCAGAGATCAGTGCGCAGCATCACCCTCCACTCTGTCTCGCTATCCTCTGGGTGGAGGTGCTCCATACTGTGCTGCACATCCTGAAGTCACTGCTGGAGCCTGGCATCGAAGCCGGATATTGACCGGTAGTACTCTTCTTCCATACTGCAGTAGTGCTGGTTTTCCCAGGGCTAGGAAGCTGATCCCACTGCTGCCACCACTTGTACCTCCGCCAAAGGACCGCTTCCTAGCTGGAACAGGGGACAAGCCGCAGCACTTCTACCCACAATCGCTGTGGCTGGACTGGGGCCCTGGAACAGCTCCTTCCTGGAGCCGAATGGGGAATAAGCTCTAGTCCTTACAAGGACTTTCCCCATTGAATCTTTTGTAAGCTAGACCAGCAGACACAGGAGCAAGCATTCTTCCCTTAAATCTCCTGCAAGCTGGAACAGCAGACACAGGAGCAAATCTTCTTTCCCTCCAATAAAAGGATGACACACAGTTTTGGAGTGTAAGCAGGAACAGAATGAACTAAGGCTTTATTGTTTCATATATACACATTTTCCCGCAAGGTTACCACCCATGTGGACCTTGTGGTACACAGGACACAAAGTTACAACAGCCAATCAACACAATACAGTACAGTTAAACACTCCCATTCATTCCATTAAATTCCTCCCCTCTGCTTGGGAGATAATTGGGCTAATTACTGTATCAGCTCAATTATCTCCAAGTGAGAAATACACTTTTTACACAATTTCTATAACTCCAAAATTATACATCACATTCGCATAAAATTACATTTTCTGAACCAGCATAATTAGGGAACAAACATAACCAAAAATTATGCGAATTAGTCTAGTGGTTCGGGAGATAGCTGGATGTACCATTTGACCGACCGCAAGCATGGTTTTCCTGCTCAAAACAGTTCCATAGATTTTGGCTGTGCGGCCAGTCCATTCACCACAGTTCAAATATCGTGATAAAAAACATGATAGGTGCTCACTATAGTATTAAACACAGGATATTAGTGGGCAACACAACATGAAAATTACGACCCTTAATGTTAAGGAGCTTAACACCACGGGTAAACGTAGTCTCCTACTTAAAGAGAGGGGGATATTGCCTGCATCCAAGAGATACACTTTAGCAGGGATCACACACAGTCTATCTTTAACAAACACTACTCGGGGAATCTATCTTTCTCCATAAAGATGTAGCTCTCACTATCCAATAAAAAAAAAAAAAATATAGACCCACAGGGCAGATATATTATCCTTATAGGCCTATTCAATAATGCACAATGCACCTTGGTAACAGCCTACTTCCCTAATACAGATTCCAAAGCGTATCTCCAGTCTCTCCTACTTACCATTGACAAAGTCAGAGCAGGTGGCCCACTCTTGTGTGGGGACTTCAGCTTTATCCAGACGCCTACACTTAACACCACGGCCCACCCCACAGGACGCAGAAAAACAAAACAAAAAACAACTGATCGCCACAGGCAAAGCCCTGACTAAAGTGCTCACGCAATATGGCCTTTATGACGCATGTCAAACACTGCACCCTACAGTGGCAAATTATACCTTTCATTCCAGAATGCACAACAGGTACACCCGGATAGATACGATGTTCTTAGACAACACCACCCTAGCTCAATTGTCGTACTTCCAAATATGCAGGGAGATCACCTGGTCTGACCACAGCCCAGTCCACCTACTTATATATGAGGAGTTTCAATTTAAGGGCAAGGGGCATTGACTCCTTAATGAGTCACTACTGACTGATCGTTCGTTTTGGGCTTCTGTTCAGTCTGAACTGACAGACTACTTCAGTGACAACGAGTCTGGTGAAGTGGCTGACAACATGGTATGGAATGCCCATAATACTCAGAGGGCTATTTATCAGGAGATCCTCCTACCTCAAAAAAAGGAGCCAATCCAAACTCCTGGATTACTATAAGGAACTAGCAATACTTTCCGCAAAAAACAAGAAATAACCTTCGCAGGAACTACTAGCCAAAATTAATGCGCTACGTTCGACACTAGCTGCACTACATGCAGAAAAAACTAATCGCCTCCTTCATAAACTGAAGACCACACCTCCAGCAAAGCCACTAAATGCCTAGAGGCCTCATTTTGAGGAGGAAAATAAAAACATTAACCCCCCAAGCAATAAGTCCAATATTTGCAGACTTTCATTCCAAATTGTATAATTTACAATGTGACAACAATATAACCCACCCTATGCAGTTAGACATCAATCACTACCTAACCAACATCTCACTACCTAGACTCACTGAGGAGCAAGTACACTCCCTCTTGCAACCTATTACCATCACTGAAGTCCCACAAACTATCAAACACCTACCTCCAGGGAAGCTGATGGACTCTCCAATCTCTATTATAAAACATTTAGCGCTACACTCGCACCAGAGCTTCTGAAGGTTTACCAGGTGACAGGAGAATCCGACCTCTTACCACCGGAAATGCTCCTTGCTGCGATAGTTACAATCCCCAAACCCAACAAAGCCACAGATATATGTAAAAACTATAGACCTATCTCCCTCCTCAACACAGACGCGAAGATAATGCCAAGTTAATTGCCAATAGGCTGAGCCCAATCCTACCACACCTAATTCATGATGACCAGATTGGCTTTGTGCTGGGCCGCCATGGCCAAGACAACACCCGTAAACTTACACTGATACTACAGAAGTTTGGAAGGTCAAGTTTAGGTGGACTTCTACTTCCCCTAAATGCTGAAAAATCCTTCGACTGCCTTGGCTGGGCCTTCCTAAGGCAAGTGCTGGACAGATATGGATTCTCACCACAGGTAGTTCGACAAACATTTGCACTCTATTCATCACCCTCAGCACAAGTGATTCAGTCGGGATTCCTCTCCCCTGCATTTCAAATCACGAATGGAAAATGGCAGGTGTGCCCCCTCTCCCCACTCCTTTATGTCCTGGCATTAGAACCCCTGTTACATCTCATTAGACAGGGCCAGATCATACAAGGAGTTTGACTGGGAGATAAACAGATACAAATAAGTGCCTTTGCTGATTATGTACTGTTATATGTTACTAATCCAAAGGAATCCCTTCCCACTCTTTTGCAACTAATTCAGGCCTATGGGAGGGTCTCATACTATTCTGTGAATGCGGCCAAAACACAAGCCTTGCCCATCAGCATCCCGGCCTGCCTTCTCTCCATCCTTACCCACGCCCACAACTTTGACAGGAGAACAGACTCTTTAAAGTACTCAGGGTTAACGATTACAAAAAATCCTGCAAACCTAATGGTGATGAACTACATAACTGTTTGGAACACATGTAACCAGGTTATTAAAACAATGGGCACTGCTATACTTGTTCTGGACAGACCGCATAGTAGGACTTAAAATGTCCATATTGCCAAGGTTGTTGTACCTATCCCACACTTTCCCTCTCCGCCTACCCCATCCTATTTTAAGGTGATCCAGTCAGACGTGGGGAGATTTGTGTGGGCATTGGGAAAAGCATGAGGGCCGTTTAAGCTGTTATAAGCCCCCAAGCAACTAGGAGGGCTGACACTGCCCAACATACAAGCCTACTATCAAGCGGCTGTCTTAGTCACATACCCCATATCATAACCACTGCCAAGTCACAATGGGTTTCCCTGGAAAAAGACTTAATAGGTGGTCATGAAATCCCAAATATGCTCTGGATGCCGAAACAACTTGGACCAAGCGTGACTCTCTTTACCCCTCGGGTCCAGCTCTAGTTCCAAATATGGAATAAATGCCGACCCAGATTGTGTAGCACCTTGCCCCAATTAGGGCTCTGCCATATTCGATCCCCACATTTAACTCATTACCATGGCATTGTAGGGGCGCAACACACCTTTACCATCTGTTCGAAGTGGCAACACTACTAGATTACCCATGCCTCTCTGTTAAATATTCACTCCCACAGTCTCCACTATATTCATATCTACAGCTGAAATCTACTAAACCAAAACAGTAAGACAACACCCAGACTCATCTCTTACTACCATGTCACTCATTACCTGGGAACAAATATGTATAAATGTGAAACTTTCACCTCAATGTAAACCGATCTCCATGTGCCATAACCTAATAACTAAACACAACAGCTTCTCCTCTTCCAAATATGCGAAACAATGGGAAGCAGATCTCCAATGCTTGATGACATCTAAAGAGTGGGAGACCATAATATCCAACCCGCTTAAACTACTCCGATCATTGAACATCGAAAAATGATCTACAGGTGGTACTTAGTACCAACCAGATTACATACAATTTTTCCTTCCACCCCCCCAGATTGTTGGAGATTTCAAGGAGCTGAGGGCATGATGCACCATATTTGGTGGCAATGTGCACAGCTGGGTCAGTACTGGTCAGAAGTCCATGATCTAACCCAAGACATAACGAACAGCGCCCTCCCCTTTACCTCAAAAACATACCTGCTATTGGATCTCCCAGGGGAGATGCTCCAGCACAAAAGAAAAAGGATCTTACACATTGCCCTGACAGCACAACAACTAATGGCAAGGAGGTAGAAGTCTCCTATAACCCCCATGAAAGAAGACCTATTTGGGGAATTGCACAAGCAATGGATATACAAGACTTCCTTTTCATCGCTTTTTCCTCCTTCCTCACTTTACCTGAAAACATGCAAAGTCTGGCCCTCATGGAGATCTGGTAACCTAAGATGACTGCAATTGTGTGTAATTTCATATAGGCCTGATCTCGACCTCAACTGTCTGAGTACCAGGTCGGCACCAAACAGCAACCAAACCTGCATTACTTGACTGTTAAGCATAAAAAGAGAAGCGCAGCTCAGTTGTCAATGTATTGCAATGTACCAAAGATGCATTCCCTCTTTTCCCTCTCCTCTTTTTTGTACCTATTCCCTATCTCTATTAAAAAAAAAAAAAAATGTATTTTAGTAAGACATCCTGATTGGATTGCTAATACGGTTTTTCACATAAGATTGAATTCAAAGTGAATTTTAAATTTAAGGGCAAATCAATCAAACTGGAAGCATTGCTGTCTTTTTCCAGTTCATCTATTTTGATCTTAATTTAGAACTTCACTTTGAATTATTACTTTAGTGAATACGCCTACACTTGCCTGACACCCACATCACTCTTATAAATACAGATGATAAAAGGGTTGCAGCGCCATATGAATATTCTATGGTCTGGATAAAAGTCAGTAGATCTGTAAAATAAAAGGACAGAAAACTCAATATGGTGTAGTATGTTACATAGCTGAAAAGAGACTTGTGTCCATCAAGTTCAGCCTTCCTCACATATGTTGTTGCTGTTGATCCAAAAGAAGGCAAAAAACCTGGTCTGAAGTGCTTCCAATTTTGCCACAAACTAGGAAAAAATTCCTTCTTGACCCCAAAATAGCAGTCAGATGTTTCCTTGGATCAAGCAGCTATTACCCCACTAATTAGAAATTATATCCCTGTATGTTATGTTTTTGTAAGTATTTATCCAATTGCAGTTTAAACCTCTGTAGTGACTGACAAAACCACCTCTTCAGGAAGAGAATTCCATATCCTTATTGCTCTTACGGTAAAAAAAAAAACAGTTTCTTTGCCTTAGATGAAATCTCCTTTCTTCCAGCCTAAATGTGTGACCTTGTGTCCTATGTATAGCCCTGTTTATGAATAGATTTCCAGATAAAGGTTTGTACTGGCCCCGAATATATTTATATAAAGTTATCATATCCCCTCTCAGGCGCCGTTTTTCCAAACTAAATAGATTAAATTTTTTTTAACCTTTCTTCATAACTAAAATATTCTTCTAGTCATTGAAGAGAAATATAGAAAACACACTTCTAGTTTCCTGGAGCTTCTAATCAGCTCCAAGTAGTAGCACCTTGGCAGAATGAGCCCAGTCAATAGATATACTGGTGTGGTGGAGTCTTGGCAGGAGGAGTTTCAGGATCGAGAGGGAATGTATAGGAATCCCAGCATGGATGGCAGTATAGGAATATAGAAATAACCAACAGTGCTCATTGATAAAAACCAATATTAAAATAAAAGAAGAGGTACTCATAAAGGGAAAGCAAAAGTGGGTTTTGCCCGAACCAATTAGCATATGTGGCATAACCACCAAGGATATAGCAGAAGTCCTCACAATAAAATCTTCTAAAAACAAACAAACAATCAAAGTAAATAAGAAAGTATAAGGTTTTTAGTACAGATAAAAATATAGAAAAAAAAAAAAAAACAGGCTCTCTCAAAGTGTTTCTATTGTGTTGTGCAGAAGTGCAAGACTGGAAGAAGTGCTGCTAGTAATCTGCGCTCACCAGAGGTGCAGATAAAATACTCTTGTCGATTGCCATGGATCCCACACTGGCTGAAAAAGAAGAAAATCATACAGCTTAGATATTGTGAAAAAAATATACTAGAAAAAAAAAAAAAAACAGCACACGTTAAAATAGCGCAAGTGAAAAATTAACAGACGGTAGTCACTAAATCTGCAATCCTAAAGGATTGGGCTTGAACCCATGTATATGACAAATCAAATAGTATTAATTAAGCTGTAAATGTGAATAAATCTGTACAGCTAAATGGGCTGCAGAATAAAACCCTTAGTGTTTTAAAGTGATCATGGTGCAAAGATCCTTTTGTGCAGTTTTCAGTAAGATATTTTGGTGCAAAGCTACCTATGAAAGCATTCTTTAGAGTTAATATTGAAAGAATATATATAGAAAGATTGAACATAGTAATTCTAGATATCATTCACAAAGATCAAACAGGTTTTGTGTCAGGTAGGGATATTGCTGATAATAGTCGTAAAATCTTAAATATAATAGATCTAAAATTACAGAAAATACAATCTGTTTTTGTAGCATTAGATACAGAAAAAGCATTTGACAGGGTGGACTGGAAATTTCTAGGATTGGTAATTGAGAACTTTGGCCTGACAGGCTTTTTTTTTAAAGAGAGTACAAGGTCTTTATATACAAACTCACAGGCTAGAGTTATATGTCCTGGTATGGTATCCGATTGGTTAGATTTTCGGAATGGCACCAGACAATGATGTCTTCTGGCACCACTCCTTTATGCATTAACTATTGAATCTCTAGCAGTGGCAGTTAGACAAAATTATAAAATTGAAGGGCTGCAGATATATTCAAACACCATAAAATCACTCTGTATGCGGATGATGTTATACTAACTCTCTTGAACCCAATAGGCTCAATTACAAACTTACTGAAATTAATCACAGATTTTGGCAATTGCTCTGGCTACAAATAAAATATGAACAAAACACAAACATTATCCTTTCATATAAATTCTGAAAATCTAGGGCATCTAATGGGAAAGTATAAATGTAACTTTTATAATGATAAGATAGATTATCTTGAAATCCTAATTACATCAAAAATAGATAAAATCGGAGAAGTAAATTATAAGAAACTATTATTTAAAGGAAACTTTCAAAATTGGAAAGGGCTAGAAATCTCTTGGATGGGACGCATGAATACGATATCGGCATATGTAATACCAAAAATAATCAATTTCGATCCATACCAATAAGAGTATCACGCTCAATGCTAGAACAATTTAAAAAACGGTTTATGAAATTCATCTGGGGGAATAAAATACCTAGAGTTTCATATAATATGCTTACTAAAAGAGTGAGTAAATGTGGAACGGGCCTTCCTGATATAGTGGAACTACATGACTATCATGTTCACTCACTTTTTTGAAATGGGACAATTTTAATAATTTAGATCCCAGCTGGAAAAATATGGAAACAAAAAGTAATACTCTAAATTAGCTTGGAATGGTTCTGAACATTATGGAAAGTTTTCATCATCAAATAGAATTGTAAATGAAACACTTACCACTTTTAAACTATTTAAGAGAAAATTGGGTATCCGCAATGAATTAATTTATTCTGCACCAATGGAAGTTATTGATTTTTTTATTTTATTGATAATAGATCTATCAAAATGGAAATAATGTAATATTCAAAACATAAATCAAATTGCCCCCTTGGGAAGTTAAGTAATTTATAGATATTCGAGTTCAATTTGGACTGCCCAATCAAGAATGGTACAATTATGTTAGAATAAGACACCTATTAGATGCCTTAGATATTAAAGAACACCCAGAATTTGAAAGTTTGATCAATAAACACTATAAAAACTGATACATTTCTAAAGTGACACACATATTTAAAGATCTGATGTTTATGGATAAACCCAATCCCATCCAAAATGGGAAAGTAATTTAAATAAATAATTCACACTGGAAACTTGGGGAGATCGATTTGTTGAGATTAGGAATATTATTCACAGCATTAATATACAGGAGACCTTTTTTTAAATCATTCACCGCTGGTATATTACTTCATATAGAATCAAAAAATGTAAGAATAACTATTCAGATAAATGTTGGAGATGTTCTACAGAAAAAGGCACAATAGGTGGGAATGTGAATAAATAAATGAGATAAAAAAAGATCTCTAGTATATTCTTAAAATTAGGATTACAACAGGTAATATTACAACCTCAGACATTTTTATTCCATTTGGATTTTACAAATTGTAATTATGAACAAAAAAAATACTAATTGTTCATATCTTAATGGAAATCAAACTTTAGACAAAAATTGGAAAAATCCAATGACACCAATATGGTCAATAATAAATAACCAACATAAATTCCAACAACAGATGGAGGAAGGATTCTGTAGAAAGGTAAACAAGATATCATTACACAAAAAAATATGGAGTATGTGGGATAATAGCCTATAAAATATGTCTATCCCGGAGTATAAAATAAACAAATAGAAAAAGGTGAAATAAATGAAGGGAAACTCCCAATGTTGCCTGAATAATTACTATAGTATAACGCTCTATGAAATTAAGCATCCTAAAGGTTATAGACTAAAAAAAACTTTTAATAGCATGTCATTGACCAGTAGAATGAATGGCGAATGAATGAGGTATAGTTTGAATTTATGTTGGAATACCACACAGTATACATAAATAAACATATGTCTATGTATATGAAAAATTTCAATAAAGACAAAGAAATAAAAAAAACCTTCATATTTTAAAGTCATAGAACAGATATTCAAGTAAAAAAAAATATATTAAAAGAAATAAAATGAAAAATATGATCTGATCATAAAAAAAATAAATAACAATAAAATATTAAGTCTGAGAATATTCTTTGCACAGAGGTTGACTACTCAGATTACACTCTCAGCCAATGAATTAACAGCAACATGAGTATCATTTTCAGCTTCTGCTGCTTAGCAGAAGTAGATTCAGCCAGCCATGTTACAGAACCTAGGTAGGAGATGTGAAGAGATAAGGAGAAGTTATGAATATCTTCTGGTAAAGGGCCAGATTGCTCATAAAGCAGAGTAAGCACCTGTATGCAGGTAGTTTGTAGGGAGAAAAAAAAAATGGGATACAGCATTTGTATTCTGAAAGAAATATTAACAACAGATAATGTGATATTACCACATAATCATTAAAGTTACACCCTGCTTATATTGCACTCACAAGATTTGTAGTTAAAATTCACATCAAGGGTGCCTCCAATGATGGTAGTGGTGGTGGTGAGAGGGGGGTACAGACCTCACTTTCACTGATGTTTCAATACAGGAACCGAGAGAAGTCAGTAATCCAGAATAAAAAACAAACATTTATTTAAGCAACTAACAAATAATTTAGAATATAAACAAGAAATGCATACTGAGCTCACAGAGCACTATTTCTGGTGTAAGGGTGTTTATTTTGTTATGTATACACACCTGCATACAGATGCCGGTCCTTTAGAGGGAACTGGTTTTCAATATATTGAAATGTGCATAATTTTTTAATATGGTGAGTACTTCACAGATAGTCCTTCAAAATCCACATGCATAAAATATCTTTAACCATAAATTTAATCACTTTCGGTTTTGTTGCAAACTCACTACCAACTAATCGAGAACATACAGGTGAGTGGGGAAAAGTTGAGGAAGTATCTCTATTAATAGGAAAATTCCCAAGTGCTATTCTTTAGAGAGTAAATATTTTCCACAACTACACATTTAAAACTCTGATAGCAATAAATAGACCCTTGAGAGGAACTCTCCCAAAAAAAGAGAAAGATGAAAACAGATTGTATGTATATGTTTTTATCTATTATTTACGTTCTGCTTAGCCTTTACACACAAGAAATTTAGATATTGTAATTTCAGTCATCTGAGAGGGCAATAAATATAATACATTCTGCTTAAGTATCATAATAATTCAGTTGGAAACAAATACCACAATTTGTATAAAAATATACGTCAATGCCCTGATATAGCTCAGATACATATATGTACATCAGTTTTGTTTGATCTGTATTTTTTGGCATTCGCTTGCATTTATTGTCATAGTTGGGATCAAATGCTACCTCAGGTTAACCTAGATTATTGATATGTATTATTTATTAAAGATTTGGTGTATATATCATTAAATTGTGATTCTATTTTACATCCTCTCATATTCATGGACTGCTGTTTACTTTCACAGATTAATGAAAACATGAATTGTCAATATATATGTTAATATACTTGTTGTGAACTTGGTATTTGTGAGTTAAGCCTCTTCTGTTGAGTGTTTAAGGCAAGCATTCATTACAATAGAGTGCTTTATATATGGTTTTATGCTCTTGATCATTTCAGGTATCTATCTCTACAACATGCAAATTCATTTTGTGTTGTGTGCATTCAATGTCCCTATTTCTGAACAATCTGTGATTGTAGAACATTACATTTTTAGTACCCAGTGCTCAATAAAATATGTGCCTGTTTTAATTTGTTTTCGAATGTGTGCCTTGTCTATTTTTTTATTTTATTTTTTTAACACAAGGGTATCTAGAAGTGTTTAGAATCTAGAATTAGAATGATGTGGGGATTTTTAATTTAACATAAAATAAAAGTTTTTTTTAAGTGGTTGCCACTTCTTTAATGTCCAATCAATTTTCAAGTTTCCTCCTCACTCAAAGTAATTTCAAATAAGTGAAAATATGCAGTGATAATCAAAAATCTGATAAACATCTGTTAAATTCTAATTTAAAGTGGATTTTCTTTATCTACATATAATTACACTAGCATAAACTCTCAAATAAACACAAAATATGCAATAGTGCTCAAAGGTGGGTGTTCTTGGTGAAGTCCACTACTTATGTGGATTTTAATACAGTTTTGTCAAAATGTAAAAAGGACATGTTTCGATCTACCGGGAGATAATAAAGTTCTCTCCAACCACTTAAGTTAATTATCTCTAGGATAGAGAGGAGGGGTTGCACTGTTACTGTGGGTGTGTTTAATAATTGTACTGTAAACTGATTGGTTCTGTATTTTGTGTCACAGTTTTCCACAAGGTCCCCTGTGAGAGTTTCCTTGCTGGGAGACCATCATAAAAGGCAGAGTGTGGCCAGCATTAAAGCAGATCGTTTTACCCCTTCATGAAGTCTCGACTGATGTTTGGGGAATTGGGAGCTGTAATCACTACGTTGCTATTATTCTGCTGGGATTTCGGGAGAAGCTGCAAGGATCGGTCCTACAGGGATAACAGGATCCTTTACAGATACCATTTGACAAAATGGCCCACTTTGGACCTCACTTACCTGTCAATAAAGAATTATTTCTATGGGGCCATTTTCTTGCATATATTTCTGCCCCATTTTGTGATTTTAAGTGAAATTAATAAAGTAGTATACAATTTTATTACACTTTACTCCTCTCCATGAACCTTGGATCAAGATCAGGTATGACCTGATCTTTGTTCTTTCCTATTGTAATAGCCAATTATTTGGCTGACAATGAGCTTAATCAGAAATAGACTTCATCACAAGTACATTCCTGAATATTTATTTGTTGGCATTTATTTCATATTTTCTTTAATAACATTTTTCAAAATTATTTTAGATAGTCATCTTTCAGTGATAAGTGAGTAGTGAGATAGATATTGAACAGATTATCACTTTTCACCTATATTGTATTATTTCACCAACACATTTGGTGAAGAAGAATTTACACAAGCTAGGATCTCTGGTTTAGAATGAAGCTCTTTCCTACAGTTGGTTCCACAGAAAATATGCATCTCATAGAACAAGCAGGAATGCTAAACTTCTGTCAAGCCCATTCTTAAGAAAATATAGTAATATGGAGACATGGTAAATCACAGAAGTGTAAAATGCAGATTAAGGGAACAGCGCACAGAAATACAGTTTCTACTAATATAGGATTTAGTTACATCTTTACCACTGTACTCCAATATTGGTGAATCCTATGCTAGTTTTAACATTCAAGATGAACATGCTAACTTTTACTCATTGCTTAAAAAGGGACACTATAGTCACCTGAACAACTTCAGCTTAATGAGGTTGTTCAGGTGAGAACTATAGCTCCCTGCAGCCTCTCATGTAAACACTGTATTTTCTGAGAAAATACAGTGTTTACATTGAAAGCTAGGAACACCTCCAGTTGCAGTCACTCAGAGTGAACCAGAGGGACTTCTGAGATAATATGCCTCCATCCACTCAGATCTGCTGTGCACGAGCATCCTGTGATTCAGTATCTCCTCCCACTGCATGCAGACACTGAACTTTCCTCATAGAGTTTCATTGATTCAATTAATCTCTACGAGGAGATGCTGATTGGCCAGGACTGTGTTTGAATCATGCTGGCTCTGCCCCTGATCTGCCTCCTGGTCAGTCTCAGCCAATCTTATGGGGAAGCACTGTGATTGGATCAGGCTATCACATGTCAGCAGACTGCTTGTTTTTCTGAGTCTAACAGCATGCAGATTTACAGCTTCTGGCTTGAATACAGTAAGATTTTTAATATATTTATGGAGGCATGAGGGGCCCAGGGGGCTAGATGGTCATGTTAACACTATAGGGTCAGGAATACATGTAGTTGCACTGGTGACTATAGTTTCCCTTTAAACTGCATCCAGTAACTATCCTCAAATATATGTTTTCTATTGTGTAACTTAATCCCCATATGTTTGCTAAAATGTGTGATTTTAAGTAACCTTTTAAGATTTAAAACTCTATATTTTAGCAGGTTTGTATTGTTCCCTTAATCTGTATTAATATTGCAAATTGCATATATTTTGGTCTTTACTGCAGAGCCACTACTAAAAAATGCATGTTCTGGGTTCTTTTTTGTTTATTGCATGTTTTCTTTGTATATTTGGAATCCAGAACAGATTCCTTTTGGGTTGAGCATCTCGTCCCTCCCACTCCAAGTGACCACAAGAAAACATGAATTTGTGGCATTTTTGGGAGTTTAAGAAGTTAGCATGTTTTTCTCCCACATAGGACCAACCAATATTGGGTAATTTATTAGCCTTCTGTTTTGAAAATCCACTTGAATGAGATCCAGCATAATTTCAAGTGTGCTTGTGGACACACATCGGATGAGGACTAGGTGTCCAACTGTCACTGTTGACTACGGGCAATAACCTTAACATACCCCCTGCTATGCATAAGGGTGGTACTGCTGGTGTTAGGTGGTTGAACATAATCAGATACAGTACTAGTTGACTTACCATGGTTGGGGGACTATTATAATATAAAGAGAGAGAGGAGTGTCTTCACCTGCTTACCACTCATGGGACCCCAATTAATATAATATGCTTCCACCAATAGGCGGTGGGTGGAGGCTCTAATTATGCTATTAATGGGGGAGGATCTATTGTCCTCCCCTGCCCCTAAACAATGGGTTGTGGGTTGGGTCGCTATTTATAATTTTAATGGGGATGATGAAGTGTCCTTCCACCAAACCCCACCCATGGACAGTGGTGAATCCAAATAATGAAACAATAGAGAATAGCTATGAGATAACACTCCCAATTACTGGCATGAATACCTCCCCTCCCCCCCACTCACATGGTTGGCTAGTGGTCTCCAACCTCCAATTAAAATAAATGAACCCTACCTACTCTTGCACCCTAATATTAGTGTGGACTGATAAAACCTGTGAAATTAAAAACTATACTTTCCATCAGAAGTCTTCCTTATTTTAACTTATTTTCTTTGATCCCCAAAATGCCAAATTAAAATCCATAATTCATGATGCAACTAATGAAAATAAACAATTAAAACACTTATTAGCCAACCAATCAAAGCTTTCTGATTGATAAAGCATAGCAGGAGAAAATTTCCTACACAATGCATTAAGTGACATAGTATGTCTGCTCACATATCAGTCTGCGAAGAAGAAGAGTATTAATAGAAGTATTAGTTTTATTGCCACCCGTTATGAATAGGGTTGGGAGTAGGTAGGGTTAATTATTATTATTAGAGGGGCTTGAGTATCCCTAGACATTGGGGATGTAGTATGAGTGGCCATTCAAGTAATTTGGAGTGGACAATGGCACCATTGGACAATGGCTGCCCATGGGTGGGGTCTGGAGGGAGGACACTAGGTGCTGCCCCATTAATATTACATTTAGGGCCACCACCTGCCATGCATGGGTGGGAGCCATGGGCATCACTAGGTTGAGCCTATATAATAGCCTTTAACCATGGGTGGGAGCAGACATTAGGATGTCTCCATTATTTATTATTATTTTTTTTTTAAATAGCCTTTACCTGCTGGCCATGGGTAGAGGCATGAGGATGGACAGTGACCTGTCCACCCTCCATTATTTATTTTAAAGTCTCTCATCCGATGTCCTTGGGTAGGGGAATGGAGGACAACTCACTCTTACTTTACAAGCTCCACCCCATGGGATGGGGCTAGCGACTGGGCAATAACTGCCCAGTCACTAGTTTCAAACAGTGCTAGGAATAGAAACCTAGTACTTAAAATTATAATTCACTTGCAAAAATGCAAGTGATAATTTGCAACTGTGCACCCTGCCATATAAATGTGTTCCCTAATTTTAGTCAAACCAGTGCTTTATGAATATTCTTATACTGAATAATCAATAATCAATGCTTTGTATAGAAATTAGATGCAAAAACGCAAATCTTAATCCAAATGCATCCTAGTGATTGCGGCAGATGTGCTCAGGTCGACTGAATTCCGACTGTATTTGACTTTAGCAAATATGAGAATTGCCATTGCAGTTGGAATTGTCCAAGCAAAATCGTAAATAACCCTGTTTATGGCAATTTGAAATGTGAAACACACTGCACTAAACAAGCAGAAAAAAAAAACTTTTTTTTTCTTTCTTCAAATAATTAGAAAGAGATTGCACCAAAGCTACTGCAACTACAAATCAGTTTCTCTTTCACAAGAAATAACAAAAACAGCAATATTACAAATCAGCTAAATAATTTCTAAATCAAAGCTTATGTAAATGGCACTGACTGCCTAACCATCACTATTCCAGTTTCACATTAGGATCAATAACACAAGCTATCACCTACTCCCACACAGGTACAGCACTAAAACCAACCCCTGTCTGCTGGTCTGTCTTCCTTAATGAGATTAATCCACTTACTTGGGAATCTAATCTGGGGCTCTCTGCAGTACAAGCCTAAACAGGGCCCTGGAGTGAGGCACCTGTCGTCACAGGGAGGGGTGCAAAACCAAGGAGTTTGATAAATTCCCAAATATATATGTGTAACGGAGCTCCCTGTACTCCGATCGAGTACCCTCCGTTGATGGATGCTCCTAGCGCTTCCTGAGGAATCCAAACACTGCAGCAGACACCACAACCACTGCAGACTCCACAACCGCCGTAGCTTAACTGGAGTCTCGCCATCTTCCTTCCACCCTGGATCAGCTTCTGTCCTCCAGGACCGTGTGGGGAAGACCTCTCCTCCAGGGAGAGCGTAACAGGAACAGCTCTTAAAAGAGCTAAGTGATTAAAAGCTCAGGGGAATATGCAGAGCATAGCAATCCCCAGTGTGATATAGCAGTTCCCTCCAATAACGAGACAAGGCTACGTATTGAGGGTCAAGAAGATCTGTTTACTTGGCACCAAATGGCCTTCTTTTATGCAGATTTAACACATGCAGGACCGCCCACAGGGGTTTACAGAACAACCAATCATAAACGTACATTACAGAAAACACTCCCAGCAATTACATACAAAAATCCTCCCCTCTGCTTGTGATCTAATTATGGCACACAATGCTTAACATAATTATCACAAGCAGGAAAAATACAGTTTTTATACATGTACTATAACTTTAAAACTACACATCCAATCTTCATAAAAATTACATATTTAGAATCAGCACACTTTAAATATAACCATAACCAAAAATCAGACAAATCCATGCAGGGGTTAAAAAGTTAGCTGGAGGTCCCTTTATGACCGACCGCAAGCACATTTTCCTGCCCAAAACAGTTCCATAGATTTGGGCTGTGCGGCCGGTCTATTTCAGGCTGAAAAAACAACTCCCATCGCCGAATGGGACTTAGTCTCTGCAGCTGTAAAATCAGTAGGGGAGAAGGTAGAGCTCAGCGGTGTTCACGGAAATGTGTAGCCGATTTTGAGTTTGGCTACACATGCCGCTGACCTCGTGCGAATGATCAAAGATGGCCGCCGCCACGTGTTCGGCAAACGAACAAAGGCCACCCAGCATTGTCAATTAAGCTGCGGTTAACCGCAGCTTCTGGGAGGTAAATTGCCTGCACACTTCCACTTCTGGGTGGTCTGCCTGTGTGGTACTTGGTTCAGTAAGCCCCATTTACTGAACCAAGTGGGAAATAGCCAGGCACAAAGAGTTTTAACCAGGTCTGGGGACACAGGGAACACCGTCTTAAAGGGGCAGTGTCCCAAACAAGTCTGGGGACACCGTCTTAAAGGGGCAGTGTCCCAATCTTCCTGATGTCCCAAAAGGTATTTAAAGGGCCAGCACCAGTCCCATAAAGAGTCCATAAACCCCAATATGCCCACTGGCTGTCTTAAAGGGCCATACACACTCAATAAAGGTGCATATGTTCTCACAATCCCCCAGGGGCCATAGTCATGTGGAAGGAGGCTGGCAAATAGGCTTCTCCACAACCCACGGAAGCAGGGCAATTTGCCATTTAAAGGGCCAGTTACAAATAGCAGTTTGTAACAATATGTATATAAAAACCAGGAGGCTGTGCTCACCTGAACATGCATAAATGGGGTGCTGCTGAGGGCCAATTTATACAATACACAACAACCAGCGCATTCACCTATCCACTAAACAGCAACTTCAATGTTGACAGATTTTATTAGTTTTTAAAAAAACACTGAATCTAGGCAAAAATAATGGGGGTTTAGTTGCATTATATGATCATACATTGCATAAGCCGGCCACAACATCAATGTACCCCATCTTTGGCAGGTCCTACTCTACCAGCCTAATGTCTGCTCATATGAGATTAATTTACTTACTTGGTGGGAAAAATTCCATCTTGGGCTCTCTGCAGTACAAGGCTAAATAGGGCCCTGTGATGAGGCACCTGTGATAGGGAGGGGTGCAAAACCAATGAGTTGTCTAGACTCCCAAATATATGGGGTGCTGCTGGGGGTCAGTTTATACACTCACATATCCACTAAGCAGCAACTTCAATGTTGACAGATTTTATTCGTTTTTTTGTTTGTTTTTTTTTAAACACCTAATCTAGGCAAAAATAATGGGGGTTTAGTTACGTTATATTATCATACATTGCATAAGCCTGCCACAACGTCAATGATGATCAGATAATGTAACTACACCCCCATTTTGTTTGCCTAGATTGGGTGTTTTTAAAAAACAAACAAACAAACAATAAAATCTGTCAATATTAACCCCTTAAGGACACATGACGGAAATATTCCGTCATGATTCCCTTTCATTCCAGAAGTTGTGTCCTTAAGGGGTTAAAGTTGCTGTTTAGTGGATAAGTGAGTTCGCTGGATCTTGTGTATTGTATAAATTGGCCCCCAGTAGCACTCCATTTATGCATGTTCAGGTGAGTGCAGCCCCCTGGTTTCATATATATATGTCTTCCTTAATAGCTGAAATCTAAATTTTGCTTCTTGTAGATTGATTAAAACACATGCTTTTTCACAAGTATTTCTGAGCTATTGAAGTTAATTTTGCATACTTACCAAGGCATTACATTTCCGCACTGCTTTCAAGGTTACTGGGCTACTAGAGAACAAGTGCGATGGAGATAAATCCAGGTGCAGGAGAGCAGGATTAGTGGTAGAAAGCAAGGATCAGGAGCTCAGTCTCAGAGAAAAGTTATAATATTAAACTGTTGATTTCTATGCAGTACATTAAAAAAATAATCCAGTTTAATTGAAACTGGAGATTGTGCCACTTTAGGATATTTTATGTTTTTTTGTTTTGTTTCCTACTACATACAGCTATTGATTAAATTCATATTGAAATGTATGAATTACTGGCTGGTAGAGTAGTGCATTCGGTTTCAAAACAAATTACGATTCATCCAAATTATGGGCAGGTGGCGGTCCATCTGAAATACCAAACTTTGAAATGTTTTATGGCCGAATCATGAACAAATGAAAAGGGCAACGCACAAAACCATTTCGTTTGACTTGTAATTTGGAGTTCTGTCCATAGCACCAAACAAAAATGATGATTGATGGAAAAAGGACATGATTGATGGTTAGGGATAGCCACTAAATAATGATTTTATTCACAAATCAAGTGAGAAGTGACCAATAAAGGGGAAAATTGAGAGGACAAAAAAATGAACTGCTTCATCTGTAATTGCTTAATCTCATTGTCTTGAGTCATCTTGTGCCATTCTTCCATTTACCATTAAACCATTAGTAATGATTTAATATTAGACAGTCCCCAGCAGCCCATTCCCTCTGTACTGCTGGGCTAATGAGGAAGCCTTATCTTAAGCAGCAACGGCTGAGAGTACTGGTTGAGCACTTTCAGCCCATTGTAGCTGCCCATTGCTGGTATGAATTGATATGACTGAGGAGGTGTAAGCTCATATTAGTCATATCTCCAGTGGGCCACAGGCTGTCGGTGGCCAGGAATAGTTATTTAATGTTAATCTGCTCAGAAATGGTTTGACACAGAGTAGAGGGACAGCACCAGAGGACTGCAGGCTAGTGGTGTATCTAACACAATGGTGCACAGGGGCCCACAAGCTAGAATGGGCCCAAACATATTCTTGCACCTGGGCCCTCTCTTAGGGATGCCACCTGGAAGGTATTCAAGTCCTCCTGGCCGGTGTCGGTATTGCAGTCATACCGGCAATACAAATGCCGGTATTTTTCTCAGTACTGTATAAACCAGTAGGTGATGCTGTGTGGGATAGGAAGTTACAGCATCTCCCTCCCTGCCTCTCTCTACTCTCTGATCCGCGGGGCAGCAGCTCTGCACAGAGAGACCAGCATGGGGACACAGAGGGATCCTGGGAGACACAGAGACATAGAGACACAGACACTAAGGGAGACATGGAGACACTAGGGGAGACATGAGACAATGGGGGATCCTGGGAGACACAGAGACATAGGGACACTGGGGGATCCTGAAAGACACAGTGACATGGTGACACTGGGGGATCCTGGGAAACAGAGACATGGGGACACTGGGGGACACAGAGACACTAGCAGACACTGGGATAAATGGGGACACTAGAGGAGACATGGGGACACTGGGGCACACAGACATAGGGATACTGGGGATCCTGGGAGACAAAGAGAGATAGGGATACTGGGGGATTCTGGGAGACACAGAGACATGGGAACACTGGGAGACATGGGGAAACTAGGGCACACAGACATAGGGACACTTTGGGATCCGGAGAGACATGGGGACAATGAGACACTAGGGATGACTTGAGGACACTGAGACACTTGGATGCATAGAGACAGTGTAAAACATGGAAACTGGGAGACATGGGGACACTAGTGGACACTGAAAGACCTGGGGATACTGGGAGACATGGTGACAGTGTGAGACATGTGGAAACTGGGAAACATGGGGTCACTGGGACACTAGGGGATACTGAGATATATGAAGACACTGTGAGACATGGGGACACAAGGAGACATGGGAACATTGAGACACTAGGGAACACTGGGATATATAGTGTCCCCTAGTGGCCCCATGTATCTCAGTATCCTCTAGTGTCTGTGTCCCCATGTCTCCCAGTGTCTCAGTGTCCCTGAGACACTAGGGCACACTGAGACACTAGGGGACACTGGGAGACATGGAAACACTGAGACACTAGGACACACTGAGACATTAGGAAACTCTGGGATACATAGTGTCCCTATGTATCCCAGTGTTCCCTAGTATCTTAGTGTCCGCATGTCTCAGAATGTCCCCTAGTGAATCAGTGTCCCCATGTCTCCCAGTGTCTGTGTCACTGAGACACTCTGGCACACTGAGCACTAGGTGAGACATGGGGACACTAAGACACAAGGGGACACTGGGAGACATGGGGACACTGAGACACTAAGGAGACATGAGGACAGTGAGGCACTAGGGAACACTAGGAGACTTAAAGACACTGCGCTGGGAGATAGTGGGGGCAATCCCTCTTACAGCAGTATTTTTTTGTGATTTTAAAGAATTTTCTGTTATGTCACTCCTTGTAATTTACATATTGTGATGTCATACATGCATAATTGATTATGCAAATTATTATGGGCGGTATTTATTTATTTTTTTAAAAGGTGGCAACCATACCCTCTCTACATTAGTTCTACCATTCTGGCATTGTAACCAATTCAATGAGATTAAATAGTTATAGCACCTGCAATGTTTGAAATGTATCTACATCTTTGTATGGGTGTAATTGTTAATGGATTTCTTGATTGAGAAGCAGTTGGTATATGTTAGGGAACCATACTGCCACTTTAACTAAAGACACTTCCCTATCTAAGTTATTAAAAAGGGAAATATGCATCACTTATTTAAAAGTTAGTTTTAATAAATATTGCATTAGCTTAGGAAACAGTCTTTTGTGTGTAGATTGCTGTACAGGTATACTGTTCAGGAATTCCTAAATATAATTAGATGGATTTTTTTCAAATAACTTTATTAAATACAGATAAACATGGGCAAGTATGTTTTATCCACACAGAGTAATTTAGCAAAGTAGGAATTCAAAGTGAATTTCTAATTTAAGGTCAAAATAGTGAAAATGGAAACTTTTTCTAAAAGTCAGCTACGCTTTCGGCTTAGCTACTGTATCTTAAACTCTCACTTTAGTAAATAATCTTGTAAAATGCATATGTAGATTTCTAATCTAAAATAGTTTTTTTTTACTTGATTCAGTGGGATTTTGTGGGTAAAGTAGTTAACAGAGCTGAGAGAGACATCAGAGTATAAGCTAAAATTCACATAACCAAACAATATGAAGCATCATCCAAAAAAGTGAGCAAGTACAGACTGTACCCTCTGATGTATGAGATAATAATGTTAATGTATAATTGTCGGGAATCCCTGTTTAGTAGACGAAGCCCACAATGCAGAAGAGCGCTGAAAGAAAGTAAACCAGATTCGCAGTACAGAAGGGTCAGACAGAGAAGAGTCAAGAAAGCCAGAAGGTCAGGACTGGCAGCACAGGATCAGAAGCGATAAATCAAGCAAAGGTCAATAGCAGGATACAGCAGAGTAGTCACTGAAGGACTTAACACAACAGGAGCACAGTAGATCTGAGCAATGAGTTCTTGGAGAAGTGGTGTTTAAATATGGAGAAACAGATATGTCAATTTACCTTAACTCTGCCCCTTTCTGCATGGACCGCCTTCTGTACCTTTAGGAAAGAGTGGTTTCAGCGTGAGTACACCCTAGGTCATCCCTGTTGCGCTGCCCCTCTGCCTCAGGGAAACAGAGTTCCGTGTGGATCTGTGATGCTGTGCTTGGGATCCAGTCATAGGTGGATAGTGGGTCGGCAGTGATTAGGTGGAGGATCCCTGGTACGGCATCTCCTTGAGGAGAGCGGCAGATGCACAGTGGGACCACGAGGTAAGGAAGCAGGAGAGAGGTTGGCCCGACAATAATGTTGTTGCAGCCATGTATGAGACATGGAGGATAATGGGAAACCATGGGGCAAAAGTGCTTTATCTTGTTTGTCTTTATTTTATGTTCCTTCCACCGAGTAAATACGGTGGAAGGAAATATGTCAAGCCCTGTTGAAGACCAACTATGCCTCCAATAAAGTTAGGAATAGAAACTGCAGATTTAAACACACACTTATGACTAGCCCTTACAGTACCAAGAGATTATATTTCTTTTTTTGCAACACAAATAGGAGCGAGCAGAGGGCAGATGCCACCCAGCTGCCCCTTTGGACCATCCTCTACTGTTTTTAAAAATATCTGTTTGTGGGCAAATTTTCACATGCATAATTTACAATTACCTGATTAGAATCAGTTATCTGAACAGTGCATGCCATGCAGACTGCTATTGCCTTGTAGTGTATATAGATTACCCCCTCCCTTCTGCCCTCCATGCCTGCAGGAATGCAGTTAACATATTTGTAACTATAACCTTTCTTGTTTTGTAAAGCATATAGAAGGGAGATTAAAATTCCTAGTCCATCTACAGACATGTAGATTAACTGAAGACTAAACAGAAAAGACCGGCACTGGAGATGCAGTAGGCAAATAATGGTTATACTTTTTAAAATCCAGTCTGCTTTTTAAAACTAAGTGCTAGTGATGCTCATAAAAGATATAAAGTGCATCATAACAATAGGTTTAACCCAGGTCTGCTGTGAAATCTGGTGATTTTAAAAAGCCATATAAGAAAGCTTTGTGTACATATCTTTATTCTGCATGCCTAAATATTATATTTGTAAAATCTTTCAAAGAAGAAAAAAACTTGAGTCCGGAATACATGGATTTATTCTTTGGAATTATTTCAGACTTGCCTATTGGAGGCCAGCTCCTTCATAACATGAAAAAAAACTTTATTCACTAGATAAAGATAATTCAGAGGTTAGGAGAAACTTTCATATTCTGACATTAATGGCTTCTTGGAAATTGCCTAAAAACTCCTTTTAAAATATAAATCTTTTTTTTTTTCTCTTCTTCCATGTCAGCAGCCTTTTCTTCTATCCACATTCCTTTCAAAGACAGCACAAGTTAGCCATTTAGAAAAAAACTCAGTAATCGTTTTGTTTTAAAGGACAAGGGCTAATCACTAGCTGTTTAACATTCCAGTCACGTGACCAAGAAGTTGCATAAATCAGTTAGTTAGGCAGCAAGATGCAGAACAACTCATCTTCATGTAAAGAGTGGTGATTGCCTTTTAATGTTGCAGTTTTTTTTTTTTCTAAAGCTGTTAAAGCCCAAACATCCTGGTCTATCAGTTTATGAATTATTAATAAAAAAAAGAGAGAGAGAAAAGAGCCTTTCTTTTTCTAAACACTATCTACTAAACCACCACAGACTGAAGTGCCTCACACTGATGCCTGATTTACATAGTCCCAGTTGGAAGTTAATGAAGACTGCTGAGCCACCTTTCAACATGCAGATAAACCTTCATGTATTTAAAAGCAGGGAATATGTGCTTGTTGCTGGCAAATTATTCATCTTAGATCTGAAGTTTTTGACACCGCCTGCGTCAGATAAACTGTCACCCAAATTGCAAACTAATTAGTGATTCAAACATTTTCGAGCTGATTGATGACAGAATAATTTACGCTTGTTTCTCAGTTTCCAGCTGGCACAGGCTGCTGACTGGAGTCCTAATTAACGCTAGTACATCAGTCATGTTCTGCCAAGGCAGCACGTACAATTAAAAGGCAGTTTAAATGGAATATCACATTAAAGAGGCTGGTAGATGCAAATGTGAGGAAACAGCGCTTTAGGAAAGAATGACAACAAAACCCACAAACCAAAACAGAATGAAGATTTTTTTTTTTCCTCCTTGAGAAATGAAGCTTAGGGAAAAAACAAAAACTTAAAAAAACAAACAAAAAAATCAATAAATTCACATCCATGTATACTGCAAATATTACATATGTATATATGTATATATATATATACACATACAGTAGATGCATTTACATATACATATTTAATATTCGTAAGCTATCCAGAGCTCATTATATGTACCAGAGTATTGTTAAAATTATTCTTGTAATGAACATAGAATCTTCCGTACATAAGCATTGACCCCTATTTGCTTATTTAAGCTTACAATGACTTGTAATTATAAAGTATGCAGTAATTGAGGTAAACTGACACATACGAGAGAGGGGTGTCTATGAAAAGAATAATTAGAGCTCTAATCTCACAGCAATTAGCTGCTTTACATTCATCAGGTTTTTAATAAGCGTCACATGCAAATATGTCTTCACGGGCACTAATAGCTGCCTGCGCATTTGTGGGAAAACAATTTCTAACACAGATTTCATGTCTCCTGTCCAAAGAACCAAATAGAGACATTGAAAGAGTGCACAATTTTTATCATGTAAGACATTTTTAGACAATATATTTGAGGACATGTGTCTAAGTCTTAACACAGTCATAAGACATAGCTATGTTAGTGTTTGATGGAGGAATTTAAAGAAAGGGTGAATAGACTGCGGAAAAAAAGAGAAAGACAGACAAAGAGACATAGAGAGAGAGAATTGTTTGTCTCTGCATTTTAAATTATGCAAATCATTTGTCAAATCTCCACAATTTATTTATATGGGAATAACCCATAATTAATTTAATTGAAATAATAATAATAATTATTATTGTTAACAAACCAACAATTCTTTAAGAAAATCAGCAGAAGGTTACTGATAACAATGTTACAAAACACAAAGGATTTTGTTCACAAATCTTTTTTAATTACAGCAAAGTGATTGTACTTGTGTGATATTAATTATGATTCATTATTTCAACTCATGACTTCAGTAATACCACTCACTCTCCCCCCCCACTTAAATTATTGGCAATGGTTGTGGCTTACATTTGTACTAATATTCTGGATGTGTTACAATAGCTGTGCTTCAAATGAAGAAAATGTGCCTGGACAATCTGTTTTAATATATCTATACGGCTATAACATTTCTCTCCTTGTCTCATTAATGAGTGCTTAGCAGTTGCATCCATGAGCTGTTCTATGGAAATACTTATGTACAGAATAAGAGTAATGTTAGAGTGCAACAGAGCTTACCCTTTTAGAACTTGAAACAATTACTGAACAATTTAAAACAAGCTCCTGTGTAGTATATTTAGTTAATGTTTTTGATTTACATAAATGTACTTAAAGGGTTACTCCAAGCACCATGATCACTCCAGTGGTTTGAAGTGTCCGTGGTACAAGGAGCCTGTATGTGCAGCACTTGTATGAAATGTTTCACATACAGAGATATTTAGGCTAGCTGCCAGATACGAGTTCAGGGCTTGTACAATAGTTCTGGGCTGGTTAATGTTAATTCTTTTTATATTCCTTGCACTGAGTTTCAGAGAATCAAAGTCAATGAATTGTCAGGATTGGAATCCAGCTTTTGCAGCTCAATGTGACTCAGGAAAAGGCCTTACAGGATTCAGGTAAGAGGCAAACCATTGTAAAATAGTTTGCACCCTTACCATGGAACAGCACCAGTCATCATAACCATTGTAGCAAGCAATAGAGGTTATGATGCTTGAAATAACTCTTAAATATGTAATATTTTACTGTATGTATTTATGTTCATGTAGAACTAACAGGATTACTGCAAACTGCATTTTAGAGAATGCAATCTGAATTGCCAACAAAAGCCAAATTGTGAATAGAGCTGAGATGGAGAATTTCCCAAATTCTACTATTTTTGCAGATGGATTTGAAAATTCAGCGATTAGTTAGCAACCTTATAAGTATGTATAAAAACATATGTGTGTGCATAGGGAAAAATCGATTCAGCTGAACCAATTCATCCAAAAGTAATACATTTTCAGGGATGGCTAAATTTTGGCTAAATAATGGTTTGATTCCTCTGAAATTGTGAAAAACGAATAGAGGGAAAAATAGGAGGAGCAGTAAAAAAAAAAAATAATAATCTGTATTTATATATAATAAATAAATATAGATTTTTTTTTTTAATGCCTCCTCCTTTCCCCCCTCTATTGATCAATACTGTAATTAATATGAACACTTAGTGGCAGTCATCATTTTTTCTCCATCAGTTATCTTTTTTCTTTATTTGGTGCCAAAGGAGTAATTCTGAATCACATTGATTTAACTTCATTTCAGCTCAGAGTTGGGGAATTTGTATAATCACCTGATTATTTCAAATTTGGACAAAGTACATAAGGAAATTAAATCTCCAAGTCTAGTGAGTACATTCTAAACTAACACTTAGACTATCTGTCTATCGATCGATCTATCTATCTATCTATCTATCTATCTATCTATCTATCTATCTCACAAATTCAACATCAGTTAGCATCAATTAATGTAGTTCCATCTGTTATTAGGGTCATATGTGTGGAATTAATGGTCAGTCAAAATGGAGGGTTGGAAGTGGGACCAGAAGGCAAACCTATAGGCTAAAGATATTCAGCATCTTTGGAGATGAAGAACGTGTTGGGTTGAGAGTTGTGTTTTCATCTGAATATAATTAGTAAATTGAGCACTGCACTATGAAATCCATGCACAGGCGTAATGCAGGAAATATAAAAAAACTTTGGGTAGTTTAGGACTAAATTGTATTTAACATTTTTAGCATTGTATGCAATTTTTATTATATAAGCACTCATTTGTTTGATTTGTTTTTGAATTTTATTAAAAAAAAACACACAAAAATATTTAAAGACCATAAACTTCAAATGGTAGTATTTATTTTCATGTGCTCTGTATTTCTAATATATCTGTGTATTGTAATGTGTCATTGCACTATACACTCTGACACCTATTTGCACTACTAATCTTGTACAACACACATACCTGAATAAATACAGTACATTAATTTCCACATAAATAAAAAAATATATAGTTTCTTTATAATAACTTATTTCAATTTGTAATTCTGGAATCATAGTGCCTTAAATGGGACACTGCCCCCAAAAATAAAGAAATAATCACTATTGAGTACATATACAGGGAGTGCAGAATTATTAGGCAAGTTGTATTTTTGAGGATTAATTTTATTATTGAACAACAACCATGTTCTCAATGAACCCAAAAAACTCATTAATATCAAAGCTGAATATTTTTGGAAGTAGTTTTTAGTTTGTTTTTAGTTATAGCTATGTTAGGGGGATATCTGTGTGTGCAGGTGACTATTACTGTGCATAATTATTAGGCAACTTAACAAAAAACAAATATATACCCATTTCAATTATTTATTATTACCAGTGAAACCAATATAACATCTCAACATTCACAAATATACATTTCTGACATTCAAAAACAAAACAAAAACAAATCAGTGACCAATATAGCCACCTTTCTTTGCAAGGACACTCAAAAGCCTGCCATCCATGGATTCTGTCAGTGTTTTGATCTGTTCACCATCAACATTGCGTGCAGCAGCAACCACAGCCTCCCAGACACTGTTCAGAGAGGTGTACTGTTTTCCCTCCTTGTAAATCTCACATTTGATGATGGACCACAGGTTCTCAATGGGGTTCAGATCAGGTGAACAAGGAGGCCATGTCATTAGATTTTCTTCTTTTATACCCTTTCTTGCCAGCCACGCTGTGGAGTACTTGGACGCGTGTGATGGAGCATTGTCCTGCATGAAAATCATGTTTTTCTTGAAGGATGCAGACTTCTTCCTGTACCACTGCTTGAAGAAGGTGTCTTCCAGGAACTGGCAGTAGGACTGGGAGTTGAGCTTGACTCCATCCTCAACCCGAAAAGGCCCCACAAGCTCATCTTTGATGATACCAGCCCAAACCAGTACTCCACCTCCACCTTGCTGGCGTCTGAGTCGGACTGGAGCTCTCTGCCCTTTACCAATCCAGCCACGGGCCCATCCATCTGGCCCATCAAGACTCACTCTCATTTCATCAGTCCATAAAACCTTAGAAAAATCAGTCTTGAGATATTTCTTGGCCCAGTCTTGACGTTTCAGCTTGTGTGTCTTGTTCAGTGGTGGTCGTCTTTCAGCCTTTCTTACCTTGGCCATGTCTCTGAGTATTGCACACCTTGTGCTTTTGGGCACTCCAGTGATGTTGCAGCTCTGAAATATGGCCAAACTGGTGGCAAGTGGCATCGTGGCAGCTGCACGCTTGACTTTTCTCAGTTCATGGGCAGTTATTTTGCGCCTTGGTTTTTCCACACGCTTCTTGCGACCCTGTTGACTATTTTGAATGAAACGCTTGATTGTTCGATGATCACGCTTCAGAAGCTTTGCAATTTTAAGAGTGCTGCATCCCTCTGCAAGATATCTCACTATTTTTGACTTTTCTGAGCCTGTCAAGTCCTTCTTTTGACCCATTTTGCCAAAGGAAAGGAAGTTGCCTAATAATTATGCACACCTGATATAGGGTGTTGATGTCATTAGACCACACCCCTTCTCATTACAGAGATGCACATCACCTAATATGCTTAATTGGTAGTAGGCTTTCGAGCCTATACAGCTTGGAGTAAGACAACATGCATAAAGAGGATGATGTGATAATTCTGCACTCCCTGTACCCTCAATGAAAACATGCATGCATTTAATTATGTTTTAATTTTTTCGGGACATACATAATCCTTTAGTGACCAGACCGTTTTTCAATTTTTTCCATTACAGGACCAGGGCTGTTTTTACATTTCTGTGGTGTTTGTGTTTAGCTGTAATTTTCCTCTTACTCATTTACTGTACCCACACATATTATATACCATTTCTCTCGTTATTAAATGGTCTTTTTAAAGATACCATTATTTTCATCATTTCATATAATTTACTATAAAAAAATTTTACAAAATATTATGAAATAATTTAATAAAACACACTTTTTGTAACTTTGACCCCCAAAATCTGTTCCGCATCTACAACCGCCAAAAAACACTGTGCTAAAAAATTGTGTCCTGAGTTTAGAAATACCCAATGTTAACATGTTCCTAGCTTTTTTTTTTTTTGCAAGTTATAGGGCAATAAGTACAAGTAGGACATTATTGTTTCAAAATATATATTTTTTTAATTTATCAATAGTGACAATGTAACACTGTTATCTGTCATAAAACTCTGAATCACACCTTACATGTTCATATTTTTTTTTTTAAAAGTAGACATCCCAGGATATTCAATATGGAGTATGTCCAGTCTTTTTTAGTAGCCACTAAGTCACAAACACTGGCCAAAGTTAACATTTATAGTTGTTTGTGTGTTAAATCAGACATCATCAAAATAGAGAGCTTGCACCGATTTTACTTAATCCAAAACTAACTTCAGCTAGAGATTGTCTAACCTGCCATGACTACTTGTGGTTAATATTGTGTTAATGGACAAAACATTACGTTTTTATAAGAATTCCAAATCTGCCACATTAACACAAAAAAATGAAATAAGGAAAATTGGTATTCAGGAATAATATTAGTAAAATGATGTAAATTTACAAATTTTTATATTTTTGTTTAATCTTTCATCATTTAGATATTATGCATTATGTCTTGTAATACTAAGAAACTGAATTACTAAAACATACAGGTATGCAAAAAATGGAATATATACTATCTGGTATCTGTTAAAATATGAGTAAAGTATACTTGGTGGCAGGCTCAGCAATGGATGAGCATTGCACTGTGAGTCAGATAAAAATAGACATACCATATTTTTCAAGTATCTGCCCATGGATGACAATCATACCTAACCTGTATTTAGTGAAGGGTCTATTGTAATGTGCAGAAAGATGGCTACCTCTCCAGTCTAGATTCTCTTTTAAAGGGATACTATAATGCCAGGAATACAAAGCTGTCACGCCCCCGACGCCCCAGTAAATAAAGGGTTAAAAACCCTTTTATTTAATTAACTTACCCCAACGCCCCATGTCCCTCAAAGCTGGGTCAGTGCTCCGCCCTCTCTGACATACCAGGATAAGCTGGCGATAATCATTGCTTTAATATGGGGAAACATCTGATGCTGGATGTCCTCATGCAGATGTCCTCATCTCTGCTGATTCTTCCTCGAAGCTGTAAGAAGCACTGCTCAATGATCATAACTACCACCTCCCCCAGTAACTAGATGACACATAGTTCTGGGAGTCAACTCAGGTTTATTGAGCCACAATCAGCTTTTTATGCACGGATCCCCAGCATGGGATCTCCATTCAACTTAACACAAACCCCTCCCAGGCTTTCCTGTGTATGGGAGATAATTTAGTCATAGACTGGTAACTCAATTATGTCTCAGTTACAGGGAACCACATATGAAATACATAAAATACCCAGAAAACACAATCAAACTACACAAGTCTTATATCCCCGACAGGGCCGCCATCAGGGGGTGACAACCATAACGGTTGTCATGGGCCCGGTGGCCCTGGGGGGCCCGGCCATCCGGGCCCCACATGTAGCGGCGGAAATGCCGCCGGTGCAGTTCCACCAGGGCTCGCATGCTGATGGGGCCCATCGGGTGGCCCACGCACTTAGGGCAACCCGATGGGCCCCATATCTTCAGGGGCCCGGTCAGCACTGTGGCCATGGTATAGCGCAACCGGGCCCCTTTTTAAAAAAACAAAATGCCGCCGCAGGGCAAGTGCTGTTGGGAGGATGTGGTCACTTCCTCCCAGCTCACTCCATGCGGGAGGAGCACGCGCCCGGCAATGAAGAGGGAGAGCCAGCTGACTCCCAGTCCCATCAGCCCCAGCCACCCTCCTGCAGAGACAGGGTAAGAGACAGGAGGGTGGCTGGAAAATGAGCTGTGTGTGTATGTGTATGTGAATGTATGTCTGTATGTATGTATGTCTGTATGTATGTCTATGTCTGTGTGTATATATGTATGTCATTATGTATGTATGTCTGTATGTATGGATGTCTGTCTGTATGCATGTCTGTATGCATGTTATTATGTGTGTATGAATGTCAGTGTATGTATGTCTGTATGTATGCCAGTATGAATGTATGTCTGTATGTATGTCTGTATCTCTGCATGCATGTCTGTATGCATGTATGCATGTCTGTATGCGTGTATGAATGTCAGAGTATGTATGTCTGCATGTCATTATGAATGTGTGAATATCTGTCTGTCTGTATGAACGTATGTATGCCAGTATGAATGTCTGTCTGTATGTCATTATGAATGTGTCTGTATGTCCTTATGCATGTGTGCCTGTATGTATGTTAGTATGTGTCTGTCACTATGTATGCCTGTGTGTCTGTATTAGTGATGTTGTGAACCGTTCACTTCAACATGGATGCTGTCCAGGAGGTGGGAGGGTCTGGGAGGGAGGGTCTGCCGGAGATTGGCAGGGATGTGTCAGCTGACCGGAGTTCGCGGTGAACTGTGGTGAACCGTTCGCGGCAAGTTCGCGAACGGTTCGCGACATCACTAGTCTGTATATGTGTGTATGTCTCATTATGTGTGTGTCAGTATGTATGCCTATATGCGTATCAGTATGTGTGTCTGTATGTATGTTAGTATGTGTCTGTCACTATGTATGCCTGTGTGTCTGTATATGTGTGTATGTCTCAGTATGTGTGTGTCAGTATGTATGCCTATATGCGTATCAGTATGTGTGTCTGTTAGTATGTATCAGTGTGTGTGTGTATCTGTGTCCTTTTGTATCAGTGAATGTGTTTGTGTCTGTGTGTGTATTCATGTGGGCGGGATTTGGAGGCGGTCTCGTTGGGCGGTTTTAGAGGCGGTCCCCTAGGGGCCCAGACCCTGAGCTCAGTTAGGGGCCCCAACATTTCTGGTGGCGGCCCTGATCAAATAATAGCCCGGACCTGACCACCCAAAATGTCCCAATAGTGTTCTGAAAAAAGGCAATGGCCTGTCCACTTTTGGGAGTTCCTGCGCGAACACTGACGAATGCTCCCCTTGGCTTGTAGGGAGCGAATGCTCGCCCCAGTCGGTAGTTCCTTTCTTTCTAACAGCGGTCTCCTAACTTGTCTGAAAGTGGAATAGGCAGCAGTACAAATTTCCCCGGAGTTCCAGGGGTCGCATAGCTGCCAAAGAGTTCCACGCATTCGACAATCATGTACCGCTGCCTGCATTCGGGAGACAAAATGGCTGCAATTCACTAGAACAAAACAGACATTTTCGGGAAAAGTAAATAGGTAACATTAAAATTATTTTCTCATGAAAGCATCTTAAGACAGCCACAAATGGCAGAAGAACAGTGAACTGTACAGCTGTAGTCTGTAAACCAATTAGTGTTAACCCATATTCTTAACCAGACCACTGGTTTTAATTTTTCAGGATTATTTTTCAGGTGCCTTTACAAAGGATTAGAAAAAGGCAAATGTGTTGCCAATATTTAAGAAGAAGTCAAAATCTCTTAACATTGTTATTATTATTATTATTATTATTATTATTATTATTGACATTTATATAGCTCCAACAAATTCTATTGCACTTTACAATATAATAAGAGGGAGAGATTTAACTATAAATGAGACAATTATAAAAACTTACAGGAACAACAGGTTGAAGAGGACCCTGCTCAAATGAGCTTACAGTCTATAGCAGGTGGGATATAAAACACAATAGAATAGGGATAGCAATCAAACAAAGTGGGAGTGAAGCAGTGCTGGAGGAGAGAGAAAAGTTCTGCCCTTTAGGAGAGAGTAAGGTATGCGAAGTAGATGTTACTCTGGGAGGCCATAAGCTTTCCTAAAGAGATGGGTTGATTGAAGACTAGGGAAGAGTCTAATGGTGGTAGGCAAGCTATTCCAAAGGAAGGGAGCCACCTGTGAGAAGTCCTGCAAGCATGAGTTGGGCATACTGGTGCAAGCAGTGGACAAGAAAAGGCCTTGTAATCTGCATGCACATTGGGCCCTGCAAGTGCATTAGGCATTCCCCATATTAAAGCATTGCTCCACTGCTTTCCTATGGCGATTTAACTGACATTGGATGTCCTCATGCTGAATGTGAGGATGTCCAGCATCTTCACAATTCTCTAGTGGCTGTCCAATTGACAGCCATTAGAGGCAGTATTAGTCTAGCAGTGTAATTATTATGATTTACATTGCAACACTAGGGGGAACAGATTAATGAGCAGATAAATGTCTTGATGTAGAAAAATGCTAATTTATGCATTTTAGGGTGACAATTCAAGGTCATCCATGCTCGGCCCCTTTTAGCAAGGCTGGACTGGGGATATAAAGCAGCCCTGGAAAAAAATATATGCCATCCCCATAAGTCATGGTGCCATGTAGAGTGTGTGTGTGTGTATATATATGTATATGGAACGGAATTCCCCATACTCCGACAGAGTACCTTCCATTGAGGGATGCTTCCTAGCTTGCGCCGAGGACCACAAGCACCGCACCGGACACCACAACCACCGCAGACTCCACAACCACCGTAGCTTAACTGGAGTCTTGCCGTCTTTTGTCCACCCTGAATCAGCTTCTGTCCTCCAGGACCGTGTGGGGAAAGACCTCTCCTCTAGGAGAGCATAACAGGAACAGCTCTTAAAAGAGCTAAGTGATTAAAGCTCATGGGAGAATGCAGAGCATAGCAATCCCCAGTGTGAGTATAGCTGTCCCCTCCAATCACGAGACAAGACGACGTGTTGAGGGTCAAGAAGATCTGTTTTACTTGGCACCAAAGGGCCTTCTTTTATGGAGGTCTTACACATACAGGACCGCCCACAGGGTTTTACAGAACAACCAATAAACACGTAGTATACAGTACAAACACTCACATCAATTACACACAAACCCTCCCCTCTGCCTGTGATATAATTACTGAACACAATGGTTTAAAGTAATTATCACCGGCAGGAAAAATATACTTTTTACACATACACTGTAACTTTAAAAATATACATTCAATCTTCATAAATTACATATTCGAACTCAGCACACTTTAATTACAAACATATCCAAAATTTAGCCAATTCCATCCAGGGGTTAACAAGTTAGGTGGAAGTCCTTTATGACCATAGATTTGGGCTGTGCGGTCGATCTATTTTACACAGAAAAATGACTAAGTCCCATTCGAATGCACGAACGGGGACGTTTGTGCATTTAGCTTAGTATAGCAGTGAGTTCAAACTGCTGAATGGTACTTAGTCTCTGTAGCTGAAAACTGAGTGTAGGAGAAGGTAAGGGTCAGCCATGTTCGTTGAAATGTGTAGCCAATTTCAGTTCCATGGATTTGGTTACACATACTGCTGACCTCATTCGAATGAACAAAGATAGCTGCCGCCAGGTGTTCGT
This sequence comes from Pelobates cultripes, assembly GCA_933207985.1. NCBI lineage: Eukaryota > Metazoa > Chordata > Amphibia > Anura > Pelobatidae > Pelobates > Pelobates cultripes. The sequence continues at coordinate 145,822,673 of OW240916.1, read as the reverse complement.
TTGTTGAATGGTGACCACTTCGACTACTTCGGCACTTTGGCTGCATCCGAAGTGCCAATTTAAAGCTGCAGAACTGCTCCAATAAAATTTAAAGGGGCAGCAAGAGTCTTTTAAAATCCAATCTGCTAAAATAGTCTTTAACAGCCAATATCTTCCAGGGGCCATAGTCTTAAAGGGGTATTGTTCACCAAAGTCACAATGTGCCCACAGATGGTTCTTAAAGGGCCATACACAGTCTAATAAAAGTCCATAAGCCCAAATGCTGATTTAAAAGGGTACAATCTCCCAGGGGCCATAGTCGTAGGGGAGGAGGCTAGCAAGCAAGCCTCTCCAGGATCAAGTGGCGAAGGGCACTTCATCACAATATATATACATATATATATATATATATATATTTAAGTAGACATTGTAGCCGTATTAATCCAGTGATGTAGATGGAAAAAAACAGATAAAATTTGTATCTTGTAATTCCTTTTTTTATTGGACTATCAGAATTTTAACTGAACAGGAGACCTATTGTCCCCCAGCCCCCACCCCTGAGCGTCGGGTGGGGGGTCCTAAATGAAAATGGGGGGGAACCTATTGTCCATTGTCCTCCTCCCCGGCGCCCACCCATTAGCGGCAGGTGGGGGACCTAAATAAAAATGGGGGTGGGAACCTATTACCTTCCCCTATGGCCCCCACCCCTGAGCAGCAGGTGGGGGCCCTAAATAACAATAAGGGAGGGGAACCTATTGTCTTCCACCCCCTGAACCCCTCACCTGAGAGGCGGGCACGAATAGCTGCGGTATGAATAGGTTTGGAGTTTCATTCATTCAAATGAAATTCAAATCCACATAAAGTCCTGAATTGCGTCCTAACACGAATGAAGAAACTGTTCTCATTCTGTTAGTACGAAATTCTGTAGTTTCACTGGCATTCTGTCTGAGTGACAAGACGTTTGGAAATACTGCAAGGAAGCATTGTGAGATCACGGATCAAAAGTCAGAATTGTGGGAAAATTGCTTTGATCACCAGAAACGAAGCACACTTTGCTCCTCCGCTGGTCATAGCTGGTCAGGCATAGGAAACCTCCATAAGACAAAGTAGTCCCTACTTTGTCTTATGTTTTAAAGAAAACGAGAGCAGACAGAAAGAAATGAAGAACAGATCCTGACAGAGGGAGAGAAGATGAATCGATTAAAGAAAGGTAAGGTCGGCATGACAGTGCCACTTTAAAGAGAAATCTTAAAGAAAGAAGATTTCACCTCCAGTGAAATACGTGAAATTATCTGCCTAAAGAGGTTGCTTTATCAGCTTTAACAGCTGTACAGATTTCTAAAAACATCTGGAAGATGTAACATGTACATTTTTAAAAACTATCTGGAAGATGTAACAGCTCATTCATCCATTCATGTTTTCCAACATAGTTTTGTTCAAGGTGTATGATTAATACATAGTTTATTTTTTATTTTATCTGATGGGAAATATCTTAAATGCCCCTTTGAATGAACCACCATTGTAAACATTATGTTTAAGAGGAAGCAGGCATTTGTAAAGAATATAATAGCATTTTGGGAATCCACAATTGTTCAAATATGTTATTTAATGGCTTGGTAGAAATGTAACCATTTTTTTCTGTTTTTAGTACCAGTATATAAGTATTTGCCTTAGTCATAACTCAACATGGGTTTGAAAAATCTTAAGCTTACAAGATAATTGATGTTTTCTTGAGTAGGCCACTTGTCTGTTAATGATGTGTTACTGATTCTCTTTCTAAACTGAATCTTGTTGTTAACAACCATATATATTCCAAAAGATCTCTTACGTGTGAAATGAGAAAAGTCGAGTAATGTGCTAGTAAGAGGTTTACCCTTTCTAACAAAACATTTCATGCAAAATGATTTATCCACTAAACAGTGAGTTGTATATATTTTAAAAGAGCACTCCCAACCCCGTAACAACTTCAACTAATTGAAGTTGTTTTATGGTCAGTAGTGTCTGTACGCTATGTTACATTAAGAGATTAATTCATTTTGCAATAGTTTTAGTTAGAAGTTGGGGCTACAGCTACACAACTTTGCCCCAGGTTACTGCATATCTGCCTCTGCAGTATAAGGAAGGTTTAACCAGGTATTATACATACTATTGTTCTCAATAATGGGCCAGTGATCACCAGTCTACATACAAAAACGTAAATAAACCTAAAGTGAAAATGCTGACCCCCTAAAGCACTTTAGTTTGCTCTTTTTTTTAATTTTGGCAATATTTTTTGGAGTATTTTTTTTTTTTTGGGGGGGGGGGGGGGCAAGTAAGCAGCTTAGGTTGCCATGAGTGGGGTTAGAAGTGGAGAGCTTGCAAGCTGTTTTTAGATATAACTTTAATGAAAAAAAAATAAATGCATGCAAGTTTTAATTTCAGGTATATATATTTAACGTGGATTTTTATTTATTTTGTGTTTTTGCAGTTGAGTGTCCCGTCAAGTTATTTTGTTAGTGGCAGTCTTCTTTTAATTGAATAAATAAATAGAAAAATAAAATAAATAGCTTTATTCACGTCAATTTTGTGTTTAATGAATAAATCACAAATCATTTTTATAAATTTGTATTTTTTCAGGCTAAAACTTAATAGGGTGAAATCACTACACTAATTTACTTAATGTTCATAAGTAAGGACATCACCTTTACTTGTACATAAGAAAAGACAAACATCGCTACTGTGAGTTACTAGTAAATATTTTCAGATTTACTTACTAAAGTGATAATTGTTGGGTATTCAATGTGAATTCAAAGCATAGCACAGCTAACTTATAGAATCTTTTGCAATTCAAATACTATGGACTCAAATTTGAAATTCACTTTGAATTCTGTCACGTCACGCTGGGTGGATCCTGGGGTAATGAGAGATGCACCTGACTCCCCTCACGGCTGCTGGCTGGTTCCTCCATTCTTTGGCGGCACGCATGCCACACCTTCTGGCCCACTTTCCCCTGCAGCCGCTTCACATACATTGCGGCATGCAGAGGAAGGGAGATTAGCCTTGTCTGCCCTGCAGGCCACCTCCCCTCTGACAGGTGCCCATTGTTACACACTGTGCCATGGTCCCCCTAGGGTGTCAGAATCCCATTGGATCCCTGGTAACATATTCAGGGGCAGTGTTGGAAACAACTAGTTGAAGTGGCCAAACGGACATAGCTTCCCAACCACATGAAGGGTTTAACGCCTACCTATACTGGAGGGCTGCCTGATTATATAGGCCCAGAGACCCCTCCTTTTGTGAAGGTTCACACTTCTCGTCCCCTACTTAAGCACAGACCATCCTGGGTTCTGTGCTCAGTTGTTTCGTGAACTCGCTTGGGAACACAAGCTTCCTCTGTCTTTGTGAACCATTGCTTGCCTGGACTTGCCTTAGTTAACCCCAACCTACTGGAACCTTCCTTTTTAACCCTTGCCTGACTGTACCTGCCTAGGCTAACCCCTACCTGCTTGGATCAGTGTTGGACTTGTAAATGTAAATGTTGCGTAAGTCTTTGGCTATTTGTTTAACCAGCCAAAGACTTTTAACTTTTGTTTGCTGATCCTATCTTGAAGATCTACTAAGACTTTATTTTGTTTTGCTGGTCCTGGTCTTGCACTTTTTGGTATTGTTCTCCAACTTTTCAGTTAATTCCATTTGTTTAACCAAAGATCTTGAGTTTAGGGATTGTTCTACTATGGATTTTTTTTGGATTCAGTCTTTCATTTGGCTTTTACCCCCTTCTGCTAGTTCAGGTTCTAGAACAGAACCTTAATTGAAGTGAGAATTTATAGTAAAATTCTAATTTAAAATCAAAATAGGCAAACTGGAAAAATTTTCTAAGTCAGCTATGTTTTTAGTTCAGCTAGTCATGCTTTAAATTTACATATCTTAATTTCTAATCCAAAAAACCCACCTGTTTCGCTTTCTGAATGCCTCCAGCCCGCTTCCTCCTCCAGCTCCCTCAGAATGTTCACTGAACCATAAGTTAAGCCCAAGCCGTCACCCTGCAGTCGCATTATATGGTGTCATCCCAGTTTGGGTTTATTTAATTACTTACTGGTTCGTATGTTCGTTCGCATGTTCGGTTGTTTTCGTGCCTACTCGCACATACGCTTGCTTTCAATAACTAACGTTAGGGGGCTTTCGGGTCTTTTACCCACACGAACAGTGACCCTCATTCGGCTCCTTTCGTATATAGTGACGATACATGCTTTTCATAAGTGTTAGTGTTAGTGTAATTTCGCGCGAACAAGTTTCATTTCTTAAAAACGTATCGGAAACACACGAACATCTGGTTGTGCCATAGGGTGTTTGTGCGATTACTCCCGATTACTTTACGTCTCAAGGTTCACATAAGTATACAAATTGATGTGAATTGTTTATATGTTTGTCTAATTGTTCAGGTAGTGGATACCCCTACAGTTTGGTTTAATCGCAGTAGGTTTTAGTATTATCCTAGGGGAGGTTTTAGGTTATATTAGATATATTCATGTGTTGAAGCCTGATTTTGTTAAACATCTATATGTTGTTCATATTTTTTATTTTTTTTTATTTATTTTATTTTTATTAGGTTTTGCGGATAACTTTATCCGCTATACATCGGTTACATGAAATACAGAAATAATGGAACTTATCCAACTTGTAAAAGCAAATTACAGTCCATGTAGTATAGTCATTTTACATAACATGGCTTAATTTATACAGATTATACATAACAATATGGGAAATATTGATGTGTTGTTGAAAGTTTCCTACATTTTACTGGTCCCTTGTCCTACTCTAATTTCGTTTACTGCTTGAAATCTGTTAGTGTGGCTAGCTCTTATTGACTCCCTTCTATGATTCCCTCTAGTCTCTTGTTGAATTCCCTTTGTATTTCGCCTTGTTCTCTGTTGGTGGTGGCCATTTCAATGTGTTTTACTCATTTTCCCTTCCTTTTCTCATCCCTATTAAGATTGTTTGCCTTCATGCCCTCATGGACCTGGATACGTTTTTAGGAACGACACCCATGGTTCCCATGTGTCTAAGTATTGTTTTAATTTACCCATTGTGGACATTCTCAGTTCTTCCATCTGATGAAAGTTGTCTATTTTCATGAACCACTCCCTTCTAGACGGTCTTTTGTGTGTCCTCCAAAGTCCCGCTATTACTGATTTTGCTGCTGTTAATGCATAATATAGGAGTGAGTGTTTAAATTTGTTCAAAGAAAAGGGTATGTTAAAAAACAGGAGCTTTTCAGGGGTAAATGGTAAGGGGACATTACTGAGTCGTTCTGCGATCCTCGCTACTTCCCTCCAGAAGCCCTCTATTCGCTGGCAGTTCCACCATATGTGCTGGTAGGTACCCTGTTCCATCTCGCACCTCCAACACAGTGGAGAGTTGGTGGAGTTAAATTTATGGGCGTTTATGGGGACACGATACCATTGTGTGAGAAATTTATAATTAATTTCCTGCAACATAATGCTAGAGCGTGATTTCATCATTTTGGTGAAGATTGTGAGCCAGGTCTGCTCCTCTATCTGTGTTGAAAACCATGTCTGGTTCCTTATCGTAAACCAGGGAAGTTGGTTGTTTACGCTTTCTTGAATCATGCGGTAACATTTGACTATGATTTTATTTGTTGGCGGGCGAGAGCATAGTTTCTCAAACTGTGTTTCTTCCCTGGGTTTCCAGTGGAGTAGCCCTTCTTTATTTAAAAAATGTTTAAGTTGGTGGTATTGGAAAATTTGTGTCATTGTTGCATTGGTGGAACCTGTTTTTCAGAGGTATAAGTCCTTTATCAGTGATTATGTCCCTTAATGTTATAACTTTGTCTACTGACTGGGTATTACCAATTCTTGCAGTATGACACTATTGCCTATAGGGAGTAAGGGGTTGTGGGATATCGGGTAGTTTGGTGATGGAGATGGTGTAAACTCCGTGCGTAGATGTAATGTCTTCCAGGTTTTGAGTGTGGGGGATACTGTCGGTAAGTCCTGCGGTATCTTGCCTCCGGAGGTGGACAAAGTCCACGGGAGTGCGTGTAGCGGTGTTCGTGTTTGTGATTGCTCTATGTCCACCCAGGCTTTTTTGGTTCCTCCTCTAGACCACTCCAGTATTCTCCCCAGGTGTATTGCCCTATGGTAGTTTTGGAGGTTTGAGCATCCCAGTCCTCCCCTCTCCTTGGGCCTTGTCAGTAAATTAAAAGCTATAAGTGGACGCTTCTTTGCCCAGATGAAGGATGTAAGTATTGACTGGATAGTATGGAAAAAATGATTTGGAATATGTATTGGGATTGTATTTAGGAGGTATAGAATGCGTGGGAGCACATTCATAGAGATAATATTTATCTGTCCCATCCATCGAAAATGCGGTCTATCCCATCTATCCAAATGTTTCTTTATGGCTGTTATCAGATCTGGAAAGTTTGCTTTGTAGAGCGTCTTGTGTGTGTTAGTAATTTGAACCCCTAGGTATTTAATGGAGTGTTTTGCCCATTGGAAAGGATAGGTGTCTTTCAGTGTTCATATTTGGTGAGTGGGCACATTTATATTTAATATCTCACATTTGTCTATGTTGATTTTAAAATTAGATAACTTGCTGTAGCTATTTAAGACCTCTGTCAGGTGGGGGAGACTGGTTAGGGGGTGTTCTAGGGTAAATAATAAGTCGTCTGCGAAGGCTGAGACTTTATATTCCTGTTTCTGGACCCAGATTCCCTGTATGTTACTTCGTTTACGTACTTCCTGCAAGAGTGGTTCTAGGGTTAATACAAACAAAATAGGTGATAACGGGCATCCTTGGCGGGTGCCGTTACTTATTTTGAAAGGCTTAGATAGTTGTCCATTGACCTGCAGTCGTGCCATTGGGTGGGAATATATTGCTTTGATCCACTGTAACCATCTGTCTCCAAAGCCCAATGCCTCTAATGTGTTTAAAAGAAAGGTCCAGTCCACCCTGTCAAAGGCCTGTTCTGCGTCTATTGCCAGGAGTAAGGTTGGAATACACATTTGGGACATGTGGTTAATCAGATTTATTATTTTGGAAGTGTTGTCTTTCGCTTCCCTGGTTGGGACAAAGTCTGCCTGATCAGGGTGGACCAGACCTTGTAAGAAAAGGTTTAAGCCTGGACGCCAGCATCTTGGTAAAGATCTTAACGTCGACGTTGATCAAGGATATTGGCCTATAACTGGCACAGTTTTCTAGGTCTTTCCCTGGTTTGGGCAAAAGTGTTATTGTCGCTTCTAGTGCTTGGATTGGTATGTGGTTGTGTGAGGGGATAGAGTTCATCACCTGCAGTAGGTGTGTGTTGAGTTCTGTTTGGAAAGTATTATAGTATGTAGCTGAGAACCTGTCGGGGCCTGGGCTTTTATTATGTGGAGTCTGTTTTAATGCTAAACTAATTTCGTCAATGGTGAATGGCTCCTCTAGAGATCTCATTGCCGCTGGTGGAAGTGCTGTGTCAAACTTGTCTTCTAGATACTTTTTTATATCCCCAGTGCTCGTCCCTTGTCCCTCTAGGTTGTATAATGAGGTGTAATATTGTCGGAAAGTTTCAGCTATGTCTTCTGTTGTTTGCGCTATAGACTTGTCTGGACGTCTGATTTGGGGGATATATGTTAGGGTTTGTTTCTCTTTTAGGGCCTGGGCAAGTAATTTACCGCTTCTCTTCCCTTGTGAGTAGTATAGTTGTTATGTCCATAGGACGGCCTTTTTTGCTTTATCTTGTAGTAGTGAGTGTAATTCCGTCCTAAGGGCAAGTAAAGTGCAGTATACTGAGTCGGATATATCGTGTTTGTGGGTTTTTTCTACCTGTACAATTTTATCTAGGAGTTCATTGATCCGTCTATTTTTTTCTCTTTTGATTTGTGCTCCCCATTTTATTAGTTCCCCCCTTAGCACTGCTTTATGGGCTTCCCATTGTGTATAGGCTGTGGTGTTTGTTGTTTTATTTTCTTTAAAGTATAGTTTAATTGTGTTTCTTATTGATTCTTGGACCTTTTGTGTTTGTAGGAGAGATGGATTGAGTTTCCATAATCCCTTGAGACGTGGGAGCGAAGGTATGCTTAAAGTGAGATAGATTGGTGAGTGATCTGACCATGTTGTAGGGCCCATGGACGTGTCTCTTATTAGGCTGAGGTCTCTGTGTGAGGTCAAGAAGAAGTCTATCCTGGAATATGTTTTATTTGGTGCAGAAAAGTGTGTATAGTCTCTTGTTGTCGGGTGTAGTACCCTCCAGCAATCTATTAATTGGTTTGAGTGGAGGATGTGTTGCATTTGAAGTCTCATAGTGGTTAGGTGTTTGCTGTTATGAGATGTACTGTCTTTATTGGCGTCGAAGGAAATGTTAAAATCACCCCCAATGACCAGTATGCCGTTGGTGTTTTGTTTGACCTTTGCCATTATTTTCCTAAAGGTTCCGCTTTGGTGCTTATTTGGAAGGTAGATTGCAACCAGTGTAATTGATTCTGTTCCTACTGACCCTTGTAGGATAATGAATCTCCCTGAATCATCTGTAATGTGGCTTGAGTAAGTGAAGGGGACTTTGTTCCCTATCAGAATCGCTACCCCTCTTGCCTTGCTTTTGTTATAGTTATTGTAGTATACATGTGGGAATTTGGGATGTTTGAATTTCGGAGCATCTGGTCCTCTCAAATGTGTTTCTTCTAGGAATGCTAAATCTATCTTCTTATTGGCCAGTTCTGTAAGTACCATCCTTCTCCTTTCAGGGATGTTAAGTCCTCTGACATTTTGGGAAATAATACGAAGGGTACCCATCTTCCTGTGCTAGTCTGTCTTTAAGATTTTTTGGATGACGGTTAAATTTTAATTCATGTAGCTTTTACCGAGTTGACTGAGATGTATTGGCTCTCTGCGAGAGCAGATGTGATGCCCTTGCTGCAGGAAACTTGCGGTCTGTTAGTTTAGGTGGGCAGTTGCCTAATGTTAAACAACCAATAACCAAAAAAAAACAATAATAACTATTTACAATGAAAGTAAACGTAAGTATCGAGTCTAGTGCCCCCCGAGGAGTTGTTCCAGCGGGAGCTCTGTACTCTCGTGGGTATTAGAGGCCCAGAGCTTGCTGTTAGGGAATTGTGTGTTTGTTTTGCTTGTGTTCCCAGTCCTCTATGGAGTCGGTACTTAGCCCTGAATTTACCCAGTTCTGTGTACTGGCTCAGGGGGTAGATATGGGATAGGCTGAAATTGAGATGGTAATTTAGTACTGTTCAGGACCTCTACTGGACCTACTAAATCTGTGGTAGGAGTGTGATCCCGCTTATAACAATTGCCTCAGAACTGTTTAAATCCGAGCAATTCTGCAGAGGACGAGGGTTATGTTCTGCAAGAACTTTGCTGCGGATCGTGGTAGCTTTAATGTGTGTGAGTGTATAACTCCCCTAGTGACGGAAAAAGTTGCACTTATGTGATAAGGGTTGGTTATTAATTGGGCTGTCTTGTATCCCAGGAGTGTATAGGTCGAGGTCAGTGTACTGGGGTGGGATTGATTATATGCATCAGTGATTTAGAATGTGATAGTATCGTTACAGAATTGTCTACATGAAAACATACAGAATTACACCGTTATATATTTACCACTCCCGAGTAGTAAGGAGAATGCGGGTTATGTGGTAGAAGTCCTTCAAAACTAATGTGACAGTCAATAACAGCGATAGTTTGCCGGCAACGGATTGTTTTCCAGCTTTCAGTTTATTCTCCTTGGAGTCATCGGTTGCCTCCTGGGTCTTAAGAAGGGGGATGCAGGCGGCGTCTTCCACGCTGATCTTTTCCAGGTGATGTTGTTCATATTTTATCCACAGGTTCGTTCAAGTACTATTAATCTGCATACATTTTTCCTACCTTTTGGTGGCTCATCAAAGTTGTCACTTCTATGTTGGTTACATTTTAGTTAGTAATTATGCTATAATCCTCAGTTGTTTATGGACATGTTTAGCTTATTTAGGTGACACTCTCTGTCCAGCATTTTCCAGTCACAAGGTGCTCATCATTTCGTGGCAGCATTTGCATTTCACCTCGTATTTAGCAGTTTGGGTAGGTTACCCAAAACTCATTTCCTGTCACTATAGCAACCTTAGGACCACCCCACCCTCGGGGTCCCCTTCCCTTGGTGCTGAAGGGGTTAAAACCCCTTCAGCCACTTACCTTAATCCAGCGCCAACTTCTCATCCCCCGCCGACGTCAGCTCCCGAGTGGAGTGGAATGCACATGCGCGGCAAGAGCCGCGTGTGCATTCAAACAATCCATAGGAAAGTATTTCTCAATGCTTTCCTATGGACATTTGGCTAATTTCTATTAGTAGATGTAACTGGCTATTAGAGTTCCAGGTGTCCAGTAGTGTATATTTTCCAGCCTCTATGCCATAGGCTAGTGGTCCCACGAGGCCAACACCCATCCTCTTACTCGGAAGTATACGTCCATCAGCCCAATGCATAGTTATTCCCTCACATGGTTGCATAGAGAGCATGAGTGATTTAGAATGCGATAATATCGTTACAGAATTGTCTACATGAAAACATACAGAATTACACCGTTATATATTTACCACTCCCGAGTAGTAAGGAGAATGCGGGTTATGTGGTAGAAGTCCTTCAAAACTAATGTGACAGTCAATAACAGCGATAGTTTGCCGGCAATGGATTGTTTTCCAGCTTTCAGTTTATTCTCCTTGGAGTCATGGGTTGCCTCCTGGGTCTTAAGAAGGGGGATGCAGGCGGCGTCTTCCACGCTGATCTTTTCCAGGTGATGTTGTTGTTTATGATCCAGCTGGGATCACCGATGAGTGCCGTGCAACCCTGGATGGTCCAGAAGGATGGAGTAGTGGATGGTTGGTGGACGGCCACCCTGTTCCAACAAGGTTGCGACGTCAGCAAGGCGGTGGTGGAGTCATGTTTTGGGCCGGTATCATGGGAAGAGAGCTGGTCAGCCTCTTTAGGGTCCCCGAAGGTGTAAAGATGGCCTCTGCAAATTATGTGGAGTTTCTGACTGACCACTTTTTTCCCTGGTACAAAAGGAAGAACTATGCTTTCCGTAATAAAATCATCTTCTTGCATGACAATGCACCATCTCATGCTGCAAAGAATACCTCTGCATCAATGGCTGCTAAAGGGATAAAAGGAGAGAAATCCATGGTGTGGCCTCCATCCTCCCCTGACCTCAATCCTATTAAGAACCTTTTGGAGCATCCTCAAGCAAAAGATCTGAGGGTGGGAGGCAGTTTACATCCAAACAGCTATTCTGACATCTTGCAAACAAATTCAAGCAGAAACTGTCCAAAAACTCACAAGTTCAATGGATGCAAGACTTGTGAAGCTGCTTCAAATAAAATGTAACGTGACCTGTTAAAATGTTTAAAAAGTTAAAATGTTGTTATAAGTTTGATTGAAATAGCTTTTGATGTCCATAAATATGCTGCAAACACAACAAATGTCAATTTTCAGTTCTTTACAACCTATAAAGTGTTTCGAAACTTACTGTGTGTAATAATTTGGAACAGTGCATTGTAAGTTTTTTATGTTTAAAAAAAATACTGTTATCATTAAGAGGTTTGTTCAATAAAATTGAAATTGTACTCATAATAGTTGATAACATGAGAATTATACTGACTGTAATTTACATCAATTATTTAGGTAAATGAGAAAAATATAATTTGCATAATAATTTGGAACAGGGTGTGTATGTATATATATATATATATATATATATATATATATTTATTTATCTATTTATTTATATAGTAAAAATGAAAATCCAGCACACTCACTTATCTACTAAACAATTATTTTAGTGTTGAACAATTTTGTTAGTTTTATTAAAAACCCCTAATCTAGGCAAAAAATAATGGGGGTTTAGTTACAGTATATGATCATACATTACATAAGCCTGCCACAACGCCAATGTACCCCATCTTTGGCATATATATTTTTATTTATTTACTTGAGTCAGTGTGCTTTTGTGGGTAAAGTAATTAAAAATTAAAGGACCACTCTAGGCACCCAGACCACTTCAGCTTAATGAAGTGGTCTGGGTACCAGGTCCTTCTAGGATTAACCCCTTTTTTTTTTTATAAACATAGCAGTTTCAGAGAAACCGCTATGTTTATAAATGGGTTAATCCAGCCTCCAAATCCTCTAGTGGCTGTCTCATTGACAGCCGCTAGAGGCGCTTGCGTGCTTCTCACTGTGAAAATCACAGTGAGAACATGCAAGCGTCCATAGGAAAGCAATGTAAATGCTTTCCTATGAGACCGGCTGAATGCGCACGCGGAGCTCTTGCTGCGCATGCGCATTCAGCCGAAGAGGAGGATTGGAGGCGGAGAGGAGGAGGAGAGTTTTCCTGGCACTATAGTGGTCCTTTAAAATAAATAAAACCAACATACAAATATAAAAACTGAAATTACTTCCATCAGCTACAGTTTCTTTCCTTAGACTAATCTTGGCAAGCATTATTCTTATGTCAAGCGAGTCTTACATTTCCCCAGAGTTTTGAGCTCAGTCTGCTTTTTCCAGATGTACTCAAGGTTCCTCTTTCTGCGTTTGACTGCACAGGGGTGAAGAGTGTACCAGCTGCTGTTTCCCTTGGTCTAAAGAAAGATATCGTCTCTGTTGTATATCAAACAAAGATGAAACATTGATGTTCGTTTCAGCTATCAATGCTGTATCGGTGAGAGTTGTCTCATGGTTTTAACATTAACCCCTTAAGGATCAAACTTCTGGAATAAAAGGGAATCATAACATGTCACACATGTCATGTGTCCTTAAGGGGTTAAAGGAACACTATAGTCACCTAAATTACTTAAGTTAAATAAAGCAGTTTTAGTGTATAGATCATTCCCCTGCAATTTCACTGCTCAATTCACTGTAATTTAGGAGTTAAATCACTTTGTTTCTGTTTATGCAGCCCTAGCCACACCTCCCCTGGCTATGATTGACAGAGCCTGCATGAAAAAAAAAACTGGTTTCACTTTCAAACAGATGTAATTTACCTTAAATAATTGTATCTCAATCTCTAAATTGAACTTTAATCACATACAGGAGGCTCTTGCAGGGTCTAGCAAGCTATTAACATAGCAGGGGATAAGAAAATCTTAATTAAACAGAACTTGCAATAAAGAAAGCCTAAATAGGGCTCTCATTACAGGAAGTGTTTATGGAAGGCTGTGCAAGTCACATGCAGGGAGGTGTGTCTAGGGTTCATAAACAAAGGGATTTAACTCCTAAGTGACAGAGGATTGAGCAGTGAGGCTGCAGGGGCATGTACTATACACCAAAACTGCTTCATTAAGCTAAAGTTGTTCAGGTGACTATAGTGTCCCTTTAAACACAATCTGTGTTTGTAGGGTTATAACACTTTGGAAATTCATTTTATTAATTATTAATCATGCTAGATTATCTAAACAATAATTGTATACCTATATACACAAGAACTGGCATCAATAATCTAATTTATCTACACCATATCTGAAAAATATAATGCATAATAACAAAACAAAATACAATTAACAATAAATATTATTTGGTAGTGTTGTGTTGGAACAGACATAAGGGATATATTCACTAAAAGGATAACCTTAAAGGGTCACTCCAGGTCCGTAAGCAACGCCTGCTTGCTGAAATGTTTTGTGTGTGCCCTCTTTTTTTCATTTTGCAAAAAGTGCAGATTTCAATAGAAATTGACTCTTTTATAAATTAACCTACTAAAACCCCCGTGGATTTCAAGCAGACAACAGGTAATGTTATGTATTGGTTTCATTAGATCAATGCAGCTAATCTCAAGATTTAACAATTGCCCAGAGTATCTGGGTAGTAAAACACTTTTAATGCATTTGACTTCTAAAAATGCTTTCTAAACATAAGTTTTTTTTGCTTGTTTTTTTTACTTTTGGATTGACTTTATATGTACTTATTTTGTCAAACAAAGTAGTTTATTTTTAAACATCTTTTGGATTTATCCCTGATCTTTGTTTTGCTGGACCCTGGATACATTTCTCCTTGGTGAAGAGCATACCACCCAAGTGCATATTTTTGCTCTCCCTCTGTGAGTACCCCTTTTATCTTGTTTTGTTATTTCTATTATTTTGTTTTATTATATTATTTTTGTTTTTATCTGCATAAAGACATCACTCCATTTGATTGCAAGTTCATAAAGTCTTCCCCTGGGATATATATCACCTTGAGCTAACCTGCCTACCTGAGGTCACCACGTATCTTAGCACCTTATTTAAGAAGAGACCAGCCATCCTTAGCCGGGGTTCATACCACCCAGGAGCTAACTCAAGCTCTGTACTTAGTATGTGTACTTCTTACTTTGAACAATTTTAAACAGCCTATACTACACTATATTTTGTTGTATTCTTTCTCTTTTATATATCCAACTACCACTGAGACTACTTCTGCCTCTGAGATCACACCAAGGTGACATCCCCTCCTTCTACCATAGACAAGATCTGTAAGCCTCAAATCATGGCCTTGTGGCTGTTGAAGATGCTAACGGATTTGTATTTTTGGAAGCTGTTGCAATGCTATCTTCTACACTAGCATTGGGTGGATAATGCTATTGACAACTGTTAACAAAAAAACAACAACAGCAACTTTTAACAACTGTATTGTCATGTGCCTGATGATGATAGGATGTTAAGCACCAGGGTTTGTGCGGCCACATACCAGGGCCCTAATGCAGCTTCTGTGGATCCCAGGAGCTAGGTGAATATATACAGACCTCCCAGGATCTGGATAGGGAGGCTCTGCAGCAGATATGTTTCCAGTACTAGAAACAAGGCAAGACTAGAACAGGCACCACACAAGATAAGACAAGACTAGACTAGACTAGACAAACACAGAACCGTAGCAGGACAGAAAGTAAAGTCCAGAACATGTACACAAGACATGAGGGAAACCAGAACAAGGCATGGAAGGGACCCGACTGTACATGAACTGGGAAGACAAAATAAACAACACAAGAGATACAAGGCAAAACAAAAGGAGACATAAAAAAGTACTATATATATGGAGATTTAGACATACATAAATGGCCAAGATGTATGAAGCCAACCACTGCGCCAAAGTACTCCAATTACGGTGGGTCCTAACTGCTTAGATATGCATGACTAAATAAACAATAATAAAAACACACACAGCACTTACCTGTAAAGGAATGAGCAGAGGAAATGAAACCACTGCCTGCAGGAACAGACTGAAACAAAAGGATTAATGGCAAAGGAACGGGTTTGGCAACAAAAAAACTTTTAAAGGAATCCAAGAGACTGGGAATTCCAGGAACGGAATACAGGAATTAACACAGAAAACCCAGCATAAAGAAAAACAAACATAGAATAGAAAAACAGAAAAAAACAAGAAAAACTAAACAAGAATTGCAAAAAGAGTACTGGATACCAGCAGCCATCGTGAGAATTGATCCGCAGCAGGAACAAGGCGTAACATGTAAACACTAGGATTATATATATCCCACTAAAAGTGTTTTAAGTACCATTGCCACTAGCTGATAGATATAGCAGAAAGCTAAATTTAGTTTCACATTAGAATCAATGACATAGACTAGGCAAAATGACATGTTTCCTTTGTTACTGGATACCACGCTCCCCAAAAGAAGGATTGTACTTCCTCCAAACAGTTAACAAAAAAAGCAAACATTGATTTTTGTAACCATATATTGGTAACCTAGTCTTACCCTAGGAACGATAACAAAATGCCTGCCAAACTTCTATCTCCCACTCAAACCTGTTTCAAGTTCTCCTTGTGGTGGCTGCTAGCTATATACAACAGAAAACCAGAACTAGTTTCACACTAGAATCAGAGAACTTGGCTTAAACTCCAACACAGGCACAGCAAGGATAAATGCATAGAATCACCGCTGGTTTGTTTCTCTTGGTAGTTACAGTCAAAGTGCCTGGAAGAATCCTGCTTGAAAGTATAGTTGTTTTATTGATCCTTCTCCCCCCACTACTGTTCACTTCACTTGATCTGTGAATAAACACATTTTGTGGCTGTCCCCTAACCATCATCTTTTTTTTTGCTACTGTATGTTTGGACAGACCTATTGATATCATGGGAAAATAAGCAGCCATTTTGCCACGACACACAAAAATCATCCTTTCTATATCCTTTTTTCCTGGTGCCAGGAAACTAACACTCTGAATCAAGAACTAAACTGAATTTGTTCTGGCTTGCGTTAGATTTTTGGCCTGAGGTTCCGTATCATGGCATCTCAAAAAATCAAAATTTTGGCCAATCAATGAGATTGGCCAGAACTTTGAAAAATTGTGGTTCGTTCCAAAATGAATCTCTGAGTCTACTTCTTTTAGCATTCTTCTCAAATTGTTTTTTTCCCAACCAAAAGTACTCAATATTTAAATTCAATATAGGGCAAATCTTGTTATGTATCAGTTTACTAATTATGCAAAATGACTGTGACACTGTATAATTAAAGTAGATACTTTTTTGCACTACATAAAGTAACTTTATATGTGTATTTTGACTGTGCACCTTGATAGTTCCATTTCAGAAAACATATACATTTGAACTTTTTTTTTTTTTAATGTAATGTACTATTCTTTGCAATTTTCTTAAAAAAGATATTCTGTGAAAAGTGGCGCAGGAGTGCTGTAATCACACAATCATGCACTCTGTGTGCAGCTACAGATAGACGTCACCCGCAGTTATTCTCTGCCACTAACAGTGAAAGGTTCAGGCACATTCAATGGAGCATGATTATTTTCTAAATGTCTTCAATTCCTTTAGAAAATGCATTAAAACTGTACGACAAAAGTCCACAAAAAGTCTCTAAAGTTACGTCTATCAGGAGTTTAATTTTAGTTTGATCAAACCTTTTGAAGATCCTATAAGATATACCAAACTGCAAACTGAAAATATAAGTTATTCTCCAAATAGGAAAAAAATGAAAAACAAAAAAATAAAATAAGGAAAACAAATTTGCCAGCATTGATGTGTCATTCTAGGATCTATCAATTGTACAGAATCAGTTTGAGGAATTGCATCCATGAGATTGTTTCGTACAAGATCTGAAATTAAAAACCCTTTGATGACTTAAGGGTTAATCATGCTCACTAGCCAACTGCCACAATAAAATGTTAATAAAATAACTAAAATGGCTATGGGGGCTATTATGACCCCATATTGGTATATGGGAAGTGTAATATCTCACTTATGCCCCCATGTCACCGCAAGACATGCAATGGCTGGGGACATGTATACTAAGCAGCAAGCCCATAAAGGTGATGGGGCCTGTAAAATACAAAGGGGGGCTGAAAACTTATCCTTTGGGCTCCCAACTTTTGGCATTGTGTGTTTTTTTTTTGTTTGTTTTTTTCATTTTGTTAACCCCTTAAGGACTGGACTGTTTTTGCGATGTTGTACATTTGCGACCAGGCATATTTTTACACTTTTGTGGTGTTTGTGTTTGGCTGGAATTTTCCGCTCTCTCATTTACTGTTCCCATACAAATTATATATTGTTTTTTTCAGGACAAAAGGGGCTTTCTTTACATACCATTATTTATATAATCTCATGTATTTTAATTTAAAAAAAATAAAAAAATATGATGAAAAATTGAAAAAAATACATGTTTTTTGACTTTTACTTGAAAAATCTTTTACTCATCTACAAAAGCGAATTAAAAAAACTGCTAAATAGATTCAAAATTTTGTCCTGAGTTTAAAAATACCCCGTGTTTACATGCTTTTTTGCTTTTTTTTGCATGTTATAGGGCTATAGGTACAAGTAGAATATTGCGGTTTCAAAACATAAATTTTTTAAATTTATCAATAGTGACATTGTAACACTATTATCTGTCATAAATCTCTGAATAACACCCCACATGTACATATTTTTTTTAAAGTAGACAACCCAGGGTATTCAATATGGGGTATGTCCAGTCTTTTTTTAGTAGCCACTTAGTCGAAAACACTGGCCAAAGTAAGCATTCATATTTGTTTGTGTGTGAAAAAAGTAAAAAAACTAAATTGAACGCTAATTTGGGCCAGTGTTTGTGACCAAGTGGTTACTAAAAAAGACTGGACATACCCCATTTGCAATACCTTGGGTTGTCTTCTTTTGCAAATGGTATGCCATCATGGGGGTAATTCTCATTCCTGGGCTACCATACGCTCTCAAAGGCAACGTAACCAACCTGGCCATTTTCAATGTAAAAATATTTGACCCATATATTTGACCTTGTAACTTTCAAAAATACTATAAAACCTGTACATGGGGGGTACTGTTTTACTCGGGAGACATCGCTGAACACAAATATTAGTGTTTAAAAACTGGAAAACGTATCACAACAATTATATCATCAGTAAAAGTGCTGTTTGTGTGTGAAAAATGCAAAAAAAGTCACTTTCACTGACAATATCATCGCTGTGATATGTTTTACTATTTTGAATCACTAATATTTGTGTTCATCGAAGTCTTTCGAGTAAAACAGTACTCCCCATGTACAGGTTTTAGGGTGTCGTAGAACATTACAGGGTAAAATACAGTGCTAGCAAATTCAATTCTCTGGAATTTCGGCCTGGGTTGGCAGGCAGGTCCCTTAAATTGCAATCAATAAAATTACTGAATTATGTAAAACTATTACATAAATACGCACGTAGAATTTAAATATATATGCATATTTATATATTTGAAGTCTACGTGTATATTTATATAATTATTTATGTAATTTTGTATATGGACATATGTATATTTCTTATTATTTTTATTTATTTTTATATACATAGATATATATACAAATTCATTCTAAGTGTATTTTGATATAAATATATATATATTAATTTTAAAATACAGTTAGAATAAAATTTCATATAGATATATATTTTTTTTATTTTTTTATTATTATTTAAATTTTTTTATTTAATTTAAATTACTTATTATTTATATTTTATAATAATATATATATACAATATATATAGTTATTATATATATTATATATATACGTGTGTAATTTAATTATAAGTGTATTTTTATATTAATATAAGTACATATTAATATAAAAATACACTTAGTATGGCATTATATATATATGATATATAGACATATATTATATACATATAATATATGTCTATATATCATATATACACATATATAATTTTTTATTTTTTTTTATTAACATTAACTTTATTTTTTTTATTGATTTTACACTAGCAGGGAGACTGCCTGTCAGCACAGGCAGTCCCCCTGCAGGCAGACACTATGGACACCTATTGTGACCATGTGATCGCTGTGTTAAGCGATCACATGGCCACAGGGGTCCTAATTCAGTGTGGGGAGACTGTCTGGGCTGCAGGCAGTCTCCCCACAACCGGAGCCACGCTGATCGCCGTCGGGGGAACGACGGCGATCAGGTAAGTAACTAAGACCGTTAGGACGGTTCAGGACCGTCATCGGTCCTCAAGGCAAAAATGCCGATGACGGTCCTGAACCGTCCTCGGTCGCTAAGGGGTTAATTGGGTGGTTCACTGTTCACACCCCTATCTCCACCCATGTCCAGTTGGTCGGGGTTCTATAAAAAAGAAAAAAAGAAAAACACGAGGAGACATTTTAGAATTTTCACCAGCCCACACCTATGAGCAACAAGTTGGGGCTCTTAAATATAATCAGGAGGGACACTAACAAGTCCCGCCAGCCCTAACCCATAGACTGTGGGAGGTGGCTATTACTATAATAACTGGGGAGATACACCACTGTTCCTCCAACTCTCCATCCACAGAAAGTGGGTGTGAAATAAGTGAAACTGATGAAGGGGGATATGCAAATATTATGAAAGGAGCGGACATGCTATTGTCCATGGTCCTAACCATACCCACTGGCTATGCGTGAGTGGGTATTAAAGCATAGGTGGGTGGGCATGTTACCTATGCTTTAATACCAGTTACCTATCATCCAGTTACCTATCAGGGAGTTAGTTCTGCCCAAAAGCTCGAGCCAAGTGTGTGGCCCTTCCTTGGTGGCTAGGGAGCCCCTAGACACCAACTCATAATAAAAAATCTAAACTCTGTAAAAAAATAATTTTTTTCTTAATTCTTCTCTTTTTAAATAAAAAAAAACCTTACTATTCGAAATAAAAAGGAAGCAAATCAGACTGCTCTGACAGGCAAGTCTCACACCTTTCAAGACTTGCATGGGAATCTTAGTTGTTGTTTTTTTACTTTTTTTCTAGTTTGGTACTTTTTTATTCTTATAAATAGTGTCAGGGTCAGGTATTATGGCTTTTATCAGTAGATAAAGTGTTTACTCTTAAGATTCTTCCCGAATAGTGCTATGCATGCATCAATGTACAAAATAATTACTCTTGTCATAGTAGTATGTCCTTTACATAATCATTCTTTAAAACAGTAAAGTATAAAGCCGGGGGCGGGGTTTGCTAGAGCACCAGAGCGGACGCCATTCCGCAGATCTCAGAGCCACAAGCACCTAAAACTCAGTATACCGGCTCCATCAACACCTCACCGACATCGGGAAGGGCAGATCGAACATCAGGATGCCCTCCTTCACGCGCTGATGCCTTTCCTTCTCGCCCCGATGGTGAAGCACCGCACCCGCGTTTCCAAGGCCTACCACGTGGGCAGACAGACCGGGTGCTAGAGGGGATATACAAGGCATGTAGTGCCGAGGTGACATCAAACCAACACCGCATTACTAAATCACCCCAAGCTCCTGCAACAGCACCCCAGGATATCATATTGAGATGCCAAACCCTGTCTGATAAAATTGAAAGACTCCCTTGAATTTGAAGCATGTACTATTTCCCTCTTTCAGGACTTTGGCTTAGCCACGCTGCTGTGGCGCAAGTCTATGCAGCCCATTACGACAGCCCTACAAAAAGCTGGACTTCCCTACAGATGGGCGACCGCAGGATCTCTCTTGACTACTAAGGATGGGAAAATGTATAAGGCAGCTGATCCCAAAGAAGGTCCAGTACTAC
Organism: Pelobates cultripes; assembly: GCA_933207985.1. Classification (NCBI taxonomy): domain Eukaryota; kingdom Metazoa; phylum Chordata; class Amphibia; order Anura; family Pelobatidae; genus Pelobates; species Pelobates cultripes. The sequence goes on along the minus strand of OW240916.1, from coordinate 145,801,718 downwards.
TAATAGCCTTGGGTCTGGCTGGCCACAACGCTTCCTCAATAGATCTGCCTCGGACTCACCAGTGGAATGGGGCAAACATACCACCATTTGTCCCCAGAGACAGTCGAAGTTCTGCAACCTGATGCTGAGGTGACATAACCAAATGTTTCTAAAATATTGTGTTTTTTTTATGTTTTTATATCTTCAGTTAATGTTCTTTTGGTTTGTTTATGGTAGCTATTAGTGGTTTAGAATCCTGCTCTACCTGGTGCCCATACACAGGTAAGGCCTGTGACATCATATTCAACTCCGGTGACAAAAGTGACCTCCCCCCACTGCCCTGTGGTAAAGGAGCACAACCCCCTTTGGAGCCTTAATTTAACCGCCCACACAATATAGAAAATCACTCCGTACCAGACAGACCAGATCGTGTACACCTAGCGCTAATAACCTTGCTTCAGCTTCTAGCACACTAGCTTAACCATCATGTTTCAAATCCGAAATAGCCTCCAAGCTTAGCACTCTTAGGGATAGGGGACCTATATAGACCTCATCAACTCAGCCCGGATTGTTCAACAACACCCCAAACAAATCAATAAACCCCATTAGGCACTGATGTGTTTCCTGCAAAGCTTATACCATATGTTAGTACTTGTCTAGTAGTTATAAGACATTATCAAGTCTCAGCAACACAGCTGTGTTCGACGTGATCGTGACCCTAACGAACAGACAACCCCATCTGTAGACAGATATGCTCTTTGATATGTCTACACTACACGTCATATACAAGTTTAGTAGAACCGTGTTTCCTTATATACCTAGTTGGCACAGCATCTCTTGCCTCACAAAGGTCCAAACAAAGGGGCAATCCCTCCACCATACAGATATCCGTCCATGTAATTAAATGATACACAATAGTTGTTTAAAAGTAAAGGGTGTACTAACAGAACTTGTCACTACAGTCGGTAGTATTTCACAATGACCCAAGCGGGTTAACAATGCCTGCTGCATACAGAAGTGCCCTAAGACACATTCGAATCAACAGTGCTGCATTTGCCTAGGAATAATTGATGTTATAAACATGACAGCTAGTAACTATTGTCTAGACAGCTACCAAAAGAAAATGTGCAATGTTAATGAATGTCACACCTCATGCCGCTAAGACAATTGTCTGCCGACTTATATTTGCCGCTGTGGCTCTTTTTTTGTGTCAAAACTGTCATGACTTGCACCACAAATAAAGAATTATATAAATAAAGTATAAGGCCCACAAAAATTGGTAATCCTGCTAAGGGGCTGGTGACTGTTTGATTTTATTCAACTTGGAAGCAAAACAACATATGGTCTGCAGACTTTCCCATTAATCCATTTTAGGAAGGTCATTTAAGAAAGCAACCTCAGAATTATACTAGGACCCCTCAAATTCTAGATTGTGGAATTCAACAGTACAATCATGCAGTGCAGCTTCAATTTACAAGGTTTTGAGGTTCAGGTGGCCCATTCAAACCACTAAAAACATTTGTAAAGACAATGTTGAACTCACGTTACATACCAGGGGTATATTAATGACTCATAGTTGTATTGCCATGCCAATATCTATCATACAATAGCAATATAATATACCTAAAAGCACCCATTCACATAGAATAGGATAGGAACTCTCAAAAATGTGGTAGGTACTGTGCCAGACTAAACCAATGTATGTATGTAAAAACTCACATTCTATGTTTCTATGTTTCTATGTAACTCCATTTTGTTGTTCCTTAAGCATGCATGTTTCTAAACATTACAAGCTAAAAAAAAGTATAAGCGTAAAACTACTTTGAAACAGAATATAATATATATATATATATATATATATATATATATATTAAAAAAAGCCTTGCACTTCTACTCACATAATAAAGGACCCGGTGCTCAATTGCACCGATCAATAGAAGCCAATAATAATCAGCACTCCCAGGGTTTGTTGAAAGAAAACTTCTCTTTTACTCCAATAGTTAAAGTTTCCGTTTCACTTGGGAACTTTCACCATGTTTACTGTACTGATGAAAGTTCCCAAGTGAACTGAAACATATATATATGGGAAAATGTATAAATGTATAAATGTATCCATACTTACCGTAATTTTCTTTTCCTGGTATATATATATGCCATGGCAAAACAATGATGGGTAGCACCTCCCTATGCCTAATTAGACAGGAACTAATTAAAATAAATGAATAAGTACCTTCTCCTATCCCCTCCTCCCTCAGTCTTGTTACTAGCAATATCCCATGGCGGGACCTTTGTGCTATCATGGCATATAACCAGGAATAGAAAATTATGGTAAGTATGGATACATTTTCCATTTTCCTGGCCATATCCATGGCAGCACAACAATGGGTAATACCCAAGCAATAACCAAGGGAGGAAAGAAGAAATAAAGAAACCATAGGCTCCAAAATATCATATGCGAAGTGTATTGGTACCACAAACCAAGTGACAAACACCAAAACTTCAGGAATCAAGGGTTTCATACAGAAAGGACACTTTTAGCAAATTGGTTCAAATAACCGGCTCTGACATCTACTTGGTAATGTCTGGTGAAAGTATTGGCAGAGGACTAAGTGGCAGCTCTACAAATCAGCTCAGGAGAGACCTTGGCAGAGGAGGGCCAAGAGGAGGAAGAGATCTCGTGGAATGAGCTTTGAGCCCATGCTGGACCGGAGCTTTCGAGGCCTTATAAGCTTGGATTATGGCTGAAACAATCCATCTGCGCCTGACTGCCCTTTCTACATCCATTATAAAGGACAAAGAGGCCTGGAGATGAACGCCAAGGGGTGGTTCTGTCAATGTAGATTCTGAGGCATCTCACCAAATCAAAGGAGGAAAGATCTTTCCTCACCATCTACTTGTGGAACCGGATGCAAAGCTAGGATAACAATTTCCTCGTTAATATGAAAGGCGGAGGTGACCTTAGGCCAAAATTCTGGAATAGTACGAAGGACGACCCTGTCATTATGGAAGACTGTGGAAGGCTCCTTGACCGACAGAGCCTGAAGTTCTGAGACCCTTCTGCCTGAGGCCAAAGCCACCAGTAAAACGGTTTTAATGGAGAGGAAATGGAAAGGCACTGAATTCAAAGGTTTAAAGGGGTGAGACTTTAGAACTTGGAGAACCAGAGGCAAGTCCCAAGGTGGAGCGGAGGTCTGATTTTTAGTACAGCTTTAAGAAACCCTTCTCGAGGCCGGACTGAAGAAAGTCTAAGATATTGCCTGTGGAAAGACTCTGGATCAAGACATCCCTCGAGGAAGCCCAGGAAGAGAAATATAGTATGCGTTAGAAGTGGAACGCTTCCTAGCCCTGAGCAGGGTGTCTACCACTGCATGAGAGAACCCTTATTCAACAGCCTTTCCCTTTCAACCTCCATGCCATCAGATTGAGGGAGGGCGGGTATGGGTGGAGAACAGGACCTTGACACAGAAGGTCTGGGACTCTCGGAAGACTCCAAGGTGGCTCTACACAAAGGCTATGCAGGAGAGGAAACCAGGGTCTGCGCGGCCAAAATGGGACTTTGAGTATGAGGGAGACGCGAACCATCCTCATTCTTCTTAGAATGGGAAAAATCAGGGGAAAAGGTGGAAAAGCATACCCCTCTCGAAATCACCAGTTGCTGGAAAGGACATCCCTCCACATGGCTAGAGGGTCGTTGTCCTTCGTGAAGAAACACTTCACCTTCCTGTTCTTTTGTGTTACAAACAAGTCCACTTGAGGAAGGCTCCATCTGTCCACTATCATTTTGGACATGTCGTCCGACAAAGACCACTCTCCTGGATCGATTCTGGATCTGCTGAGGAAATCCGCGATCTAATTCTGTTTCCCCGGAAGATGAATTGCTGTGAGGCCTGCCATGTGTCGTTGAGACCATGACATCAACTGATGCATAAACACCATCATTCTGTGGCTCCTGGTGTCACCCTGATGGTTGATGTAGGCTACCACCGCAGCATTGTCTGACCGAATCTTCACCCAACGGTGACGAATTAGTGCAGAGAAATGTTTCAGTGCTTCAAGAACAGCAAACAATTTCAGGAGATTGGAAGGCAAGTTGTCCGCACTTCCACTCCTCCTGCATGAAGTTGTGTTGACAATGAGCTCCCCAACCCCAATGGCAGGCATCCATCGTTATTACTATCCACGGAACGTCTCCCAGAGGGAAGCCTTTGGCTAAAGAGACACTGTTCAGCCACCAAACCAGGGAATTGTGAACTGACAACGGAATCTTGATGGGCTGGAGTAGACTCTTTGAGGAGAATTGGAGGAGTAAGTTCACCTGAAAGCTCCTCATTCTCCATTGTGCCCACCTTGTCAGTCCTATCGTGGAGGACATGGAACCCATCGCCTTCTTTGCTGAAGTCACCTTGCATTCCAACATCTCCACAACCTGTTTCTGTATTCTAAGGATCCTCTCTGGGGAGAGTTGAACCGTCCCCATGGAAGTGTCCAACAGAGCACCCAGGTATGTCATGGACTGACTCGGGCAGAGATGGCTCTTTTTGACATTGACCCTCCACCAGTGACGTTGTAGTAACTGAAGGCCAACAGTTGCATTGGAGAACAAAGTATCCTTGTCATCCGCCACAATCAGAATGTCGTCCAGGTAATGGAAGATGCATATGCCCTGTTTTCTCAGTTCTGTGATGAGAACAACAAGCACTTTCGTGAAGGTCCTTGGAGCCGTGCTGAGACCAAAGGGCAAGGCCCTGAATTGGAAATGACCCTCCCTTACTGCGAACCTCAGATATTTCTGATGCGCCAGGGCTATAGGGATGTGGAAATAGGCATCCAGCAAGTCTATTGATAACATCCACTGATTGGGAAAGACAGCCTTCACTATAGATTGAAGGGACTCCATCTTGAATCTGCGGATATGCAAGAATCGATTCAGTCTGTGTAAATTTAGGATGGGGCTCCACCCTCCCGAGGACTTTTCAGTCAGAAATAGATGTGAATAGAAGCTGTGAGTCTTTCTGACTCCAGGAATGGTACAATGACTCCTTCTTTTTGTAGAGAAGAAGTGAAGGCCTGGAGAGCAAGCCTTTTTACTTACCCATCATTGTGCTGCCATGGATATGGCTAGGAAATTATATATATATATATATATATATATATATATATATATATATACATATCCCCTTGACAACGTGTGACGGAAAATTTCCGTCATTTACTAAAGTTAACTCCAGATCATGGCGATCACGGGGTTAACGCTCCTCCGATCTGTCTCAGTATTCAAGGCAGACCGGGAGGACCTCATCGCGCTGTCCCTGCAGCTGTGATCGCTCTGACAGCCTGTCAGAGTGCGCACATGTGCTACAGGGACTTCTCCCTGTGTGTAATCTTCCCACTGTGTGAAAATAGTTTAAAATCCCACCCCCCTTTACCCATTTTAAATAAAAATTAGCCCCTTCCCTGCCAATTGATCACTGACTTCAGTGACCAATTGGCAGGGACTACATTTTACAGTGATCTGATTTTTTTTTTTTAACCCCTGAGGGTTAACTTTATTTTTTTTTAACCCTCAGGGTTTAAATATATTTTATTCATTCATTTAAATATTTTAAAAATATATATTTAGCTAGCTGGGATGGGTGGAAATAGTTGGGAATTGGGGAATTTGGTGTTAGGCTTGCTAAGGGTTAACGTAAAAAAAAGTTTAAAAAAGCTTTAAAAAGTTTTTAAGAAAGTTAAAAAAATGTTTTAATAATGTTTAAAAAATGTTTTAAAAAATCCCACCCCCCTTTATCCAGTCCTAATAAAAACTAACCCCTTCCCTGCCCATTGATCACTGCCTACAGTAATCAAAATACAGATCACAGTACTATACTGTGATCTGATTTTTTTTAACTTCTGAGGGTTAACTTTTATTTTTTTAACCCTCAGGGGTTCAATTTATTTCATTAATTAATTTAAATATTTTTGAATGATATATTTTTCTGGCTGGGGTGGGTGGGAGTTATGGGAAATTGGAGAATTTACTGTTAGTGTGTCAGAACCTGTCTGAATGCAATGCCGGATCCTCACAGTTACTTCTGTTAATTAACTCCACCCACATGATGACGCGCGGCTCGCGGTTAATTAACTCCACCCACATGATGACGCACAGCTTCCCTGCCATATAGGGAAGACGTGCTTAAGTCTAATTGCTTGGTGATTTTGCCTTGTGAGGGGAATGTTCTACTAAGCACCTGATTCTCATCGGTTGTTACTTGAATTAATTTTGTTCCTGCTTTCTCAAACACTCCTAATTCAAAGATTCATCATCTCTCAAGTATTTTGGAAGGAAGGATTAACTACTGAAGATCTTCATCCTAAAAACAACCTGAATGCAAATAAGTATAACTTACTTTCTTTGAAGTATCTCCTGCTTTCACCTTCTGGCTAACTATTGCTGCAGGCTGCAATTAACTCTTTAGTTTCATCTCTACAATTGCTTTTGCTTGTTACGATCTCTGCTAAAGAACTAAAGATGTTGCTTATATTGCCTGCTACTATATCTGCCATTATACCTGTTGACTATATTGTATTCTAATTATTATAATCCTGCAAGATACTTCAAATGCTTCTTTACTTCTGCATAGTATGCCAATGACCTAATGCTACTTGTTTAATTGTCTCTGCTATTTTATAACTGAGAGTTAAAGTCTCTCACACTTTATTTTAATCATATTAAAGACTTCTAAACCAAGAAGAATCAATTTCGCCCTTTACATTCTTAAAGGCACAGTTACAACGTATTTCTGCAGTTGTGTTCCACAAAACTCTAAGTTCCTCTTTTTGAAAGTCATAACAAAGTGCTGCTTACTGCTAGTTAGGGGTTAACAGTAAAAAAAAAAAAAGGTTTATACAAATTTTAAAAGTGTAAAACAGTTTTAAGAAAGTTTAAAGAAGTTTAAAAAACAAATTTTAAAGTAAAAAAAAGTTTAAAAGAGTAAAATTGCCTACACCTACAAATGCCTACCACTACACCTGGAACAAACTAGCGAAAAAATGATCCCACGCTAAGGTTCAAAATATGCCTTTTGAAATACCCCAGGGTGTATTCTTTAAAAATAATAATATGCGTTTGATGGGTGTAACGGATCGCCTGGCACCCCGACTGGGTACCTCCGTTAAAGGATGCTCCTAGCGCTTCCTGAGGACTCCAAGCACTGCAGCAGACACCACAACCACCGAACCGGAGAAGCATATGAATCCTCTCAAGCATATGAATGCTGTAGACAGTTGAATAGGAACCATACGAATAGGTTTACTCTCCTAGCAGTCAAACTGGAACAGCATACAATAAATCCTTCCCCCAATAATGAGGCGACACTTCACTTTGAGGGTTAAGCAGGAACTCCCTGTACTGTCACATACAGTCTCTTTTATTCCCAATCCACAAACATAGTACAGCCCACAGGGCGTTACAAAACAACCAATCAATTCGTACAATACACCCAGACACTCCCACACAAAATCCTCCCCTCTGCATGTAATATGATTACTGAACACAATGGGTAATCTCATTATCACCGGCAGAGGAATACAGTTTTTACACAATATTTATAACTTCTAAAATATACATGTCACAAACATAAAACATACATTTTCATAATCAATCCATTCAGGGCAACAACATATTAAAAAATGGCACGAATCAGACCAGGGGTTCAAAAGTTAAGGGAAAGTCCTTTGTGACTAAATGAAGCATGGCTTTCTGGCTCAAACCAGTTTCAGAGTCTTCTATCCTGGAGAGTAATTCAATTATCTCCCAGGACAGACACAAGACTCCATTAAGCACATGGTTGCAAAAAGACACAAAACACTTTAAAATACATAACGTCACATTTTATACATAAAACACAGACATATCACATATCCCCAGATAGCTGGGATCTGAGCGCACAAAACTACTGAAGAGCGCTCAGATCCTATTCACACAGTTCAATTGCCATGGAGCCGAAGTCTTTAACTACACAAATGGGCTCCATGGCATAGCTATCTGGGTTAACACATTCTCATAAAGTCTGGTCCATAGTCCAAAGGCAAGAGGCGGGCAAGCAGCCCCCTCCAAGGACACGTGGCGAGGCCGGTTTCGCCACATTTCTCCCCTTTACCATCCAGACTAACAGGGTATCTGACCTCCTGCCGGTCAGTGCCCTGGTTAGTCCAGCAACCCACCCACGAAGCACAAACAGCAATACAGCCCACCCACAATAACTGGTTACTACACCTGGATAAAATAGCAACTTGTCCATGTCCAGGTGCCTCACCACGGCTGTGCGGGGGGCTGGTAGACTGCCTTGGTGGGTTGCTGAGTGGGCAGAGACCAGCGGTACTCTGCCCGGGTGCCAGCGCTACCACTGAAGTAGCCTGGTTGGAGCCTGGTTGTGGGAGGGGGAGACCGACTGTCTCCCCTCTGGATACACTGCTCTGTGGCTGGGGGACAGACCGACCGTTATCCCTGGTGCTGCAAGTGCAGAGACTATGGTCCCATCTGCATAGTTGTGGGGCTTAACATCTCCCCTTGGTGGGTTAGGCTGCCGCTGGAGAGAGGGTGTAACAAGCTCCTCTCTCTGAACTGTAGACTGCCGCTGGGGAGAGGGGGTAAACTGCTCCTCTCCCTGACACTCTCTTTGCTGGTGGAGAGGGGGACCAACTGTCTCCCCTTTCAATATTTTGTCCTGCGGCTGGGGTGAAAGACAGACTGTCTCCGCTTCCTGCAGGACACACTGCCGCTGGGGAGGAAGGACTGCACCTTCCATTCCCTGGGAAAAAGACTGCCGCTGGGGAGGAAGGACCGCACCTTCAGCTCCCTCGGACTCACACTGCCGCTGGGGAGGAAGGACAGCACCTTTGGCTCCCTGGAACTCACACTGTTGCTGGAGATCTGGGCCGGCCGCCCAGCATCCCTGTAGGGCCGGTAGAGAGACCGCCGTCCCATCTCCACCTGCCATCTGTGGGTCCTCCCAGGACCAGTCTGTGAGGTCCCTCAACATTTGCGAGTAAGGACCACCTGCTTCCGCACCTGGCACCTCCGGCTGCTGCTGGGGATCTGGGCCGGTCCCATCTCCACCTGCCTCTTGTGGTTCCTCACAGGACCAGTCTATGAGGACCCCTACTTCGGGTTCCTGCGGCCGCCTCAGGGGGAGACGGCTAGCCTCCTCGGATGCAGCCTCTACTCGGCTGCTGTAACACTCCTTCCGCTGAGCGTACTCTCTCGCTTTCGCCTGCCGGAATTCTCGGGCCAGCCTTGTGTTTCGCTCGGCCGTGACCTGGTTCCAGATCACCCGGCGTACCTCCATGGGTAAATCATCCCCATACTGGGCCACTCGCTGCCTCACCTCGGCCATCCAATCATCGCCAGAGCCTTCCATACTTGTCTGCTCCAAGTCGCTGGATACCTCTGCTCCCAGGGGCGCTGCACGTGTGCTAGCGTTGCCCTCAATTTGTAACTCCACGAATGGTGTCTCTGAGCTGCTTTACCTCGCACTAGGACGCCATCCCACCGCTGCCACCAATGTAACGGATCGCCTGGCACCCCGACTGGGTACCTCCGTTAAAGATGCTCCTAGCGCTTCCTGAGGACTCCAAGCACTGCAGCAGACACCACAACCACCGAACCGGAGAAGCATATAATCCTCTCAAGCATATGAATGCTGTAGACAGTTGAATAGGAACCATACGAATAGGTTTACTCTCCTAGCAGTCAAACTGGAACAGCATACAATAAATCCTTCCCCCAATAATGAGACGACACTTCACTTTGAGGGTTAAAACAGGAACTCCTGTACTGTCACATACAGTCTCTTTTATTCCCAATCCACAAACATAGTACAGCCCACAGGGCGTTACAAAACAACCAATCAATCGTACAATACACCCAGACACTCCCACACAAAATCCTCCCCTCTGCATGTGATATGATTACTGAACACAATGGGTAATCTCATTATCACCGGCAGAGGAATACAGTTTTTACACAATATTTATAACTTCTAAAATATACATGTCACAAACATAAAACATACATTTTCATAATCAATCCATTCAGGGCAACAACATATTAAAAAATGGCACGAATCAGACCAGGGGTTCAAAAGTTAAGGGAAAGTCCTTTGTGACTAAATGAAGCATGGCTTTCTGGCTCAAACCAGTTTCAGAGTCTTCTATCCTGGAGAGTAATTCAATTATCTCCCAGGACAGACACAAGACTCCATTAAGCACATGGTTGCAAAAAGACACAAAACACTTTAAAATACATAACGTCACATTTTATACATAAAACACAGACATATCACATATCCCCAGATAGCTGGGATCTGAGCGCACAAAACTACTGAAGAGCGCTCAGATCCTATTCACACAGTTCAATTGCCATGGAGCCGAAGTCTTTAACTACACAAATGGGCTCCATGGCATAGCTATCTGGGTTAACACATTCTCATAAAGTCTGGTCCATAGTCCAAAGGCAAGAGGCGGGCAAGCAGCCCCCTCCAAGGACACGTGGCGAGGCCGGTTTCGCCACAATGGGAAGTTTGAATAACTAACCAGCTAAACTACTCCAAAATGGAACATGAACACAGAATAAAACTTCAAAGTTAGAAAAAAACCTGAATGGCTGTGTCTCAAATGCACCCCTTCAATGTCCACATATACCTAGCAAAGGTACATATGGGGGTATTGCTGTACTCAGATAACATAGCTGAGCAACATATGAAGTATTATACAATCAAAGCACACATAAGGTTTGAAAAATATACTGCGCGAACTCACTCTGTGAGTCAAAAAGGCAGAAGAAATACTTATTACCACTACACTTGGTACAAGTTAGTGGAGAAATGATCCCATGCTAAGTTTCAAAATATGCCTTTTGAAATACCCTGGGATGTCTTCTTTAAGAGATGGTATGCCTTTATGGTGTAGCTGGAATATGTTGCCTGCTCAAGTGTTGCAAAGTGGGACAAGGACGCATCAAAACCCTCCATGAAAATTCACACTATAAAAGCCTGAACGTGTCACGTCTCTTTTAGAGCACTGTAAGTTCACAAAATAGTGTTTAGGTCATACATTGGGCATTTTGTTTTACTCAGACGATGTAACTGAGCATAATTTGGGAGATTTTATGACAGTGATAAAGTGTAAGAAATACTCGGCAAAAATGCAACATGTATGTAAAAATCCCTTTTTTTCCCCCTCACCACAAACATTGACATAAATTGGTGAAAAATGGTGACAAGTTAAGGCACAATATACACCATATAAGATACCATGGGGTGTCTGCTTTATCAAATGAAAGCCATTTGTGGGGTTATTTCAACAGTCAAACAACTATAATACCCCAAAATGAAACATAGGCCCATCATATCCATGTATGAAAATTCTAACTATAGAAACTGAAATAGCCCTGTCTCTTATATGGCATTGTAGCTTCAGAGAATAGTGCCGAAGGCATACAATGGGGGTATTGTCATAATCAGCAGATGTAGCTGAACACAATATTGGGTTCTTTGCATGAATAGCACATTTCAGCTTTTACGAAATACACATTACAAAAACCTTGTTATATGCCAAAATACAGAAAAAACACAATTTTACTCCAATATTAAGCAGAGTTTGGCGATGAAATGTCTATGTAATAAGTGTCAAAATAACCTTAGGTAAATAGCCTGTGATGTCTACTTGTGTGGCAATTTTGTTTTCTGTGATGGCTACTAAATCTACAAGACAAACATACCAACTTCTAAAATAGTTTCATATTGAAATTTTATTTTAGTCCTTTTATTCTGTGACCTGTAACTTTCAAAATAAGCTGAAATATTGTACATAATATGGACTCCATAAATCAAGACACATAAATGAATGTATTTAGAAATACTGTTTCTAAGCTGGACATATTATGCACATGCTATTATTGCCAAAACCGTTTTTTCCCAATTTTTTGGCATTTGTTTTATAATTTATGAGAATTTATCTATGTATATGTGACATCAAATGAATGCCCTTTTTGCCCTCTAAAAACCGGTATATAATATGTGTTGGTGCAATAAATGACTGAGATGCAAATTGAGTTTGAACACAAACAGCAAAAATGGCTTGTGTCCTTAATGGTAAGTCCATTTTTTTGAAGCTGCGTCCTTAAGGGGATATATATATATATATATATATATATATATATATATATAAATAGAGAGAGAGAGAGCAGGGTGCAATCAAGAACTAAGTGTATATATATATATATATATATATATATATATATATATACACACACATACACTAGTTCTTGATTGCACCTTGCCCTGTACATACATTGGTCCCAGTCAGCAATCTATATCATGCTGATTTATCCACAGAAATTACTGGCTATTTAAGAAAATAGCAGTATATAGCAGTATAGAAGAGCAGTTTAAAGTATTACTGATTGAGTCATTGCTTTACTTAGTTTTCTGTATTAACCACATTTAGAAATATGGATGTTTGTGAAAATAATCGAAATAAATGATCGGACTTCTGAAAGGAAACATAGTGTGATAAATAGCAAAACACGTCCCATTTTATAAATTATTTAATTTTGAAAAGTTTGACTTGGGAATAGTATTCTAGTTTGTACACAAAAAAGCACACACTGAATGCATCATTTAAACATATTTCATATATATATCTATATATATATATATAGATATATATATGAAATATGTCTCTGGGTACCTGGTTGCGTAGTCCACCATGCCAAGATATATTTCTTGCCGGAGGGGCTAGGCTTAGCTAAAGGTCCTACCATGTCTACCGCTATTCGGCTAAAAGTTTCCTCAATCACGGGGAGAGGTTGGAGCTTGGTCTTGTGGAAGTCTCCCCTCTTACCTACCCTCTGACACGTTTTGCACCTCTGGCAATATTGCCTTATATCCTGCGAAATACCTGACCAAAATAAATTTTGGATGACCCTGGTTTGGATAACTCCTAAAGTCTCGGATAGCAGGATGTCGTGCGCTATCCGGAGAAGATCCTGCCGTTACCTCTGTGGTACAACTTACTGTCTAGTGGGGATCGGTTAAAACCTGGCCACTACTCTCTCTGACGCCCTGTAAAGCAGTCCCCTGTCCCACACATACCTCTCCCCTTCTAATCCCGCCTGACTAGAGGTGACCCTCTCCCTATATACCTGTATCATGGGGTCTGTGGTCACCTCGTTCCCAAACTCAGTGGGGGTATCCCAGGGTATACACGCTAGGGGTGGGGATGAGTCTCCTACCTGAGCCTCCGGATGTGAGTAGTGGTCCCTGTTGCGGGCCTGTTGCCAGATGATGACCAGGTACAGTTCTTCCGGTTGTTTCTGAGGCTCAAAAGCGGACCTGAGCTTCCCCAGATTGTTACCCAAGAATACTTCAGCAGGTAGTTTTGGCATCAACCCAACCTGCATCACTCCAGACGCCGTTCCCCAATCCAAGTGTACCCGGGCAGTGGTCAGCCGGTACACTGCTCCCCCGGCTACCTGCACTGCCACTGTATTCCCGGTCTTTACTGCATCCCCTTACCCTGAAGGTGTACATTCTGCTAATGATGGCGATTATCTGCGGCCGCTTGAACTGGGTCGGCTTCGTGCAAGACTTCCCAATGCTCTACTGATGGTGCTGGAGCGGCATACCGAGTGGGGGTCTCCGCCTGATGCCTGATAATAGTGGGCTGCTGCTCGGGTTGGTGGTGGTGGCCCAGGGTGGATCCACTGCACCCGATCTAGGTTCTAGGAGCAATCTCTGCGCATGTGCCCCATCTTTCTGCATATACGGCATTGTACCTGGCCCTGCTGTTGGAAGTGTGGTGGTGGGGCATTGAAGGTACTGAGTTATCGAGGTGGTATTACTGGCCAAGGAGGGGCCACTGTGGGTCAAGGAAATGTTCTGGGCTGGATTGGTCTTTGAGGTCGGCGGGCATCCATATATACATCTGCTCGCCTGGCTGCCTCTGTGATGGTAACAGGGTTGCGGTCTCTCACCCACTCCTGGATATCTGGAGCCAGCCCATTAAAAAAGTGTTCCAGTAGTAGCACTAATTGTAACATTTCCTCCATGGTGCTTACTTTGTGGGCTTGTACCCACCCCAGGGCAGCTCGGTGTAATCGGCAGTGCCAATCGGGGTGTGAGTCTTTTTCAGACTTCTTTAGGTCTCTAAACCACCTATGGTTTGCCTCCGGAGTGATGGCATACCTGGCGAGTATCACTGCCTGCCTTTACCCATTCAGAGTTACGTATATCCTCATCAGGGACGGTGTGGCAGGCTTCCACTGCCCTCACTGACAGCCTGCTAGCCATCAGGGGAACCCAGTTTTCCTACTGATCTTATGTAGGGCACATTGTCTCTCAAAGTCTTGGAAGAAGGCATCAATATCTTCCTCCACCTTTACAAAGTTTTTAATTGCACCATAAGGAATTTTAGGCTTATCCTCTGGTATTTTAGGCTTATCCTCTGCTGTCACTGCCTGGTTCCTTTCGGGAGTTTGCTGTTCTTTCTGCTTTGGCACGAACTCCTGGACCTCCAACATGGTTTGGGCAATAATATTGTTTGGCAGGTTCTCTCCATAGAAAGATAAACAAAATTGCAGTTCTCTTTGAAAATCCATCATTTCCCATTTGTGCTGAACCGAAGCGCCATCTGTTCGGTATTCCGCCATGACTTCGGCAATAAGAGTGGCATTTTTCTTGTTGCTTGCTGGTGTTCCCCTTGCCTCCAGAAGATCCTTTAGTGTGGAGCATTTCAGGACTGTGTAGTTAATCTCCATCCATCCATCTGGAGCTGCAAAGCATTACTGGCTCTTGTTCCTCCGTGAGCCAACCAATGTAGTGGAGCCCTAGTCCTAGCAGGGACTCTTCTCCACTGGTATACCAAGAAGCTATCAGGAAAAAGAGAAAACAGCCAAAGAATGATCCACCTCTTTCCCAGTAAACGGACGATCCACGTTTCTGAGAGTACAACAACAACTCTTCCCACATACATGGCTTTTATGACAATAAATGCAGCGGTTTCAATCCCAGAATCCCTTGTGCATGAGAGATAATTGCTGAAAGCGGCACTGTCATGCCGAACTTACCTTTCTAATCGATTCCTCTTCTCTCCCTCTCTCAGGATTCATTTCTTTCTGTCTGTGCTAGTTGTCTTATGGAGGTTTCCTATGCCTGACCATCTCTGACCAGCGGAGGAGCAAAGTATGCTTCATTTCCGGTGGTCAGAGAAATTTTCCCACAGTTCTTACCTTTCCTTTATGTTCCCGCGATGCTTCCTTTCACTTTTCCCTAACGTCCTGTCACAGACAAAGACAAAGACAAAGACAGAACGCCGGCAAAACTACCAAATTGCACCCTAACAGAATGACAATAATTTCTCCGTTCGTGTTAGGATGCAATTCGGGACTTTGTTCGGATCGGAATTTCATATGAATGAATGAAACTCTGATCCTATTCGTGCCGCAGCTGCTTAGGAGATAACTCCCTAATTCCCACAGTATCATGGAGTTATCTACCAAAAGGCAGAAAGACCTAAATTGTTCTTTCAGTCAAATGTATTGATACTAAGTAAAGATTACTTAGTATTAGTACATTCTGCCCCTACTCGCTACACCACGAGTAGGGGCATGTCTTGTAAACAGTGAGCAAAAAAAAAAAAACAAGTACCTGCCTCCCGGGCCCCACCCGTGCCCTAAATGAGAATGTGGGGTGAACCTATTGTCCTCTCTCCGCGGCCCCCACCCCTGAGCGTCGGTTGGGGGCATTAAATAGCCCCATACTCATAGGTCCCTCCCCATACTCATTTAGGGCCCCCACCCGGCACTCAGGGGTGGGGACTGGGGGGGGAGGAAAAAAGCCCCTCCCTTTTTTTTTTACAACAGTGAGCCACAGGCTGCTCACTGTTCAGTAGACATGCCCCTACTTGCGGCATAGCGAGTAGGGGCATTAGTGAGATTTCAATCACCCTTATACTATTATAGGGGTCTTATTGACATGGAGGGCTTAGGAAGTGGCTTCTATTTTTACATTTGCGCGCTGGTAGCTCCCTCCTTGTAATAAACTGACGTTTGTTCGTCTGACATTTCTATTCATTCATTCGTCTTTCTGATGAATGAATGGATGAAATTCCCATTCGCATGCCCAAGTGTTTAATTGGGAATGCGCGGGAATTTCACAGCGCTATCTAGTGTGGGCAGATGACGTTTCCCACAGGGCCTTAATCTACCCACACAAAAATTGCGGCGGCCAGGACCTAGGTCGGGGCAGAAAATAAAGTTTAAAAACTAGGTAATATGGGGCTTAGGGGCATTTGGGGGTGACTAGGGGGTCAATTAGATGTAGTGGAGTCGGGAGGGGGATAAAAAAAATAACAGGATTCTGCCATGACAGTGCTGATTTAAGTAAACTCCTCTAATTTATCTCTCAGTCACAGAAAATCCACAAAATATCCTGTACCCCAACCATAACTAGGAACCACACAAAAAGTACATTTCCCAATAGCACCGATCTGAGTGTCCAACATATCCAAGAATCACTCAGATCGGTTTGGTAGAATGGGAATGCCATCGTGGTGAAGTTTTGACTGGCCAGACACGAGGCTCTAGCCCAAAATAGTTCCAGGGTAATAGGGGTCCTGACCGGTCTCCATTCGTGAGGTTCCTTTGCGAATGCCATACAAAGGAATTACTTGCTTTCAGGGTACAAATGCTCCCCCCTGTTTGGAAGTTTATATCTCCTGAACGCCATTCATGTAGGTGGTCTGGAACGGGAACAGGCAGCGGTCTGAAGTTTACTGGTGTTCGCGCGAGTGCCTAGCCGAAAAGAGTTCCAGACACTCGATGACCAAGTTCCGCTGCCGTTCGGAAGACAAGATGGCCGCCATTCTCTCTGCCATGTGTTCGGTTATACAAAACGGCGGCCACCCAGGGGAAGCATTTATTAAACGATCACTATAGTGTCAGGTTTTCCTGACACTATACAACCCGTAGGTCCCCCTACCCTCAGGACTCCCCTCAGCTACTTACTTTAATCCAGCTCCCTCTGTGCTGGTGACCTCTCCTCCCACTCCGACGTCGGCTCCAGAGTGGAGCAGAATGCTATGCGAGGCAATTGCCGCGCGCGCATTTAAACGTTCTGCACGCTGAATGCCACTTTCACATCCAGCGTCGCAGAAGCGCCTCTAGCGGTTGCATGAAGACAGCCACTAGAGGCTGGATTAACTCTGAAATGTAAACATAGCGTTTACATCTGAAGGGTTAAAACCTGGTGGACCTGGCACCCAGACCACTTCATTGAGCTGAAGTGGTCTGGGTGACTATAGTGTCCCTTTAATTGTTTCCCTTGCAGTTTCACACTTACATGGTTGTTGTCAATGTTCTAATGGGGTACAGGGGTTCGGGAGACAAAAGGATTCCATTAGTATGGAGTCTCCCGAATGGCAAAAGAGGAACCACATGAAACATACTGCCTGGGTTCCCCTGCTCACCGGGAAGCTAACCGGTAAAGCTGCTGATGCCTTTAGAGCCGTGCCAGCAGAAGGAGTGAGAGATTATGACCTGGTGAAAAAGGTCCTGCTGGCCTGATATGCTGTGACCCCAGAGGCGTATCGCAGGAAATTTCTGGAGTCCAAAAGGGAGAGCCAAGACACCCATGCTGAATGGTCTTGGCACCTTACCTGTGCAGCCCAAAATTGGATGCACTCCCAAGACGCCAAGTCCCCCGAGGCCATCCTCCAGCTGTGCCTGCTAGAACAATTTTACAATGGTTTCCCCTCCGAGATGCAAGAATGGGTGAGAGATTGGCATCCCAAAACTCCCACTGAAGTGGCTCAGCAGGCCGACAAGTACTTTGATGCTCGCTGACATCACTGTCCCACTCCCGTGCCCAGCTTCAGACCCCCCCCCCCCGCATCTGGCAGGCCCAGCCTACTCACAACCAAGAAATCCACCGGGCCTGGGACCAAACATGAAAGTACCACCACAGGCTGACTCCAGGTGTCATCAGTGCCAGCAACCCAGACACTTCAAGAGGGAATGTCCCCCAGATCAGAGACCAACCTCAGTGGGTTCACCCTGTAGCCTTCACGGCCCCAAGAGCAGCCGCTCACTGTTACCAGGCTGCCCCAATGTACCCTTCGACCCATCACGAGGAAGCCTGGACCATCATACATCAAGCCGCCACTGACAACCAAGACCACCACAAGCAGTCGGTTCGGCTGCATAGGGAACACTGTCCAGGGGCTACGAGATACACATTTGGCTCATTGCAGAGGCGGAGAAGAACGGGGGAACGGTCGTGGTCTATGTAGCTGGGGGAACCATCTACCACCTACCCACAGCCCACGTCTGCCTCGACTTGGGCGCCAGAGACTAGAGGGTAGAAGTCGGGCTCATTGACGAACTGCCCGCCGAAGTGCTGCTCGGCAATGACCTGGTACACCTCACCTCCACCTATGTGGAAACCCAGACTCCGGCACAGTCCTATCTGGTGATGACCCGACAGCAAGTCTGCACCACCTGGCATGGCTCACACTCTGAGACTCAGGTAGGCACACATACCTATTCCCATAACCCCATTCCCCACAGTCACCCCTGTAAGCAGGCCCCCCCAGGCTAGTTCCCCTGCCTCAGCACCCTGTAGTCGTCCCTGTAGACTGGCCCCTTGGGCTAGCCCCATTACCCCAGTACCCCATGGTCCCCTTCCTACCCTGACCCCCTTGAATTGGGATACCCCTGCCGAGTTTGGGAGGGAGGTAGTATTTGACCCTACCCTCCAACCATATAGGGATATGATAGCCAATGGTCAGGTGGGGAAGGACGGGGAACTAATTATCTGGGATAGGGGGTTGCAATACCGCTTAGCGGAAAAGAGGAAGTCAGGGACAGCTCCTACTACTACCAAGCAGTTGGTGGCCCCCAGGAAATATCGACATGGGCTATTGAAGATAGCTCATAACATTCCCCTGGCAGGGCATTTGGGGAAGGGTCATACTCAGCATCGGCTCACCCAAAGCTTCTTCTGGCCCGGCATATAGAAGACTCTGAGGCAGTACTGCCAGACCGGTGATGTCTGCCCGAAAGTGGGGAAGTGGAGCGATCGGCACAAGGCCCCGCTCAAGCACCTTGCCATCATCGAAGACCCCTTCGGCAGGCTAGCTGTTGATATTATAGGTCCCCTGGCTAAGCCTAGCCCCTCTGGAAAGCAGTATATACTGATCATTGTGGACTACGCAACTCGGTACCTAGAGGCAGTCGCCCTGAGCAACATTTAGGCAGAGACTGTGGACGAAGCCCTGATGCGAGTGTTCTGCTTGATGGGTTTTCCCCAGGAGATCCTCTCGGACCGGGGCTCTCAGTTTATTGTTGAGATAACCCACCAACTGTGGAGGTTAGGTGGCATTAAACTGATCCTAAGCTCCGCCTATTATCCCCGAAACCAATGGCCTGTGCAAGTGCTTCAATGGCACGTTGAAGCAGATGCTCCGTACCTTTGCAGTGACTTGCAAGGATTATGAAATATTCCTGCCGCATGTCCTGTTTGTATATCTAATTAATGTTCAGACGTAGGGTTAGGAGATCCCAAGACCTTATTAGGGAGCATTGGGAGGGAGAGGGGTAGCAGGAAAGGACCCCTATAATCCCATATGGGCTGGAGTTTCGAGACCGGTTGGAGGAACTCACTCACATGGTGCATGAGAACTTCCAGGCGGCCCAGAGGTGCCAGCGCACTTGGTATGATCGAGGAGCCAGGAATCGTAGCTTTCAAGTCGGTCACAAAGTTTTGGTGTTGAAGCCCATCCGACACAACAGGCTACAGGCTGCCTGGCAGGGCCTATACCGGGTAGTGGAACAGAAGTGTGACACTACCTATGTGATTGGTCCTTGCTCGGGTACTGGGTTAGACGCCCTACCACGAGCGGACAGAGGATGTCGCTGCCATCCTCGGAAGATTTTGATAATCTTCCCCTGCCAGACCTCCTGGAGTATAGAGCTCAGGCAGGGGCCGTAGATAAGGTCCACCTGGGGGACTGACTAACCGAGAAGGAGCACAGGCAGGCACAGTAGATGCTGTCTGCCCGGGTATACCTCACTGGTCACCCACCGGGTGGAGACCCCCGACCAACAACCTCTGCGGCAGACCCACATACAGAGTACAAGAGGCAGTGCAGAATAGTATGGGTCAGGAGATCCAGGAGATGCTAGGGGTCATCAAACCGTCCAAAAGTCCTTAGGCCCCCCAGTAGTCTTTCCCGAAATGAGATGGAACCACAAGGTTCTGTGTGGATAACCAGAGGCTCAATGACAAGACGGTATCAGATGCGTACCTCATGCACCATATAGACGAGCTGCTGGATAGGATGGCTCATGACCGGTACCTCATCACGATAGATCTGTGCAAGGGGTACTGGCAGATTCCTCTAGCAGCCTATGCTGTTCCCAGGTTGGCCTTTGTCACGCCATTTGGTCTGTACCAATTTAAGGTAATGCCATTTGGGATGAAGAATGCCCCGGCCACTTTCCAGAGAATGGTGGACCGGCTGTTAGATGGCCTCCAGGACTATTCCTGTGCATACCTGTATGACATCGCCATATACAGCGACACTTGGGAGGAGCATCTGGCACATATAGGAGATGTACTAGACCAGATTAGAGAGGTGGAATTAACGCTAAAACCCAGTAAGTGCCACCTAGGGATGGCTGAAGTACAGTACCTAGGACACCGGGTAGGGTGTGGGACACAGAGGCCCAAGCCAGCCAAAGTTGAGGCAGTAGCCAGTTGGCCCCGTCCCCGCAAGACCCAGATGACGGCCTTCCTAGGGACTGCTGGCTATTATAGGAAATTTCTCCCCAACTACAGTGCCCTAGCCAAGCCCCTTACTAACGTGACCCGTAAGACCTTTCCCCGACATGTAAACTGGCCCCCAGAGTGTGAGCAGACATTCCAATCCCATAAGGATGCTCTGCAGCTTCTTGAGTGCCCACACCACCACCAGGCACTCCTTTTCGATGGTGGCATAGCTCACCTCCCGGGGTAGTAGCTTCCTGTTGAGGTAAGCTACTGGGTGTTCTCCACCATCGACCCCAATCTGGCTCAGCACCGCTCCTAATCCAAACATGGAGGCATCTGTGTGGACAAGAAAAACTTTTTTTTCAGATTAGAAGCAACCAGGACGTTTTCTCATCCATGTTTGGATTAGGAGCGGTGCTGATCCAGGTTGGGGACGATGGTGGAGAACACTCAGTAGCTTACCTCAGTAGGAAGCTACTACCCCGGGAGGTGAGCTATGCCACCATCGAAAAGGAGTGCCTGGCGGTGGTAAGGGCACTTAAGAAGCTGCAGCCTTACATCTATGGACAGCAATACACCTTGCTCACGGATTACAACCCATTGGTGTGGCTTAACCGGGTCTCTGGAGACAATGCCAGGCTGTTTTACGGTGGAGCCTGGCATTACAACCGTATGACTTCACTATTCACTACAGACCCGGTAAGCAAAATGGGAATGCTGACGGGTTGTCCAGACAGATGGCCCTGGAGAGGTGATCCATGAGCCCTTCCTCAGACATTCCCAAGCCGATCCGTTGGGATCAGGCTGTGTATGCTGGTTTGCGGTTAAGGGGGAGCTGTGTGGCGGACCCACTGCCTGTCCGTGAATTGCCTTTACATTGTTTGTGTTTTCCCCATTCTTTCATTTATTGTGCCCGCTCCCTGTTCGGGAGGTCTTCCTCAAAGGCAATCCATTCATCTCATGAATGGGGACCACCCCAATCCCTCATTTAGAATGTTAGGATAGAACGTTCACACTTCGCAACATAAGTGTCAAACTGCAAAGGGAAACAATTAATGAGTGCCTCCCTGGGTGGCCGCCATTCGTACAGGCGAACACCACCTGGGGGAGCATTCATGGATTGTTTCCCGCCTCGTTTATCTCACGAACGAGGGCCTTCCCGGTGCCCCCATTAGAAAGTTCACACCAATTAATCCGAACGTTCGCACTCGCCACATAGGTTTGAAACTGCAAGAGAAGTAATTAATAGTAATGAGTGCTTCTCTGCACGCCCGCCATTTGTATAGACTATCGGCGACCAGGGGGAGCATTAATACCCCGAAAGGAGACTCTTCCCTTGTCTGGGTTTCACCCCAGGTTCTCGTGAACGGAAATTAGTCGGTCGAGGGGCTGAGGCGAGGGTCCCTGAGATTGGTGTGGGCACTTTTTCAGGCACTGGCGAGTTTGGTGGGCTCTCATGAGCCTGAGGGACAAAGAGACCAGCTTTTTTCCCGCGGGCGGGCTTTTCTGTGCCTGGGAGACAAAGGGATGGTCCCTTTTTCTGGTGCTGAGACTCCCAGGCACAGAGGCTCTTGGGAATAAGACCCCTGGCGGTTGGTGTGGGAAATCCTGTTAATTAAGTGGCAGGTTTTTGGGACAAAGGGAATTGAGTCCCTTCCCATGCTAGGGACCTATGGACCCAGGGAGGGGGAGGATCCTGGGAGGTGACCATGTATGTTTTGAGTGATCCACCCCTTGCAGGGGGTTATGCATAAAAGCCATGTGTGACCAATAAGATTGTGTTGTACCTCCAGGACTGCGTGTTGTCCAGTTACTGGGAAGAAATTAGTCTATTTGTCCTTTACATGGTTCCTGACTGGCTGAAGGAAGGAAATTAGAGGAGGTAAACAGTCAGGTTACCATGGGTCCACTACAGTACTCATGCCATTGTACAGAACATTGGTGAGGCCTCACTTGGAGTATTGTACACAGTACTGGAGACCATATCTTCAAAAGGATATTGATACTTTGGAAAGAGTTCAGAGAAGGGCTACTAAACTACTTCATGGATTACTGGATAAAACTTACCAGGAAAGGTTAAAGGATCTTAACATGGATAGCTTGGAGGAAAGACGAGACAGGGGCGATATGATAGAAACATTTAAATACATAAAGGGAATCAACACAGTAAAGGAGGAGACCATTTTTAAAACAAGAAAAACTACCACAACAAGAGGACATAGTCTTAAATTAGAGGGGCAAAGGTTTAAAAATAATTTCAGGAAGTATTACTTTACAGAGAGGATAGTGGACGCATGGCATAGCCTTCCAGCTGAAGTGGTAGAGGTTAACACAGTGAGGGAGTTTAAGCATGCGTGGGATAGTCATAAGGCTATCCTAGACTTAAAATGAGTCCAGGGACTAAATAAAAGTATTTACAAAATTGGGCAGACTAGATGGGCCAATTGGTTCTTATCTGCCGTCACATTCTTTGTTTCTATTTTCTATGCAGCAAGTACTAATGAAGGAGCAACTGGGTAAGAAAACTGGGTAAGGTCAATGGGTGAATTTTCACCCAGATTTGTGGAGGGCTCCTACAAGCCAGCATGCAATCCTCTCCTTGACTACACAACAGTGGCAGTGTACGATGCCTGGGCATGGTAGTGGCAGTGGAGGTTCAGCTTTTACGACATGTCAGGCTGAGAGTGGATCTCTAGGGTAGCAGAGCTATTGATCACCTGCAACATGCTGATGTGATGGAATCAACAGACATATTGAAGACAATAAAACAACTAATGGCAAATTGGTTGAGAGAGCAAGCTGGCACCAAACTGCACATTTGGTTTATGGTTACCCCTGGAGCTGCTAACATGGTCAAAGCTCTGCAAGAGGGTTGCACACTGTACATTTTGTAGTTAAGAGTGCAATTCAGTAAGCCAACACATACATGAAAACCATACTTGAAATTTCAAGGTTGTCAGTCATTTTTACTGTAGTGTGAGGGCTAGCCATCTTTTGAGACGGAAGCAAGGGAAAAGAGGGCTTCCAACAATGTCTATGACAGGATGTCAGCACACTGTGGGACTCTAATTTAGACATGCTGGGAAATATTTTGGAACAGCAGAGCATAACCTAACTTCCCACCATTCCATTGGCACTGACTCCCAACTGGGGCATGAGGATTGGACAATAATAGGGCAGTTAATTGTGTTTTTTACTTCATTTAAGAACATGGGAGAAAGTTTTAGCCCCAAATATGCCAGTCTTGAACAGGTAATCCTCTTTTTTACCCACTTCATAAACCTGATGGATGCCTTTCTGGGAAAAAGATAATTCTTCTTGTTAGCACATTACACAACTAAATAGCAGCAGTGGTCAGGAAGCTAAAAGACCTACTCTATGCTCGTCTGAGAGAACAAGTTGCACATTGCCTTGAACTGATGCTAGCTTCCTTATTTACCCTAGGACAGAGGTAGGAAACCTTCGGCACTTCAGATGTGGACTACATCTCCCTCAATGCATATACAGCCATACTGCTGCCAAAACATCTGGAGTACCGAAGGTTGCCTATCCCTGCTCTAGGAATTAAAGGGAAAGTGGAACTCCAAACCAACAGCCTGACATACAGGTGGAAAAGACTTATTAACAAGGTCCATGGTTTTCAGCGAAAATGAGCCATGCTCATTGAGGAAGATGTGTGCATTTAACCTATCATGCTGTCTTTGTCAACTACTCCTAGCAGCAGCATTGCAGCGTAATCCCAAGGCAGCAGTGTAAAGCAATTCATTTTTGGCTTAATGCTGTTTGAAGTTTGGAGAAGAAAAAAATAAGCAAGCGGATGAAGGGAGGGTAATACATTTTATACTAGTGGATGTCATTTAAAAAAAAAATATATAATTCAGCATGTTTGTAATAAATATGTATATTGTATAGAGTGTACTCCATATTTCTGTATAACTAAATGCAAAGCCCTCCTACACAATGTCACTTTTCCAAATATCTGTTCATTTGGCTTTTCAGTTGAGTGGCTACTTTAGAACTTGTTCTAAAATGTGCCAGTTTTTCTATGCAATTCAATGTAATTATGTCTTCTATTATTTAGAAGACATCGCTTTGCTTTGACTTGTAAATGCAATTTGATACAACTGAATTGCCTTTATGAAATTTTCAAGTTATATGTATTGTGTAATAAATATCAGCAAATAACAGAGCAAACATTGTGTTTGCTTATTTTTACAGTGGAGATCAGTTGATTGCATTTGACAAAATATGGCAGTAATTGATTAAATATTTTTTACATCACCATGCATATATAAGTGCAATGTCTAAAATTTGTGTTTTGTATGACTTCTTAGCTTAAAAAGGTGTACATGCATTTGGCCTTTTATTTATGCATGAGACCTTTGTTTCAACTTCTTATTCCAACTGCCCTTAAAAACCATAAAATATAAATATTACATATTGCAATGGATAAAACACAAACACACATACACGTATACAAACGCTGCATTAGTCTCTTTTTATCAAGCTGCAATACTCATTTCCACTAAACATAATGAATGATTTCATGTAATTTTGTACAAAATGCTTAAAGGGCTTTTGCAACACATTTATATTTTACTATGCATGAATATTGCATACAGACTGCATTTATTTTTTGATGTGGTGTTCTACATGATTTGTTTTCACTCGTTTGGATGATTGCTTCACTCATAAGCAGAAGAACGAGGGAAAAGCATGAATGACTAAAGAGGTCATCCATACAGAGAAAAATAAATCATGTTTAACATTCCATATAGAGATCTATTTTGCTTTCCAGAAATACACCAAATCCTATGACGCAAGTCTGATAAATTCTATCATCATAAAAGCAGGGGCCATATTATAATAAATGTGTTCTACATAATGCTGATTTATCTGTTTTTGTCTACTCAAAACTCGATAATAAAAGTGTTGTCAACAACAAAGGAACACACAATGATTAGTAATTTTCCTGTTTGTTTAACAGAGGTGAGAAATCTTCTCATTAAAAAAAAATGCTCTAACTGAAATTTGCATTTGGGAATGACATCCATATTATTACAGATGTATTACATTTATTTATTTATTTTTCTATTAATTTTTTTGGACTTCAAGAATATGTCAGCTTTGATCTCATCACATTAAAGTCACTTTCTGGGTGAATTTGCACTAACAAACTTAAAATGTGTCAAATAATTACCTCTCTCAAATTTAACACTACCCAGAAGAGATCTGAACTCAAAATTCCCTTCGCAGTTTCTTTTTTCTATCAGATGTAATTTATCTCTTTGTGTTTGCTAAACCTAAGGCTTCAATGACTTGCAGTTTCTCATTAACTATTTGCAACATTTATTCACTTTTTTTTGGTTTTCATTTAGCATTGCCCCTTCATATTCACAATTCTATTTTGTTCTTCTGTAATCCAACATCTCTACATAAAGTTGCACAAACGTTGCTGGACACTATAGATGTTGCCTGTTCCTCAACATGCAATTAGGGGAGGTGAGGGGTCAATAACTCAAATGGCAGATGAACTTTAATGTTGAAAAATTAAAAGTTATGCACTTCGGCATAAAGAATGCACAAGCAACGTATACCCTAATGGAAGCAAATTAGGGATAATAACACACGAAAAGGACTTGAGAATTTGTTATAGACAACAAACTATGCAACAATGTGCAATGTCAATCAGCTGTGGCTAAGGCCAGTAAGGTATTGTCATGCATGAAAAAGGGCATTAATTCTCGGGATAAGAATTTATAAATCACTGGTAAGACCACATATTGAATATGCTGTGCTATGTTGTGCACCTGTTCTAAAGAAGGATATTATGGCACTAGAAAAAGTGCAGAGACGGGCTACAAAATTAATAAAAAGAATGGAACATATCAGCTATGAAGAAAGGTTAACAAATTTAAACCTCTCTAGTTTAGAAAAACTGAGAGGGGATATGATAACATTATACAAATATATTCGTGGCCAATACAAACCATTGTGTGGAAATCTATTCACAAACCAGACTTTACATAGGACACGAGGTCATGCGTTTAGACTGGAAGAAAAAAGATTTCGTCTAAGGCAAAGAAAAGTTTTTTTTAAATGTAATAACAATACAGATGTGGAATTCTCAGCCTGATGAAGTGGTTTTATCAGAGTCCATACAGATGTTCAAACAGCAACTAGATGCATACTTGCAAAAACAGAATATTTAAGGTTATAATGTTTCAATGTAGGGCAAAACTTATTGATCCAAGGATAAATCTGACTGCCATTCTGGGGTCAAGAATGAATTTTTCCCTAGTTTGTTGCAAAATTGGAAGTGCTTCAAACTGGTTTTTTTTTTTTTATCAACAGTGAAAAACAAATGTGAGGAAGGCTGAACTTGATGGACCCAAGTTTCTTTTCAGCTATGTAACTATGTAACCTGTATGCTGCTGCAATTAAATCTTTGCCTATTCCCTGTGTCATGCAAACCAAAGATCCATCTTAATTAATTAATGCTGACTCTTTAGCAAGGAAGACAGGGGATCTACCTTACAATGACCTCACTGTTTTTATACCATAATTAATCACAATTCAAAACTAGAAAAGCCAAGTAGCTACACAAGCTGTAAAGATAGCAAACGTCTTCTTAAGGGGACACTGTATGCACCTAGACCACTTCAGCCCATTTAAGTGGTCTGGGAGCCAACTCCCATCGCCCTTAACCCTGAGCATGTAATTATTGCAGTTTTTTTTTATGAACTGCAATAATTACCTGCTAAGGTTAACTACTTATCTAGTAGCTGTCTACCAGACAGCCACTAGACTGATTCCGGGTGCTTATACGACTTTTGGTCATCTAAACAATGCTGGAAGTCCTCGCGTTTTGCATGAGGACTTCCAGCGTCACCGAAATCCCCATAGGAAAGCATTGAATAATGCTTTCTTATGGGGAGATCCTACTGCGAGGGCAGCCATTGCGTGCATGCGCAGTAGGTCTCCCCGGGACTTCGGTGGGGAAGGAACGTGGGCAGAGCTGAGCCAGTGCCGAGGGACATCGGTGCTGGACCCAGGTAAGTGACAAAAGGGGGTTATTAAGCCCTTCTGCACCATGGGGTTGGCCTTAACAGAAGGGGAAGGTATAGTGTCAGGAAAACGAGTTTGTTGTCTTGCCACTATAGTTTCCCTTTAATGTTCTTGTGTCATGAACCTCTTTCCATATTGGTGTCTCCCAATTGAAATCACTGGCTAGGATCACAAAGCTACTTGATGATACCTCCCCACATAATGTGTCTGAAAGCATTCAGCCATTTCTTGCTCTTTGAAAGTATCCAGTGGCATTGCTGAACTCTTCCTATTGAATTTTTTGTAGGTTAGTATTCAAAAAAATAATATTTTTTTTATGTATGAAAAGACATAAATTAAGCCATTGCTTGTGCAGTGCATTTAGTATAAGTGACAAATTCCATTCAGATTATTTCTTAAATAGATATATAGATGATGTCAGAAGTGCTCAAAGGTACAGATATAGCATATCTAACCACTTAATGCTGCCATAAATACAGGGTGCTTCATGATATATCCCTATTACCTTACTAGGTACACAATAGACACTATTAAGAAACATAGCACCTATTTAATCAAAACAGATCTTTTTTTGAAACAAAAACAAATATGCAATATGTAAACACTAATCTATGAAGACCACGTGCAGCTAAAACAACATACAAAACATGTACATAAAGAAATACGTATGGCTTAAGATAAACAGACCCAGTAGACCATTAGTGTCACCTTCGAATATAATGCCAAGAGAGTGGAGGCCGCAGTTCTAATATTTCAGTTAGTTGCCTTCTTCAACGGTTTCTCTTTAAAGACTAAAGTCATTGGAAGCTATCACTGGCTGCAACCAGATTTCTGAGAAGGCAGGTTATGAGTGACTGCAAAAGACCTGCAGCAAGACTTGGTGGCACTAGGCACTGAGGGTTCATCAGTAAGGCGCATACTAAAAGCAGAAGGTTTCCATGCCAGAACTCCAAGACATACACCACTACTGACTCAAAAGAACAAGAGAGGTCAGCTCCAATATGCTCAAAATCATATAAATAAGCCACAGGAGTTTGGGGATTCTGGTTTGTGTAGTGATGAAACAAAACTGGAACTTTTCAGCTCAATGGATCAACGGTATGTCTGAAGGAAGATGAATGAAGCATACGCTGAAAAGAACACTCTGCCTACAATTAAGCATGGTGGTGGCTCGATGATGCTCTGGGGCTGCTTTGCATTCTCTGGCACTGGAAACCTGCAACATGTGGAAGGCAAGATGGATTTGTTGAAGTATCAGGAAATCCTAGGAGAAAACATAATTTCATCTGTGAGTAAGCTTAGGCATCATTGGACATTCCCACAAGACAATAAATCGCCAGCATACCTCAAATTCCAACAAAGGCTTGGTTGCAGAAGTTCTGTAAAATTCTATAGTGGCCATCATAGTCACATGACTTGAATCACACAGAAAATATCTGGTGGTATTTGAAGAAGGCAGTTGCAGTGTGCAAGCCTAAGAATATGACTGAACTGGAAGCCATAGTTCATGAGCTAAGATTCTTCAGAAACACTGCCAGAAGCTGGTGTCTGACTATGCATCTTGTTTGCAGCAGGTGATGACAGCAAAAGGGTGCTCTGCTAAGTACTGAAGATGCTTGCCAAGAAGGGGTTGAATAATTCTGAGACTGGAGAATTCATTAGAAGTTAAATTTTTAGTTGAGTTTGTAGAAAACACTTGAAGCACTTGTTGTGTTGAGCTATTTCATTTGCTTTTATTTGATTTGTTCATTGCAAACAGCTGAAAGTCTGTACATTTTGACAAAAAAAAATCTAGATTCTCACTGGGTGTTGAATAATTTTGATTAAAACTGTATATATAAATATATGTACATATTACATACACTATATATAAATATATATATACACACACATACACACACACACACACACACACACACACACACATACATATACATATATATATATATATATATATATATATATATATACATACATATACACTGTGATCTTTGTCTGCAGTTAGCACGGTCCTTTTGGGTACAAACATGCACAGTCTTTAAAAGTAAATTAATTCCAGGCACTTTATTTGTAAATCCACACAGGAGACAGCAGTAAATGAAAAAAACAATAATGTAACAAAATCCCTATAAACAAAAACCTAGCTCGTCTGAGCACTAACTGACTTCAGATTCCCTATCTCTCAGGGGTTAAACTATAACAAAATAATTCTGGTTTCACCAACCTGGTGTCTTTGTTAGCTCTCAGCACTCCAGTGTTTAGTCAGCCTGCTGCTTCCAGCCCTTCAAGAGAGAAACAAACATTCTCCCCTACCTGCCTAGCAGGGAGAGGTTTATTCCCACTGCTGCAGCTGATTACCTGCAGCTGAGCAGTGGGTTGGAGACAGTCCAAAAAACCCTGGCCTGGATCTATGTCTCCCAAGAAAACCGTTAAACTGGCCCACCCTGCTCTCCAAATGCTCCACCCTAGGGGCCCATAACTAAATATTCATTTCAGTTATATACACACAGACACACACACTCCCCCTGGGGTTAAAAATCATATGCCTCTCTGAACAATTCAGTCGAAATATAAACTCCCTCACAGACCACCCCATTCACCTTATCACAACACACTTATAATTAGCTTTCAAGGAGATATATATATATATATATATATGTATATATATATATATATATATATATTATTTTTTTTAACTGTCCCAATGAAATGTAACTGAAATATTGAAGTATTTTATTTTACAAAGATGGAAAAAAGGTTTATTTGACAAGACTGTGAGTGCCAGTATAACTCCATGCAAAGTAAGTATATATATATATATATATACATGGTTATGGACAATAAGCTGAGTTATAGTAGTAGTGGCACAAGTCAGTTGTGGTGTGCGGGAACCGATGTTCGGGTAGGCCTGTAAAAAGGTCAACCAAATTGAATGGTTTGATAAAGGAAGCGGTGGGTGGGCTGAACCAGGCAGCAACAGCACAGAGGAAAGTGAAGCCTGTATATTTATAGGCAAACTAACCCCTCCCACAATTCCAGGCTTCATCCACAGACTCAGCCTTTTATTTGTGGTAGGGACAATAAGCCGAGTTATAGTAGTAGTGGCATAAGTTGGTTGTGGTGTACGGGAACCGATGTTTGGGTACGCCTGTAAAAAGAGAGCAAAAGTTTACAACTTATAACGTGTTGACCTTACATAACCAATACTTAAATATTTATCAACATTATAACCATACCTGAAAGACAAACAGTTTGTTAATGGGAGATACTGTATAACACCCAGGTACTGGCTGACCCTTATTAAGCCAAGTGGCAAAATAATTAAGCTAAATAACTAGTTGCCAGGTGGCGATGAGAGGCTCTACATATGATTTGGCCCGTGGGGTAGGTTTGCCACTGAGCATTGTAGTGGGGTGTTGGCCTGTCAGTGAGAGCTAAAGAGATATATGATAAGTTGGCCATGACTGATGAGACCCTAACTGCTTTGTCAAGAGGGCGGAGAAGCGAGTCAGTAACTATGATTTGGTCCAAGGGGCAAAATACATTTGCTGAGTTGGCCTCACGGGACAGTGATGTAATGGCACAAGAGGCCGAAAACTACCAATGGCCACCTAGGATACCCTAACAGCCAGACCAAGCTAATTATAACATTCTGTAGAGCAAGTGGTTGTTGTACGTAGGGAGGTATTATTGTAAAAGTAAATCTCTTGGGTGGTGATAAAAAATGTGAAATATGAAATAATTCACAAGTGACATGCTTAAATAGACGTATACCTGGATGATAAATTAAAGTTGATAGTGATAAGTGAATATATATGTAATAAAGGGCAAATACATACTTGTACAGTGATTAAATTAACCAAAACCTGAGAGTTACCCCAGAGAACTTGTGTTCACAATTACTAACATTGAACAATTGTTTATCAACAGCAGAAAAGTAGATAACATAAGTACTATGAGCTCACAACACCAAATTACTCCACTGACAACAGCTGTCAACCTAACTGAAGGAAATTGAACAGCATAATAAAGACACAGTTGACCATATCTGACAATCGGCCCAAGATATGCAACAACCGGGAAGAAGTAGACATGGAGAGAGTTTACGTAAGGATATGCGCGTAACTCGATATGAGATGAAGCCTAGCAAGAATAGAATCACTAACTGAATTACGTATGTGAAAGAACAGCCTGAGAATTTAAACAACAATCACATAAAAAAAAATCACCTGCCTATCGCACTAGCATGAAGCGAATGAAATAAGAGCCTGAAATAGGAGGTGAGGATAATACTAATACAGTTAAATTAGTGACAGATCGAAGAGGCCAGGATATGTTAACTGCTACGTGAGAGACCTAAGGTTCTTGGGAGTGTTCTGAGAGAGGGTTGTATGGGAAGAACGTCTGTGGGCCTACCAAGGCCGTGTGCAGAATGGAAGATTTGTATATATATATTTTTTATTATAAACATATTTAAGTGCCTTATTGATGTGCGGTAATATTCGTAGCGGTTACCCAACAGGGCCGTGTGTAACGTATGGAGTGAAGGGTTAGTGATGGCTGTGTGTAGAGTAACCGTAGCGGAAGGCAAAGATTGCCCAAAGTAAGTCATGAGCTTCAGGAAGGAGAAATAATGCTGAAAAGGGGTAATGGATGTATGGAGTGAACAATTTAGGTATGTTTAGAATGCCTTTAGGGATGTCCTGCTGTAGACCTGTGCAAACGTAGAGGCAGGAAGAGTAGTCAGACTGAAGGGTGGCAACATGGAATGTGGTGGAGGGCCATCTGTAAGACCGATGCCAAATGATGACGGGTATGTAACAGGCACTAAATATATTTTTTATTGTCATGAAGGAGGTGACTAAACACCTATTACTTACAAATACTGTGCAAGATCGAAGTGGCCCAATATGAGAATTAAGGAGAAAATTTATAGCAAGAGTGAAGCTGGAGAATAGGTCCTGAGAGGCAGGATACAGAATTAGAGCTGTATAAGGGGAAAATGTATATGGAATGAACAAATGAAGGATGGTATAGGAGTTGTGTAATACCTGTGTAAGGTCAGGTCTATAGGAATGGTAGGAAGATCGGTTAGGCTAGAAGGGTAATAACAAAGGACTTAGTGTAGGCCATCAAAGGTTAAAGCCAAAGGACAGGCTCTGCTGTCACCAATGCCGAAGAGCATGTAGTGTCCTGATGTAGGTAACTTGATACATAATACTTGTTATTACTGTGAAATAATAAAGTGACGCAATGCTTAGAATAAGAGATTCATTTACTAGTGAGTGTCACCGGCCAAGATAGGGCCATGTAGGCTGGTTGATTTAGGCCTAGCAAGAATAAGTGATGTTATGAAATGTTGTTAGAAGGATTAGTATATATTTACCCCAGGCATCTATGAAGGATGGGTATGTCATAATGCCGCCCACAAAAGGCCATATGATGATACTGTAACAAAGGCCTAGTAAGGCCACTTGTGAAGGCTTAGGACCTGAAACAAGACTAGTCTAATCATATTTACTTACAACTTAAGCTATGTGCACTGCTTCAATTTGAGACCTATGAATGAAATACAGTTACTCAAGGAGAATGCCTAATGAGAGTCTGGAGGTGCTTTCTTGATAACATGCAGCATAATGGGGTAGTATGCAGTCCCCGTGAGACAGATGTAATGGAAAATACTCAAAAGAGATGCCGGAATAGGGCAAGGTTGGTTGCCCACTACCAGGCATATGAACAAACATGATAGTTCTTAGTGAGGACTACGTGTAGGATACATATATATATATATATATATATATATATATAAACCAACGTGGGTGGGGAGGCCTGATTGGGTCTAGCGTTACAGGGTGGCTGTGTGATCTGTGCTGGGATTAATGCAGGTAACAGGTAGGATGTGAAACATATAAAGGTTGTGTAGTTGTGGAACAATTGTATAGGACTGAGACATGTTGATGATGTGATGGGAGAGTTACTAATAAATATCAAGTGTATGAAATGTTGAACAGAATAGAGACTGTATGTAAACTCTTATATACTTAGTATTATACATACCCACTGATCCAAATAACCATGGTGTCTGCAGTCCGACTCATAACGGGAACTGAGGCCCATGCCTCTAGAATGCAACAGTGGGCGAAAAGCTTTAGTGGCTTTGATGGTCATATACCATACACAAGAGTTTAATGAGATATAAGACAAACGGTTACTTACATACTTATGGAACTCTTAAGATGATGAGAAATACTTATAATTAGCCTGGAAGAATAAGGTTGAAGGCAACGGCACATGCTAGAATAATCATAGAATAACAGTAATATTAGAATAAGCTATAACTTTATTACTTAATGAACTTGACTACATGAGGTAAACTGAATGCATGTGGATCGTATGAATAAGACAGTAAAAGTAATTATAATTCCTGGGCCAATTGAAATGCAGTCGAATACGATTGAAACAAGTTAATGTAATGTGTCTGACAGTAACTGTCCTTGTATGTGAATGTATGTTTCTGTGAGCCTTTGTGTGTTTGTGCCTGGGACCCTATGTGTGTGTGGTAGCTGCTTGCAGTGTTTTGTGTATATGGGAGGCTGCCTGTGGCCTTTGTGCAATTTGTTTATGGTGAAGCTATGTTTTATAACTTTGTGTGTATGATGATTGCCTTTAGAGGTGACTGTAACAGGGTGAGTAAAGGGGTAACTGTGGCAGGATAAGTGTGACAGGGTGAGGGGGTAAATGAGACAGGGTTGGGGGGTTAGTGTGAGAATGAGGGAGGGCAAGTGTGACATGGTTGGAGGCGGGGGTGTTACAGGGTGAGATAAGGTAAGTGTGACTGGATTAAATTGTTAATGTGACAGGGTGAATGTGGCATGGTTGGGAAGGTATCACAAGGTTGGCGGATATATGGCATTATTGGAGTGAGTGTGATATTGCAAGGGGAGGTGAATGTGACAGGATTAAGAGGGTTACTTGACAGGGTGAGTGTGGGAGAGTGATGGGGAAGTGACAGGATTAGAGGTGTCGATGTTACAGGGTGAGTGAGGGATGACAGAGAATGAGTAAGGGAGTAAAAGTGGGCTGAGTAAGGGGGTGACAGGGGACTGAGTGAGGGGGTGACAGGGGACTGAGTGAGGATGGGGCAGGGGACTGAGTGAAGGGGTGACAGGGGGCTAAGTGAGGGGTGACATGGGACTGAGTGAGGGGCTAGCAGGGGGCTAAATGAGGGGTGACAAGGGGCTAAGTGAGGGTTGACAGGGGACTGAGTGAGTGGAGACAGGGGACTGAGTGAGGATGGGACAGGTGACAGGGAGCAGAGTGAGGGGGTGACAGGGGGCTAAGTGAGGGAGGACAGGGGACTGAGTAAGGGGATGACAGGGGGCTGAGTAAGGTGTGACAGGGGGTGATTGGTGGCAGTGGGAGGGAAAGTGTAGAAATACCTTTTTAACCCTGGTGGTCCAGTGTCCTGGCTCCCTGGTGGTCCGGTGGACTTCCTATTCGATATGCAGCTCTGCCGGGAGTGAGATGCAGACCATGTGATAGGAGTCTTGCGATCTCCAGAATTCAGATCGTTGCCTTGGTAACCCGCGGCAACACTCTCATTGGCTGGAGGTTGCGAGGCACTTTACAGTCTGCAGCTCACACCTGGCGGAGCTGCAGACTCTAGGCGCTCTCCTTCCAGGGCAGACTGCTTGGAGGGGGCCTCACAAGCCGCCGGGCCCCCTCCCGATGTCGGGGCTCGACATTTAAGTTTGCCCTAAGGCGATTTAGGCGGCCGTGAGGCCCCCGCCAGCGCGATGCCTTATGCGGCTGCCTAAATCGCCTAATTAGAGAGCCGCCACTGTATAAAAAGCAATATACAAATATTACTGAAATTAATATGTTTTAGTAAAAATGGGTTTTGTTTTTGCCACAGCTATGATTTGTCTTTTAAAAGAAAAACAATAAAAACAAACACACTTTTTTAAATGAAACGTTTATATTTATATGCATCTATACAGTATATTTTTATGACACAAACAGTGACTATTTTTAAATAGTTAAATTGCTTTTTTTTTATCCTACAGATGACACAATTTCACATCATCATTTTTATTCTTTGCTGACCTCTGATTATAATATTTTACTTCAATTTTATTTTTCTTTCAAAAGGCAGACAGACAGGCTAATTATTCCATCTATCATAATTTTACATTCTACACAAGACAATCTAATTCCTCTCTTTCTGGTGACGGAGGTGTTTTATCAATCTTTCTTTTGCTCTATCACATGATCTTCATCCATGACAGTAGATCAAATGTCGTGGTATTTCTACCTTAAAGTTCACCATCTCTGAAAATATCAGGAATGTGCTACGATAACATTTTAATAGTTTAAAAATATGTTTGTTTGTTTTTTGCTCTTTTAATGTTATATGTCAATCAATATATAAAAAATATACCAGATAATGCTACTAAATCACAGGCAAGAACTGAAAAACAAAATAAACTGCCCATTAAAGATTCAATGTGCTTACCATACATATTTGAGTTATTAGAGGACATTTTGTCTGCTTGCTAGCACTCAGAGAGTTCATCATTAAGGATATATTTGATTTATGTCTGCACAATTCATCTAAGGTTATTATATAGAAAAAACTTTATTTAGGACATTCACTAAGTGTTTTTGGTAACTTGACAAAAACTATCCAGAATATACAGGGGTTATTAACTAAAGTGAGAATTGTTGGTGATTCAATGTGTTAGGACTATCACAGCTTAAATGGATGAAACCGCCGTTTAGCCGATCTTACCCCATTTCAGAGACACAGGCTCTATACAGCAGAACACCAAACTCCCGAACGGAGTGCAAGGGAATGCGGTAAATAAAGAATCAGCCGAATTCCTTCCACGGCTAAAACAGGCAAAATAAATACTTCCAAGTAGCAATACCCCCAAACACGAGACCAAGCTCCGTCTTGAGGGTAAAACAGGAATCTGCTTTAATGAGGGCTACCTGCCCGGTATTTATGCAGGTCTCCCACCTGGTGGACACTCCCCTAGGGGACCAAATGGAAGACTGGGACACATATCGTACAGTAGCCAATCACAGTGGCTTAGGTTTAAGCACTCCCCTTTACATAAGTAAATCCCTCCTCTCCATCCTGGAGATAATTGGGAAGAAATCCAATTATCTCCAAGGATAGAGGCAAACCGCCATTTTACATGAAACATTAAAAATGCATAAAAATACAGAACTATAAAAATACCGAATACATTGGATTCGTGTAACATATCCCCAGATAGCCTGGATCTGAGCGCACATTACTACCGAATAGCGATCGGACCAAATGCACACAGTTCAATCGCCATGGAGTCAAAGTCTTTCACACTGTCCTTTCGGTATACGATTGACTCCATGGGATGGCTATCTGGGTTAAGTCCATTCGTATCATCTAAACTACCGAACGGACCGATGTTCATATGCCTTGACGAAAAAGGAGGGCGATCGGCAGTTTCAGCGGTGTTCGGTAGGAAAAAGTGTCCGTTTATAGTTCCATAAGTTCCTCGTTGAACACCGCTGTTCGTTCGCGTGTT
The DNA here is from genome assembly GCA_933207985.1 of Pelobates cultripes. NCBI lineage: Eukaryota > Metazoa > Chordata > Amphibia > Anura > Pelobatidae > Pelobates > Pelobates cultripes. The sequence goes on along the minus strand of OW240916.1, from coordinate 145,764,286 downwards.
TCAAAATGGCCGCTGCCTCGTGGTCGGCATACGAACGACGACCACCTTGCATACAATTAGAATGAAGAGGTGTCTGCGGTTAACCACAACGTTCTAATTGGGACCAAGAGGTTAACCAGCAGCACACTTCTCTTCTGGGTGGCCGTCCGTTCAGTAGTTTTGTTCGGTATAATCCTGCCATAAACGAACAGGAGCATACGGACGGGTAATTCTACGAATGGAGATAAAACAGACGAACCAGATGGGTCTGTCACACAAAGTATTCTCAATGACTTTCAAATTTAAGGCCAAAATAGCCAAAAGGAAGCATGGCTGACTGGGAGAATGTTTCGAGTTTGCCTATTTTGGCCTCATATGTTAAAGGAACACCTAAATTACTTTTGCTAAATAAAGCAGTTTTAGTGTATAAATCAATTTCACTGCTCAATTCACTGTCATTTAGGAGTTAAAACACTTGGTTTCTGTTTATGCAGCCCTAGCCACACCTCCCCTGGCTATGATTGACAGAGCCTGCATGAAAAAAAAAATGGTTTCACTTTCATACAGATGTAATTTACCTTAAATAATTGTATATCAATCTCTAAATTGAACTTTAATCACATACAGGAGGCTCTTGCAGGGTCTAGCAAACGATTAACATAGCAGAGGATAAGAAAATCTTAATTAAAAAGAAGTTACAATAAAGAAAGTCTAAATAGGGCTCTCTTTACAGGAAGTATTTATGGAAGGCTGTGCAAGTCAAAAGCAGGGAGGTGTGACTAGGGTTCATAAACAAAGGGATTTAACTCCTAAATGGCAGAGGATTGAGCAGTGAGGCTGCATGGGCATGTTCTATACACCAAAACTGCTTCATTAAGCTAAAGTTGTTCAGGTGGCTATAGTGTCCCTTTAAATTCACTTTCAGGAGAGAGGTAGAATTGAAAGTGAATTCAAAATTAATTTTACAAACATTCTCAGGCTGATCTGGCCTTAAATTTTAAATTCAAACATTAATGTATTTCAAATGAAAAAATGGAACAGGCTTTGCCAAATATGAATGTTGACTAAACAAGTGTCTGAATGTCAATATAAAATAGCTTAAATAAGAATATGGTATAAAAAGTCCCGAAAGAGTAAGTCCTTATTGTACTAATATGAAACCTGCTGGAAATAGTATTCTTGGAGGTCAATCCGTTGTCCTCCTTGCTGAATAAATAATCAGGTCTTTTAGCAGAGATGAGGCATTTTAAGAGCCTCAATCAAATAAGTCTTTGAGTGGAACAATCCCTGCTTTCGGATAGAACTGGAGACGTCTCTTTGCATATAGTTGGCATATGAAATAAATGGGATGAAATATAGTGCTCTATGCTTTGAATAGTGGTACTAGAAAAAAAGGCAACAAAAGAATTTGCTCTATCCACCTTGTCAGTATGTCGCTTGCACTTGGGTTGCAACATCTCCTTTTTTTTGTGCCTTTATGGGTCTCAATGGTTCAGTCCAGGCTACACCCCCAGATATAGACTTTAATTGATCCTAGTGGAAGAATGGTGGTTATGTTAAAGCTGTGCCTAGCCATTTACACAAACTTTGATTCATGATTTTGAATTTGACAGGTCTGGTTTGTTAACAGTTTGGAGAAATATTTTTTTTTTTTTGGGGGGGTGTGGGGGGAGGGTATTATTCAGTAAGAAAAAAAAATATTGTTCCTCATGCCTGACCACTTACACCACCTTTGAGTAGGAGATAGACTGGGTAATTTATCCTAGCGTGAGACTGGTCATTTTACTGTTATCCCTAGCCACTGCCAGTAGCACAATATGTTTAAGTTGGAGATCTATCCTGTTTAACTATGCTTTAATTGATCCTCGATTTAGGCTAGTGATTAGGTTCATGCTGTGCCTAGCCACTGCCAGTGCCACTGATTTACCGATTTAGATTTTGACAGGTCTTTTTAACTAACCGTTTGTACAATTATAATCCCTTTTTTTAGCGTGTGTTCAGTCAAGTGTGTGCTCTAGGAGTGTGTGAGTACTATGTAATGCACATTTTGCTGTGTGTACTGTAGTACTTCTTAAAGTCAATAACGTTAAATTACAGTACTAGTAAATGCACAAAGCAGCATGTAATTTTCCAATACAGAAAAAAGAAAAATATAGAAAAAAAAATATTGCATTGACGCCTGCCCAGAGTAAAAATGCATTGTCAATATATATATATATATATATATATATATATATATTTCAAAAGCCAAAAAGGTCTTAAATTGTGATGAGTCATAGATATTGTATATTTCCCATCATGCCAACAACAGGATGGCATAGCTAGGCGCACATCATGTAACCATGGGTGTTTTCCTCACTTGCAAATATAGTTTGCTGTTACATAAAAATAATTATGTTTCAGGACAAAATCTTATAAACTGACCACAAGTCAGAAGAATGTGAATTTGAGTGTGACAAAAATATCTACATGCATTCAAGCCTGTACAATGGGGTATGTTGTTATACAGAGACACAACTTCTAGACTAGCCAGGCATGATGTTCCAGTACACTTTACATTATATAACTTTTTCCTAGATGTATAATGGAGTATTGAGTACAAAGGAGTGCAAGATTTTATCTATAAAAAATACTGCAGTTCTTGGTCAGACAGCCATTCCCAGAGATGATCCGACTACCTGAAATTTTGTTATGATTTCTGAGGACTTTCGGTAAACAATAAAACAAAGCTATAGTAGGTTTGTTTGGTAGCATAAATTGTCCCTCTTTTGAGATTAGTTTTTGAGGTCGCCTTCATAAGTTCACTCAGATCTCTAACAAAGGTATCTGTTGGGCAGGACAACAGAATTCTATATCCCTTAGCGTAAGTTAGATGCTCCGTAAACATGTGAACATGGGAATTAATTTATCAAAACAATGTTATCTCCTTTATCCAGAGGTTTGATAACCACACTGGTATCGTTACACAATTCCTTCAAGGCTCTTCTTTCTGACTTAGTGAGGATATCAGTTATTGTACTTGTTCCTATGTGAGTATCTCAATTTCAGCATAAACCAACTTGATGAAAAATGTCTTGATGATGTAAAATCCCTCTAGTTTGAGAGACATTATCTGAATCACTTTCACTGTTAGCCATTTGAGAATCCGAACAATTATAGATAGAACTTTGGGATCCTGACCTCTCTAACCTATCGTCTAACTGGTCTCCTACGGGTAATAATAATCTACCCTTACTGGAAATCCTCTATTTGAAATGCATTATGTTTATTTCTTTTAACTATTGGTGGTAACAATCAATGTATGATTTTAGCGTATGTGCTATTGATACATAAAGGAAATCTTTAATTTGTTTTTGCTGTATTGATTTCCTTCTGTAATGCTTCATTCACATCCACCAAATTCTTCTTCTCTATTTTCTCCAGAAAATGTATCAATTTAAAAGAGTATTCCAGCAACATATCATGCTATTTACTGATATTCTCCTCATTAGTGATACAAAATTCTAGTGGAATGTCTGGACAAAGTCCCCTAGGGACTAATTTCTGTGATAAATATGATTTCGGATGTTTAAAAAAGAAGTCTATAACACAAATTTCATGAAAAAACTTTGCTAATAAAACTAAACAAGTACCCAACTCCTTTATTGCCAGTAGGGGTCACCACTGTCTTAAGGCTCCCCACTAACAATTTTTACCAAAATAGGATCAATTACAATAGAAGGGTAGCAATAATACAATTCCAACAGTTGAAATACTATAGAGAGACAGGGAGATATACAACTGGCTGTTCCCTAGACTTCCTAATATGTTTAAACTGCTACCTCATCCCTAGATAGTTTCCAGCCAATTAGTAACCCATAGTGAAGTAAACAGACATAGACAATAAAAGAGACAAGAAAGTTTCTGCATTAAATATTGGTCATGTCCATAAACTAACACTCAAAATTCAGTTTACACAGTTCTAGGATTATCAGGTGGGCAACCAAACACTGAAAATGCTGTTTTTAAAATACCCCTCCCCTCATGCTGAAGTTGACATAGTGGTCATGTAATGTTTGCCTCTAACTAAGTGCATATCCCATGTTTTAACTTGATCTTGTCTATATGTGCCATACTGGTTTATTTAAGGGAGCTAAAATCCAAAAATATATGTATATTCATGTGTACTATCATGACCATAAATTTGATATAATATAAAAGAGAGAAATAAAAAATAGGATTTTTCATGATGTTCAATGTGTTTTTATATCTTAGGGGTCTGGAATATCCTTAAAAACAGAACAACAATTGTAAAGATTGCAGATACAATATTCTCATTACTAATCAGTCAATTCAGAAAGGCTAGGCAAAGAGAAAAAAGATATTAATGCACATACTGTCAATTTAAACTACAAATATTTTTTTTCATCATAAATGACTGTAATCACTCAACAATGAGTGATTAGCCAGCCTTGTTGAGACTAATGGTTATAGTAATTTAAGTCATTAAAATAGATTCTACACATATATGTGATTTTTTTTTTATATACCACATTTATTTATGAACTTGCAGTCTAGAGGGGAATTGAACATTAAGACAATAGGTTGTGGCTAGAAAATACAATTGTGTCAATATAAATCACAATATAATATAATGTTATTTTTATGCATATCAATATAATTCATATCAAACGATTTTATATTTTTTGTCTCATCAACTTTTGTTAAAGATTTTATGTGTTAATACAAAAAGTAGTTCAACTAGAAAAATCTAATTTCTTGCAACTTTCATATTGTATGACCTTTAACCTTTCTGTAATGTCAAGACAAAAAAGTATATCATGCTCACCATATTTTCTAGATGATATATGTTTTCTCAACCCATTCTACCTCTGTGGGGGAACTGCATGTGATATGATGTATGTTGTGCGTTAGCTCTGGGTGATGCTTTGCCCTGTAAGGTTATCACGCCTATGTATCAACCACCTGCCTTCTATTCTGGATGCTAAGCCCATGACCCAGATTTACTTCTTTTTTTAATATATCTTTACAAATTCCTTTTCACACTTTACTATACTGATCAAGGAATTGTTTACCTTTTTTAGTGTACAGTGAATAAACCAAACCATCCACATACAAAAGAAAGATTATAGAATAGTTTAAGAACGGAATGTGTATAACAACTCATAAAAGGATAACAGCTCTAAAATGACATTGGCTTTATTCACTAAATGCTGAAATATTGTAAATTGAAAACTGAATTGCAAAATGTAGGTAGAAATAGCTGATTTAAATTTATTTGATTCAATCGTAATCACAGTTTGGATATTTTGATGTAGGTTTTGCAATTCTATTTTCTATTCACTACAATAAATAATTGCACGCCTTTTGATCTGTTCTGATTCAACACTGTTATAATATGTTCATTCTTGCTACTCTTCCTTTTTGCTTTTGTTTTTTCCTGATCGTGTTTTACATTAAAATTCTTGTGTTGCTATTGAACAATAGAACTACATACATCTGATGCTGCTGTACTAATATGTTTTTGTTTTCATTTTTTTTATGATACAATTGCTGTTTCACCGTTATATGCCTGGGCATGCTTTGCCATAAAATGTTTCACTTTTATTACACTGTTTGGTTACTATATTCATAGGCATTACCAAAATACCTAAGAATGAACCAAAATAATATTTATTATGACATTTTTTCCTTTGACTTACATGTTTTTTATGATTCTCCCTTCAAATGGAATCTAACACCTGCGTGTTTTGTGTTTTTTTTTTTTCATTCTTCCTTGTTGCTATAGACAGATACCTAAATATATAGAAGAAATGGCATACAACAAGAGGACATAGTCTTAAATTAGAGGGGTAAGATTTAAAAATAATTTTGAACTGTCGCCAAAGATACGGTCTCCAGTACTGCATACAATACTCCAAGTGAGGTCTCACCAGTGTTCTGTTCAATAGCATGAGCACTACCCTCTTTCTACTGTTAATACCTCTCCCTATATAACCAAGCATTCTGCTAGCATTTCCTGCTGCTTTATTACATTATCTGCCTATCTTTAAGTCATATACAATAATAATTATCCCTAAATCCATTTCCTCAGATGTTGAGCTTAAGACTCTATTAAATATTCTATACTCTGCCCTTGGGTATTATCTTGCACTGGTCCATTCCACATTAAATGTCAGCTGCCACAGCTCTGACCATTTTTCTAGCTTACCTGAATCATTTGCCATTTGCCTTATCCCTCCTGGAACATCAACCCTGCTACATATCTTAGTATCATCAGCAAAAATACATACCTTACCATCAACACCTTTTGCAATATCACTAATAAAAATATTAAAGAGAATGGGTCCAAGTACAGATCCCTGAGGTACCCCACTGTAAGTAGACCATGCTTCGAATATACTCCATTGACTACAACCCTCTGTTGCCTGTCACTCAGCCACTGCCTTACCCATTCAACAATATTGGAGTTCAAACTTAAAGATTGCAGTTTATTGATAAGCCTTCTATGTGCAACAGTGTCAAAGTCTTACTGAAATCTAGGTAAGCAATGTCTACTGCACCACCCTGATCTATTATTTTAGTTACCCAATCAAAAAAATCAATAAGATTAGTTTGGCATGATCTCCCTGAAGTAAACTCATGTTGTCTCTAATCTTGAAATCCATGTGATCTTAAATGTTCAACAATCCTGTCCTTTAACATGGTTTCCATTACTTTCCACACTAAGTGAGTAAGGCTTACTGGCCTATAGTTGCCTGACTCCTCCCTATTACCTTTCTTGTGAATGGGCACAACATTCACTAACTTCCAATCTTCTGGGACTACTCCTGTTAAAAATGATTGGTTAAATAAATCCATTAATGGTTTTGCTAATACACCACAAGCTATTTTAATAACTTTGGGTGTATTCCATCAGGCCCCAGTAACTTAACTGTCTTTACTTTTGACAGTTGAATGAGAACTTCTTCAACTGTAAACTCACATGTAACAAATGACTATTTTTTCCTTTTTCCTAAGTGAGGTCACTTTCCCTCATTTTAATCTGTAAATACTGAGCAACAATATTAATTGAGGCAGTCAGCTAGTCCTTTTTCCTCTTCTACATACCTTCCTTCTTTTGTTTGTAATCTAACTAATCCTTGTTTTTCTTTCCTTTTCTCATTAATGTATCTAAAAAATATTTTTTTACTGACTATGCTATTTTCTCTTCTGCGTGTGATTTGGAAGCTCTCATAACTTGCTTAGCTTCTTTCTGCCTAATCTTATAGATCTGTCTATCTTAATTACTCTGGATTTTTTTTTAGAATTACTAAATGCTAACCTTTTGGTTTTTACTATTTTGGCCACTTCTGTAGGTTCTTAATTTCTTTTGCTTTTACTGACAAGCCTAATGCAATTTTCTGTTGCCTTCAGTAGTGCAATTTTTAAATAATCCCATTTCTCTTGGACTCTGTTTAAATTTCCCCAGTCTGACAATGACTCCTTTACACATATTCTAATTTTAGAAAAGTCACCTACAGTTATATCTGATACTAAATCTAAATTTGTTAACACTAAATCTAATATGGCCTCCTTACAAGTTGGCTCATCAATGACTTGTTTTAGAGATAATCCCAGTAGGGAGTTTAGAATTGTGTGCTCCTGGCACAAGCAGCTGTTTTGGTTTTCCAGTTCACATCCAGAAGATTAAAGTCACCCATGATGATAACTTTCCCCTTCATTGTCATTTTAGCTATTTCCTAAACCAGTAGATTATCTAGCTCTTCTATTTGTTCTGGGGGCCTATAAATCACTTACACGAGTTACTGTGTGATTACCAAATTCTAATGTAATGTTAGGCAAGATGTCATGCTATCCTTCACATACAGGGCCATATCTCCCCCTTTCTTGCCTTCCCTGTCTTTTCTATATAAAGAGTACCTTGGTATTGCTATGTCCCAGTTATTTTTCTCCTTATACCATGTCTCAGTAACATCAACTAAATCCATCAGTTGCCATTATTACCACAAGTTCATGGATCATATTCCCTAAACTGCAAGCATTAATAGACATGACTCTAAGTTTATCAATTTTTAACATACTTGCTACAGGCACTTTCTGTCCTTGTTTTGGGGGCAATTGGATTGATGTTTTATCACCCTTTTGCCCTCCCAGATAGTATTCAAAATTTGAGAGTGAATTGTGTACATTTTCCAATACCTACCAACAAAGGATTTTAATGCTGAATGCCCATGATAACCAATTCTAACTAAAAGGGGAGATTAATTAAGATAGCCTTGCCAACATACTCAGGTCACTCTAAACTGTTTTGTCAAAATAAGTTTCTATTCCCCCTGTCCAGCTCAAACTTTACAACAAGACCTGTATGTATGGGGTTTGACATAAAGAGAGTCGAGAATAATAATTGAACATGCTGCAATTAGTTTCGGTAGTGTAGATACTCTCTGTACAACCCAGAACACAATGAAGTCAACCAGTATCTTACTTAAATATTTATAAAAAATCTCTATATGGAATTTGAAATTTCACTTGGAGTTTAAATAAAGATTTAATTTAATTGGATGACTCAAGAGAAGATGCTGCAGCAACTAAAGAAAATTAATATAAACAAAGCTCCAGGGACTGATGATATTCATCCACAAGTACTTAAGGAATCAAGTTTGAAATAAGTGAACCTCTGTTTTTAACCTTTCAAAATTATTTTCTTTCAGGAAGTGTACCGGAGAATTAGAGGAAGGCAGATGTAGTTCCTATATTCAAAAAGGGTTAAAAATCCTTGCCTAGAAATTATAGACCTGTGAGCTTAACTTCTGGGGCTGGGAAAGTATTTGAAAAGTTATTAAGGGATAACGTTCAAGAATTCCTTAGGAAGCAAAAAAAAAATGGCAGATTAAATTTAATGTAGAAAAAAGCAAAGTTATGCACTTTGGCGTAAAGAATGCACAAGCAATCTATACCCTAGGGATAACAACACATGAGAAAGATTTGGAAATTATTATAGACAACAAACTATGCAACAACGTGCACTGTCAATTAGCTGTGGCTAAGGCCAGTTAGGTATTGTCATGCATGAAAAAGGGCATTAATTCTCGGGATGAGAATATAATTTTGCCTCTTTATAAATCACTGGTTAGACCACATCATGAATATGATGTGCATTTTTGGGCACCTGTTCTGAAGAAGGATATTATGGCACTAGAAAAAGTGCAGAAGCGGGCTACAAAATTAATAAAAACAAATTTAACATGTTAGCTATGAAGAAAGGTTAACAAATTTAAACCTCTTTAGTTTAGAAAAATGTCACCTCAGATGGGATATCATAACATTATACAAATATATCCGGTGCCAATACAAACCATTGTGTGTAAATCTATTCACAAACACGACTATACATAGGACAGGAGGTCATGCATTTAGATTGGAAGAAAGATTTAGTCTAAGGCAAAATACAGGTTTTTTTACCATAAGAACAACAAGGATGTGGATTTCTCTGCCTGAATAAGTAGTTTTATCAGAGTCTGTGCAGGTGTTTAAACAGCAACTAGATACATACTTGCAAAAACATAATATTCAATGATATAATTTTTCAACTGTAGGGTAATAGCTTCTTGATCCAATGATAAATCTGACTGCCATTCTGGGGTCAACGGGGAATATTTTTCCTAGTTTGTTGCAAATTTTCAAGTGCTTCAAACTGTTTTTTTGCCTTCTTTTGGATCAACTGCAAAAGACAAATTTAAAGAAGGCTGAACTTGATGGACACATCTCTTTTCAGCCTATGTAACTATGTAAATATATAATTTGGTTTTGGTTTAAAAATCCATCAACGGTATGCAGACTATTTGAGTTCCAATCATGTTCAATTATGTTCAATAAAACCCACAATAACAACTAGTATAACTGAGGTTTACTTCCATACAGTATAGGAGGCATGTCTGCTAAAAAATAGGCATCCGACTTCCAGGTATGATGCTCTGGAACGTGATCCATGGTAGCATATGAAAGCATTGACAATGGTACCATATGGCACCAGTTGAGGTATACTTATGACACTAGCAGCATACACAGGCAGTTTTAAACATTAACAGCTTAACAAGCAACTGGTAATTGCATACAAATCAATAGAGTTCTATCTTCAGCTGTATCTTCTGCTCCAACACAGCTCCTCAGCAATTGCCACTAACAACCAACATACTGTAGACTGCATCCCCTCAGTTTGATTTAAGTGAAGGGACACCTCTTTTGGTTGCACTTTACATACATGAGTCATTATTTCAGCATGTTAAGTCATCTTCTTATAAAAAACTTTCCACTATCCAGGTTTGGTTGCTACTTTCTGGTTGGGGGGCAGAAAAAAGCCTGTTGTCTCTGCAAACGTGATTGGAATTAGTATTTTTTTTATTACTGTCTTCACAAAATATATTTAGAGTTAAACCCCCTTTAGATTTGTTTTAATTATTTTTATTTTATTTTAGTAACTTGTGAAATTCATGTTTCATTATAGAAGTGAGATGCCCCTTGATGAATGCAATATGTAGCCTCCCTTGGATATGTAAATTATATATAAATTATACAGATTACCTTACAACTGACTTTGATTGTTCATTAATACAAAAGAGAATGTCATAAATATAATGAGAAGCTGTTTACTTTATTATACTTGTGCCATCCCATGTAGTTATGTATTCCCAGCTAATAAATAACCTACAATTATGATAATATATTACTTTGCAGCTATGCTAACAATGAAGGGGAAAAAAAACTAATGTTCAAGCTTATATTTAAAAGAACAGTAGATAATTTTATATTGTCCCTTATAGTATTTAGACTCTCGCAGAATGTAAACTGTAGCATGATCTATGTTCCAATAAGTAACAAAAACATCATACCCAATGAGCTCCTTTTTTAAAGGGTATAAATCAGTGAACTCATTATTTAAAGTTCTTTAAAATAGCAATGGGTACTTTATGCACACACATAAAATATAAATTTTTTGAACAAAAAATATAATTATTCTTGACGCTGTGAATAATCTGAAATAATGCCTTAAGAATCAATTATTAAAAAGACAAGAGACAGACAATGATAGCTAGCTAGCTAGCTAGCTAGCTAGCTAGCTAGCTAGATAGATAGATAGATAGATAGATAGATAGATAGATCAGACAAATAGATACACAGACAGATAGGTTTAGGAACATTTTTGCTTATAACTGCCTCATACAAAAACAACGTATGGGGAGATTATATAATAATAATAAAGACAATATCACACTAGGAGCTATTACTCACTGGTACTCCCTCTAGTACCCACATAAATATCAATATTATATAAAAGAGAATGCACACCAGAACCAAAAAGAAATGTATGCAAATATTTAATAAACCAACGATTGGTTAAATTTGCATATTGCAAAAAATATACAGAGTGACAATAAACAGGCAACTTTATCAGAGTTCTCACAAGCCTAACCGGGCAGAAACACAAATCACAATACCCCACAATGTTTCGGCACCAACTGGCTGCCTTTTTCAAGGGTGTTGGGGGGTATTGTGATTCATGTTTCTGCCCGGTTAGGCTTGTGAGAACTCTGGTAAATTGTTACTGTTTGATTTTTGTTGCCTGTTTATAGTCACTATGTATATTTTTTGCAATATGCATATTTAACCAATTGTTGGTTTATTAAATATTTGCATACATTTCTTTTTGGTTCTGGTGTGCATTCTCTTTTATATAATATTGATGCTTATAACTGCCTATCACGTAACACGTAAGCGTAATACAGACTTGGTGATTAATTTTGTTATGAACTGTAATTCTTCCAGTTAGGGCTGATTGTGTGATCATCACGAAACAAACAAATGTGCAATGGACAAGCATGTTCGGTTGAGTCATGATTCAAAATTTGCCCGTAGCAAAAAAAAGAAATGATTAAAGGGAAAAAGATTAATGATGGCTGGAGTCACTAGATGTTGATGGTATTCATAGATCAAGTGAGAAGTGAACAAAATAAGGAAAAAGGGAGGAATATTAAAAACAATAAACAAATATATATTTATAAAGGATATATTTAATAAATGTGTTTTTTTTTTTACTACTTTTACAGCTTGCCACTCGTGATCTGAAATTTTTTTTGCTCCTAGTTGGCTTTAAAAATGTGATACCTTCTACAAAAGATGCAGTTTCCAAAAATGACAGTAATCAATTAATGGGTAGGTGGTGGCCATGCTCCAGGCTAACATGACATATGTGCTGTTGAAGGGCACCTTCCATTCTTTGTTTGTCATGCAGCTCAGACACCCTATCCTTCCCATATTCTATTCATTATCATTTTTGTGTTGCATTACTGTTAGCTACTAAATTTGTGCATTTGTTTTAGGAAAAATTGCTCATCTGAATCTATGCTGATTGGTCAGTTGTCTGAATTCCATAACCACAATATAGACATAAAACCGAACAACAGCTTGAGCACTGGATGAGCATGTTAGTTTGATTTGTGATTCAGAGTTCCATCCGTGCCATCAAAACAAGAAATGATTGTTGGGAAAAATGACGATTGATGGTTAGAGGACAGACACTAAATGTTGATTTTATTCAGAGATCAATAGAGGGAAATTTAATTAAAAGCAGAAAAGGAGGGGCAGTAAAAATATATCCATGTTTATATAGTATATATTTAAAAATATATAATATATCAATAAATATTTATTATTATGATTTTTATTTTTTACTGCTCCTTTTTTCCTCTATTGGTTATATGTGCTGTCCCACAATGGTACTAAAATCATGATACCTAGAGATTTTAGTAATGTTTTCAAAATATTACATAATAATAATAAAGGTTTTGGGAGCACATGCGCAAGGTTAGTTGCAAGCCTGGACACAAGTAGGAGCAATTATTTTATATATATATATATATATATATATATATATATATACAAAAATACAGAAAGCCCTTGCAATCCAACTTGTAAAAGAAAAACAGTACCTGGTGCTCTGGTGGCTCAGATATATATAAAGAAAAACACCGGAATTTCAAAGATTTACTCTCCAATGTGCATCTGAAATCGACGTTTCAGCTCCTCTAGGGAGCTTTCATCAGGACATAGATATTCTTAACAGTGAAAAAAACACACTTATATAGGGCATGTAATAATAACGTACTCACATTCAGCTGTTGCTCATCAGCCGCTGTTCATCGCCATCCGCCATCGGGAACGCCGTGCCCATTAATTTGATTCACTACTATTTCCTGGTTAATCATCTGACCACAAAGGTGATCCTGATAGGCTGAATCTCGCGTCGGCTAGACAACCAAGGACGCTTACGTCCCATTGAAAGAGACCCAATGTTACAAATAAAAGTTTCAGACGGGCTTAATGTGTCTTCTGATAGTACAAGGACGGCACATTGGTGTTGTTACCTGCGTGTAACCCGATGGTTGGATGGGGATGTACGAGCTTACAAAACAATTCATTAATCCACAAATGTTTAATTCCCTCAGTTTAAATTACTTTCTAGTGAAAAAAATGCAAAGAAAGCTAATATACATGGCGCACTAATTTTATACATAACTAATTAGGTAAAGTAAATTAATAATAATCATAAATAATTATATTAATAAATAATAAATAAATTTATGGTGATCCAATAAATAAATAAATAAAATTGAGTGAAATCATGATGACTATTGTGTGTCAATCCTCAATTAATAAATGATGGTGACTGTATGACAGTGTCTGTATGAAAAATAGATACTATTGACTAAACTTGATTAATATACTACAAGCTATCCAAGGATCTTAATGTGTCTAAGTGGTAAAGAGAAATTAATCTCCTCAAATCTAACTTATAACTATAACTCAGTGTATAAAATAATAAAATAAATAAGATACTGTCACTCCATGTAATAAGGTGAAAAAGTGTCTACCTCTTATGGTCATATGTGAATATAATCTTATGAGTCAAATCTAAGGGAATATCAACATATTAATGTGGTTATAGAGTATGCTCGTTCTCTTTCAGAATCGAAAGAAGTATGATTATCCTTAATCCTACAAAAAACAATTTCAAAGCTTAAAAAACGTACAGAATATAAACGTAATTTTTTTATTTATTTTTTACCGACTAATATTATCTTTGGACTAAACTTGGAGAAGTTGATCTTTATAAATTTGGCCGTTCTATTAGATTGAAATAATTTTTAAAAAATTCGGCTACTTCATCCATTGAAACGTCCTCTACACGAAATCCATACTGACTTAAACTACTCAGCACCTTCGACCCTCCTGCTACTCAAGCTTCTATTAAAACCTTTTTGTCCACAATGAAGTGGGAATCTGAAAGTATCTTTGAACAACATCGTCCTAAGCACTTTAATCTCTCAAAGGTTGAAGGTAATTTAATAAAAAACTTGTCAGCAGATCCAACAATAGTGATTCGTCCCGCAGACAAAGGAGGGGGGATAGTGGTTTTGGATTATGAGGCCTATGCAGCAGAAATTAGACAGCAATTAAAAGATTCTAAGACATATCAACATCTGGAAAGTGATCTAACAAACTCAATTGCCAAAAAAATTGATGAAGTACTAACATTTGGATTACATGCAGGGCACATAAATCTAGAACTTTTTCAATATCTTCAAAAGAAACATCCCCGTACACCAATACTGTACACATTACCGAAAATACACAAAAATCTTGTGAATCCTCCTGGTCGTCCGATCGTGTCTGCTACACAAGGGATCTTAGAACCCATAGTTGGATACTTAGACCATCTATTTAAAAATCCAGTCACCTCCCTTGAAACCTGTATTAAAGATACTCCCGACCTCCTGCAACTACTTAAAGACGTAGGTACCTTTAATGGTATCCTAATGACAATGGATGTGGCAAGTTTATATACCATTATCCCTCATGAAGCAGGGATCCAACCTATGCGTAATTTGCTTTCTCATTCACCACAGTATCAAGGTCCTGCAATTGAATTCATTTTGGAACTTTTGAGTATCACCCTACAGAACAATTATTTTCGTTTTGAGAATGATTGGTTTTTACAAGTAGCAGGGACTTCGATGGGGGCCGCTATGGCTCCAATGTATGCAAATACATTTATGTATGACTACGAAACCAAAAACATTCTCCAGGTATACGCTTATTAAATTACCCGTTATTTCAGATTTATCGATGATATCCTAATCTTATGGGGAGGCTCTAAAGAAGACACTTTTAAATTTGTACGAGAACTTAACGATTTACCTAAACCAATCAGATTAACTTTGATGATCAGCAAGTCCAGTGTCCAATTTTTGGACATAGAAATTATGATTATCAACCAACATTTGGAGTACACTTTATTTACGAAACCCACGGACCGCAATACATTATTACATTTTGACAGTTTTCAACCTAAACACCTGAAGCAATCGTTGCCCTACTCACAGTTTTAATGAGTTTTTAGAAATAACTCACTGGGAGAACAGAGAGAACAACTGATTCAGATGTATGAGAAATTTCAAACGAGGGGGTATTCCCAAAGGGTTCTCGATAGGGCACTATCTAAAGCAAGATTAATGTCAGTTCCAAATTCACAAAATGAATCGAAAAAGGTTGAAACTCGATGTAGGTTCTCCACACAGTTGAATACAGCTAGTCTTGAGCTAAACTCCACAATAAAGAAGCAATGGCATGCATCGGAACTGGACCCCTCATTACCGGAGATTTTTCAGCAGACTCCCATGATCTGCTATCGATGGAATAAGAATCTAAGGGACTTATTAGTCAGGACTGATCCACGGCATTGCTATAACAAGACAAAGAAGGAGAATACCAATGTAGGGTGTGTGAGATGTTTGGGGTGTGTAACTTGTGGTCACCTCATCCCTTCGAAAACTTTCACACACCCATATACAGGTAAAATATACAGAATCCAACAACGGATTCACTGCAGGACTGACCATGTAATATATAAATTGACATGTTCATGTGGACTCAATTATGTTGGCAAAACAGAGACAGCTCTCTGTGAGAGAATCAGAGGCCATAGGTCTAGTATTCGGCTAGCCTATTGTGATGGCAAGTCAGATAAGCCAGTGGCCAGACATTACTTGGAACAACGCCATCAGTTGACTTCACTAAGATGTGTTGCAATTGAGCATGTTCCTATGCCTCCTCAGGGTGGAGACAGAGTTAGACTCTTGTTACAGAGGGAAGCGTACTGGATATGCCAGTTGGGAACTATTTCCCCGAAAGGCCTCAATGAGAAATGCTCATTTATGGCATTTATATAAGGACTGCTAGATTCTCAATTGGAAAGTACAAAGTGCTCAGCTATAAATATACTAATTTTGTGGGGTATTACTAATTTCTAATTACAATTCTTGTAATTATTTCTACACTTGTCCAAGTTTAGTCCAAAGATAATATTAGTCGGTAAAAAAAAAAAAAAATTTTTAGTATACATACTTTTTAAGTTTATATTCTGTAAGTTTTTTAAGATTTGAAATTGTTTTTTGTAGGATTAAGGATCATCATACTTCTTTCGATTCTGAAAGAGAACGAGCATACTCTATAACCACATTAATATGTTGCTATTTCCTTAGATTTGAGTCATAAGATTATATTCACATATAACCATAAGAGGTAGACACTTTTTCACCTTATTACATGGAGTGACAGTATCTTATTTATTTTATTATTTTATACACTGAGTTATAGTTATACGTTAGATTTGAGGAGATTCATTTCTCTTTACCACTTAGACACATTAAGATCCTTGGATAGCTTGTAGTATATTAATCAAGTTTGGTCAATATTATCTCTTTTTCATACAGACACTGTCATACAGTCACCATCATTTATTAATTGAGGATTGACACACTATAGTCATCATGATTTCACTCAATTTATTTTATTTATTTATTTATTAGATCACCATAAATTTATTTATTATTTATTAATATAATTATTTATTATTATTAATTTACTTTACCTAATTAGTTATGTATAAAATTAGTGCGCTATGTTTATTAGCTTTTTATGCATTTTTTTCACTAGAAAGTAATTTAAACTGAGGGAATTAAACATTTGTGGATTAATGAATTGTTTTGTAAGCTCGTACATCCCCATCCAGCCATCGGGTTACACGCAGGTAACAACACCAATGTGCCGTCCTTGTACTATCAGAAGACACATTAAGCCCGTCTGAAACTTTTATTTGTAACATTGGGTCTCTTTCAATGGGACGTAAGCATCCTTGGTTGTCTAGCCGACGTGAGATTCAGCCTATCAGGATCACCGTTGTGGTCAGATGACTAACCAGGAAATAGTAGTGAATCAAATGAACGGGCACGGCGTTCCCGATGGCGGATGGCGATGAACAACGGCTGATGAGCAACAGCTGAATGTGAGTACGTTATTAATACATGTCCTATATAAGTGTGTTTTTTCACTGTTAAGAATATCTATGTACTGATAAAAGCTCCCTAGAGGAGCTGAAACGTCGATTTCAGATGCACATTGGAGAGTAAATCTTTGAAATTCCTTGAGTGCCGGTATATTTCTTATATATATATATATATATACATATATATATATGTGCTATTGTTAATATTTCTATGCTTATGGATATCTTTTTATGCTTATGGGTGTATTACATTGGTAATAATAGTTTTATTTCTCTGGATACTACAGGGATATATACCAATACCAAAAGTGATGATGTCACTTCCGATGTTGGCTATAATTAGATACTGATGGCCATTAGCTGTTTAGCGATGTTATAAGCAGACACAGGAGGACACAGGTACAGACACCCTTGATAAAGGCAGTTAGTTGGTGCCGAAACGTTGCGGGAATTGGTGGCTCGTGTTTCTGTCTTGATAGGCTTATGGAAATTAGATAATTGCTGTGAGGTATACTGTTTGCCTTTTTTTTGTTGCTTTGTCTTTTTTATGTATTGAGTACTATATTTGTTTGAATACAGGATTTATATTATTACTAGTGACTCTTATAGTGTGCATTCTGTATCTTGTACAGAATTATACCACCTGCACTGATTATACTGAATGGGCTATATGCTCAGAAAAGTATATCTGCTGATTAGCACCTTCCATCGATATCCCTGAAGTGGGGGATCAAATCCACTGCAGACACACTGTACTAGAGCTGCGTTTAGCTCTATTCCATCTGAGTAAGATTTTGGATTTCCTTTTATACAGCTATATTTTATTCTGAACCTATTACACTAGGTGAGCCTTTTTTCCTTTTTTAAAATTTTTTTTTCCTGAATCCCGAACATATTGATGGTATTACATTTTGATAGTTTAATACATTTTATTCTGAACGTATTACAGTATTTGAGCCTTTTTTCCTTTTTTTTAAATATGTTCCTGGATCCCGAACATTTTGATGATACACACACCTGAGAATACAAACAAACTCTACCAGCCCCATACGAATCACTGCTATTAAGACTTTATTTTGGAATATTGTTTTTATTATTGGGTATATGCTGTTATTGTCATCATAGGACTATTTTTTATGGTCATATTTACCTCTGTTTTATCCTTTACCCCTTGGAGCACCCTATAATTTTGTATTTTTAATATTAATAATAGTCTATTCCCATTTAAGTTATTTAGGTAGAAACATAACTGTAGTGAGTTTGACAATATTACTATATGCCATACCCAGAGATACCAGTATTATCAATAATGCCTATAATACCTGTTCTAGTGCCATTCCCAGTGTCACGGGTGGCATTCCAAAGACCAGGGTCCCTGTGTGCCTGATGAAGTTGATGGGAGTCTCAGCCTGGAAATGGACAGTCAGGGCCTGGTGCAGGGTAACCACACAATACATGAGGGAAACATGAACAGGACATGGACAGGGCAGGACAGGACAGGACTGTACATGAACTGGGAATACAAGACAAAATAAAACAAGACAAGAGATACAAGGCAAAACAAGAGGAGACATAACTAAGAAATTTAGTCAAACATAAATGGCCAAGATATATGCAGCCCACCACTGCACCATAGTACTGCAATTATGGTGGGTCCTAACTGCCTAGATATGCATGACTAAATATACAACAATAAAACACACACAACACTTACCTGCAAAGAAAGGAGCAGCATAAATTACACTACTGCTAGCAGGAACAGACTGAAACAAAAAGGATTCATGGCAAAGAAATGTGTGAGACAACAAAAAAAAAAACATTTAAAGGAATCTAGGAGACTGGGAATTTCCAGGAACGGAATAAAGGGATGAACCTACAAAACCCAGCATAAAGAAAACCAGACATAGGATAGAAAACCAGAAAAACCAAGAAAAACTAAGCAAGGATTGTAAAAAGAGTACTGGATACCAGAAGCCAAGGCCAGACATCTATGCAGAACAGAACAGGACGTGACACCCAGTCCCAATAACAAGTTTACAGTTATGTTTAGTAAAAAATAGCAGCAATTTTTAAATTACATTGTAGAATGTGCTCAGACAATTAAAATAATTAATGCTCTCATTTTAATAGTAATTGAACATTAAATTCTGTATCAAGTGCAAGTCTTGACCAACATTTTATCTTTTTTGCATTAATATGTATAATTTTTGTGTTATGTCATCAGATGAGTTTTAATCCCAGCATTTAACATATGTATTAATTTATGCTAAAATGATCATATTGAATAAGAAGTGTATATAGATTTGAAATTCTGGAACAATGAGGCAAGGAAAAAATAGATACATTATTTTCCTTTCGATGTCAATGAATATTTTTTTTTAATAATACTATAAACCTGCATGTTCATTTTCCATTTTGCCTATTATTTCAATATATTCAATTCTATATTATCTTTAGGATAAACAGTTGTATATTCTGTCTTTATTTTTAAGTAGTTTACATTTTGCCCCTTACCTGTCAGAAAAAAAGATAAAAAATGTGCATTCAAATGAATAAATGTATTATTGCAGTTAAGATACTTTCATGTCACAAGAACACAATATGATTGCTGATTTTTGTGATTTACATTTAAATTAGAACTTGCAGTTCTTTTGAAAAGTAATATATTACAAGAAAAGAATGGTAGATCATAAATATTTTGGATAGAACATTAAAAAACAAAGCAAAATGGAATTTGTGTAGCAAGGTTGACATTATATAATATGTAAATGGATTGTATATGTCTTTTGTGTAAATTATATCTAAATCGGTTGCACAATACTTATTGACACAAAAGGAGATTTAGTAAAATTAATTTTTTTTTTTTAGTTTGCAATGGAATGGTTTTGTATAGAAACAAATACACTTGACAAAAGTAATGTATTGTTTAATGAACTGAGTTATTTGATATCAAGTTTCCCACGCAAGATTTCTTCAAATGAAAAATGTATTCCTTTTTTTCAGAAAATAAATTGGCAAGGGAAACATACATACACCCACACAACTACACACCGTTAAAACAGTGTGGCTCTGTAATCATAAACCTTGTAAGATGCATACGACTTTGAGCAGTTTTACAGCCATATTATTACTAATCTTTAGCTGCAGTAATGAGTTAGTGTCAGTACAAAGTGAGTATGCTACAAAGATAAATTCTATTGATGTGTAAAATAAATAATATTTAAATGAATTTCTGCATATTTCTCATTTGGAATGATAAATAATAGATACAATATATAGTCATGTAAATTAAAATGTTAATTAGAATATAAATAGTGGTGTTACAGAGCTGAAAATTATTCTTCATAATGTAAAATAGGATTGGTTTCCAACACCTAAATTTTAAATGTATTTTTTTACATTCTGTATATTCAATATATCTGCCAACTATTATTTTGATGGAAAATGCAATCCGACAGCAAACTAGCTTTAATTACAATTACAATTATTTAATCATGCCCAGTCCTATTCTGTGTGACAAAAATCAGCTGTTTTTGTTGGACATATATATAAACTGTTTTAAGATTGTAATTAAAAAATATACCTTGAAGCACATATGCGACAACTAAAAAGGTAAAATTATATATATAAAAAAGGTAATATTGCATCTAAAAAATTTATAATTATATAATGAAATAATGATAACAACAAACATCCTCATTATCTAGCACTTTATTCATAGAATTTTGAATTGTGGAAAATTGCAAGTTGCAGCGAATTTGGCTGTACTGGAGATATTTTGTTAACCAACTAATTTTCACATTTGGTGGTCCATTTAAGAGAATACCCACTAACTTTTAAAGTTGAGCAGGTTTCATGGATTATGGATTAACCAAGTGACAGGGTTATTCACTAAAGTTCAAAATGCCCCATACCGAACAGGATAAAACCATACATCTGTATATGGAGACATTCGTACTGCAAAATACGCTATTTAACAATGTCCAGATTTGGCAGTTCAAGCTCAGAATGAGCCTTCATTAGGTCTGGATTTAAGGTGGACCAAACATTGCTGGATAGTTTGAATCTGAATCTGAATGCTTCAAATTCAGGTCTGGATACTTCAAATTTAAAATAAAAAAGCCACACATTGCTAGCAGCCAGCAGACAAATAATAAAGAACCCTAAGCCCTTCAAGGATTAACCATGTGGCCACAGGCCAGTGCTTGCTAGCAAAACCAGCACATTCAAAAAGTAAACAAAAACAACAACAAAAATGTATGGATGTCAAAAATGCCTTCATATTACTATAAATTAGGTTTTAAACCTTCCTATGCCTCATATAGAGGCAAATTTACTAAACATTTAAAACTAACCTCTCCTGCCCAGTCACTAAAAAAGCCCCATTGTATGGAGATTAGGGTCTGTAACATAACAGGGGGGACATTGGTTCAATATGCAATTTTTTCTCAACCAGCATGCCTTTCTATTTCTGCTAATCATGGACCCACCAGTATGGCGGGTGCCACTTTCTCCTTAATCGTAGAATCACATATGGAAGCTTGCGTCAATTAAGAATCCTGTCGTAGATGGCGTGTGAAAGACCTGGCAGGAACATTTCAAACATGTGGTAGTTAAATGAAGTATGGTAGTTAATATGCTTTCTAATATATTTTCTTAGAGTCTTGTACAATCTGAAAGAGCTTAACTGCCTGCTTGGCTTAAATATTGTGATATTTTTAAATGTGTTGCTACTAAATACAGCGCATGCATGTTTTTGAAAACTGGTGATCATTTTGTTTCTTCAGCAACTCAAAAGGTGTATACCATTCGGCAGCAAATTGACTGCTATTTGTCATCTACTTACTCAAATGCTTTTCAGTATGTTGATAGCAGGACAGACATCATGTCCTTCAAATGTGATAATTAGAGAGCATATTAATGATACTGAACATAACAATTCTAATTCTCCTATAACCAAGTTCTTAAATTCTGGGACAGGACATTAGTAACCCATGTGTCTAGGGTACTGGAAGAATTTTCAAGCCAATGACAGTTAGTGACTGGCATGCTAAGTGTAACTACTGTGAATTAATTAAAATTCCAAGTTCTCATTGAAGTTTGGGACTCAACTTTGCTTTTTATATTCATAAATGGACACTCAACTGCCGAAGTACAAATTAAAAATAATCACTTTTTAGTAGATATACCGGAACTTAAAAACATGCATGCATTTAATTACAGTTTTTTTTCATTGGCAGTATGTCTAATAATAGCTAGCAAAACCTGCAGTTCTCTTGTCTGCTTGCTTTGCAAACCGTCCCCTTCTTCCCAAGCCCAGACTTTCTCTGGCTGTTCAATCACAGATTTCCCAGTGCAGCTCAATGGGAAGTCTTTGCAAGACAGGTGCTCTGGGCAATTGCTGCCTCTTGAGTTTAGAGTGTAACAAGAATAATTTATGAGTGTCAATTTCTATTGAAATCTGCACTTTTTGCAAAATGAAAAAAACAGGACACACTTTTCATACATAAATGTTTTCAGCACGTTCATACAGTTGATATTGCAGTTATTTTGTTACAGATTCATTGTTTCTAGTTCCCTTATACTCTGCAGTAAGTTACTGTATAGCATTAGTCTCTTGACAATTTTTCTAGTATCTAGATAGCTTATGTGCATAGAAATTAAAATCTATAGTGTTTATTTGCTTACTACATAAAATGGTTCTTTGCGAACACTAGGGTCATCACAGTCACTATTTGAGTTGTCCGAGCCAAGGTTCTTCTATAGATACAGTTGTAGTCAAGATTATTCAACCCCTATTGGTTGCAAAAGAAGTCCTGCAAAATTATACAGTGGCCATCACAGTCACTTACTTGAACTCCATCGAAAATCTACATAATATGGTTCTTTGCGAACACCAGGGTCTTCACAGTCACTATTTGAGTTGGCTGACCACTTAAATTTGGGCAATTGAACAGCTTATAGACACTTTTCAGACATCTTGCTTTAGAACTAATTAAAATATTGGAGAGACATAGTTTTTGGTGCAATCAGAGAGAGAGATCTTGTTTATTAAGCAAAAAGCCAAGGTTCTTCTATAGATACAGTTGTAGTCAAGATTATTCAACCCCTATTGGTTGCACAAGAAGTCCTGCAAAATTATACAGTGGCCATCACAGTCACTTACTTGAACTCCATCGAAAATCTCTGGCGGGATTTGAAGAAGGCAGTTCCAGCACGCAAACCCAAGAATATTACTGAACTGGAGGCTATTGCTCATGAGCAATGGGCTAAGATTCCTCAGAAACGCTGCCAGAGGCTGGTGTGTGGCTAGGCATCTCGTTTGCAGCAGGTCATAACAGCAAAAGTGTGCTCTGCTAAGTACTAAAGATGCTTGCCATGAATTGGGTTGGATAATCTTGAGACTGGAGAAGTCATTATACGTGGCATTTTCAGTTGAATTTGAGGAAACCATGTGACTGCTAGAAAACATTCATTGTGTTGAGCTATTTCAATTGCTTTTGTTTGATTTGTTCATTGCAAAGAGCTGAAACTTTGTAAATTTTGACAATTGATTATCAATTGGGGTTGAATAATTTTGATTACAACTGTATTATTCAAATGTCTTCCAATGAGTGGCACAAAGTCAAAAATTAACAATTTAATTGGTTAGTATATTATCTGTCTTCTGCTGCTTCCTGACGTAAAGACGTGTATTTCTAGTCAAATTGAACTTGTTGTATAACACTTAAACCTTTGTATGCTGTCTTATATGAAGAACATTTGTTTTAAACATCTTAATATTGTTTACTGCAAACTAACACACTACACTGACAAACTAACTTAAAGGGATACTATAGGCACCAAAACACTCTCAGCTTAATGAAGCAGGTTTGGTGTATATATCATCCCCCTGCAGTCTCACTGCTCAACTCTCTGCCATTTAGGAATTGCTTCACTTTTATTTCTGTCTATGCAGCCCTAGATACACCTCTCCTGGCTGTGACATACACAGACTGCATGAAAAAAACAAAAACATAAATGGTTTAATCTTTGATCAGATGTTACCTTGCTTTAGAATGTTATATCTCCTGGTCTGTAAATTTAACGTTAATCACACACAGGAAACACCTGTGTGGTCTAGCAGGCTATTAACAGAGAAGGATATAAGACATAAGTTAAATAGAATGTGCAATAAAAGAAGTTTAAACATTAGATCTCTCTTTCCAGGAAGTGTTTAGGAAGGCTATGTAGGTCACATGCAGGAACTAGGGCTGTTTAAACAAAGTGATTTAACTCCTAAATGGTAGCGAATTGAGCAGTGAGACTGCAGGGGTATGACCAATATACCAAAGTTGCTTCATTAAGTTATTTTGATGCCTATAGTGTTCCTTTAGTATCTATATTGTATTTTATTTATTCTCATAGTAAATATCAATTATCACTATTTAACTACTTTATCCATTATAACATTTACTCTTTGAACTATGGTTCTGTATTAAGTGGTTCTGTAGGCAAGTACAGTTACTTTGTAAAAGTATTCACCCCCCTTGACTTTTTACCTATTTTGTTACATTACAGCCTTAAGTTCAATGTTTAATTAATCTGAATTTTAAGTGATGGATCAGAACACAATAGTCTAAGTTGGTGAGGTAAAATGAGAAAAATATATACATAAAACAATTTTTTAGAAATAGAAAACAGAAAATTGGCATGTGCGTATGTATTCACCCCCTTTGTTATGAAGCCCATAAAAAGCTCTGGTGCAACTGTAACGGATCAACTGGCACCCAGACTGGGCACCTCCGTTTATGGACACTTCCTAGCTGATGCCGAGAACCATAAGCACCGCACTGAACACCACAACCACCGCAGACTCCACAACCGCCGTAGCTTAACTGGAGTCTCGCCATCTTCCTTCCACCATGGATCAACTTCTGTCCTCCAGGACCGTGTGGGAAAGACCTCACCTCCAGGAGAGTCTATCAGGAACAGCTCTTAAAAGAGCTAAGTGATTAGAGCTCAGGGAGTATACAAAGTATAGCAATCCCCAGTGTGAATATAGCAGTTCCCTACAATAACGAACAGTTGTATAGATTTTAATAGTTGCCTTTATTATAATTGGTTAACCAATTTATAAAAAAAAAACTATTTACCAGAATAAAACGCAATTGTTCTAAGCAAGAAGATTTTAAGAATCAGTTTAAAATTTTCCAAGAAACACTGAATTTATCATTTAAAATCAGATTTACGGGAGAGATCAGTGTATGAAATGTCTTTAATAAAAAGGAATGATTTCCTTACAAATGGGGCGAAGGTGACTTCTGACATGAGCGTCCACAAGTCTGTGGAGCTCCGTGCACACGCACTGAAATGGTCCAATCGGTATATCAGCTATAAAGGGCGGCACTCTGGCCACATTGAGAGCCTGCCGGAGCTCCTAATCAGATGCGGAGACAGACCAAAAAGATGCAGCTGGATAAGCCCAGATTTTCTGCAGATATAGGTGAACCTCAATTTTTCAGATTTCTCTAATGACTTAGCTCTTCACAGCATGGAGGATTTGGGTCTTCCTTATCAAATGAAGTACCCTCTCCCCCGAAATACAACGCTTTTCACAAAAAGAGGCTTTTTTAAGTGTAAAAAAGTGTAAAGTTTTACACTTGAAAAACCTCTATTGATGAAACACATTGAATAATAGTGTAACATTTATGTTTTATTTCTTTTAAGCATTAAAGTATATTTAGTTTCAACTCACTTTGTTGTGACAGACCATTTATTACAGTTTGCATGCAATTTTAACAGTTTTATTTGTTCCTGGCACACTTAACTTCAGATCTGGACAACTATTTACCATCATATCCCTGGTGGGGATTATACCACCCATGTGCAGTTATTTTAGTGACTTAACACTCTATCAAATGTGAGTATAATACATTTATGTACTGCATCATATGTTATGTTTACAGTGAAAACTATTGGATAATTTATTTTTCTTTCATATATCTATTTGCACATTGAGATATTCGCCTCAAAAGTTACATATCCATCAGTGGGGAGTGAACAGATGCAAGCAATTTTAATAAGTGCTAGTTTAAGCTCATGCTACCTCATATGTTGTGAGTCCTATTTTTCTCCCAACATAGTCTGCACTATTATTTGTCAATAAATATATTACATATATTTACGAGCACCTTAACCAACAACCAACATTCCCCAGGAATTCAGAAACAGCTGAGATTGCAATATTTGGGCTGTAAATATTTTGACTTTTTTAAATATTATTATTATATTATTTTATCTTTTTGCACCTTTTTACACAACCTGTCTTTTTGTATTTTATGAGGTATAGTAATGAAAGCTGCTCATATTAAATATATCATCCAAACTCTTTAGGTCATAAAACAGTATAAAGCCAACAGGATATGGGCTAAGTATTAAGCTCACTGAGGATGGGGAAGATGCTTCCACAAAAAAGAAAAGGTACATCAAGGATGGTCAGGGACACACTGTGAATGCAGTATGGAGATAAGTATACCTGGTATACCTGTGGCTGAAAGTTGTTAAGGTGTTCTGTGCCACCACAACAGCTTTAAAGCCCATTATATTAAGGATGGCATAGAACATCATAACAGAGTTAAGAGTGTTTATTTAATGTATATTAGTATACATGCATTGTAATGATGTTGTAATTACCACTAGAGGCAAATATGAGTCACTAGCTTAACTACTCTTTCATATTTCAAGATTACCTGGACCTTAAAGGGGGGGGGGGGCTATCTCTCTTTTATTTATTAATATGTTCTAATGCTAAAACTGTAAGATGTTATAATATATAATATAGTATAACACTGAGCCTTAGGAGTTGAGTACAGTGCCATAATCATCTGTATTACATCTTGAGGGAAATCAAAGGCTTCTAGTGTCTGTTTCCTAAATAGCCAATTTAGACAAGAAGCTGTCCATTAGTTTTTAAAATATACAAAATGTTCATAAATTTTCATGTATTATCTAAGCCTTGCCTTTTTTTTTTTTTTTTACAAATCCTGACTGTGTATAATATGTGTATAATATGTGGAATAATCTTGAATAGTCTAGAAACATATAACTTGGAATATATTTTGGCATCGTATTTTATTAAAGAAATTGAGTGACATTTTGGACAGTAATGAGTGTCTTTTTCCAGTTTTGGCAAGTTAATGATATGGGCTGCCAATACTTCCGAAGATTTCACACCCGATTTGAAAACTCTAAGCAAAAAGGGGCTCGCTAGTTGTGTACACTTTTTATAATAAGAACTTGCCAGACCATTCGTGTCCAGGACCTTGTGGCTTGGCAAGGAAGGTCTCAATTTGGTGACTTCCTTGATGATCATGTGTGCAATGAGCAGATCTGAAGCAATGAGCAAATCCTGTGTATTTTTCTAGATTAGGAGAAAATTAAGAAACCTCTCCATATACAGTTGTGTTGCTTGGAATGTATTGGGGTATTTCATGAGATTATAGAGTTTACTATAAAAGTCCATGAATGCCTTAGGACCAAGCAGGTGGCCTGTGAGATTAGAATATATGAAAAAAACAAAGATGTTATACATAGATTTAGGAAGAGGCTCTATAACAGTGTTACCTTAATGCATATAAATATAATTACGCATCAATCTAAGAGTTTAAAAGACATGCAAGGATTTGGGCTGTGATACAAAGTGAGGTGCCAGAGAGGTAGAGGAGGAATTTAAAACTTGAGGAAACCTATTTATGATTGTAAAATTGAGATAATAGAAATATAAGGAATGCATGGTAATTTTGAAGAAATGCCATGCTGGATAATATGAAAATGAACATAGCAGTTGAAACCTTCTGGATTCACGTCTGATACTCAGAGGTGTGGGAGCACTTTTAAAATGATGAAATATCACCAGAGCAGTATGATCAACAATCCAGTGTGGCAACACTCTTAAACTTGTTTATTCCTTTCTATGATTTACACTTAAGATGTAGGTATGATGAGTGATTTATTCCTGTTCCCTGCTCTTGGGCCTCCTATGACACTAGGCTAATAAGGCAGGTTCCGGGTGGGGCGGGGGGTGTTCTTGCGACCAGCCTTGGAAAGTGCCACAAAAGGCAAATTTCTTGTTAGCCTCGCTGTACATATAGCGCTGGGTGCTAGACATGTGCAATTTGTTTCGTTCCGAATGTACCTTCGGAAAGATTTTGTGAAATACGAATGTCCGAAGTTCGAAGTTTGAATTTCCGAAGTTCTGAATTGCCGAAGTTCTGAAGTGCTTTGGATTTCTGAAAAGTGGCTAAACAAGTGGTTAGGGTTTAGGGTTAGTGGTTAGGGTTAGAGGTTAAGGCTTGGGCTTAGGGTAAGAGTTAGGGTTAGGGTCCGAATTACCTAAGTGCCGAATTGCTGAAGTTCCGAAGTGCCGAAACGAATGCCATTGGTCTGAATTGCTGAAGCAGACAATTTTGTTGTTATCTTAGACGTCAGCTTGTTTTACACTTACTCTTTGTCTGCTTGCAAACATTTTGTTTGTCTGGCACTAGCACTGCAGTCAAAGGACTGGTACATGCTTCTGTCCTGACTCCATTAGGTTTGTGTGTTAGGATGAGACAAGTCCTGACATTACGACAGGGCAGTAGACCCAGCAAACAGAAAAATACTTCTTGCAATGCCCTGGAAGACCTGGACCATAGGACGAACCAATTTGTACAAGCACTACAAACCATCCTTACTACGACTGTCTTCAGCATGAGAATCAGTCTGTTCAGGTGGTTTCTCATCTGTTTCAGTATCACAGCCAGGTCCTTTAATGCACATTTTGTAGGGAGTAGAGTAGGGGGTTCCTGAATCAAGTAGGGGTACATTTTGAAATAGTCACCAGACCATTCTTTTGGATAGAGCCAAGATAGACAAGGATGACCCTTCTATGTACAATTACCCTAGTTTCCTTGGTTAACCTATGGTTAAACCCATAATGAGCATTGACACTCCTTTTTATCCCTTTATCTATAGAAATAGCTTCTTAATACATTGATCTGAAAAAGGTAACCAACAAGTGTGGAGCAGATCCTCTATCTCCCCATAAACCATAATGAGTGTGCTTTAAACCTTCTGCCTGGTACTATGACATCCTATTATGGGAGTGGAGGTGGTTTGTATCTCCACCAAGGATATTAAGATCAGGAAGCAAGCAGCAGTCTGGTATGGTACAGGATAAAAAAGTACTTTATTTAAATAAAACAATAAAAATATATATAATTAAAAAAAAGAGTATAAAAACAATGATCAGTAATACAGCATGTTTCACTCTTTGATAAAGCCTATCACACAGTAAAAAGCTTTAATGTATTACTGAACATTGTTTTTATACTCTATTTTTTTATCCTGGACCATACCATACTGCTCTTGCCTCCTGATCGTAGTATCCTTGGTTTAGATAAAAACCACCTACACTCCTTGGACTGTGCAATCTGGGATTGCCCTTTTCCATGTAATTAAGTTTTTACACTTCAATGTTAAGGTGTTCACTATATACTTTTATTCTCTTTTATATCTATACAGAGAGGATCTGCATTACCCGAATATCCCAGAGTGGGGATCAAACCACCCCATGCTGCTGGGATCCAGTATCTATGAATATAATTATACATACTAATTCACCTCTGGAATACTACACTTTACTACACTTTATTATTATATCCTGTTCTCCTTTTGAGAATACAAGACCATATAACAATTATCTACAAGGAATAACCGCCAGACATACAAGCCAAAAAGTTGGATTCAGCGCTGAAGAGATACTGGTAATTATTTAAGAAGGCAGCTCAGACAACCCAGGTCGGGGTCTCTCTTATCCGGAAGAAGTATGAAGTAGTGGAGGTATGGAATTGAGAATAGTGCCTTGATGTACTCTCTGATGGTATATGTAATAAGACACAGGAGGGCAGGGGGAAGTAATATAGTGTAGTATGTAATACAACTTAGAGTGGAGGAGAAAAAGAGATGCACTTACAATGGATGGAGTTGACTGATTCCTGTTGGTTGCACTTGAGTGGTATGACCCCTACCTAAGGATATGGTAGAGCTTCTCTCAGTAGGTAATCCAGGAATATAAAACAAAACACAAAAAATGGACACTATATAGTGTAGTATTTTAAAATACTTAAGTATTATAACATAAACAAAATAGGAAATACACTCACATTTATTTGAGCCTAATATGTGGCTTCCTTAAACAGCGTGGAGTGGATTGATCCTCACTCTAAGGATATAGGTGATAGGCGTCTTCTCCGTGGTATATATAAAAACCAGAAACAGCAATATAGTGCACACTGTGTAATTAGGTAACATGAAAATACACTTACTGGCTCAGGAGCAAAATAAGGTTTTGCTCACTCTATAGAGTTCTGGTGGTATACTCCCCACCTTGGAGAACGAAGACCAGGAATATTTATGGACATTTCAATATTTAGGCAGCATGTGCCAGGGCAGTTAGAGAAATCAATAGGTTTATTAATAGTAATAAAATAATAACAAATAAAACAATAATAACATAAAATAATATAAGGCATTTCTCTACAGTGAAAGGCTTTTAAAAAATAGTTTTTAAAGTTTTTCAACCAAATCTGGTTTCCTCTTTTGTGATGGTTTGCCAATTCCTTACTGCAGCTGTCTTCTGTTGCTGTTTTTTTGTGGGTCTTTCTTCTTTAAATATTGTCTTCAGCATCAGAAAGTGAAATTAATGCTTGAATAGCAGAATATTCCACTTCTTTTCCTTAAAAAAATCATGGGTTGCTTTCACAGTATGCTTTGGGTCAATGTTCATCTGTGAAGTGAAGCACTGGCCAATCAACTTTTCTGAATTTGTCTAAATATAAGCAGACTATATATCCCTATGCACTTCAGAGTTCATCCTGCTGCATTTGTCTTCTGTCAAAGCATCAATAAACACAGTAAAATCGAGAAGGTGGAACAAAAAGTACAAAGGACAAGTGCAGGCAAGCCACAAAAAAGGATAACTCCCCAAATCCCGTCAGTACAAAAAGCAAATTCTGTATATCTACAATAGATATACAGCATAGGGTGCCACAGTCACAAATGTGGTGGTATAGTTACCGCTCAAATAGTTGTATATTGCATGAAAAGAGAAAAAAGAAAAAAGCTCATAGTGCAGTATTTATTTATAACAAAAAAGAGAAAAAAAAAGAAAAAAATTAACTCACAAAGATAATGGCACAATAAGAAATGTTCTTTAATTGTGCAAACAAGCGTTTTAGCCTCAAAAGGTCCCCACAGAGTGGACAGCTCTCAGTGGTACCTCTGGACACCAGTAGTCTTGACCAGTCAGAAGCTGGTTACAGTCCTGTTGGTACAATTACGATTGAAATCTTTTTGGAGGCATTAAATAGGTTTGACGCATTTTGTCTCTCTGGACTTTTTCAAGAGCTGGGTATGTTCTTGCAATTCGTCTTTTAAATATGCCACTTCACACAAGGTACGCACATGTGCAGAACGGACCCGAACGTGATGTCCAGCTTTGTGACCTCCGGACGTGTATCCAGCTTGGAGCGCAAACAAGCTTTATTGATAATATGCACAGGTGCATCAAGTCCGAAACTTTACTCATAAATTGTTTGAAACATTGTGCAAATTTATTAGGCAAATAAAATGAGGAACCCACACATATTGACTGTGTATACTATGTGAAATATAAAAGAGAAATTTAATGATGTGAAAAAAAGAGAAATATTTAATATAAAAAAGGAAATATAAAGAATGGAGACTAGTGAATTCAATTGATTCTATAGATGTGTTAGGTGTAAGGAATCATGTGTGGATATCAAAGCAACTGGGTAGATTATAAATATATACAGTAAGAGATCCATATACAAAACCATTACATTAAAAAGAGAACCAATATTAAAAATATCTTATAGAACCAACAATTGTAAAATATTTATAGTTTATAATTAATATTTACGGATCATACTTAGAGCATGAATATTTTTTTTTACATTTCTCATTCCTTTAAGAAGAAACTCCATGAAAAAAAAGCATATGTATTTTTATCTATTCACATTCATTTTCTCACCTTTCTCTTTAAATATGGATACTTCTTTTCCTTTTTAAGCCTTTTTATTGTTAGTATTTGAATGGATCCATTTCCACCTTTTTTTCTCTAATTCCTGTTGTCCGTACAATATTATACTATATTCTATTGTTTTATTTGAGCACTGCACCCGAATAACACCATATAAGGATGAAGGTAAGTGTATGTACTTTGAATATATTTTAGCGCTTCACGATTTTAACTGGTGTTGGCTGTGATCACATTGCCACTTAGTTTTGTATCTGTTTTGTTTGTATTGAGTGTATTAAGTTGGTGAAGTACGTACAACTGTGTGGTAGCAGTTTGTACTACAAAAATTAAGCTCCTGTATATTCATCTTGCATCTCATGATTTCTGGTGGTGTTCTTTACAAAAAGCGGTCAAAGAATGAGGCAGCCTGTACCATTTGTGCCCAAGCTAAGTCATCTCATCAGGTACCATGGGGGTTACCATAGTCATTATTTATAATTACTAAACCATGGACTCATCTTCCAATATATTTCATAGTAGATGTACCTCCTCATATGATTAATTCAGTGATTCTGGTACTTGTTGATAATTTTAATAAAATTACTTATTTTGTACATCACATGTTTTTTTTCACTTGATCTATCACCAAATGATGCTATAATGCACCTCTCTGTGCACTGCAAAATATATACATAACATTTATATTTTGCAATAAACTGACTGACCGATTTCCCCCCCTTTTAGTATGGCTAAATATTTTTTTCAAGAACATTTGCGTGGAGAAATTCGTCCAAACCAAAACGCCATATGCACAAATCCTTATTTCAGACAAACCTGATTCTTCTAACAACCTTCTAATGTTATTACCTTGCAATATATTATGCAGTATAAGAAAAACTTTCAAGTTCAGTTTAGCCTTTTTTTTCTGAGTAACTCCACTGTGTGACTTTATAAAAATGAAAAGTATGAATGTGGAACCCTGTAGAGCAAGAGAAACATTTGTTTTGTTATAATTTTATGCTGTTATGATGAATCTGAAGAGATTTACTGGACCCTTATTCTAAACCTCACTTCATTGATCAGGGTTGCAATGACAGTGTATAGGAAAAAGTACTTTCAGTTGTGCAGTCTTAAAGGGGACCTGTCATGCCCAAACAACTTATGCTCATTAGATTGAGCATAGCATTCTATCTTTACAATGTGCTAGCTGTTTTTCTAGTAAATATATAGATTTGGAGAAAAACGATTTAAAAATATTTTTTTCTCCTAGCCGTTTGTCAATGCCTCGGAGTGCTGACAAGAGAGAGTATTGTGGTTACTACAAAAACACTCTAGCCAGTGCTACCATAGGAAGTATAGGACATCACTGAGGATGATTGCCC
Organism: Pelobates cultripes; assembly: GCA_933207985.1. Lineage (NCBI taxonomy): Eukaryota > Metazoa > Chordata > Amphibia > Anura > Pelobatidae > Pelobates > Pelobates cultripes. The sequence goes on along the minus strand of OW240916.1, from coordinate 145,730,460 downwards.
TTCCTGGGGATGTGACTCCAAGCAGGGCAAAATATCAATGAAGACTGCATGCAGAGGAGGAGTGGAGGATGGCCCGGAAGTGTGGTGCTGGAATGGAGGAAAATTGAATAAATCAATATATTTTACTTTGAATACATCATGTATCTTTGTGAGAACAATTTCAGGTAAGTGAATATTTTCCATACAGGTTCACTTTAAATTGACACTCCATGCTGGGAGCTATTTTAACATATTAAATATGCAAAGAAAAAAAACAAAAAGCACAAATAATTCTCAGCTTTAAAGTTTCTAAAGCTGCCATGTTTGCTCATGCTGTATATATTTTTGGGTGGTCAAAGGAAAACATAAAGACTTTTACACTGATTTCAAAGAAGCAATGGACAGGTTTATATAAGTGATTTTTCAGTAAAATAAATGGACACTGGGATACAAGAGTTCTATGTACCCTAACCAATACATTCATCGTATGGTGTTGCTTTCATTTCACTTTAAACAATGTGATACCCCTGCTACAGACCAGGCTGGGCCCTTGACATCTATTGATCTTTGCAATCAATTGTACACTCCTACAAAATTAGCTGGTACCTTGCAATCAAAATAAAAGGAATTCAAACAAAATTATATATATATAAGAAGAGTCATATAAAAGTTTCAAAGCACTAATCTAGTTTGTTGGTTCATGAATATAATCACCATATGTAAGCAAGCTACTATTCTCTAGAATCAGTCCACAATCTTTTTTTTCCCCAAAAAAATAAAAATGAATTGTACCTTTTCTTGCTCTAGTAACATGCTTGGAATGAAAAAAAAAAAAACTAGTTTGCTTAGCCTTTATGACCTGATTTGTGTCTTAAAGCACTTACTACTGGATTCATTGAGTCTTTTGAAGTTGTAACTTTCATGTTTGAAACACCTGTCACATTTTATAATATGGCACAATAAATCACACAGCCTATACAAAAGTGCTACTTTTGCTGATTCTTGATTGCATAACTACAAGAGGATTGCATAACTGTAAGAAGTATCTCCAAGTAGCATTCAGCTGCATACTTTAACATACTGAAAGATAAAAGTGAAAATATTACTCCCACCAATATTTTTGTCTGTTTATTTGTGTTGTAGACCTTTTACATCTTGTTGTAATGTTAATAGGATATGTTAGATTATGACCTTTATTAATTAAAAATATTGTCTAGCAAGATATTTAGTCATTAAAAATAGTTTAGCCACCCATGTTAAATTATGATCCTGTAGGGCTTTCTTAGCAATTATTACTCCACCAAGACATAGCATTTTTTTTTTTTTACTTAAAGGGACAATCCATTCAACAATACCACTATAATGCCTTTGATAGATTTTGGCCTCATTAATATGCTGCATTTTTTGCATGATGAAGTCATTTTCTGGAGTGAGGGTTTGTGACTAAAAAGTCAGACATATTGTGAGGCATTTGGCAAAACATTTATTTATTCTATGCAAAAACTATAAATATTTGAACATGCACAAAACACAGCATATTGATGACAACAAAATCTATCACATGAATTAAAATGGTATCAGTGCCCGGAGTGTCCCTTTAGCCTCTGATCCAAGGCACCTGAATACCCATGATTTAAAGGAACAACTGTTATTTCCTGGTTGTTTAGCTCAGTGGAGCTAAACTCAAAATGCTACAATTGCCCATAGCACCTGCCTTGAATAGACTTCTCATTGAACTTCATTGGAAAGTCTTTGATTGGACAACCATGGAAAATCTTGGTAGGGTTAAAAGGACAAGAGATTAGCAACTTTTTAAGCTGTTATTTACCCCAATGAAAATATGAATAATTTAATGCATGCATGTTTTTATTTGGAGTATATCTACTAACAGTGTTTTTAATTTATTTTAATTTGGGACTTTGAGTGTCCCTCTAAAGTGCACCCATTTATATTACATATTGTGTTTTTAAAGATAGAAATTGCTTTATTTTCTAGATATCTATCACAAAATTGTTATAATGGGAAAAAAACAACAAAAAGGATTTTTTTTACACTTTTGGCTTTTAGGTTTTATACACATCAAGTCAAACTAAAGAAAAATAGCTTCATGTATTAGTCCTGTTTAAACGCCTCATATTTTAGATTTAAATAAATTTTTTACCTTACTGCTACAGTACCTATAACCCTGAAATTGCAACAATGGGACACTCTAAGCAAGAAAAAAACTTTAGCTTAAAGATTACTATTACTCCAACTCTGGTGCAAACAATTTTTTTTTTTAAATGACAAAGGCTTATAGGGCCTCTCTGCAAAAAAAAAAAAAATAATTACCTTACATCCAGTGCCAGGCAGAATTTCCAGTGCTGTCTTCCTCACCGTGTACTGACATCACCCAGAACTCGTGTGGTCCAATCACAAGCTTTTCATAAAGAACCCCAAAATTTGACCGTTTCTCTGACTCAGAACACATGCTCACAATTTGAGTTGGATAGGGGAAGAGGAAGGGTAAGGAAGAGATTTTAATTAAAAAAAAAAAAAACTGAGGAAGGCAAGAGTGAGCACCCACAGGATGAGAGTGAGCACCTACAGAGTCAAAGGGTAAGATAGGCAGCAAGTGAACAGTGATGGCCAGATGACTGGATCAGAGCATCTACAAAACTGCACGTCTGATTTTGTCCTGATGAAAGCTCCATGTGGGAGCTGAAACTTTGACTTTTTAAATGGTTTGAATAAAAGTTAAATTTTATTTGAAAATCTCTACAAAGTCCTTGAAGTGCAGTCAATTCTGCTATGTCTGCATGACTCCTATATAAAGTATAAGATTCAGAATATTGACAAAGTGCCAATATTAATAAAACTAGCAACCAAATGCATATAGCAGGATGCACATTTCTAAATTATTGTTCACTTATTTTTGCAATCTACGGATACATTTTAGTATTATTTGCTTGTTTGCAGTATTATCACCCAATGAGTGCCTTGTGTCACAGAAGGTTTTTAACTATTTCCACACTGGCTGCTAGTGATGCCAGCAGGGAAATAGTTAATAATCCAAGAGAGTTAATTATATGGCAGATGGTAAGAGCATGCTATCCAACCACCACAATATATAAAAACAATAACTATAGAATTGGTGGTACACAATTCCATAGTGGCATTGTTCCCTCCCCACCTGGTGGGCTAGGGTTCCCCAGTTCCCTTGCCAACCCCGGTTACATTAGTTTTTCACTTCCTACGCCCTAACCCTAGTAATAATGAGGGTGAACATATTAAGACTAATACCTGTTAAAATATACTTTGCATTTTCTTTCTTCTAACCATTCCTTTCTTCAGTCTCCAAATTAAAATATATGATTCCTGACGCATGTAATGAACATATAAAAATAGGTTTATTTGTTTTTAAAAATGAAAACATTTTAAAAAGTCACACAATAAAATAAATCTATCATCATAGACTTCGCTTTAATAGCAGAGAAAGTCCTTGCAAATGTGGAAAAATGTTCTACGCTTTGCAATATTCGTAAGAGCACTCTGATTGGTTGGCTTGTAACTGGCAGATCAGCAGGGTTTTACCAGTCTGGAAGCCCTCTCCTAGAAAACTGGGACAACACAACAACCAGGGATAAGGAAGGAAGAGCAGGGATGAGGAAGGAAGAGAACCATAAAATGGAGACTCAGTACATTTACTTTAAGTGCACCTACACAATATATAATGTCCGAACCACTTTAAGCCGGTTGGATAGCCATAGTCCAGTTTCAGCCACAGCAGATGGTCCATAGTCTCTATGAAGAAAGCCGGCCAAGCTCATCCACAAACCATAAAGTATCTATTCACTTGGCACCAGATGACATGGGAGAACAATTTCATAGCGCAGCCTTTAATAGATCAGAAGCTTCTATTACATGCATTATATTTCTTCTTCCTCTAACTTACCCAGTCTGTTAATACAATTTCTTCATTATAAATGTACTTTCCCATTCAGACTGAATTATAGAAACATAGAATGTGACAACAGATAAGAACTATTTGGCCCATCTAGTCTGCCATATTTTCAAAATACTTTCATTAGTCCCTCGTCTTATCTTATATCTAGGATAGCCTCATGCCTATCCCACGCATACTGTAACTCCCTCACTGTGTTAACCTCTACCACTTCAGCTGGAAGACTATACATAATACAGATTAAGTTACAGCTCACACATAAAAATACATTTTTAAATCTTATAAGGCTACTTAAAATCGCCTATCTCAAAAAACAAATATGGGAATTTAGTTCCACTTTATGACCGTATTGTGTTAAGACCACCACTACTACACAGTACACCAATATCAGTGGGTCCTACGCTAATTTTAAATGTGGGAGAAAAATTAAATAGCACTAGTGCTAAATAAGTTAACTTTAACTTATTTAGCACTAGCACTATGTAATTAATCTATTGAAAGAGCATTGGGAGTATATATATAATTCAAAATTAAAGGGACACTATAGTCACCAGAACAACTACAGCTTATTGAATTTGTTCTGGTGAATAGAATCATTACCTTCAAGCTTTTTGCTGTAAACACTCTCTTTTCAGAGAACATGCAGTGTTTACATTACAGCCTAGTGATAACTTCACTGGCCACACCTCATATGGCTGTTAGAGATCCTTCCTGGATTATGGCTGCCTAAAATGCATCCAAACATTCAGTATCTCCTCCCTCTGCATGCAGACACTGAACTTTCCTCATAAAGATTAATTTATTCAATTCAGCTTTATGAGGAGATGCTGATTGGCCTGGGCTGTGTTTGACTTGTGCTAGCTCAGCCCCTGATCTGCCTCTTTGTCAGTCTCAGCCAACCTTATATGGAAGCATTGTGATTGGATCAGGCCACCACTTCTGATGATGTCAGCAGGCAGTGGGCAGGTCTAAAGGAAACAGGCACAAAATAAGCATCTGCAGGCTTGAATACAAGTAAGCTTTACTAGATGTAGAGAGGCATGAAGAGGGGCAGGGGGGCTAGATGGTGACTTTAGCCCTATAGGGTCAGGAATACATGTTTGTGTTCCTTCAATATGATAAAAGCAATTAAAAACAATGTCAAAACTTAACAATTAAAGTGCTTGGACGGATATACTCACAAATTATATATGTGCATGTGTACTCCTGGCACAAGCATCTATTTTGGATTTCCAGTTAACATCAGGAATAGTGAATTCACCCATGAGAATAACTTCCCTCTTTAATATCATATTAAATATCTCCTCAACAAGTAGATTGTCTAACGCTTCTATTTATCCAGGGAGCCTACAACTCACATTTACACAAGTTACTGTGCAATTACCAAATTCTAACATAACCCAAACAGACTCTATATCTTTCATTAGGTTAGATTGTATGCATTCCTTCAATACAACACCTTCCCTCCCCCTTTCTTTCCTTCTCTGTCTTTTCTATATAAAGAGTACCCTGGTATTGCTATGTCTCAGTTATTTTTCTCATTATACCATGTCTCAGTAACTGCCATTAAATCTGCATTCTCATTTGCCCTTTTTGCAACAAGTTCATGGATTTTATTCCCTAAACTGCGAGCATTTGTAGACATGATGCTAAGCTTATCATTTTTGAAAGCACTTGCTACAGGCACCTTCTGTCCTTGTTTTTTGTTTTTTTTTGGGGGGGGAGCAATAGTATTGATGTTTTATCACCCTTTGACCCCCTCCTCCTAGTTTAAATACATCCCAGCAAACCCTCTGAACTGCCCACTGAGAACATTTGTTCCCTTTTGAGAAAAATACAAGCCATCTTTTTTGTAAATTTCATTTCTATTTCAAATAGAGCTACCATGACAAACACCAACACCAATTACCAAGCTACAAGTCAAAGTGCCTAATATGCATCCACTGTTATTCTGAATATTATGCACAGGCAGAACTTCAGAAAATGACAGTGTGGGCACAACTTGCCATATATTATTGGCAAGAACACAAAAAACTTTGTTTACCTTTAAAACTTCATTGCAAGTTAAGTAATTTGTCCCTAGATGGACAAAACCATCCAATTCCCCTTAGTGCTCTGCTTGCTTAACAATATTAAAAATATGTCTTCTGTCTCTGCGAGCCATAGCTCCAGTAAGACATTTCGCAAAGCCACTATTGGCACCTCTTAAGATAGAATGACACAACAACAACTGCTTTCTATCATGCCTCACCTTTTTGTCATTGGCTGCAGTCTTGCTCACCTTAGTCAAACTTGGTTCCTGAGCCTGTAACCATACTACCACTACACTCTGAAAGTACTGAAAATTCATTAAGTAGAATAGCAGACTGCGCAATATGCCTTTTATTCACAACTCTAAGTGTACCAGATCCTACAGTAATACATCTTCTGTTCCTAGGAAGCTTCTGCGACAATGGCTTTGCAACAGACCAGCCTGAGTTTGTTTAAGTGATAATTTACAAATCTCAGACTTAAAAAATACAATCTACTGCTGTAATATAGAGAACTGTCTACAGATTAGTCAGCACCCAAACCTCCAAAAAGTGTAATGTGAAATAAATGCATAACAACTAATACACAGTACTAAATCTGCCATGTTAATGAGGTGAAAAATTTAAATCAAAACAAATCTTACCTCCTTCCTTTCTTCTTCCTTATCCCCATTACTACTGACCCATATTCCATGATCCCTCTCTGCCCCATTTAGTTACTAAATAGACATATCTATCATACCACACCTATTAATGGATGCAATTTATTACCAATGCCTGCCTGCCTATGAGCAAATAACTCACTTAATGACTGAGTTGGTACCTCACCAAAATCTATTGTATTAAACTACATTCTCATAGTGTTTGATCTATATTATAATCAGTGTTTAAGAACTATACCAAGTATACCATATGTACCTAATATTGACTCTAGTCACTGTGTTTCATATTTTGTACCAATAAACATCATTCTTTAATTAAAAAAAATATAATAATCTTACTTTCCCACCTCCTGTATACCTCAACCACCAGACTATCCAGAATTTCTCAAAGTACATTTTGTAGCAGCACTTAATAGCAGTAACCAAGCTAAATATTATATTACCTTATTATGAATAGTGATGTCACGAACCCGAAATTTTCGGTTCGCGAACGGCGAACGCGAACTTCCGCAAATGTTCGCGAACCGGCGAACCGCCCGAAACGCCATTGACTTCAATGGGGAGGCGAATTTTAAAACACACAGGGACTCTTTCTGGCCACAATAGGGATGGAAAAGTTGTTTCAAGGGGACTAACACCTGGACTGTGGCATGCCGGAGGGGGATCCATGGCAAAACTCCCATGGAAAATTACACAGTTGATACAGAGTCTGGTTTTAATCCATAAAGGGCAGAAATCACCTAACATTCCTAAATCACAATCAATATGGATTGACACCTGACATATGACATATTGACACCTTGACATATGGATTGACACCTGTCCTCAGAGCCCCTGATGCACACGGACACAGAGCAGAATAGAGACTGGTCCCCCTACATAGGGTCACTTGGCAGATATGGATTGACACCTGTCCTAAGGATCCCTGATACACACTGACACAGAGCAGAATAGGGACTGTTCCCCCTACATCGGGTCACTTGGCAGATATGGATTGACACCTGTCCTAAGGTTCCCTGATACACACTGACACAGAGCAGAATAGGGACTGGTCCCCCTACATCGGGTCACTTGGCAGATATGGATTGACACCTTGTTACAAACTGCTATTTGTAACGGGCCCTTTAAATGGCAAATTGCCCTGCTTCCCTGGGTTGTGGAGAAGCCTATTTGCCAGCCTCCTCCCGCATGACTATGGCCCCTGGGAGATTGTGAAAATGTATGCACTTTTATTTGGTGTGTATGGCCCTTTAAGACTGTCGGTGGGCATATTGGGGCTTATGGACTCTTTATGTGACTGGTGCTGGCCCTTTAAACACCTTTTTTGGGACATCAGGAAGATTGGGACACTGCCCCTTTAAGGCCGTGTCCCCAGACTTGTTGGGGACACGGCCCCTTTAAGACGGTGTCCCCTGTGTCCCCAGACCTGGTGCAAACCCTTTGTGCCTGCCTTGCTATTTCCCACTTGGTTCAGTAAATGGGAAATTATTTCAGCTGCAGAGACTAAGTCCCATTCGTGGGACTTGGTCTTTCAACCGTTTTTTTTTCAGCCTTGTTTCGGCTGCAGAGACTAGAAGTCCATTCGTGATGGGACTTGAGTCGTTTTCAACCTGAAATAGGCGACCTCACAGCCAAATCATGGAACTGTTTGGGCAGTGTCTTCTTGATTGGAACATAAAGGGACCTCAGCTAACTTTTTAACCCGGATGGATTTGTGATTTTGGTTATGTTTATGTTTTTTTAAGCACGATTCCAAATATGTAATTATAGAAGATGGGATAATGTGGTTTTAAAGTTACAGGGTATGGCTAAACTTGTATTTTTACTGCCTGTGTTTAATTATGTTAATCTCTTCCCAAAGTCATTTAAGTTCCAAGTGGAAGAATGTTAAAAATATGTGGTAATGCTTTTCAGCCGCTTCTAATCTTAAGCATCATTTGAGGAGCCATGCAGGAGAGAAACCTTATTTGTGGTGTGTTTAGTATTGTTCTGATCAGTTTAATACCTTCCGCGTCTCCTATCAGTGGACGTGTATATGGCAGCCATTTTAGAAACCGTACACCTGGGACCCGAGCAAGGTCACCTCGTTCAACAGGCTTGCAGCGTATCCTCCAGGAAGAAGAGCCTGAACCCTTACCGGCTGCGATATGCTTACCTGTACATGGAAAGCTGCTGTGGTTCCTTGATGAGCCAGCTGCCAGAGTTATGTCCCGTGGGAGAAGCACTCTGTCCTGTAAAGCCTCACCAAAAAAGTGGTGTGTTTAGTACTATTTTTATCAGTTTAATACCTTCCGCGTCTCCTATCAGTGGACGTGTATACGGCATTGATTTTTATCTAAGCCGTAAACTTTTGCACAGCGAAGTAGATTCACTGCCATTGAAAAGGAGTGCATAGCGGTGGTGTGGGCCCTCAAAAAGCTGCAACCTACTTGTATGGACAACCGTTTACCTTACTCACAGATCACATTAAATTTGGGGCACTGCGGGGTCAAGCTAATGTGACACCAGATAGGAGTGGTGTGTTTAGTACTATTTTTATCAGTTTAATACCTTCCGCGTCTCCTATCAGTGGACGTGTATATGGCAGCCATTTTAGGAACCG
>OW240916.1:145631170-145714769 GCA_933207985.1 Pelobates cultripes | reverse complement strand
TTTTTTAATTCCAGCTTTTGTGTCACCAGATCTAATTGGTGGCACTGGTCACCGTATCCACTGTTAGCGTAACACACCCGCTTTAAGGACACTGACTGCTATTCAATCTATAACAGTGAAAAAAGTGTTTTGTTTTTTTAAATCCAAGCTTTTGTCACCAGATCTAATTGGTGGCACTTGTCAGCGTATCCACTGTTAGCGTAACACACCCGCTTTAAGGACACTGACTGCTATTCAATCTATAACAGTGAAAAAAGTTTTTTTTTTTAAATCCAAGCTATTGTGACACCAGATCTAATTAGTGGCACTGGTCAGCGTATCCACTGTTAGCGTAACACACCCGCTTTAAGGACACTGACTGCTATTCAATCTATAACAGTGAAAAAAGAGTTTTGTTTTTTTAAATCCAAGCTATTTGTGACACCAGATCTAATTAGTGGCACTGGTCAGCGTATCCACTGTTAGCGTAACACACCCGCTTTAAGGACACTGACTGCTATTCAATCTATAACAGTGAAAAAAGTGTTTTTGTTTTTAAATCCAAGCTTTGTGTCACCAGATCTAATTGGTGGCACTGGTCACCGTATCCACTGTTAGCGTAACACACCAGCTTTAAGGACACTGACTGCTATTCAATCTATAACAGTGAAAAAAGTGTTTTGTTTTTTTAAATCAAGCTTTGTGTCACCAGATCTAATTGGTGGCACTGGTCAGCGTATCCACTGTTAGCGTAACACACCCGCTTTAAGGACACTGACTGCTATTCAATCTATAACAGTGAAAAAGATTATTTTTTTTTTAAATCCAAACTATTGTGACACCAGATCTAATTAGTGGCACTGGTCAGCGTATCCACTGTTAGCGTAACACACCCGCTTTAAGGACACTGACTGCTATTCAATCTATAACAGTGAAAAAAGTTTTTTGTTTTTAAATCCAAGCTATTGTGACACCAGATGTAATTGGTGGCACTGACTGGGGAAATGGGCACAGTATGCACTGTGAGCCTGACACAGAAGCTGGCAGCAGTGGCAGACAACTGACTGCTATTCAATCTATAACAGTGAAAAAATTTTTTTGTTTTTAAATCCAAGCTATTGTGACACCAGATGTAATTGGTGGCACTGACTGGGGAAATGGGCACTGTGAGCCTGACACAGAAGCTGGCAGCAGTGGCAGACAACTAAGTGCATTTACATTACATAGAAAAATAAAATAAAAAAAAAAGCATACCCATATCCCTAACCTAGCTATGCTTTTCTCTATCTTATGAACAGCAGCTACACTTTCCCTCCTCTTACTAAGCATGCAGCTTGAGAATGAATCTAAAATGGATGCTGTCCAGTAGGTGGGAGGGTCTGCTAGGGAGGCTGTGCTGCTAATTGGCTTGAATGTGTCTGCTGACTGTGAGGTACAGGGTCAAAGTTTACTCAATGATGACGAATAGGGGGCGGGTCGAACCGCGCATATGTTCGCCTGCCGTGGCGAACGCGAACATGCTATGTTCGCCATGAACCGTTCGCCAGCGAACCGTTCGGTACATCACTAATTATGAATTATCTGCAAACACTGACACTTGATGTTTGATGCTTATCACAAATCCAGACATCAAGAATGCAATGCTTAACAGAACTATAAGATACTCTACTTACCTTTTTTCCAAACTGGAAACAACTTTTAAATTCACAAGAACTCTATTTACTTTAAAGCGGCACTGTCATGCCGAACTTACCTTTCCTCAATCTCTTCCTCTTCTCCCCCTCTCTCAGGATCTGTTATTCTTTTCTTCCTGTCTTCTTTAGTTTTCTTTAAAATCATAAGACAAAGTAGGAACTCTTTGCCTTATGGAGGATTCCTCCGCTTGACCAGCTCTGACCAGCGGAGGAGCAAAGTGTGCTTCATTTCCGCTGGTCAGAGCAATTTTCCCATGATTCTTACCTTCCCTCTGTGTTCCCGCGATGCTTCCTCTCATTTTAGATGAAACTGCCGAATTGCGTTCTAACTGAATGAGAACAGTATGTTCGTTTCTTTTAGAACGCAATTTGGCACTTTATTCGGATCGGAATTTCATTCGAATGAATGAAACTCCGATCCTATTCTTGCTGTGGCTGCATCTTGCAGCCGTTTAGTAGATAACTCCCTAATTCCCATGGTATCAGGGAGCTATCTACTAAAAGGCTGAAAGACCTAAATTGGTCTTTCAGCCAACTTTACTAATACGAAGTAAAAATTACTTAGTATTAGTAAATAATATGCCCTACTCGCTATACCTCGAGTAGGGGCATGTCTGGTAAACAGTGAGCAGCCTGTGGCTGCTCACTGTAATAAAAATAAAAAATAAATATTGGCCCCCACCCGACGGGTGGGGGAGACCTAATGTCGTTGTCCCCCGGCCCCCACCCCTGCGCGGTGGGTGGGGGTCATAACGATAATGGGGGGGGCTAATGCCCCCCCCGGCCCCCACCCCTGGGCGGCGGGTGGGGGCCATAATGATAACGAGTGGGGGGACCTACTGCCCCCCCCGGCCCCCACCCCTGGGCGGCGGGTGGGGGCCATAATGATAACGAAGGGGGACCTACTGCCCACCCCGCCACCCCCACCCCTGGGCGGCGGGTGGGGGCCATAGTGAGAATGAGGGGGGGGACCTACTGCCCCCCCCGGCCACCACCCCTGGGCGGCGGGTGGGGGCCATAATGAGAATGAGGGGGGACCTACTGCCCCCCCGGCCCCCACCCCTGGGCAGCAGGTGGGGGCAATAATGATAATGAGGGGGGGACCTACTGCCCCCCCGGCCCCCACTCCTGGGCGGCGGGTAGGGGCCATGAAGATAATGAGGGGGGGGACCTACTGTCCTCCCCCCCCGGCCCCCACCCCTGGGCGGCGGGTGGGGGCCCTAAGTCGATTCCCCCCCCCACCAAGGTGACTAGGGGTCCCCAAGCCCCTAGTCACCCACCCCCCACCCAAAAAAAAGTCCCTACCTACCCCCCTCACCCTAAAAAATAGTGAGGGGGGAATAAAATAACTAACCTGTAAAATAAAATTAAACTTACCATTCAATATCTTGAGTTCAAAAGAACTTTCCCTCACTGTGTACAGGGCCGGATTAACATAGGGGCTGATGGAGCTGGAGCTCCAGGCCCAGGCCCATGGAATAGGCCCATTGATTAAAAAAAAAAAAAATTCTTTTTTTTTTTTTTTTTTTTTTACACACTACTCTTAGAGTTGCCAGGTATTTCTCATATATTTCTTAGGGTTGCCAGGTATCAGGTATTTCTCAGAAGTATTTCTCAGGTATTTGAGGCTGCCTAGCTGGTGCCGGTATTGCAGTAATACCAGCAATACAAATGTCTGTCTCAGTATAAACAGAGATTGTTCTGCAATACCAACGCCAGCCAGTAGGGGTCGCTGTTTGTGTGGAGAAAGGCAGTGATAAGAAGTTACAGCATCTCCCTACCTGCCTCTCTCTACTCACTGAGAGTCCAGACAGCAGCTCAGAGACATGGGGAAGCTGAGACATTGGGACACTGGGGAACATGAGGACCCTGAGACACTAGGGACACAGTGGCTCCATGTCTCTCAGTGTCCCCTAATCTGTGTCCCCATGTCTCCCAGCCACTGTCCCTAGTGTTTCAGTGGCCCCATGTCTCCAGTGTCCCCATGTCTCTAAGTGTCCCCTAGTGTCTTAGTGACATCGGGACACTGGGAGACATGGGGACACAGACTCTAAGGGACACTGGGAGACATGGGGATACAAACACTAGGGGACACTGGGCAACATGGGGACACTGAGACACTAGGGTACACTGAGAGACATGGAGGCACTGGGGGACACAGGGAGACATGGGGACACTGGGCGACTTTGAGACCTAGGAAACATGGGGCACTCCCAGTGTGCCCATGTCTCCCAACCAGTGTCCATAGTATCTCAGTATCCCCATGTGTCCCTGGTGTCTCTCAGTGTCTGTAGTGTGTCAGTGTCCCTAGTGTCTCAGTGTTTTCTAGTCTCCCAAAGTCCCCTAGTCTCCCAATGTATCCCAATGTCCCCATGTCTCCTTGTGTCTCAGTGTCCCCTAGTTTAAAAGAAAAAATCCCAGGCACTCACAGTGATACACTTAGGCAGGTTTATTGGACACTGCAACGTTTCGACCTGTACCCAGATCTTTATCAAGTCTCCAATGTCCCCTATGTATCAGTGTACCCTATGTATCAGACTGTCTCAGTGACTGTCTCAGTGCCTCATGTCTCACAGTGCTCCATGTTTCTCTGCCCGTAGTGTCTCTGTGCCCGTAGTGCCTCAGTGTCCCCTCGTATAAAAGAAAAAAATTTCAGGCACTCACTGTGATAGATTTAGCCAGGTTTATTGGACACTGCAACATTTTGACCTGTACCCAGGTCTTTATCAAGTCTCCAGTGCCCCCTATATCACAGTGTCGCAGTGCCCCATGTCTCCCAGTATCCCCTCATGTGTCACCCAGTGTCCCCATGTCTCCCAGTGTCCCCAGGTCTCCCAGTGTTCCCTAGTATCTGTGCCCCCATGTCTCCCAGTGTCCCCATGTCTCTCAATGTCCCCTAGAGTCCTAGTGACATGGGGACACTGGGAGACATGGGGACACAGACACTAGAGGACTGGGAGACATGGGGACACAGACATGCCTGCCTTTCGGCCGTTCTGGTTATGTGATTTGTGTCAGTGGGGATATGGGTTGACTTGAAAGATGAAAGCGTGAGATTAGCAAAGGGTATGTGCTTTCTCATAGTTGCATCCTATGAGTTTCCCTCCAGCACCATCTCCATCAGATACATGGCACTTAGGAGGTAGGACTGTTTTAGTGTTTTTGGTCAATAAGATTTTGTAATTAGGCCCATCATAATTATCAGCACCAGGCCCAATGGGCTCTTAATCCGGCCCTGACTGTGTAAAATGACACAGAGCACTGTGATTGGATGGCTTGAAATCCATCCAATCACAGTGCTCTGTGTCATGTTACACAGCGTGGGAAAATTCAAAAGAACTTTCCCACTCTGTGTTAAATGACACAGAGCACTGTGATTGGAGGGATTTTAAGCCATCCAATCACAGTGCTCTGTGTCATTTTACACAGCGTGGGAAAATTCAAAAGAACTTTCCCACGCTGTGTAAAATGACAAAGAGCACTGTGATTGGATGGATTTCAAGCCTGTTTGTGTACTTTTATTGACTTCTTCATGTAGATTAGCAGGGCTTCTGCCTGTTGCCTCCCACTAGTGATATTGTTGATATAAATGTATTTTAACCCCTTAAGGACACAGCTTCAGAAGCTTGACTTACGCTTAATGACACAAGCAATTTTTGCATTTTCTTGCTGTTTGCGTTCAACTGCAATTTGCATCTCTCTCATTTATTGCACCGACACATATTATATACTGTTTTTTAAAGGACAGAAAGGGCTTTAATTTGATATAACATATATATATATAAATGCTTACTTATTATAAAAAAAATACAGAAAAATGCAAAAAAAATGAAAAACATTGTTTTTTTTTTACAGTTTTTGCAATAATAATGTGTGCATAATTAGTGCAGGTTAAGGAAAGTAATTAAAAATAAATTTATTTATTTGTTCTGATTTACAGAATATATAATGTGTCTGGGATTTTAAGTTTTTTTTGGTAGTTACAGGTCACAAAGCACAAGGAGTAAAATAAACTTTTAATGTGGAGCGATTTTAGAATTTGGTATGTTTGTCTTGTAAGCTTAATAGCCATAAAAGAAAACAAAATTTCCACACAAAAGTATATATTTATATAAAGTAGACATCACGGGCTATTTACCTAAGGTTGTTTTGACACTTTCTACGTAGCCATATTACCGCCAACCTCTGCTAAATATTGGAGTAAAATTGTGTTCTTTTTTGGTTTTTGGCACACAAACTTATAACAAAGAAATTCTCGTGTATATTTTGTAAAGTTGGTGTGTGCTATTCCTGTACAAAGTTTTATTTTGTGTTCAGTTACATCTGCTGAGTAAAATGACACCCCATTGTATGTCTTTTGCACTATTTCGTGAAGTTACAGTGCCATACAGGATACCTGTCCTTTTCAGTATTCACAGTAGAATTTTGAGAGATGGATTTAATGAGCCTTAGCTTCCATTTTGGGGTATTATAACAGTTTGGCTGTTCAAAAAAACCCCACAAAGGCCTACCATTTGTAAAAGTAGACACTCCAGGGTATCTTATAAGGTGCATATTGTGCCTTAACATGCCCCCATTTTTTCACCAATATATGCCAAAGTATGTGGTAAAAAATAATTTTGTGCATTTTTTACATACGGATTGCATTTTTGCTGGGCGTTTTGTATATTTCACATGTGCCACTAAGTTCAAACCCCCCAAATTATGCTCAGCTAAGTCTTCTGAGTAAAATGACACCCCATATGAATGTCTTTGGCACTATTTCGTGAAGCTACAGTGCCATATAGGAGACCTGTCCTTTACAGTATTCACAGTAGAATTTTGAGAGACGGATTTAATGAGCCTTAGCTTCCATTTGGGGTATTATAACAGTTTGACTGTTCAAAAAACCCCCACAAAGGCCTACCATTTGTAAAAGTAGACACTCCAGGGTATCTCATAAGGTGCATATTGTGCCTTAACATACCCCATTTTTTCACCAATATATGCCAAAGTATGTGGTAAAAAATAATTTTGTGCATTTTTTACATACGGATTGCATTTTTGCTGGGCGTTTTGTATATTTCATATGTGCCACTAAGTTCAAACCCCCAAATTATGCTCAGCTAAGTCTTCTGAGTAAAATGACACCCCCATATGAATGTCTTTGGCACTATTTCGTGAAGCTACAGTGCCATATAGGAGACCAAGCCATATCCGTTTTTACCAAACTTTGAATTTTGACGCTGGGCCTATGTGCAATTTCCAAGCATCTTCGCAGGTTTTAAATTCAAACTACCCCACAAAGGCCTACCATTTCTTAAAGTAGACACCCCAGGGTGTTTCAAAAGGTATAGTTTGAACCTTAGCATGGGATCATTTTTCCGCTAGCTTGTACCAGATGTACTGGTAATAAGCGTTTTTTCTGCCTTTTTGACATACAAAGTGAGTTTGCACAGTATATTTTGCAAACCTTATGTGTGCTACGACTGTATAATACTTCATATGTTGCTCAGCTATGTCGGCTGAGTACAGCAATACCCCCGTATGTACCTTTGCCAGGTATGTGTGGACATCAGAGGGGCACATTTGGGACACAGCCATTCCAGTTTTTTTCAAACTTTGAATTTTTATGCTGTGCCTATGTCCCATTTTAGAGTATTTTACCAGGCTATATAATCCAAATTCCCCATAAAGCCATACCATTTCTTAAAGAAGACATCCCAGGGTATTTCAAAAGGCATATTTTGAACCTTAGCGTGGGATCATTTTTCCGCTAGCTTGTACCAAGTGTAGTGGTAATAAGCATTTTTTCTGCCTTTTTGACATACAAAGTGAGTTTGCGCAGCATATTTTGCAAACCTTATGTGTGCTATGACTGTATAATACTTCATATGTTGCTCAGCTATGTCGGCTGAGTACAGCAATACCCCCGTATGTACCTTTGCCAGGTATATGTGGATGTTGAAGGGGCGCATTTGAGACGCAGCCATTCAGTTTTTTTCTAACTTTGAAGTTTTACGCTGTGTCCATGTTCCAATTTGGAGTAGTTTAGACGGTTGGTTATTGTAATTCAAAAGGCATATTTTGAACCTTGGCGTGGGATAATTTTTTCTCTAGTTTGCTCCAGGTGTAGTGGTAATGAGCGTTTTTAAAATGTATTTTTTTACTTTTTATAACTTTTTTACTTTTAAAAACTAGTTTTTAAACTTTTGTTTTGCTTATAAATTTTTTTTAAACTTTCCTAAACTTTCTTAAAACTTTTTTACAGATTTAACATTTTTCTAAGCTTTTTTTTTTACCGTTAACCCCTAACTAGCAGTACGCAGCACTAACAGTAAATTCCCCATTTTCCCATAACTCCCACCCACCCCAGCTAGCAAAATATATAGTTATAAAATATTTAAATTAATTAATTAAATAAATTGAACCCCTGAGGGTTAAAAAAATAAATAAAAGTTCATCCTCAAGGGTTAAAAAAAATTAGATCACAGTATAATACTGTGATCTCTATTTGATCGCTGTAGGCAGTGATCGACTGGCAGGGAAGGGGTTAATTTTTATTTGGACTAGGTAAAGTGTGTTTTTTTGTTTTTTTTTACTTAAATGTTATTAAAACATTTTTTTAAGCTTAATTTTTAACTTTTTAAAGTTTCTTTTAAAACTTTTTATTAAAATGGGTAAGGGGGGGGGACTTTAAATAAACTTTATTTTTTTAAACAGCAGGGGGCAGGATCAGCACTGATCCGGCTCCCTGCACTTCACACAGAACCCGGAAGTGCAGGGAGCCGGTAGGTGAGTATAGAGAGCACATGTGCTCGCTCAGACTTGCGGTCAGAGCGAGCACATGTGCTGGGCAGCTTGACCGGGTGCTCCCGGTATGCCTCCAATGCAGAGGCATACCGGGAGCACCATTAACCCCGCGATCGCCGCGATAGCGGCGATCCGGGGTTAATTTTACCGCGTGACGGACGAGGTCCGTCACCCGTCGTTAAGGGTCTCCCCTGTGTGACGGACCTCGTCCGTCACCCGTCCTGAAGGGGTTAAACATTTTAACTTCATAAATACATTTTGCCAGAAGAAAAAAAAGGACTTGAGGACTAATAAAATGTGTTGTCTGACTATTGCTATATTTTTACCCATTTGCCTATGGGTACATTCATTTTGTACCTGGGACTTTATCTAACTTAGCTGTACTTACCATTGCACATTGTCTTGTGGCAATCAGTACATATTTGCTTTATGATTACATTGATTTCACAACTTGTTTTAATTGATTTTTACATAATGCAAGCAATATTTGAAACCTAGTGACCGTCTATGTGGTATCAACTTCAGCCTTTTTATACATGGCAATATCTTACTGGCCTTAGCAACTGCTGATTGTCATTGCACATTGTTGCCTAGTTTGTTAACTATTACAATTCCCAAACCCTTCTTGTTTGTTTAAAAAGAAAAGATAGTAGTGTTGGCGCTTCCAAAATTAATGGTAAATAATGAATGGGTATAATAGGTGTACTCCCCTACCACCTCATAATCACATATACAAATACAGAAACATCTTATACCCACAGTGAACACATGGAATATACTTCATTACAGTAATACAGCAAAAACTTAGTTCATCTGAAAAACAAGAAAATAAGTATACATAGTGCTTTCTGTATAATATCAGTAAATATATGGACAGGAGGAGAGGAATTTAACTCACAAAATAAGAGCCGTATCAGGCTCTGTCGTGACAGCCTCAAGGGTGCCTATACAGGCTAACGACAGATGTCCAGGACAGGAACACCGGATATGTGGTTTAAAATAGTTTACTTTATTAAAGGTAAAAACTCACACAATGTAAAACAAAATTTCAAGAAACTGCAGGACTTAAATCTATGTAAAAAGCAGTGTACATATAGATCCAGGCTAAAAATATATAGAACACCGCCCAATAAATTATAAGCAGTGTAACATAGCCATAAATAAATAAAAGTCACTGCAGAAATAGTCCTATAGTAGTTTTGGCTCACATGCAGTCTTCTTCAGTGATGTAGGAAACTCCTCTGCAATGGGTTAAAATATCCAGTGGAATTAAATAATGCAGTCCAGCTATGTCTCCTGTGCTGCATCACTTCCGGCGCACCTATTCTGCGTTCAGGGGTGGCGTTGCCATTATACTGCATATATCATGGTCTGCAATAGGAAAACTCAATTTGTTTATGGGCAAAATCGCCCCTGAGTCCATATAGGTATATAGAGAGATAAAACTAAATTAATCAGACTCTAAGGGAAAGAAAATATATAAAATATTAAAAAACATATATAAATATATGTATATATATATATATATATATATATATATATATGTATGAACCAGGGCCGGACTGGGAGAAAAATTCGGGCCGGGCATTTTTTTAACACAGCGGCCCACTAAAAAGGGGGCGGGGCAGAGGAGGTGTGTTTTGTCATCACCAATGACAAACACGCATACTCTCAAAGTTAGCATGCTCTTCCAGAGTTCAATGCTCTTCCAGGGCAGACCATGCGCAGAGCTCTACTGAAGAGCTCTAGCATGAGAAAAAAGTCCTGTATTTGTTCTGCACAGTGCAAGCAAATTTAATAACATGCTTGCACTGTGTTTCCTTGCAACTTGTCTCTGGTGTCTATAAATGGATACCAGGAGATAAAAGGCCAGGAAAGAGTATTGTGCATGTGTTTGGAGCCTGCTTGTGGTATTGCGTGTGTGTAGAGTGAGCTGGTCGTGGTGTGGTATTGTGTAATAAGGTCGGTTTTAGTCGTGTTGTGTTTGTGGTGTAATGTGATGCATATGTGGCTATGGGCTGTAGAGAATGTGTGTATTGGGGATATAGCAAGTGTGTTCATACAGGCTATAGTGTGTGTGTGTGTTTAGGGGTGTAGTATGTGTTTGCTTACAAGGAATCTAGTGTGTGTATAGGGGATCCAGAGTGTGTATGATAAAGGACCACTATAGTGCCAGGAAAACATACTCGTTTTCCTGGCACTATAGTGCCCTGAGGGTGCCCCCACCCTCAGGGACCCCCTCCCGCCCGGCTCTGGAAAGGGGAAAGGGGTTAAAACTTACCTTTTTCCAGCACCGGGCAGGGAGCTCTCCTCCTCCGATCCGCCCCGTCGGCTGAATGCGCACGCGCGGCAAGAGCTGCGCGCGCATTCAGCCGGTCGCATAGGAAAGCATTTATAATGCTTTCCTATGGACGCTTGCGTGCTCTCACTGTGATTTTCACAGTGAAAAGCACGCAAGCACCTCTAGCGGCTGTCAATGAGACAGCTGCTAGAGGCTTTGGGGGAAGGCTTAACCCATTGATAAACATAGCAGTTTCTCTGAAACTGCTATGTTTATAAAACAATGGGTTAACCCTAGAAGGACCTGGCACCAAGACCACTTCATTAAGCTGAAGTGGTCTGGGTGGCTAGAGTGGTCCTTTAAGAGTGTAGTGTGTGTGTGTGTGTGTAGATATATATATATATATATTTGGAAGTATTGTGTATGTGTGTGGTGCAGTGTGTTTGGGGGGTTCTGTGTGTATCTGAGGGGTGCAGTATGTGTGTGTGTGAGGGGTGCGGTGTGTGAGAGTGCCGTGTGTGAGTGATGGGTGTGAGAGTGCTGTGTGTGAGTGATGGATGTGAGAATGCTGTGTGAGAGTGCTGTGTGAGATGGGTGTGAGAGTGCTGTGAGAGAGTGCTGTGTGTGTGAAAGTGCTGTGTGAGAGAGTGCTGTGTGTGTGTGAGAGTGCTCTGTGAGAGTGCTGTGAGTGTGATGGGTGTGAGAGTGCTGTGTGTGTGTGTGAGTGCTCTGTGAGAGTGCTGTGAGAGAGTGCTGTGAGTGTGATGGGTGTGAGAGTGCTGTGTGAGAGAGTGCTGTGTGTGTGTGAGAGTGCTCTGTGAGAGAGTGCTGTGTGTGAAAGTGCTGTGTGAGAGAGTGCTGTGAGTGTGATGGGTGTGAGAGTGCTGTGTGTGATGGGTGTGAGAGTGCTGTATAAATGTTATTGTGTGTGTGTGTAGGGGGGGGTAAATAAAAAAAAATTAAAAAAAACAGACACTATGTCCCCCCCTCCCTTCTTACCTTTAGCCTGGGAGGGGGGGGACCGGCACGCTGGGAATGGCAGGCGGGGAGGCAGTGTTCCCTGGTGGTCCTCGTGGGTGAGTGAACTCTAGCCTGTGAGGCTAGAGTTCACTCTCGCGAGATCCGGTCGTTGCCATGGCAACGCGCCGGATCTCGCGAGAGGAACCCGGCGGAGCTGCAAGTTAGAGCTCCGCCGGGTCCTCTCTCCAGCCTGGCTGGCTGGCTCCCTCCCTCTCTCCCCGCCGGCGGCCGCATGTGGGCCGGTCAGGGAGATCCTTGATCTCCCCACCGGCCCGTCGTGGCAAACAGCGGGGCCGGCGCTAGGAGAGTGCCGGCCCTGCATAGACCGGAAGGGGAGATCCTGGGACCTCCCCTGCCGGCCTCGGCCCCACGGCCACCGTGGCCCACCGGGCATTTGCCCGGTATGCCCGATGGCCAGTCCGGGCCTGGTATGAACTATTTAAAAATCATGCACATATGTCTATATTTATTTATAAAAATATTTCACCAGGAAAGATACATTGAGATTTCTCTCATTTTCAAGTATGTCCTGGGTATAACTGTTACACATACTATTTTCTAATCAAAGGAAAACATAATTCAATATAGGAAGTCAATAGAAAATATGTAATAAAAAGAAATAATAAAAAGATACTTTAATATACTTTTTTATAAATTGAATTATATATTTTAATACTTTATAAAAAAATTGAATTTTATAAAAACTTATTAAATTACCTTTTTATTATATTTTTTTTTACGCAGAATAGGCGCGTCGGAAGTGACATGCAGGTGTCATACAGGAAGTGATGTGCCGGCATCGCACCAGAAGTGATGTGGCACAGGAGACAGAGCCGACTGCCTTATTCAATTCTGAATGCATATTTAAACCCAGAGAGAAGGAGTTTCATGCAGCACTGCATGTGAGCTGAAACACTTCTGCTGACACCTGGAACTTGCTTCATAGGACTTTTTATGCAGTGACTTTCATTTATTTATTCACTTACATAGAAGTTAAAAACAATAGGTGTAGTTGCTCAGAATCACTGCCAGGCGTCCTACGCGTTTCGTCCGTGTATAGGGCTTCCTCTGGGACTTTAGCAGTGCTCAATAACAATCCTGAATGAATCATTTTTACCCCACCCCAGTCCTTTTATACATCCCCAAACATCCATAAAAGTCAGTGTAGGACGCCTGGTGGTGATTCTGAGCAACTACACCTATTGTTTTTAACTTCTATGTAAGTGAATAAATAGTTTTTCTTATTACATATTCGATTGTGCACTACAACTTTATTCTTTCTTTGAGAAACATAGAAACATAGAAACATAGAATGTGATGGCAGATAAGAACCATTCGGCCCATCTAGTCTGCCCAATTTTCTAAATACTTTCATTTGTCCCTGGCCTTATCTTATAGTTAGTATAGACGTATGCCTATGCCATGCATGCTTAAACTCCCTCACTGTATTAACCTCTAACACTTCAGCTGGAAGGCTATTCCACACGTCCACTACCCTCTCAGTAAAGTAATACTTCCTGATATTACTTTTAAACCTTTGCCCATCTAATTTAAGACCATGTCCTCTTGTTGTGGTAGTTTTTCTTCTTTTAAATATAGTCTCCTTCTTTACTGTGTTAATTCCCTTTATGTATTCAAATGTTTCTATCATATCCCCCGGTCTCGTCTTTCCTCCAAGCTATACATGTTAAGATCCTTTAACCTTTCCTTGTAAGTTTAATCCTGCAATCCATGCACCAGTTTAGTAGCCCTTCTCTAAACTCTCTCTAAAGTATCAATATCCTTCTGGAGATACGGTCTCCAGTACTGCGTACAATACTCCAAGTGAGGTCTCACCAGTGTTCTGTACAATGGCATGAGCACTTCTCTCTTTCTACAGCTAATACCTCTTTCTACTGCTAATACCTCTTCTTTTGAGTATATGTACTCCAGCCAACCCATGGTGATCTGAATACACTGTTCGAACCTTAACCTATTGTCAGGAACCGTATTGTATGCCATGTAGATCACAACCACTGCAACACCCTGATCTATACTTCTACTTACTTCTTCATATAATGCAATTACATTAGCTTGATATCACCTATGTTTCATAAAACCATGCTGATATGAATTTCTGAATATTATCAATTAATAACTCTTCAAATACTTTCCCAGTCACAGAAGTTAAAGGAGCACAATAGTCACCATAACAAAAACAGCTTAATGTAACTATTCTGGTGTCTACAGGCTCTCCCTGCAGACATTTTAGCATGTAAACACTGTCTTTTCTTTTCAGAAAAAAGGCAGTGTTTACATTACTGCCTCGTAACAGCTCTAATGGCAGTTACTCAGATGGCCAGTAGAGGTGCTTCCTGAGTCAGTGCTGCACAGTGAACAGCACCGACATTCAGCATTTTCACATTCTGCATGGAGATGCTAAGTTCTCCCCATATAGATGCATTGATTCTATGCATCTCTATGAGGATATACTGATTGGAGTAGCATTTTGCAATGAGACAGGTGGGGCACTGGAAAAAAGGTAAATAAACTACCTTTTTCATGGGAGCCAAGGGGGCATGGGACCGAAAATGTGTCTTTACAACTATAATATCAGGAATACATTCATGATACTATAGTGTTTCTTGAAGCTCACATGTCTATAATTTTGAACTGCTTTTCGAATATTGGAACCATATATTCCTTCATCAAATTCTCTGGTACAATTCCTGAAAGAAGAGAATCCTAAAAGATTAAAAACAGAGGCTCAATTATTTCCGTACTTAGCTCCTTAACTACTCATGGGTGAATACCGTCAGTCCCCTGAGCTTTGTTTAAATTAACTTTCTTTAGTTGCTGCAGCACCTTGTCTTGAGTCAAGTGTTTTGCAGATATCACTTGCATATCTCTTGCCATAGGTGCTTCCTTAAATTGTACTGAGGAAAAATATTATGCCAAATGTCTGCCTTTTTCTGGTCTTCATTAATTAACACACATATCTACACTGTAGTTTTTAGTTTTTTTGAGAATTTGTGTGCTTAAAAAATAGAAGTTGGTTTTGCTCTCTTTGGCCATCACTTTTTTTCTAGTTTAGCTTATCTTATCAACTTTTTGCATGCATTATTGGCTTTATTGCCTCTGATTTGTCTGATTTAAATACTTTAAAAGCCATTTTCTTTATTTTAATTTCTCGGTTTACTATCCCACTAAGCCACATTTTTTTCCATTTGTTTCTTTTATATTTATTACTCAATCGTACATACTGCCAGTCAACTTGTTGTAAAGCTGCCCTAATCTTATTGAAATTGACTTTTTTATAATTCTTTGTTTTAGTATATCCCATGTACTTTGGTTTTTTTGAGTTTATATTAAAATACACCATATTGTGATCACTATTTCCCAAGTGCTCCCCTACTTCAATGTTTATCAAAAGATCAACATTGGTTGTTATAATCAGATCCAGACAAACCTTTTGAATTAGTGCTTGTACCAGGTGTGACATGAACGGATAATTTAGCAGGTATAAAAACCTGATTTTCCTTGCTGTACTATTAGTGGAGGAACTCTAGTGCAAGAGTGGGCAAAAGGTAGATACCCATCTGTTCGTAGCTTGTTTGTGGTCCTGCTGCTGCCTGAGGGGAGTGAGTGTAGGGGACTGCTACATCTCCTGTCTCTCTCCATGCAGTGGTCAGTAAGAAGCTGAGGAAGTGACAGGCAGATATCACAGGGGCCCAGTTAGGCTCTTAAAGGGCCACGGCATGCGACTGGGTACCTGTTCAACAATAAAACAATACTTCCAATCAGGTGGCCCTAAGATGGGCCCCATGAGCTGTCGGTCCCTCGTTCAGCTGCACCCGCTGCATCGGCGGTATATCTGCCACTGTACACAGTCACACACAAAGACACACATGCAAATCGACACACAGATACACACAATGACACTCATACAAATACTGACACATATACATATACACAGACACACACAGCTACACAGGGGCACACATTTACACACAGATACACATACAGGCAAACAGATACACATACAGACATACAGATAGATACAATGGCACACAGATACACACACAGATAAACACACAGATACACATGCAGACACACAGATAGACTGACATACCTACAGACACACATACACACAGATAGCTACACAGACACACACATAGACACAGATACACATAGAGACACAGATGGATACACTGACATACATACAGACACACAGATAGATACATATACTGGCAAACATACACATGCAAGCAGATACACAGAAACACAGATACAAATTAATAGACAGACATGCAAAATTTACACATTTTAAGCCACCATCATGTTTCCTACTATTTGGGTGCCCAGCAGAACATTGCCCAGTGCATAACACTGTCTCAGCCAGCCATCTCTTCCCCTGGTAAACAATACACACACACCCGGTCATTCACCTGATCCATAATAAAACATGATTCATCAGATCAGGCAACCTTCTTCCATTGCTCCATGGTCCGGTTCTGACACTCATGTCCCCATTGAAGGCACTTGGACAGGGCACTCTGACTGTCTGCCACTAAGCAGCCCCATACACAACAAGCTCTGATGCACACCATACACAGCAAACTGCTGTGTGTTCTGACACCTTTCTATCATGGCCAGCATTAGGTTTTTCAGCAATTTGAACTACAGCAGCTCTTCTCTGTATTCGTACTAGACAGGTTAGCCTTCACTCCCCAAGTGCATCAATGAGCCTTGAGCACCTTTCAACCTGATGCCAGTTCACTGGTTGTCCTTCCTTGTCCTTACTTGATTTTCTGAGCTAGTTGTTTAGCCATCACTATTTGTCCCTTGTCAAAGTCACTTAGATCATCACACTTGCTGTCACATTCCCCGCCACTGGCACTTATCTTCCCCGCAAGGCCGGCACCAGGTTGCACTTAGATGCCATAGCAAGATGGCAGCGCCTACGTGGACACCTGCATAGCCTGCAGGAGGGATCAGGGAGGGCTGGTGGGAGCATGGCCTGGACAGACAGAGTGGTTAGGAAATAGCCAAGATGGCTCCTACTCTCATCCCCTCCTTTATTGGCATTGGGGCTGTGCCTGCAGGGTTGGCTATTCCCATAAATAGCTAACACTGCACTTAGTCAGTGCTTGGTTGTTCTGGTGCTTGCTAAAGTATCTGGCATTCTGGCTTCTGATTCTGGTTCTTGTACCTGGTTCTTGTTCCTGGTTCCTGATCCTCAGTACTGGTTCCTGATTTCCAGACTGGTTCATAGTTCCTCATTCTTGTTCCTGGTTCCAAGTGCCTGGTTCCCAGTAATACTTATCTGTATATGACCTTTGGCTTTGACCCTGACCACATTTTTGTCCCTGACCTTTTGCTACTGGCATTCGTGGATATTCATGGATCTCCTGGCTTCAGACCTTTGGCTTGACCCTTGGCCTCGCTCCTTTGCTGTCAGCCGAGACCATCAGACCAATTGACACTGATTCCTGCCTGCTCCTTCCTGGCTTCTTTGCTTCCTCTGTAACTAAAGGCACCCATGCCCTCACAAATCATCCAGGTTGCCATACCACTCTCAGGCACCTGAGAAGGTCATGTTTGCAAGGGGTTGCCAATCCACTTCAACTGAGTTCCTCTCCAAACAAACCAGTAGGTTTGACTGTTCACCTGCTGCCTAATATATCCCGCCCTTTATCAGGTGCCATTATAATGATATAGAAGCCCTTCCCTGCCACCCTCACTGTCAGATTCTCTTGGTGTAAGAGTTAATTTAAAACCACCAGAGTATAATGAAGCAGAGGTAAAAGTATCAGAGAGAGTGCCAGGACCTAGAGGGACAAGTATAAAATTGGTGGGGTTTCTGGTATGAGCACAAGATAGGTGAGTTGATGAGGAACTAGATTTTGTATGTAGTGCTGTTTGGAGGCTTTAGAGGGAGTTGGCAGGTTAAAGGAAAATATCTGAGATATGTGCATGGGGACAATAAAGAAGGTAGGGAGGTAAAGATGGTCAATATTGATAGTGTCAGCAGGAGGTGAAAATAAAGAAAGAAAGAGAAAGAAAGAAAGAAAGAAAGAAAGAGAAAGCAAGAAAGATAGAGAGAGAAAGAGAGAGAGAAAGAAAGAAAGAAAGAAAGAAAGAGAGAAAGAAAGAGAGAGAAAAAAGAAAGAGAGAAAAAAGAGAGAAAAAAGAAAGAGAGAAAAAAGAAAGAGAGATAGAGAAAGAGAGAGAAAGAGAAAAAGAGAGAACGAGAGAGAGAAAAAAGAAAGAAAGAGAAAGAAAATAAAGAAAGATATTTTATTATTGAAATAAGTGAAAGGTAAAGGTGAGAAATAGAAAGAAAACGTTAAAGGAATCTATCTATCTATCTATCTATCTATCTATAATATACATAGAAAATAAAAATGAAAGTGTAACATATGCACACAAAGCAATATATCAATAAATAAACAAGGTAGGGAGAATTGCAAATCTAAATGTTGATTTGTAGACATAGAAAGGATTGCCTACTAGCTGACATGCTGATTTATTGGATTCTTTAAGTTAATCACTACCGGCCTGTGGCCAAACGGATCTCCAGCAATGCTGAAAGGCAGCCGAGGGAGCAGGCTTATAAGCATAAAGCCGCATAATAGTGTTCAATGAAGTGTGAGACCTTTAGTTCGGTCTCACTGAGCCGACCACACTGCCGGAATGTCAAAGAGGAATTGTGGGTGGAAAAATTATGGATTTAAACTGCTAGCTGTAAATGAGGTCAATATGTCTGGTTCATAAACAGTCCAAACCTATTCCAAGAATTCAGTGAGGGAGAAAATTAGCGTGAAGCCAACACTGTAGACAAATCTCATTGAGATATAACTGCTGCTATAAATACTAGCAAAAAGCTTAGTGAGTGCAATAAAATATAGACATGCATTTTTACTCTCCAATTGCAACCCCCTTTCCACTGCGCTCTGAATGTATGCATTGATAAATTGCTCTGTGTGTAGAATCTGAAATCCCTGATTTTTTTCTTCTTTTTGTAACACCTAGTGTTAAACTTAATTGAGTGTTCTTGATTTATCATTCCAATTCAGACGTGGAGAATTCAAAAAAAAAAAAAAGTATCTGAGGATGTTTTTTTTCCACGACTTTTTCTTTATACTTTTACTGTTTGAATCCAAACTGAAAATATATATTTTTAAAAATGCACAGGATTGTAAAAAAAAGGCAAAAAAAAAAGCTTTTTAAACTAATACATCTGTTAGATCCCTTCTGAATCCCAATTTAATGAGGTGACATCAAAGGCAAGAGCTGTATCCTATGGAGATTTTCTATGATACCTGTTCTTTGCTTGAGAAACACTGACAAAAATTAATATACGTTCTTATTCACAAACCCCTCCTTTTTCTCTTTAAAATCTGAGACCTGTTAATATGTTTTCTTCTGAAACCAAAAGGGCAGTGGAAAGAGATTATCAACCTGTTTCACTCAAGTTTAAAATAAGATGCAGTAATAAATTGAAGTCTAATGGCTATAGTCAGGCTATTTCTCCCCTGAAGCCAATTGATTTTAATAGCAGTAATTTGGCTACTAAGACTAGTTCTGCTTAAATTAAACCCATTAATATAATAGCTTAAGCGTAAATGAAATACATCTGTGAAATAGCTTCCTTTGGTCAGGGCTTTAATGACTGATGAGGGAAGTCATCATTCTTTGGGAGTTATTTACTAAATTCGGAGTATGCATCTTCGTGGAAACGTATTTCATTTAAACCTTATATTCTAATTTTTATGTTTGCCAAAGTCAAATTAATGTACATTCAGAAATTGATTCTGTTATTTTCCGGTTTTCAAAAGCAGTGATAAATGTTGCATAGACCACATCATAGTAAATGTTACTTGTAAATATACTGTTTTGCATAAGTATTTATCCCCTTACATAGTTCTACATTGTATAGTGTTTTTCAATTGTAACCAGATGGCTCCCCTGAGACTCTGATTTGGCTTCACAAATATTAAGAGTAACTCCGACCTATCTGATAATGAGTAGCTCCACAACATTTTTCTTGCAAGTAGCCTTGCACCCTTTTTTGACTGGCGTTTATGAGGTGAAATAGTGAGAGAGAGGAAGCAGAACAATACTGTTGAAGGATGGATAGTGTTTACTTCTGTAAAACAGTATGTCAGACAGTGAGGGTGGGCATACTGGACTGTCTGAAGTGGGGGTATATAGGGTGCTGTATTATCTGTGCTGAATTCATATTTGGTGCTATATTATCTGAGGTGGGATTGATATAAGGTTCAGCATTATCTGTGAGTGGAACACTCACCAGTCGTTGTTGAATCACCATTATTGTTCTACCAAGTTGTAAGTAAAGTTTTGTTGGTTTATTTCCAACTTCTAAGTCTTCCTTTATGCCAGTGCTAGGAAGGTGTATATCAGTTTAGGCTGAGCACTGGGTGGAGGCACTGTTACATATCAATGTGTTCCAATTTCTCTATACCTCTGCAGAGGCTCATGACTCCTGGCCTGTCCCTGCCCATGCAGTGGTTCCTGAGTTTCCAAGGCTACTGCCCAATATGGAGCAAAAAGGGCCTACATAATCTTGAATAAAATTGGCTTTTCTTAGCTTTCTTAACCATTTGAAATACACAACACACCTAACAATGTAAAGGTGAAAAGCATTTTATTTTTACTGTGATATAAAAGTTAATCAAGCAAAACACAGACAGCTGTTGGTATCATATGTATTAATCACAATTTCTTTGAAATCCCTAAATAAGGGTGCATTTAACTGCCTTTCCTGCTTACATAAATAGTTGTACTGAGTCATATAGGGTTATTCACTAAAGTGAGAATGCTAAGTAAATTCACAGAGAATTTGAATTTTAAGGCTAGAGTGGCCAAACTGAATGCATAGCTGACTTACAGAATATTTCCAGTTCTGCTATTTCCACCTTAAACTTAAAATTAACTTTAGTGTAGAATGTTTACACAGTTACAGAGCCTGAAAAGAGACATATGCCCATCAAATTCAGCCTTTCTTGCATTTGTTGTTGATCCAATAGAAGGCAAAAATCCCAGTTTGAAGCGCTTTCCAATTTTTCAACAAATTAGGAAAATTCTTTCATGACCCCAGAATGGCAGTCGGATCTCTCCTTGAATCAAGAGGGGTTGAGGCACTCAATAAATAAAAAAAAAGTTAACAAAAATAAAAAATTGTTAAATAATAAAATGTAAAAAAATTTAACCCCTACCCTCCCTCCTTTTCCCTCCCCATGTACAAACTGATCGCTATCGTTACCCCGCAGGCAATCGGTCTTCTTTCGACTCTCCAATTTAGGACCCCCAGGGGCCATGTGACCGCTCTTAAAGAGCGGTCACATGGCTGCAATAGGTGTCCACATTGCTGCCAGTAGGGAGACTGCCTGAACTGACAGGCAGTCCCCCTGCTGGTGGAAAAAGTTTGAAAAAAGTTAGAAAAAAGTAAACAAATAAATAAATATATATTTAGTTAATAAATAAAAAATAAATAAATAAATATATATATATATATATATATATATATATATATACAGTTGCAAGAAAAAGTATGTGAACCCTTTGGAATGATATGGATTTCTGCACAAATTGGTCATAAAATGTGATCTGATCATCATCTAAGTCACAACAATAGACAATCACAAAACCCAAAAGGAAGGTAAAGTTTGTGGCGCTGAAACAGATGCTAGAACACACTAATAGGACTTAACCACAAAAATCCTACACAAGACAAATCACAACTATACAGAATAGTGTGCAGCGCATAAAAAATATTCACAAAAACCATATATAAGTGAAAACTTCCACCTTAAGTGAATAAATAATAATAAATAAGTACCCCAATGTAATCGTTATCAGAAGGGGTGTATCTTATCTATAAAAAATGGAAAGATCATAGCATAACACTGTGGTGATGCATAGGTTGAATAAAGCAATCTGTGTGGTCCAACTCACATATAATAGAGCCTGTTACAAACTGGCTCAGGTATAGTCGCTTGAACAAGATATCCTCAGATGGATTCACGAAAGCTGCAGCTTGATCCTCAATATAAAGTGCACAGACACCAATTAGAAGAATAGCAGCAATACAATTTATTAAAATCAATAGTAAAAGCTTACATATAAATTTCTGGAAATCCAGCAAGTAGCACAACGCGTTTCGACGTTACAATACGTCTTCCTCAGGTGCAATATCATAATAACATTTCATCCACAATTTAAAACAGAATTGGGCGCAAAAAACGGGTACTTAGAACCTGCCCCCCGCGTCCACAAACCAATCAGCTCCCTTTCTTATGTCTCCCAATCCGATCCATTATAGTGCCGTCGTCATATTCTTCTACTTCCGCATTTATGCGTTCCACCGCAAGCACTTCCGGGTTCGCTTGCGTTCCATCCTTAATGCCGATGCGTTCCAGCGCTCATTTCATGCGGTTCACAACGGAGAATCACCCTAAGTGCCTCTTAACTTTCTTTGTTGCATCAAATCATTGTCCCAATAAGTCCTTACAATATGGAGCTCCACAGCACAGTCCCCACATCAAAATAGAAAAGAAGAGAAGGGTGAAAGAAGAGAAAGGGGGACATAAAAATATATAAATAAAAATACCCATAAATAATAAATATAATAAAAAATATATAAAAAATGGAATATATTATATATAATTATACATCTCAAAATCAATATTAAGGCCATTTGGAGAGAGGGTTTCCAACTCAAAAATCCACTTCATCTCAGTTCTATTCAGAATCTTTAAGTGGTCTCCCCCTCTCCAAGGCTTTTGAACTCTCTGTATCCCCATAAAGTGCAAATTGTCAATTCCACCACCATGAACTTGATTAACATGTGCAGATACAGAGTGATTGAGAACCCCATTCTGTATATTTCTAAGGTGTTCACAAATTCTAACCTTAAGGGGTCTAGTCGTACGACCTACATATTGTAGTCCGCATATACAAGTTAGTAAATAAATTACGTTATTTGAATTGCATGTAATAAAATCCTTTATATTATATTCCTTCTTTGTTTTATTAGAATAAAATTTTTCTGTTTTCTTATTTAGCTTTCTACTGGTACTACATGCTTTGCAGTTCCCACAATTATAAAACCCTTTCAAATCTTTCCCCTGTATATCTCTATTCTTTTGGGGATTTTTTGAAATAAAACTACTAGTTAAAACATTCTTAAGATTACTAGCCCCTCTATATACTATACGCGGTTTTTCCCCTATATATGTAAGGAGATCCTCATTTTGTCTCAAGATATGCCAATGTATCTTAAGAATTTTATGGAACAGATGACTTTGAGAATTATAATCACATACAATAGGAACTTGTTGTTCTAAAATGGTATCCTCCTTTCTCTTATATACCAACAAGTCTTCTCTAGGTTTAGTGCATATATCTTTAAATTGGGTTTCTACGCACTCCCTTTTGTATCCCTTTTAATAGAATTGATTCTTAAGGATGCCCGATTGTTCCAAAAAAGTATTTTCATCTGTGCAATTCCTCTTAAGTCGCATAAATTGCCCTTTTGGGATATTGGTAAGCCATGTCTTGAAATGACAACTGTCGTTATCAATATAACTATTGACGTCGACAGTTTTAAAAAACGTGCTTGTTTTTATAATCCCATTATCCACAAATATTCTCAGATCCAAAAAGTGTACTTCTTGACAACTAATCTCTGAGGTAAGCTTAATACCCCAGGAATTGTTATTCAAGTGGATTAAAAAGTCATCCAGTGTTGTTCTACTACCTTTCCAGATAAAAAATACATCATCGATGTACCGCCGATAGAGGACCAAGTTCCCCCTCCAGTCATGCTGGGTATAAATAAAAGATTCCTCCCAATAAGCCATAAATAGATTAGCATAACTGGGGGCGAACTTGGTCCCCATGGCCGTACCCCTTTTCTGGATATAAAAATCATTCTCAAACCAGAAAAGGTTGTTCTTAAGGATGATCCCGATACCATCAATAATAAACTGGATCTGTTCCTCTTTGAAGGAATTAGATTCCCTCAAGAAATGTTGAACTGCCTCGCAACCTATATGATTGTGACAAGGGTGACCTGGGTACAACCCCCTGGTAGACCGATTGTGGCCGGGGTGGATTCCTTATTATCACCCTTGTCACAATATATTGACACACTTTTACAACCTCTTGTGTTGAAAACTAAAGCTCATTTAAAAGATTCCATTAATCTTCTCCAGATCTTATATGATTTTGTCTGGTTGGAAGAATATATTCTTGTAACCAGTGACGTGAGTAGCCTATATACCATCATAGAACATCATATAGGTTGCGAGGCAGTTCAACATTTCTTGAGGGAATCTAATTCCTTCAAAGAGGAACAGATCCAGTTTATTATTGATGGTATCGGGATCATCCTTAAGAACAACTTTTTCTGGTTTGAGAATGATTTTTATATCCAGAAAAGGGGTACGGCCATGGGGACCAAGTTCGCCCCCAGTTATGCTAATCTATTTATGGCTTATTGGGAGGAATCCTTTATTTATGCCCAGCATGACTGGAGGGGGAACTTGGTCCTCTATCGGCGGTACATCGATGATGTATTTTTTATCTGGAAAGGTAGTAGAACAACACTGGATGACTTTTTAATCCACTTAAATAACAAGAATATTTGTGGATAATGGGATTATAAAAACAAGCACGTTTTTTAAAACTGTCGACGTCAATAGTTATATTGATAACGACAGTTGTCATTTCAAGACATGGCTTACCAATGATTTGATGCAACAAAGAAAGTTAAGAGGCACTTAGGGTGAATCTCCGTTGTGAACCGCATGAAATGAGCGCTGGAACGCATCGGCATTAAGGATGGAACGCAAGCGAACCCGGAAGTGCTCGCGGTGGAACGCATAAATGCGGAAGTAGAAGAATATGACGACGGCACTATAATGGATCGGATTGGGAGACATAAGAAAGGGAGCTGATTGGTTTGTGGACGCGGGGGGCGGGTTCTAAGTACCCGTTTTTCGCGCCCAATTCTGTTTTAAATTGTGGATGAAATGTTATTATGATATTGCACCTGAGGAAGACGTATTGTAACGTCGAAACGCGTTGTGCAACTTGCTGGATTTCCAGAAATTTATATGTAAGCTTTTACTATTGATTTTAATAAATTGTATTGCTGCTATTCTTCTAATTGGTGTCTGTGCACTTTATATTGAGGATCAAGCTGCAGCTTTCGTGAATCCATCTGAGGATATCTTTTTCAAGCGACTATACCTGAGCCAGTTTGTAACAGGCTCTATTATATGTGAGTTGGACCACACAGATTGCTTTATTCAACCTATGCATCACCACAGTGTTATGCTATGATCTTTCCATTTTTTATAGATAAGATACACCCCTTCTGATAACGATTACATTGGGGTACTTATTTATTATTATTTATTCACTTAAGGTGGAAGTTTTCACTTATATATGGTTTTTGTGAATATTTTTTATGCGCTGCACACTTTTCTGTATAGTTATAATAGACAATCACAGTCTGCTTAAACTAATAACACACAAAGAATGAAATGTTGCCTTGTTTTTATTGAACACACCATGTAAACATTCACAGTGCAGGTGGAAAAAGTATGTGAACCCTTGGATTTAATAACTGGTTGAACCTCCTTTGGCAGCAATAACTTCAACCAAACGTTTCCTGTAGTTGCAGATCAGACGTGCACAACGGTCAGGAGTAATTCTTGACCATTCCTCTTTACAGAACTGTTTCAGTTCAGCAATATTCTTGGGATGTCTGGTGTGAATCGCTTTCTTGAGGTCATGCCATAGCATCTCAATCGGGTTGAGGTCAGGACTCTGACTGGGCCACTTCAGAAGGCGTATTTTCTTCTGTTTAAGCCATTCTGTTGTTGATTTACTTCTATGCTTTGGGTCATTGTCCTGTTGCAACACCCATCTTCTGTTGAGCTTCAGCTGGTAGACAGATGGCCTTAAGTTCTCCTGTAAAATATCTTGATATACTTTGGAATTCATTTTTCCTTCGATGATAGCAATCCGTCCAGGCCCTGACGCAGCAAAGCAGCCCCAAACCATGATGCCCCCACCACCATACTTCACAGTTGGATGAGGTTTTGATGTTGGTGTGCTGTGCCTTTTTTTCGCCACACATAGTGTTGTGTGTTTCTTCCAAACAACTCAACTTTGGTTTCATCTGTCCACAGAATATTTTGCCAGTACTGCTGTGGAACATCTAGGTGCTCTTGTGCAAACTGTAAATGTGCAGCAATGTTTTGTTTGGACAGCAGTGGCTTCCTCTGTGGTATCCTCCCATGAAATCCATTCTTGTTTAGTGTTTTACGTATTGTAGATTCGCTAACTGGGATGTTAGCATTTGCCAGTGACTTTTGTAAGTCTTTAGCCGACACTCTAGGATTCTTCTTCATCTCATTGAGAAGTCTGCGCGGTGCTCTTGCAGTCATCTTTACAGGACGGTCACTCCTAGGGAGAGTAGCAGCAGTGCTGAACTTTCTCCATTTATAGACAATTTGTCTTACCGTGGACTGATGAACAGCAAGGCTTTTGGAGATACTTTTATAACCCTTTCCATCTTTATGCAAGTCAACAATTCTTAATCGTAGGTCTTCTGAGAGCTCTTTTGTGCAAGGCATCATTCACATCAGGCAATGCTTCTTGTGAAAAGCAAACCCAGAACTGGTGTGTGTTTTTTATAGGGCAGGGCAGCTGTAACCAACACCTCCAATCTCATCTCATTGATTGGACTCCAGTTGGCTGACATCTCAATCCAATTAGCACTTGGAGATGTCATTAGTCTAGGGGTTCACATACTTTTTCCATCTGCACTGTGAATGTTTACATGGTGTGTTCAATAAAAACATGGCAACATTTCATTCTTTGTGTGTTATTAGTTTAAGAAGACTGTGATTGTCTATTATTGTGACTTAGATGATGATCAGATCACATTTTATGACCAATTTGTGCATAAATCCATATCATTCCAAAGGGTTCACATTCTTTTTCTTGCAACTGTAATTGGTCTATGGAAACCAATTTTCCTTGTGTTTCGTGTTCATACCTGTAATAGAAGTTATCATAGCTTCCGCCGCCTTTATTTCCTCTATCTTGCTAAACCATTGCTTCCTAGTTTGTGAATCTGTATTCTTCCAGAGGGCAGGTATAAGTGACTTGGAACATTAAGCAAATGCCACAGAATGGATTTTTTATACTTCGATACTGGCAACATTGTCGCATGTAAGAGTATATGCTCAAAATCGAATATTGTGGAGTCTACATGTTTCATTTAGAATTTAAATCAATAAAAAATATTTTCTCAAGGCAGGGGTACTTAGGAATTATTTTAGACCTGCAAGGGTACTTCTCTGTAAAAGGCTGAGAAACACTGTTATATTGAATATATAAAATCTATTTAGTATTGAAGTACACTTTCAAAAATATTTTTTAGGCCTTGGGTTTAATTTGGTTTATTCTCCTAAATATGCATTACCTCTATGAATAAGATGATAGTGCAATGATTCATTACAAAATAGTGGACTAATTTACTAGAGACATAAACAAAAGATCGTTTACATGTACAGTGGGACCTCGGTTTACGAATTTAATGCGTTCTCCGGGACGTTTCTTATTGCGAAAAATTTGTAAACCGAAATGCCGTTTCCCATAGGAATGCATTGAAAACCAATTAATCCATTCTAGAGGTCAGAAAAAAGTCAAAATGAGCTGGAATGGAAACCAACCCACAATGCAGAACACACAGTAAAAGGCGTGCAAACGACAAAGCTCAGGTCCCTACCTTTCCACAGCTTAAGAAATGCACCAAAAAGTCCCAAAACAACTGCAAACAATTTCCAGAATGATTCCAAAACTCGATCCAAAAGCTGCTCCAACACCTCCACACCCGATACCACGTGCTACCCACAGGCTCCAGCATGCAGGGGGCGGTGCTATAAACCTCTGAGGTGCAAAGCATCCTAGGGAAACTTGCTTTGTATTGCAAAAAAAATTTGTAAACCAAGGCATTATTTTCAATGGATTTTCATTTGTAAACTGAAAATTATGTTAACTGAGTCGTTTGTGAACCGAGATCCCACTGCATTTGGTATAGTCGTGTAAAATAAAGTTCTGTTGTTTTAGTCCCTATGTATGCCTTGGGTATAATACTCACTCTGCTTATTATATTTGTATTAGAAACAATCTTTTTTAACATGGTGTTTAGTCCATAAACACTTTAAAGGAGGACACTAACTTCTCTGGAAATTAAACCATTGTCTAAATCATTCAAAATCAGCTATAACTTGTGTTAGACTTTTCTTCTTTTCTTCTCAATTAATATAAAAGATTTAGCAAATGACTTAACCCGGTTCACGGTAAGCATTGCAAATGAAAAAGAGAAATTAAGATATTGTTTTATTTTTTTCCTCTTATCTCTTTGTTTTCTTGATGCTGACTGCAGAGTCATAACTAGAAAGCACAGGGCCGAAGTGCAAAAATTGCCCCGGGGATCCCCCTCATAAGTCTCACTATCCCCCAGCCCCTCCATGTGTCACATTGAGTCCCTCCATGTGTCTAATTCATGCCCAACAGCGTGAGTGTTACAATACTAGAGAAGGTGAGTGTAGTAGGGTGAATATGGAAAAGCGATGGGAGATGGGCATGGGTAAGTGAAAGGATTGCAGGAGGTATTGTGAGTGTGGCAGGGTGAGGTGGGGTGACAATGTGTGTGGTGGGGTGACAGTTACATGGACACACAGGTGCATACACTGACACGCATGCCGATAAACAGGCAAACACACACTGACATACATGCAGATACCCACCATATAACACATACCGATACATACAGGGACACACATGCTGATACACAGACACAAACTAACACACAGATACACAGATACATATATACACACAGACACACATGCAGATACACAGACACACAGAATGACACACATTGAGATACACAGAATTACACTCCTACAGATACAAACACTGACACAAATACAGATACACAGACACACATGTGGATACACAGACACACATACAGATAGATACACATGCAGATACACAAAAGCTCAAGGACAAACATTTAGACACACAGAATGACACTCATACAGATACAAACAGTGACACACATACAGATACACAGGGCACACACTGACATATAGATACGCAGACATACAGATACACATACAAACATACACACATACATACAGAGACACACACATGCATACAGACACATAAACATACATACAGAGACACATACATACATACAGAGACACACAGACATACATACAGAAACATGCATATATACAGAGACACATACATACATACATACATACATACAGAGACACACATACAGACACACAGATACAAACAGTGACACACATACATACAGACACACATACACAAATACACACACATGCAAAATGGTTTAGTCTACCTTTTAGGTTTTCAGTTTAAAGGAACCCTATAGTAACCCACTAAGAAGAACTTTTTCCTGTTCCCCTAACCCTGCAATGTAAAACATTGCAGTTTTTGAGAAATTACGTTTACATTGCAGGGTTACGGCATCCTCAATATGACATCCACTAGAGGTGCTCCATGGCACTGGCCAAGTAAAACTCTGTCATGTGACGTAGACGCCCCATTGGTCTCCTCTGTCAGGTTAATTTGATTGAACCACCCAGGGCATCCTCTGTGATATCACCCAGGGAACCTCAGCATAGGAAAAAGGTGAGTAAATCTGTATTTAATTGTTTATTTATTTTTAATTTACACTGGGAGGGGTGGGATCTGCTTTCAAGTAGGGGCAGGAACACTATAGATTTAGGCAGATTTGTATTCCTAACACTATACTGCTCATTTAATGATAATATTTCATGTTTATGTATTACCAAAGAGCTTTTTTTACAGTCTATCTTATGTTCTACATTTTATTTTACTTTTTTTATTTTAAATAAAGGTGGTAAAGGTAGTATCTATCTATCTATCTATCTATATATCTATCTATCTGTCTGTCTGTCTGTCTATCACCCACATGTATAGGGTAGTAATAAGCATGAGAACACTGTTCAACAATTTTGATGGGAGGGGCAATTATTTTTGATATTGCCACATATTAAATAAATCAGCAAATCCTAGCAATTTGTGGGAGGCCCATAACCATACTTTTCTTAACTATTCAAT
Source organism: Pelobates cultripes (assembly GCA_933207985.1). NCBI lineage: Eukaryota > Metazoa > Chordata > Amphibia > Anura > Pelobatidae > Pelobates > Pelobates cultripes. The sequence goes on along the minus strand of OW240916.1, from coordinate 145,684,799 downwards.
TAGAGGCATTACACGCAACACAATTTTTTTTTTTTAAGTGTTATTACTGGATTTAGCAAAGTCACGATTTATTTTACTTTTAGGGTTTGGATTAATTGAGAACGATTGTAAATATTAGTAAATTTGCTGTAGAAAATATTATACAACCCAATGCTATGTTTCATGTTTCCCTATCAAGACCTACCGTGATTATTCTCAAACCATACATTATATAATTTATAAATGGACTATTTCAGACCATTTTTCAATACAATTAACAATAAATAATCATAGCATAATTCTATATACTCAAAGCCTAATCATAAAGTACAGTCTACTCATGTTTCACTCATATTTCCATTATATTTCAATTACAAATTGGTTGCATTATTTTGCTTGAAATGAATGACCTGAATATTACATCATTCTAATAATTAATAGATTTGTATAGTTCTATATTTATGTCATATGTTCTATAGCTCTCTACTTTTTCCTTTATCATCTATAATAAGTGAATCAAGAACTCCTTTTGTTAACCTCATTTGCTGTATACTGTTTTCCCTAGACAATGAGAAGCTCCATATAATGTGACCTATATAAAGCATTCTTCGGCTGAACTATTTTCTTTTCTTGGTCAATTTGTATGTGGTTGAGATAACTATTTACAAGCAATTATTAAAAACAAAGCACACGTTAAAACTACATTGAATAAACGTATTAAAGCACATGTAAGAACATGTATAGTACATTTAAGTAGTTAATTTAATTTAAATGAGGGAATTTAAATTGTTGCTTTTTCACTATATGTCTTATCAAAAGAGGAGCTGGTATGATAAAAGGAAGATGTGCATTTGAAATGAAGGGAAAGCGAACAGATACAAAGTAAAGTGACACAAGAGAGGTTGAAAAGAGCTCAACCAGAGAGTTTTAGACAAGGAGATCTGTATGTGAAAGACTAATATAAAGATAAGGATATGCAAATGGGAAGTTAAAGGAACTCAAATTAAAAAGTTTGACTAATGAGGACACAAAAGCAAAAATAGCTACACTTATGGATAAACAAGAAAAGAATATGAGCATTATCAGTGCTGAGATTTCAGGGGAAGAATGGTACCTGGTGTTCATCTTCAGCTAAGGTCAAGTTAAGGCTACGGCAGTAGGGAGGCAATAGCTTTAACACTGTGTGTAAGTCTGACCAAAGCATCTGGGCTTAGCATGCTGTGTGTACTGACATCAGATGCAAAAGATGGACAGAGCTGATATTGCCTGCCAGGAACAAAGTATTCTAACTAGCTATCAAGAAGCCAGGGAGATAGCCCTACAATCACTTGAGTTTATTGAGTTCTTTTGTACTTTACACATTCCATCACAGTAGTAATAAAAGGACAATTTTAAATACAGACTATCAAGAATCTTGCACTGGAGCTAACATGCATAAATTGGATGGAATTTTGTTTGCATATAGACCGTCAAAACCAATTTTAGCATGGAATAACAATAGGATAACCATAATACAAACAGGAGTTAGTGTTCTATATTTTTATAATATGCCCCACCTTAGAAAATAAGATAAAAAAATAGTTTACTCACTGGTAAACATGAACTGAGCATGTTCTGAGATCATACTGATGAATGATCTACAGAACAGTGTGCTTTGCGGAGTAGAGCATTCTAATTGATGATATAAGCCTCACAAAATACAAAGTACTTTTTATTTTCCAAATGCATATTTGGAGGCATCATTCAAGAGACAATAAGAGTGCACATTGGCCACACATTCTGGGTTTGCAGGAACCATGGTAAATAACAAATCAGATGCTTTCTCCTTTGTTCTATTATGGTTCTGCTTACTCCAAATACTACATTAATATTGCTCTGGTTATTTCATGCTATTGTGACTTAGCGTGCAAATATTTATTTGAATCTCTTGTACTCTTGACTTGGTTCGCTATACCTCTTTGTAACCTCCTTCCTTTATCCTTGGCTGCTTCTTGACTATTTTATCTATTTTCAGGTACTTTTTTTCACTTACCTTTGCACACAATATTAAGCCTAGACACTCTAAAAATTGATAATAATTCACTGCTCTGCTTTTCTACATTTCTTAAAGTAGAGATTTATAACTGTATTAGTCCAGTGATGCAGATGTAAAAAAAACTACCATTTTTATTGGACTAGCAGAATTTTGGAATGTCTTGAGAAAAAGTGGATCTTCTGTTAGTTCAATAAAAAAGGTATTTCAAGATACTAACGTCACCTGTTATTTGACATCTACTTTTCTTTTTTTTTTCTTTTTTTTTCTTTATTGTTTTCAAATAACAGGGTGGGGGATACAAAAAGGAAGAGGGGAAGGGGGACACCACAGATTAAAATTGCATATTATTTTACATGTATTGAATACGGTAATTGCTCACAGTTTTAAAGTTTACAGTTATGATTTGTGTTTTCTTACAATGCCTAGCCTTAGTGGCAACCTTGGTTCAGGCATGCGTATCTCCTGTTTAGTCTCGTCATGGGAGGGGGTTGTGTGTCGCCGGGTTGTCTATTGTAGCCTATTGGGCCCTTACGTTGTGTCGTTTGTTTTGGGTTGCGGGATGGTGTGTGAGTTTGCATTCGTTCTGTCCTTGGGAGATAGGATCATCCCTGGTTCGTTTGTGTTGGTCACTTTCCCTGGCATCGTAGGGACTCTGGTTAATATTAGAGTTGAGTTTGCTTTGTTGTCGGTGTCTGGTTATTATCAGTCTAAATATTAGGCTAGGGGATAAAACGGGAGGTGGGAACAGGGTGGGTAGGTGTTAGTACTGGGTTATTTTCTGCTATTGGGCTGTGCATAAATGTCTGGAGTGATGATCGGGTGTTCTGCTGTGTCCTATTTGTTTGTCTGGGTTTTTGTTTTTCTGGGTTTCAGGGATCTGGTTCTGTGTCTTGTTGGTCTGTTGTAGGTAGGTTTGCCACATTGTGGTTGTTTGAGGGCTCAATTTTCCTGTTTTGGTCTGGTACCACATTAGGAGTTCATATTCTAGTGTTGAGGACATTACATTTTCAATTTCTCCGAGGGTAGGTAAGTCGGGGGTCTTCCAGCATCTGGCAATTAGTGTGGACACTGTGCTCAGTATACGATAGATAATATTTCTGACCGGTTTGTGGGTGTTATCTGGTAGCAATCGGAGTAATATTGTGATCGGTTCATGAGCCAGTTGGAAGTTCGTGACTTTCTTTAGCAATGTTATGATGTTTTTCCAGAGGGAGTTCACTCCTGCACATGTCCACCATATATGAAGCATGGTGCCTTTGTCCGTGTGGCAGCGCCAGCATGTGTCTGGTGTGTTCGCGTACATGGAGTGTAGGCGGGTAGGGACCATGTACCACCTATCGAGAATTTTTCTGGAGGCTTCAAAATGTTCGGCACAGGTGGTTAGCTCTTCGTGGGCAGTGAAGATCTTTTCCCATTCATATGGTGAGAAGGTGGTGTGCCGGTCTTCTTGCCAAGCTAACAAAAATTTCAACTTAGTCTTTGCTTCTGTAGCATATGGAGACCATTTTCTTTGGAGGTCTTAGCGATAGGCACTGTGTTTCAAATTTCGTAAGGGAGGTTTGTAGGGTGTGTTTTATGGTGTGGATCACGTTGTCGTTTACTAGCGCCTTAAGTTGGAGATATCTAAAAGTGAAGTTTGAGGGTAAAGTGAATTCTTCTTGGAGTTCTGGGAATGATTTAAGACCTTCTTTGTTGCAGAGATGGTATATGTGCGTAATCCCTGCCTTTTCCCATTTTTGGAAAGAGAGAGTGAATGGCGCTTACACAATAAAATGAGCACAGAACAGTGGTGAAATAACAGGAGTGTTCCCCAATACTTATACATATGCAGGTGTGTATCAGAGATATTCCATATGGTAAATTCCTATAATAACAAAAGACAATACATAGTATAGACTGTATATATAAATGGAGAACTAAGAATAATTGAATCCACTCACAGGCTCTAAATGTAGTGCCCAAAGGTGCCTCAATATGCTAAATGGATAATCTCAGGCGATGTCCCCCAGAATCAGAAGAAGCAGCAATAGTAGTAAAAAAATTAACAAATTTATTGTAGTAAAAAAATATATAAAAACATCTGTGTTGTTCTCATATAGTAATACACAGAAATGCAGACGCTTGTTCTTTTAAATTCGCCGCTTCTATGGCTGCCGATCACGTGGGCGGAATTTCGGCTTGCCGTCCGTCTGATGTCACTTCCGGTTTTCCGGTGCTCATTTCATCAGCTTGATTCACTTAAAAGTGTTTGCCCAATTGAAGCAAAAACTTCCATATTGTAAATGGGCATCTATTAGAATTTATAAAATACATGTATGTACGAATTAAGCAATAATATAACATAATAATGTGTATCAATAATACAAGTAATACCTATGGAAATCTCTTACAAAAGGAGAATAAGAGGATATTGTGCAATGTCATGCAGATATTTATCACATATGTAACATATAAATAAAGCCCATATGAATAGGATTGGTTGGTCCAAGATCAATAAAAGTAAAAATAATGATATAAATAAAAACGAATATAACATAGAATTAAATAAATAATTCCCATCCAGGATAGGAGCAGGTGTTTGCAGGATTGTAGGAGAGTGTTGATTTCTTTTAGCAGCTTCATATAGTTAGCGCTAAAGAGTTCTTTGTCGCTGCGGGTTATTTTGATGCCTTAGTACACTAGGTGGTCTTCTCTCCAGTCGAAGTGGTGTTTTGCTTTCAGTCTGTCTTCTGTTGCTTTGGGGGTTTTGAGACACATTGCTTGGGTTTTGGTGATGTTGAGTTTGTAATATGATTGATTGCTGTATTCTTGTAGTTCTTTGTGCAGGGAGGGAATTGTTGTGAGTGGTTGTGTGAGTGTAAGGAGGATGTCGTCGGCGAATAAACTGAGTTTGTATTCTTTGTTTCTAACTTGTACTCCGCGGATGTTGTTGTTGTCACGGATGGCTATGACCAGAGGTTCTAGGGCCAATACATAAAGGAGTGGAGATAGGGGGCATCCTTGCCGGGTTCCGTTCATGATTGGAAACGCCTGCAAGCAGAACCCTGAGTTAAGCACTGTTGCCGTGGGCGTGCTATACAGAGCTTTAATGGCTGAGAGAAAAGTAATTGGGAATTCATAGGCTTTTAGGGTCTCCCATAGGAAGTGCCAGTTTAGGGGGTCAAACGCCTTTTCGGCGTCCAGGGATATCGTGATGCTCTCTCGGTTGGAGTTCTTCATGATTTGGTATAGATCTATTTGCGTCTGCATTTAGAAGGGAGATTGGTATGAAGTTTTGGCATATTGTAGGGGGTTTCCCTGGCTTAGGGAGGGTAATGACATGGGCTGCTAGAAATTCAGTTGGGAAAGTCTCCTGTTGGGTGGTAGTGTTGAAGAACCTTGTGAGGATTGGGGTCAGTTCGTGTTTGAAGGTAGTGTAGTATGCATTGGTATAGCCATCTGGGCCCGGCGCTTTTCCTTTTGACATTTTGTCTATTTGGAGTAAGACTTCGGTTGTCGTGATAGGTGCACATAGTCTTGGATTGTAGGGGGACGAATATTTGCTAGATATGCACGTATGGTTGCTGGGGAAGGTTGGGACTGGGTGTTTTGGTCTTTCAGGTTGTATAGGGTGGTGTAGTAATGTGCAAATTTGTTACAGATTTGTGTTGGTTGCATGACTTTATGGCCCGAGTTGGTATTCAGAAATGGTATTCTCGCCTGTGCTTGTTTGTTCTTAATCTTTGTGCCAATACTTTTGTTGCCTTGTTTCCCATGGAGTACGATGAAACCTTGAGTTTCTTCAGTGCTATGCTGGCCTTTTGGGAATGGATTGACTTGATGTCGTTTTGTACTACTTGGATCTGCTGTCGTAGGGCCAGAGAAGGGTTCGTCGGGTTTTCTCTATGAAGGTCGTGGATTTGTTTTAGGAGTTTGAGCAGAGTCGTGTGACATGTTTTCTTGAGGTGTGCCGCCCAGCTGAGCAGGAGTCCTCTGATAACGGCTTTGTGAGCCAGCCACAGTGTGGCAGGGTTCATGTCCTCGCTGTTATTGGATCTGAAGTATTGCTGGATTTCTTCGCAAATCTTTTCTATGAAGGTGGGGTCGTTGAGCAACTGTTCGTTCATCCTCCATGGGCTACGATTTTTGTACTGGTATGGGTCTGCTAGTGTGAGTATCACAGGGTTGTGGTCCGATGTTGTTGAGGTGTTGATTTCACAGGATCTAACTTGGTGTAGGTGGGTGCTGAGCATAAGGTATCCATCTATGCGGGAATATGTGTTGTGCACTTGTGAGTAATGGGTATATTCATTAGCGTCTGGGTGAAGAGTCCTCCAGATATCATAGAGTCCATATAAGGCTAATGTCTTGTTAAGTGAGGTACATTGTTTATGTAGGGACTTTTTCCTTTTGTTTGTGTGTTGGGCTGTGGAGTCTGTGTTGGGGTCTAGGATGAGGTTAAAATCTCTGCATATGATCAAGGTGCCTGTTTGTATGTTTTCTATCTTGTCTAACAGCGTAGTCAGGTAGCTGTGTTGGTTCTCATTTGGGAAATATGAGTTGACTATTGTGTATGTGTTGTTGTTCAATGTACATATGAGGATAATGTACCTGCCTTGTGGGTCTAGTTGGACTGTTATTTGGTCGAAAGCTAAGGATTGGCTGACTAGGATCGTGACTCCCCTGCTTTTGGAGGGTGATGTGGCATGGTATTGGTGGGGGAAATGTCTGAGCCCTAGGATGTGTTTAGTGTCGTGTTTAAAGTGGGTCTCTTGTAGGCATATGATGTCCGCTTGTGTGTTAAGTAGTTCTTTAAGGAACGTATATCTCTTGTGGGGTGTATTCAGCCCTCTGACATTGTGAGTGTACATTTTCATTGTGGATGATTAACGTGAGTTCTTGAGTGAGCGTGAACCTTGTATGTAGGTTTGGGGGGTGTACCTGATCTTGGTTCCAGTCCAGGTGCTGTGGGTTTGTCAGTGAGCTTTCTGCCTAGTTGTCGGTTGTTTCTGTCTGTGTGGGCACTAATGTCGCAGTGGTGGAACGTGGTCACCTGTCTCTGAAGTGCTTCTAGCACGTTTACTCGTTTGTCAGGCGAGGTCTAGGTTTGTGATGTATCCCAGTACGTGGGGCAGCCGGGGTGCGGAATGATGTATAAAAGGGGCAGGGGTTAAACAAACAATAGAAAGTATTCAAACAATGGACATCTACTTTTCTTAAAGGTATACTTATGGCTCAGGGTCTGCATGCTGGTCAACTAAGTAACATTATAGCTATATTCTTGTACCATGTGCTAACAAAGAATATCAGGAATAACACCTAATTGCTTGTGTTCATCTTCTTCATTCCGCTAAATGTTAGAAGCCTTCAGATTTTCTTTAAAGGGACACAATAGTCACCAGAAAAACTACAGCTTATTGTATTTGTTCGCAGGAGTATAATCATTCCGTTCAGGCCTTTTGCAGTAAACACTGTCTTTTCAGAGAAAATGTAGTGTTTACATTACAGCATAGGGATAACTCTAATGGCCACTCCTCAGATGACTACTAGAGGTGCTTCCTGGGGCAGGGCTGCACAGTGTGCAGTACTGCCTTTCAGTGTCTCCTCCCTCTGCATGGAGACACTGAACTTTTCTCATAGAGATGCTTTGGTTTAATACATTTCTATGAGGAGATGCTGGCTGGCCAGGGCTGTGATTGGCTCTGCCCCTGATCTGCCTCCTTGGCAGTCTCATCCAATCCTATGGGAAAGCATTGTGATTGTCTCAGAACAACATTCTGATGATGTCAGCCAACAGGTAGATCTGGGCAGAGCCAGCAGCTGTAGACTTAAAAAAGTATGATTTTACTATATTTGGGGGGGGGCAAGGGGAGGACCAGGGAGGATAGATGGTGGTTTTAACACTATAGGGTCAGGAATACACGTTTGTGTTCCTGACCCTATAGTGTTCTTTTATGTCTTCACATAGTAGCAATCTTGAACACAATTTCTTGTTTAGAATGAATTTATTTATTAATATTCTGTAGCTGCAGAGGATAATAGGAATGGTAGTCTAAAATAAACTGAAAGGATAAGCCTAAACAACTTGACCTTGATTACAATATGTTGTCAATTAACACATTTACCTTTTTTTTATTATTAATGCAATGTTTGCTCTTATTTGCAAATAAGAGACAAGCTATGGAAAATGTCCGAAAAAAAAAAAGATTTGATAACTATTATCATGAGACTGAAATTCTCTGCTGCATCAAACAAAACAGCCAAAAGCATAATATCAATGGACACTGATATTGCTGCACATTATTATTTCACTCCGTTAAAGCATGGCTACCACTTTCATACAAATATCCTTTGTATATATAACAAGATTAATCACCCCTTTAACAAAAGTCTTTTGAATACAATACATGCACTATTCAAAATTGCCAAGGTAGAATTAGTCCCAGGGAGATATTGACACAAAAGACCTCAATAGTTTTCACTTGTATAATATTCATAGATTATTTGAAGAAATAATATCATTTTTTAACAATTACCTACCATTAGTCACTCTTACTATAAAATTGCTGCCTTTTTAATGTAGCATTTTAGAAAACATAAAAAATGTCAAAAAGGAAAATTTTCTTAAAAAATATAAACATTAAGATAAAAAATATATACATTTACCATAGTCTTGAGATACCGTTCTAATCAGTCTCTACCCAGTGCCTTTCAAGTGATAGAATGTATATATAAAATGAGAGCACTCACAGATCTTGCAGCAAGTGTGTATTAGAAATCAATAACCACAGCAAAAATTTACGTTTTGGCCCTTTAGGGTCTTTCTAAAAATGTGAAATGAGGATAGATTGTGAATAATAATAGAACAAAACAAATCAAAAACTCAACAATGCCAACAAACAAAGTACAACTGTCGACAGGGCGAATATAGATATTGTCAGAATGGAAAATGTATCATTTTCACACTTGACTGGTTAGTAGGACTTCACACAAAGAGTAATGTGCATGCTTCACAAATTATGTCATGGGAAAGGCCGCTCTACACATGTATTCATTTTTTCTACTTGAGAAACTCAAGTAGCATGCTATCAGTCACACTGTTATCTGCAGGTGATTTTAGTAAAGAATATTGGGGCAAGAATTAACCAGGGCAAGTAGTGGGTATACATCTCTACAATGGTGATCCATAAAGGTTAAATAAAGGCAAGGCACCATATATAAAAAGATCCAGAGATACGAAAAGAAACCAAAACCAAGAAACAAAGGAAATATATGAAATTTATATAAAATTACAACATGGAAAGGCACAATGCAGGTATATATCCAGTAAAGTGCATAACCATCTAAAGAGAGCGATCACATATAGCACATAGTGTGATACAGTATGTAAATATGTGAGCACCCAGAGGAGTTTAAGTAAAAAAACTCACAAAAATAGTCATTTCCGGCTCATCACCCTCCTGGTGTACTTGAAGATCTTCTGTGATGGATCCTTCTTGTATGGATATGGAAGAGAGAAGAAGAAGAGCCACATTAGTGAAATATTGTATAAAAAACAAAATTATTATATTCACCATACAAACATGGAGTGGTAATGGGCGTATCTCCACTCAAGATGGTATTTCAGGAGAATGGCAGATCCACAACCGAATGCACAGTCCAATACAAAATACCAAAAAGTGCACTATATACACCCTTTCTCGTGCATTTAATTATGTACTAGAATGAAGCAAAATAAATCTACAATTTTCCTTATTTTGCATATCAGAATATTTTAGGTCAAAGAGTCACTTTTAAATGAAATATATCAATTCAAATTTTTTGGTCAAGGTAGCTATTTGCAGTCTTAACCATTCTAATCTTTCTGTCCTAAGTGTTAGCATTTATTTCAGTATGTTTCTATTTGCCTTAAGCTGTTTGCACCTTATGATTGAATAGAGTCCAGCAATTTGACATTTACAAATTGCATTTTGTGCCCACAGATAATTTCCGCACTGTGTTCCAAATGTAGAGTCATCCTACTAAATCACTCACTTTCTTGCATTAATACATATAAAATAATAAGATGATTTCATATGCGAGATTATTCTGCATGTGTTTGCACAATTTGAACATACTGTCCTGCTGATTTAAATTATTATGAATCTAGATGTTCCAGATTAATAAGGCATTAGGCAGGTATAAATTTGTTGCAAATGCATCTAAATGAACATATCCTAAATAAGGCTAAAAGTCGTAATAACATATGACTAAATTGAGCAGTCTGGAATTTTGATCCAAGTTGTAGCATATATTACTCAAAAAAATTCACAGTTAAAAAGTGTATTCAAGCCCAGTCTCACTTAAAATGTGCTACTAATTCAACTTAAAGAACCACTATAGGGTCAGGAACAAAAACATGTATTCCTGACCCTATAGTGCTAAAACCACCATCTAGCCCCCCTGGCTCCCTCTTGCTTCCCTAAATATAGAAAAACTTTACTTGTATTCAAGTCTGGAGCTGATTGCTTTGTCCCTGTTTCCTTTTGACATGCCCACTACCTGCTGACATCATCAGAAGGGGTGGCCTGATCCAATCACAATGCTTTGCCATAGGATTGGCTGAGACTGTCAAGGAGGTAGATAAGGGGCAGAGCCAGCACAATTCAAACACAGCCCTGGCCAATCAGCATTTTCTCATAGGGATGAATTGAATCAATGCATCTCTATGAGGGAAGTTCAGTGTCTGCATGAAGAGGGTGGAGACACTGAATATTGTGATGCATTTTAGGCAGCAATGACCCAGGAAGGATCTCTAACAGCCGTCTGAGGAGTGGCCAGTGAAGTTATTATTAGGCTGTAATGTAAACACTGCATTTTCTCTGAAAAGACAGTGCTTACAGCAAAAAGCCTGAAGGGAATAATTCTACTCACCAGAACAAATTCAATAAGCTGTAGTTGTTCTGGTAACTATAGTGTCCCTTTAAGCAAAGTGACTGAAGCACAGGTAAAAAAAAATTATTAAAAAAATATCTCACATTATTTCAACCCTACCTATCCTACTTGAAATTAGCAAAAGTTAACTATTCTATCATACCTTAATGAACTGAAAGAACACAAGCTGGCTGCTGATGAGTTCTGCAAAGTGTTAAGAAAACCTTGAGTGGGTATAGCACGATAGAGAACTCATTAGTGCAGTGATAATGCCATAGCCATAGAACTGGGCAACCCGGGTTCAAATTGTGGTCAGACCACCCCAGCAGTAAGACACCTATCACTAAATTTCTGCCTACCTCAAATCCTCATAGAATAGATTATAAGCTTGTTTGAGTAGGGTCTTTTCACATCTAAATATCTTCTTATACTATAATTGTAAAGCACCAGGGAATATGTTGAGACATGCAGTAAGGGAGACCAGTCAGGGCCCAGTTTCTTAGGAACGTGATCTATACTGACTTAATAGCATTACCAGTATCAAGGTATGAACATAACATTTGCTCCAAATTCATGACCAAATTACACCAATAGCAATACTGCTACCTGTACATGTGATGAATTCAGAAATCTTTCATATACATTTCTTTGAGTCACACATTTTCAAACCATTTTGTTTCTTCCAAAATGTTTTTCCTGAAAATATTGCATGGACAAAATCCATGTGAACTGAAATGACAGTTGGATGAAGCCCTAAATGCCACCTCCCCCAAAAAAGAAAAACAAATATTCAGACAAGCTAATTCTTTTGCAGTCTAGTTAGTCCTCTCCTAATACTTCATGGGACTTGGGGCTAACAATGAAATAGTGTAAAAGGTAAATCCAAGATTTTTCAAGATTCCGCTTGGGTCTCAACATTTGTCAGCCTTCCCCTAGCAACACTGCAGCCTTCCCCTAGCAACACTGCTGGTATCTATTTTATAAAATGGCATATGTAGAAAGTTAGAGCTGCAAACAGGAAAACGTTAGAAACAGCCAATTGACTCCCTAAAATATTCTCATGAGGTACATATTACATTACAACTTCTATCCTATTGTCAACAGTTTTTTTTTTGATTGGCCTAAAATTAGGCCTAAAATTAGGAATATGAAGGTGCAGAGTCCATTTTTACCCAGGGTAGACTTGGGTATGATCTCCCCAATTCTGCCTGCTCCTTCTTTACATTCCCTTGTCCTTTTTATGGCGTAGAATAATTGTGAAACTTCTTGGGCCAGAAGGATTGGTCCATTTATTATTGCTCCCATTTTTGTATTACTCTCCACACCCCTATCCAAAGGGTTAAAGAGCAAATAGGAGGCATTGACTTGGTTCCCAATCAGGTTATGAACATACTCTTTACACAGGGAGGATAAATAGATAGAGATTAGTTGTGTATTACTCAAGTAAGACTCCACCCAAGTAAGACTCCACTCCACCCAATATGAAAAAAGGAAGAGCATTTGTCTGGTCTAATGTGGACTAGGAGACCCTAAAACTTTTTATTTAAAAAAAAAAAAATAGTTTTAGGGATTTGAAGGTTTACTGGCACTTCTATATTCATTAAAGGACCACTCTAGGCACCCAGACCACTTCAGCTTAATGAAGTGGTCTGGGTGCCAGGTCCAGCTAGGATTAACCCATTTTTTTATAAACATAGCAGTTTCAGAGAAACTGCTATGTTTATAAATGGGTTAATCCATCCTCCAAATCCTCTAGTGGCTGTCTCATTGACAGCCGCTAGAGGCACTTGCGTGATTCTCACTGTGAAAATCACGCAAGCATCCATAGGAAAGCATTAGGAATTAGGAATGCTTTCCTATGAGACCGGCTGAATGCGTGCGCAGCTCTTGCCGCGTGTGCGCATTCAACCGAATGGGAGGATCGGAGGCGGAGAGGAGGAGGAGAGCTCCACGCCCGGCGCGGGAGGGGGTCCCTGAGGGTGGGGGCACCCTCAGGGCACTATAGTGCCAGGAAAACGAGTATGTTTTCCTGGCACTATAGTGGTCCTTTAAACAAGTTATCATTATTTACAATAATTTTGAATTCTTGTTTTGCATTTCAGTGATGTGATATTCATTTAAATTTTTTTCCATTTAAAAGCAAATTGATAATTTCCAGACATAAACACCAATTAGTGTAAGTGACATAGCATTCAAAATTACTGTTAAAGATACTTCACAAATTGCAAGAGGTTCAATTTAGGGAAATATAATTGATGTAAAAATATAAAATGTTTTGAGAGAGCTGATCATCTCTCTCTCTCTCAGAATGAGAGAGCCCATTACTGTTCTCTGCTGGGATGCTGAAAGGATTAATTTCATTAGGGGACATGTGTTTTAGTGTTGTCAAAGGAATGATCACATTTGCATATGAGCCAGAAAATGTCACTATTTTCCAAGAATATCTCCCTAATCCAACTAGAGGATTGGAACTGGCATTTCTGATCCTAAGCCTACATATGTTTAAAAATGGCTCATCTGTTGCACTACACCAACTAGTATACAGCAAAATGCCTTTCACTTATTTATAAAATATTTTACCAGATACATTGAGATTTCTCTCGTTTTCAAGTATGTCCTGGGTCCACAAATCAATGCATTGTTACATTAGGGTACAATAAAATACAAAAACAATATTAATACACAATAAATACAAAATTTAACATAGAACAGGTAGGAAATATATAATCAACCATGCCAGGTGCATTCTGTTTTGAGGTATGTAGAGAGGGATCTCTTAAAGGACTTTAGGCCTGAGGAAGATTTTAAATTGTGCGGGAGATCGTTCCAAAATTGCGGTGCTCTGTAGGAGAAGGAGGATCGGGCTGCTTTATTTTCATTGCCATCAGTTCCCCTCCCTAAAAAAATTGAGACTGATATAACATAACACCTGGGAAAACCAGTACAGATCATACTAGAAGTTAAAGATCAAGCAAATTATCAATATAAGGCTTACAAGTACAGCATCATAACTACATCTTATAATGTTAATAATGTCAAGAAGAAAAATAATATCACATTTCAACAATTAGGGTGCAATATATAAATGTAATATAATATAAATATATTTCACGAACTATTACTTAATGCTTTCCATTTCCTCTTTCCTGTTTGTGATAGGATTTCATGAATAGAAGACCAGGGTCCTATTTATGTATAGTCCAATAAGAGAACTACATTTTGTTGGTGGGGGTATTGTGTCAATCATTTCCTAGTTACTATGGTCCACTGTTTATTGTCGTAATTAAGATTTGAATAGTAAGTCACATTAACTTATATAAGGGTTCTGTGGACCTCTTTATTTACATCTATATTGATGTTTATTTGATGGAAGGTTGAAGCTAATGACCCTTCAGTCTTTGGAAACTACTTATTTTTTCATGTGGATTACAGTGTATGTGTATTATAGTCTTTGGAAACTCTGATTATTTAAATCATATTTATTATATATGTCTGACATGCACTGTTTAGCACATTACAGAACCTTTGGTCATGAGAAAAGGTCTTTATCTACCAAAAGAGTAATGTTTATTTTTGCATTTAATAAGGGCATTAGATACCATTATTGTTTAAAATATAATTGTTGATAAAATTAAATCCACTTGTAAATGTTAACAAAATGATTACAGGTGATCTCACAATTTATCTCAATTTGGGTTATTATTTTCCCTAGAAAAACAATAAAATTAGATTTTTACCCAAGCAAAAAAATACCTTTTTTTCCATTATAAACAAAAACAATTTATTCACTCATAATAAACAAAAGTTTAATATAAAAGTGTAGACTGCAATTTTGGCTTAGAGGTTGCACAAATAGGCTCAGTGTGACAACTGTAGGATTACAGAAATTGGTCTTGTGACATTGATTTTTTAAGTTTGCTATTCTGTTATTTTTGTAATATTGTACTTGGTTGGGAGGAAGAAATGCAATAAGCAAAGCTTCATTGTTTTCATTAATTTTAGACTTGCTATATTTCACCTAAAAGTATTTTTTTTTCTTCCGCTCAGCAAGACTTTTCTCATCATAAGTATTTCATTGCAATATTGTATTATACAAGCATAGTGTTTTGTTTGAAAAAAAAATGATGAAAAGCTGAAACTACTTAATACAAATGTCATCTGATGGAATTTGCATTTTTGACATAAAGCACACACTGTAAAAATTACAATTTCAAGAAAATTTAATTTAACATTAAACCAATATAAAATGACTGAGTAATAGTAAAGAGTTTTTCAGGTAAAAAAAATGTTTGATTGTCTGTCTAGCCACTTGATTGCATGTCATAAAATTGCAAATCAAAATACAATTTTTTAAAACTCAAAAATACGCTCATTTATATGTGGCATTTTAAACCCCTAGAGTTGTCTTACATCCTGAACATTATTCAATGATGTTTTAAACAAATGAACAAAATAACTATCTTTTGCTCTTGACTATATACATATAGTGTGGGTGGAGATACACATTTACAAAATGGGATAAATAATAACACCAAGTATTTTTGTAGACATTATAACAAAGCACAACAAATGAAGGTCAAATGGATTATGGATATTTCAATCTTTTTTTTCTAATTAGGGCTTTGTTATCCCTAAATTTGAAGCTGTAATTAAGACTAGTGCTTGGTTATTCAGTTCTTTTAATCTTTGTGCAGAGAGTGCTACTGGTAGCTGCCACCATTTATTCAGCTCCTCTTTCAATATGTCAGCAGAGGAATTGAGAAGACCAAATCAAACAATTACTGTCTCCTCATTTCTTCTTCTACATTAAATTAATTGAGTAAGGTCTCAATCAAAATAGAGGGAGCTTCCCACCAGCTTCTGACAGACCAGGACATGTATGTCCTGACACTACATGAAGTTGAAGGGACACCCATGCACACAATGTTGATCACCAAATGTGCAGTACTAGGTTTAACAAGTTTAAGGTGCTACTACATATTAAATTAAAACATTACAGCACTGCCATCCATTTATATCCCTGGATATAATCTAGGCCAGGTTTTGTTTGTTTCTTCATACAGTACCAATGTGAAGCTCACATTTTGATCAGAACAAAATGCAACAAATTTTTAACCAAGAAATCATATCACATCCAGTACCTATATGGCACATACTTGACACTCACATCGCAGCCAACAAGCCCATCCAGTCGCCATTATGACATCTATCTCCCTCTCAGCAGTCACCTGACACTAGATTCATATACAATACAAATTAAACATATAATGGACAACACAAAATTACCTTTTCATATTCATTAACTAAATGGCCCATTTTCATAGATTTTGTGTTTTGTGTATCATGTTTATTTTCTAGTGATAATGTAGGCACTCTGAAACTATATATATATATATATATATATATATATATATATATATATATAGAGAGAGAGAGAGAGAGAGAGAGAGAGAGAGAGAGAGAGAGAGAGAGAGAGAGCCTAGTACGGCTCTACCTTTGTGAGTTTGTTTATTTACATTTCATTTTATCTGACAATTTTGTATTACAGAAAGCACCATGTATGTTTGCTATTCTTTTTTAGATGTGATATACATTTCGGTTATCCAATAATCTGGTATACTGTATGTACACTGTGGTTTGTTTTATCTTTGTATTGTGTTGTAGGTGGTAAGGGAATACACCTTTTCTACAACCACTGATCACTAATTCACTCTATGAAACACTTATACAACTACTTTAGTTATTTCTTAAAATGCAACTTATAATGACTTCGTCAGTATCAAAATTATTCAGTCCCTTGAATAGAATCCCTAACAAGAGATAAGAAAAACAGGTGTTGTCTCAAGGACACCTCATGCAACTAATCAAGGACTTCATTAGTTGCACCAGGTGTGCTTGAGCTGGAACACTTGAAAAACCAGATCTCTTGTTAATGCACGATACAGAGGGGCGTAATTGGCTGCTTGCAAACGTCCAAGGTCTGCCGTCAATTGGATCCTCAGGTATTTTAAGGAGTCCGTTTCCAACCGCACGTGGTAAGTGTCCCGAATCAGATCCCTGTACGCCGCCATCAGTCCCACTGGCAATGCACTAGACTTATGGATATTCGCTTTATATCCGGACACCTCCCCATATTCCTTTATTAAATCCTGAAGTGGTCCCATTGCCTCCATCAGATTCATAAGAGCCAGGAGAACATTGTTCCACGTAGGCCGAGGCTGTGAATTCTCTGTCACCAACTCTGATTCTCCTGATGTTCGGGTGCCTTCGTATCGCCTGTAACAGGGGTTCCAATACCAGCACAAAGAGGAGGGGGGAAAGTGGAAACCCCTGTCTGGTACAGCCTGAATGGGTTCAGCGGAGCTCCCATTATCTGTACCTGTGCCCGTACGTTGTGGAAAATTCTTTGATTATAGTTACGTACTCTTCCTAAGTGTGTCAACAAAACGAACAGGTATTGCCACCGAACCCTATCGAAGGCTTTTTTGGCATCGATCGAAAACACAAATGTGGGCGTGCCAGTGACCACTTGTTTCTAAATTAGGTCTATATTCCTCATGGTTTTGTCAAACAGTTGCCTTCCCGTATAAAACCAACCTGGTCAGCATGGATGAGCGAGTTCAGCAACGGGTTCAATCTGTCCGCTTGTATCCTTGCCAGTATCTTCATGTCGTGGTTGATTAAATATATGGGCCTGTAATTTTCCGGCTGGAGCGGATCTTTTCCTGGCTTGGGCAACAGGACGATGGTGGCTAGGGACATGTCAGGGTCTAGGCCATCCCCCTGTCTCAATTCGTCAAAGATCTTTACCAGTTGAGGTGTGAGCTCCTCCCGGAAAGTCTTGTAGTACAAACCATCACAACCGTCTGGTCCTGGTGCTCTATTACCTTTCAGGCCAGATATAGCTCTGTCCACATCTTCCTCTGTGATATCAGCCGCCAGGCTACTGACCACTTCTCTTGTCAATTTAGGCATCCCCAAGTCCTCTAGAAATTGGAGAATGCGCTCCGCGTCTTGCCTGTCCCGAGAGTCCATATCCGGCGTGTGGTTGTACAAGCGTTTATAAAAGTCCTCAAAGACCACGGCTATGTCCATTGGAGTCGTTTTTACTGTACGATCTGGTTGTCTAATGGCAGTGACATGTGATCGTTTCTGTCTAGGTCTGAACTTCCTGGCCAGTAAAGTGTCCATTTTGTTGTCCTTTTCATAATACGTCCGTTTTGACGAAACCATGGACCTGGCTGTATCGTCTAGTAGTAATGTGCGGATATTTCTTCTCACTGAGTCCAGTTGTCTGTAGGTCTCCGTGGCAGGTGTAATCTGGTGTCTCTATTCTAGGGTCCTAAGCTGACCCAGTAGGGTCTCCAACTTTTGATGTTTTGATCTGTTATCTCTTGATCCCGAAGCAAGGACGTGTTGAGTCTCCACATCCACTGGGATGCCACGCACAGGTTACCCAGTCTGATAGAGACATCTGCGTGGTCCGACCATGATATATTTCATGTTCGTCAAAAACAAGTCTATCTTTGAGTATGTTCCGTGAGGAGCCGATTAAAACGAAAAATCTTTGACTCCTGGATGGTGTGCACTCCACACGTCCACCATGCCCGTGTCCCCTAAGAAGTCTCTGAGCAACCAATCCTGTCTGCCCCTCCCCTGGAACCTGGGAACTCCCTACCTCGTTCTCCTATCTGCAGCGTGGCAAGGAACCGCATTAAAATCTCCCCCCATCAGGATCATGCCATGTGGCAATGCCGTGACCTCATCCCTCAGCTTGTTCCGAAAGTCGTGATCTGGTTTGTTCGGTGCATATAAATTTATCAGATGAATGGTATGTGTAACGGATCACCTGGCACCCCGAGTGAGTACCTTCCTTGAAGGATGCTCCTAGTGCTTAACCCCTTAAGGACACATGACATGTGTGACATGTCATGATTCCCTTTTATTCCAGAAGTTTGGTCATTAAGGGGTTAAAGAGGGCTCCAAACGCTCCGCAGACCCCACTAACCGCCGCAGTCTTGTTGGGGTCTCACCGTCTCCTACCCACCCTGGACGTACAACAAGGCTCCAGGTTCCACTAGGTGAACCTCTACTTGAAGAGAGTGAAGCAGGAACAAGCTCTTAAAAGAGCTTGGTAGTGATTTAGCAAGGGAGTATGACAAGCATAGCGATCCCTTGTAGCAGTTTCCCCCAATAAGATACAGCATTCCAAATTGAGGATGAAGTAGAACTGTCTAAAACGTTATTTTACTTGGCACTAGCCAATATGGTCATTACATTAACATGGCTGTGAAAATTTAAAGAAATTACAAAGAGTCAAATCATAGCAGGCAACATACTGTGACTTATTATAACATAATTACATATTTATAAATGGGTAGGGAAGACCATAATTAACACAAAATATCTCTCCTGCATGTAGAATTAGCGATATGCAAATCTACCCGAATATGCAAATTACCAGTCTTGCTATTCAGGTAGTGCATATTACTGTTGCTACCAACACAGGGCACTACACAAGCTCCATAGCCAAATCCACCTAGTTGGTAGCAATCCTCAGCAGTACAGGAGAGCAGGCAATACACCCCAGGGGCCATAGTCACATGGCAGTCACATGGCAGTCGGCTGGTAATCAGTCTTCTCCAATGCCCAGTGGTGAGGCTGGTTCCACCACATTTCTCCCCTTTTTCAAACAGACTAACAGGGTATCTGACCTCCTGCTGGTTAGTGCCCTTGTTAGTCCAGCAACCTACCCACAAAGCACAAACAGTAATACAGCCCACCCACAATACATGGCTACTACGCCTGGGTAAAAGATTAGCTCATCCATGTCCAGGTGCCTCACCACGGCTGTGTGGGGTACTGATAGGCTGCCTTGGGTTGCTGAGTGGGCAGAGACCCGCAGTAGTCTGCCCTGGTGCCAGCGCTACCACGGGAGTAGCCTGGTTGGAGCCATGCAGAAAAGAAGAGTTGGTAGGCTCCTCTCTCGGGATCTGGGGCTGCTGCTGGAGGGGGAGACCAACTGTCTCCCCTTTGGTTACATAGTCCTGCTGCTGGAGGGGGAGACCGACTGTCTTCCCTTTGGCTAAACAGCCCTGCTGCTGGTGGACAGGACCAACTGTCCCTACCTGCGGTGGTGCATGTGCAGAGACCACGGTCCCATCTGCACTGTTGTGGAGCTTACTGTCTCCCCTTGGTGGGCTAAGCTGCCGCTGGGGAGAGGGGGTAACAAGCTCCTCTCCTATACATACTTTCAGCCGCTGGGGAGAGGGGGTAGCAAGCTCCTCTCCCATACATACTTTCAGCCACTGGGGAGAGGGGATAACAAGCTCCTCTCCCTGACACTCTCTCTGCTGTTGGAGAGAGGGACCGACTGTCTCCCCTTTCAATATATTGTCCCGTGGCTGGGGAGCGAGGCCAACTGTCTCTGCTCCCTGCTGGACACACTGCTGGGGAGGAAGGATGGCACCTTCGGCTCCCTGGGACTCGCTTGACTGCTGGGGAGAGGGACTGACTGTCTCCTCTCCCAAGCAAGAACTCACACTGCTGCTGGGGAGGAAGGACGGCACCTTTGTCTCTCTGTAATTCACTGGACTGCTGGGGAGAGGGACCAACTGTCTCCTCTCCTAAGGACACACACTGCCGCTGGGGAGGAAGGACTGTACCTTCAGCTCCCTGGGACTCACTGGACTGCTGGGGAGAGGGACCAACTGTCTCCTCTCCTAAAGACACACACTGCTGCTGGGGAGGAAGGAAGAGACCTTCAGCTCCCTGTAACAAACACTGCCGCTGGGGAGGAAGGACTGCACCTTCGGCTCCCTGGGACTCACTGGACTGCCGGAGAGAGGAACCAACTGTCTCCTCTCCTAAGGCCACACACTGCTGCTGGGGAGGAAGGACGGCACCTTCAGCTCCCTGGGAAACATACTGCCGCTGGGGGGAAGGACGGCACCTTCGTCTCCCTGTAACTCACTGGACTGCTGGGGAGAGGAACCAACTGTCTCCTCTCTTAAGGACACACACTGCCGCTGGGGAGGAAGGACGGCACCTTCAGCTCCCTGGGATACATACTGCTGCTGGGGATCTGGGCCGACTGCCCAGCATCCCTGTAGGGCTGGTAAAGAGACCTCGGTTCCATCTCCACCTGCCAGCTGGGTGTCTTCCCAAGACAAGTCAATAAGGTCTTCCATCTCTGGGGCTGGTTGGGATGTATGTGGTACAGTACCAAGGTCCCCTGATAACAGGCTTGGTTGCTGGGGAGGAGGAACTAAACGCAATGCTTCCGGTGGTATACAGTCAATAAGCCCCATCATGTCAGAGACAGGCGGCGTTATACATTGGAATAGGCAAACATAATCCTGTTCTAGTTCCCACTTCCGGTTGGCAAGAAAAGATAGATCTGGCTGAATGGCATCGATCTCCGTAAGGTCCCAGTTGTCTGCCCGCTCAGCTTGGATGGACCAGAAGCGAGCAATGTTGGTGTCTCCGAACCAGAGACTAGTTTCAATAGTATAAATAAAAAGAAAAAAGGATACACAGGCGCTAAAAATGGTAAACCCTGGTGCAGCTAAAATTACCCTTATCTTTTTTACTAATTGTTACCCTCTGATATATAAGGATCTTTGAGTTCAAAGTGAAACCAGATGCACTTGAGAAAGACCTATGTATGGTTGAAACGCGTTGTGCTTTTATTACCAAATTTTCTGTATATATATATATATATATATATATATACATACATTTTTTATTTTTTAATATTTTGTTATAATAAAATATCTCCTTATTAACTTTGGAGTTTGCTGCTAATCCATCAGTCCCAGGTTCCTGTGGATACATCTGTACCATCATTATATATCTCAAGGAAGAGATGAGAAGCGCTATAAGTTTAGAGCCAACTTTTAAAAGGCTCTGGAAATTGTGAGTGTGACTAAAACTTTCCTCACTTTTGATATTGTATATATACAGGTTACACTATGTATGTTTTATTTACCTGTATATAGGTTACAAGAACAACCTAATTTGTATGATTACCTGAGACATTATTTTAATGTAAGGTAACATTCATTTTATTTTGTGTGCGCTAATCACCCCCCTTTTTTTTTCTTTATAGTTTCAATAGTATCCCACAACAAACCAGGGCCATCATAGTCTTCCCCCTCAATACACTTGTATTCGATCAGCCATGGGTAGAGGCGGTAAGCATGCCACCGCAGGTCCCGGTAGGAATCATCCAGCCACACCTCAGTCTCAACTAGCGTCTGCAGTTCGCTTACCCATTCCTCTGAGGGTTGGTTTCCCAATAACGGCATCCGCAGCTCTAGTTGTCCTGCTTGGCGCTGGTTAAAGGTCAGGATTTCCTCGCACCGGAAGGGTCGATTTTCGTCAATGTCCTCCTTTCAGAGATCGGTACGAAGAGCCACCCTCCACTCTGTCTCTCTTTCCTCTAGGATAGTA
Source organism: Pelobates cultripes (assembly GCA_933207985.1). Taxonomy (NCBI): domain Eukaryota; kingdom Metazoa; phylum Chordata; class Amphibia; order Anura; family Pelobatidae; genus Pelobates; species Pelobates cultripes. The sequence goes on along the minus strand of OW240916.1, from coordinate 145,662,439 downwards.
TACTCCATACTGCTCATCACATCCTGTAGTCGCTGCTGGAGACTGGCGTCAAAGAGATACTGCACGGCCTTCCATCTCTGAAGTAGTGCTGGTTTTCCCAAGGCTAGGAAGCCATCCCACCGCTTCCACCAATGTAATGGATCACCTGGCACCCCGTGACCTCATCCCTCAGCTTGTTCCAAAAGTTGTGATCTGGTTGCTTTGGTGCATATAAATTTATCAGATGAATGGTATGTGTAATGGATCACCTGGCACCCCGACTGGGTACCTTCATTGAAGGATGCTCCTAGCGCTTAAAGAGGGCTCCAAACGCTCCGAGACACCACAAGCACCGCATCTTGGTTGGGGTCTCGGCATCTCCTACCCACCCTGGACCTACGACAATGCTCCAGGTTCCAGTGGGTGAACCTCTCCTCCAAGAGAGTGAAGCAGGAACAAGCTCTAAAAAGAGCTTAGTAGTGATTTAGCAAGGGAGTATGACAAGCATAGCAATCCCTTGTAGCAGGTATCCCCAATAAGAGATGGCACTCCAAATTGAGAGTGAAGTAGAACTGTCTGAAATTTTATTTTACTTGGGACCAGCCCATATGGTCATTACATTAACATTGCTGTGAAAACTCAATAAAATTACAAACAGTCAAATCATAGCAGGCAATATACAGTGACTTATTATAACATAATTACATATTTATAAATGGGTGAGAAAGACCATAATTAACACAAAATGTCTCCCCTGCATGTAGAATTAGCGATATTCAAATCTACCCGAATATGCAAATTACCAGTCTTGCTATTCAGGTAGTGCATATTACTGTTGCTACCAACAGAGGGCACTACACAAGCTCCATAGCCAAATCCACCTAGTTGGTAGCAATCCTCAGCAGTACAGGAGAGCAGGCAATACATCCCAGGGGCCATAGTCACATGGCAGGAGGCTGGCAATCAGTCTTCTCCAATGCCCAGTGGTGAGGCTGGTTCCACCACAGTATGTGAATGCAAGGTGCCCGTCACTATAACGAAACGGCTCTCCGGATCAGCCTCCGGAGAGATCACCCATTTCGTTTGCGATGAGTCCTAGCCTCAAATGACCCTGCATAGGTATGGTCTTGTAATCTGAAGCTTGCCTGTTTTGGCAAATGGGTCTTCTGCAGGAACACTATATTGGATTTCATCCGCTTTAGTTCCCTAAACAGCAGTCGGCGTTTCCTTGGGGTGTTAAGGCCCTTAACGTTCAATGAAATAATGTTGACATACATTGTATTCTACGTTTGTCTGTGCTATGTGGTCTTGTCCCCTTAGCTTTTGCCCCCATTCTCCATGCTATCGTCCAGGGCCCTTTCTAAATCCCAGCCCCGCGCCCCCGCACCTAACCCCGCCGCCCCTTTAAAAAGGGAAAAGGGAAAGAAAGAAGGGAAAAAGAAAGAGTAAGAGAAGCCACTGAATACTTTCTGATGCCAGAAAGGTCTGGTCTTACTAAATGCCAGACTCTTGTGGAGAACACGTTCCCACATCCCCTCCACAATCAACGCTAGTTGGAGCTGTGGATCCATGAGCCCTATTCCCTACGTGCCCATCCAACTAAGAATTGACCTCAGACATCACTTCAGTACAGTATTATATCCCCCAGAAATCCTACATCCATTTACCCACTTTGCTTAGTTACCGCATTTGTATCAGAAACCTGAGTAATTGCACTCCACCCCCGCATGTTACCATGGCAACTGGACAGAGCAAAACATTGTTACCGACTGGTGACACCACAGTACCTTCCATATGGTCATCCCCATTGGCTCCCAAGGCAGGGGCCGAACATATCCCCCAACAACCCCACTGCGGTTAGAGTCAGCAAATAACATAAACACATTAACATTACGGTTTGTATTTTTTTTAAAGTATATTATATATAATAGTTTTGTGCATTGTTAATTTTATGTTTCATGATTTATCTAAATAACATTTCAGAGTTATGAATTTCAGATAAATTGTCAGTGATCCAAAATTTGTATAAATACCAACTGAGGAACTGAGGAACTGAGGAAGTCAGCGAATTGTGAAATACGTTTCTGGAGGATAAACGACTTTATAATATTGGTAGATTTTTTTAAGATTGCACAATCTTTGCTATTTTTATAAGTATAATAAAGTAATACTTTTTAATAGCATTACCTGAGTTCCTGCACTTATAAAAGAAATTGGTGTTTTGGTAAACCATACAAAGCTACAATACTTAGCCAGGATTTAGGCACCACGTTTGTGAGTATAACTATTACTACTCATAGGTTTCTCTCTTAAAACAATTTTACACTATTTCCAAATTTTCCTTTCGCTCTGAAATACATCACTGGATAAAGGGATACATTGAAAGAACTAATATGGGAGAAAGGAGAGGTTGCCTAAACGGACCTAAAAGCTACGCACACCAGTGCTAGGTGGATTAGCTCTGGACCATGTGAGTGTTCCATATAAGATTTTGCACCTTAAAATATATAATAAGGTTTTACACTATTATTTACTATTTTTTTGTTTAAGGTATGCTTGCTAGTTTTTCATCAAAGCCAGTTAAGTAACTATTGCACTAAACAAAGATCTGTACACTTGTTGCACAGTATTTTAGCAGCTACTAATTGAATATGATTGATTAATAATAGTTTTAAACACACAACACTTTTTTGCATGTTACTTATTATATTTACCAGGATATTGATCAGAAAAGATGTGAAGCACGTTGATGCTATACCAATGTGTAGGTGCTATTTATGCACTCTATTTGAATATTTAAACAGTATTATTCTATGTGCATCTCTGTTTTGTATTTATTTTGTTATATACTTCCAAAATGGATTATTCAAAGGACTTTGACTTCAGCAAATTATGGAGACTGACCAGCAGTAATCCTGTGTGCTTACCCTTTCCTGTGCCAGTGTGGAGTTGAAGATAGCCTGGTTCATTGATTCAAGTGTGAGACTAGGCTTAGTTTTATGCTGTATGTAGCAACTACTACTGACAGGAGCACTAGAATAAAACTTTGAGTTGGAGATAAGAGATAGCACTTACCAGGCATTTTGTCATTGATCCTAGTGTGATACCATTTTACAAATAAACAGTCAGCTGTTGAAATAATTGTTTTGTTAGTTGTTTGGAGAAAAGAAAATCCTTCTTTTGGGGACTGTGGTGATTTGGCAGGCAATGCATTATTGATCCTAGAATGAGACTAGCTTACTAATATACAGTTGTTAAATAGTATTATTTTTGTTAAAATGGCTACCATTTGTATCCAATCTATGTAAAGTAGTTTAATAAGTGCAATAATACAATCAAGTTTATAGTAAACACGATTGTATTATGACTAAGTTTATAGTACGTCTATAAGCATTTAAAATGCATGCATGTTTTCAATGGGGCAATATTTACCAAACAGTGAGGATTTATTTATTTTATTTCTCTTTAATTTAGTAAGAAACTCCTTTTTTTCTGGCTGTGTTCAGTCCTGTGGGTTCTCTGCAAGCACTGTGCAGTGGTTCTTAACACCAAACATAATAATGCTAACTTAGTAAAGCAACCACCAATATTAGTAGTATTCAGCCTCAGGATAGTGGGATGAGCGATTACCTCCAAGATGTAATTGGATATTTTTGAAGGTCCTTCTAGCAGAGCTAGTTCAAGCATTATAGCTTCTGTGTTTTATAGTGCTCGGAGAAAGAGATCTTTGAAACCAGTGGCCTTAATGCAATTGTGTGCGTTACTCCCTATTTCTTCTTGCCCCTTCCCCCCAAAAGCCACTAAGTGAGAGTGCCAGTCTTTACTAAAGAGGTAGTGCAGGGGACACAACTAGTGTCCCTAATGTCTGGCCTTGGTGGTTATGGTGACAAGGAATCTAAGTTATGATGATATTGCTTGTTCCCCAGCCACTCCAGACATTTAAGTTTGTCCCAGGAGTATATCTACTATGGTAGAGATAAATTTGAAGAAGAGGGTCTGGAGAGCAGATGCAGCAGTCCACTTTTATGCAACTACTGTGCACTTTGTCTCTTTCTATTTGCAGTAGAATCACATACTTTATTAGGGACAGTTAGATCATCATCTTCTACTAGTTCCAGAAGTACCACATCCAGTGAGATTGTTATTAACATAATTCACCTCCCTTCTCATTACCATTAATCAACAAAGTGCTGGGGTAGAAGCTAGTATTGCAAGTGTCCAAAGATGCAAATCCAGCCACATCTCGATCAGCCAAAAGGCCATTTTTTGAGGCTAGTAAATTAGACTGAAGCAAAGTTTGGCCTTCCAGAAGAGCAAATTGCAAAGTGCAAAATGTGTAGCAAGGAAGTGAGTATGATTAGGGAATAGTGAAGGATAATCTCATATGTATATATATATATATATATATATATACACATCATATATATGCAAAGATTCTACATGTCTGTATTACTAATTAAATAATAACTCCCACCTTCAGAGGTGAACCTCTGTTTGTGGGTGATAGCTGAAAAGATAATTAGTTGTATATTCTTATTATGGAAGTAACTCTCAAATGTTGTAGTGGTCAGGTATAAAATCTAAAGCTTGTTGGGCTATAATCCTCTGACTATATAGATTATGGCGACAGTCCAGTGTTGCATATATAAGATCAGAAGATAGGCTGCTTTTTGCAGCCAACATGGAGTACCAGGTTTTAGGAGCTGTAGACAAGGTAAGTTTCAGGATATCCAATACGTGGAACAACCGCAGATGCCGGAGAGTAAGCCTCATCAGTACTATGTATTTAGAAAACTATTAAAATGTGCAATAAGTTAACCATAATAATCAATGGAGCACCTGAAACTCACATCTAGCCATCTGGACGTTTTATTTTATAAACATTTAATTACCAATCTATATTTATTCGGTAGTGATTTTATAAAAAACAACCTTTTAATAAAATAATATTATACACTGACAGACAAGGTAAGCAGTAATATATAAAGAAATTAAAATTGATCATTCTAGCAGACCATACCATTTGGTATAGTAACCACTAAAATCAAGATATGACAACAAAAAAATCTAAAGTTTTGCTGAAAAAAAAAGCAAGCAAATTTTTTTTTATATATTTTAATCAAGACAATACATTTTCAGTTTTTAAATCATTAATGATTTGTTTCCACATTATGTGGTATCCCACAGTGCTGTACTTTTGCCTGCAATATTTCTAGAATTATATGTCTTAACTATATTTGACTTTTAAAATAAACGTAATACACTGAATCAAAAAAGTGTGTTTTGTAGATCTTAAAAATGGTGTCATTAAAAAAAAATTTCTTTCTCTGATAAAAATATCACCTGAATAAAGTCATCATGTTTAGCCTGATTGCATTTTTTCCATATATTTGCAGCTGCATTTGCCTCTCCATAAATGTCATTTGATTATGAGAAAATAAACAGGAAGGGACTCGAAGGGAGTCAGAACAAGCCCTGCTTGTTTACCTGCTTCAGCTTTCTTAGCTGAAGAACAAATGTCATGCAAATGGTGCACTGGCAATGAGCTGCCAATCACTCAGACTTGGCATTCATGATGATTTGCTAAATCATTTAAAGATGCATGCTTTACTAAATGAAAAATAGCAGCAGCAAGGGCCTGTGTTTAAACATGGGGCTGAGATATTATACCAGTAGGCCAGAATGAAATGAAGACATCTTCCAATTAAAGCTTGCAGATGAACCCAGACAAGCCCCCCTTTTTTCATAAAGACAGGCAGATTATGATTGGAAGAGAACAGCGACAAGGCTTTCATTACATCCTGATTATGGTGATATAATTCCCAGCGCTATGTGTCTGCGGGCCCAGCTTCACATTTGAAGGTTTTTAATATAATTTCCTTGGGGTGAAATGCTGAAGATTTATTAAACTTTATGAAGGGCTTACAGATCCAATTTAAGAGGACATATCATAGGGTAAAACTGACAGATGAAAAAAAATGCATTCATAGGGAAAAATATATAAAAGAAAGAAAACTTTAGATGAAACTGCATAATCAAAAGATTATTTTAAATATACAAGAACATTATTTTCAGTAGTCTGATAATTTAAAAATGCGGTATTAAAAAATGTCAATAGATCACATTGCTTTCAACTAACTGGTGAATAGAAAATTTATTGAATTATAATTTCTTTTTTTTTTTCTTAAGGCAAAACATGCTTTTCTAGTTAACTTTATTAGATAGTGAGCTTACCTATAGATGCATATTCATTGAGATATATAGATTTACACAGATAATTATGCTGCATTCACAAACAGACACTAGACGCAGAGTGATATATATGTATTCTGTGCTTCATTTTAACATACAATTGTACCTATTTTAGAATCACATTGTGGTCATTAAACCATAATAATAATTATGGTTTTATTTTTACCCTGTAATATATTGGCTTTGTTTTATTTTTACCCAGTATATGAAACGTCAACCATATTTAGTTTAAAGACACGCAGGTTGAAGCTGACCATTACTTCAGTTATTCAAAAATAAACACATAGGTAAAGAATAAAAAACAGATTTGAAAAAAAAAAGGTCTGCTTGAAATATTGAATTAGCAGATGTGTAGCTCTAAAGTAATTATAATAATACATATACATACGTGAGCAGATGTCCATGAAAGCATATGGAGGAGGTATCTGCATGGCTACTTGCTTATCACCAGTACAAATGTCAGCATTAAGTGTGGATGTGAATATAAGTGGGGTTCTTAGTTAATGTTTATGAGTTTCCATTGAATGTTTCTCTTTACTACCACACTCCTTGAACATCAAAGTTTTCATGCTGGACTGACAAAATTGCAAGATCCACTATTTAGAGGCAATGTTAAAAAGTCAATGTAGGCATTTAGGGCAATGCAACTGCCCCGTGGCTGTTCCATCTCCTGTGCCATATAGATCTCAACCCACCAACCCATTAAGGGAGTATGTTACCAAGGCATAGACAGGTACTATTGTGGGGTAAAGAGCTAAATAAGGAGCAATCACCATGGAAACCATTTAACATTGCACTTTAAAATAGCACAAGTTTTGCCTTGATAAAATTCCTTCTGTATTGCTTACTTTTTTAATAAGTATGGTGTCAGAAGGTGCCCAGATGTCAGGCACTAATGGTGGCTAATCACATTATGGATTGGCGGCCAGGGAAATTGCCAGTCTTTCTTTTACCAGAAGTATTGGTCAATGGAGTAAAATGCACATTTTATTTAAATACCATAAACAAGCAAACAATTTTAAAACGTGCATTAACTGACAATCCATGATGCTTGCATACTTAATGCCTAGTTAATATTTGAGGGCATTATCCAAATGTTGAAATAAACATAAGATTTATTAGTTTTCTTAAGCAAAGTAAAGTCTGTAATTTAAAGACAAAACATGGCATGTAAAGAATTAAAACACTGTACATGATGAGATTACATTTATATTCAGTATTTTTAATGTTGTTATGTACGCTCTACAGTTTTAACTAGGATATACATCTACTGATATCAGTACTGATATTAGTAGAGGATACTCCTTAGGGTTAGGGGTAGAGTTAGGGGTAGTATTAAGGTTGGAGTTAGGTTTACTTTTTTTTGTGACTTATCCTCCAGTGACTTTTTTTTTTGCCGAGCCATTTTTCTGTTGCTTTTTTCCTGTGACTTTTTTCCTGGATTCAAAATATCTTTACAATTAAGTGCCATATGTATTCTCAGTTCCCTTGTTTTTACCCTCCATTCTCCTGAATATATGTATAGATTAAATTAGATTTTTTTTATTTCTTGCAAAATCCACTATGATTTGTCTTATGAAATAGACTGGATTAGATTTCTTTAAAAAGGTAAAATTATTAAACTCAATGCAAATTTTGAAAAAAAATAATAATTTAAAGGTGTGTTTTGTTTACTGAAATCTCTTAATTTCTTCATTACTGAAATCTTTTGTGAAAAATATATTTCCAAGAATTATAGTTAATAGTAATACAAAGAAAACGTAATTGCAAAATGTAAGCAAAAATAGCCACCCTGTGACTATAGCGGAGTTGAAAATGTTTGTTCTTTAGATAGACCTATGTATATATGTGCATATAAAGGAAATAATTACGGCATAAATCCTAAACCTTCCCTAGACTGACATAAAGCTGGTGGATATGACAAAAATACATAAATACACATGGTCAAATACCTTGCTTATAGGTATTTTTAAAGACCTGAAGGCATTACTAGAAGTACAAATTACTAAAATAGATTTGAGGATCATGCCCACATAAAATTAAGTAAATGCAATTAAATAATATATTTCTAAAATAACATTTAAAACTGCTACAACAAACTTTATCACTATCTATAGGGAAAACCCCCAGAAAACACTAGAGATGAAAAAAAACACTTGTGGAGGTGAAATTCCTGATGCATCTCACAAGTACACCAAAATAAATTATAAGTAAAAGGGATGGAAAACCACAAACACTAGTGTATAGAAAGAATGTATATAAATACAGAAACAACCTGATATATAGCGAAAATGTTGCACTGAAGCAATATATCCAGAGATAAAGCAAAGAGTTTGGAACCAAAATTACAAAGAATACATAGCGTAATCCTGTGTATATCAAATATACCCCGTATTTTATAGATGTAATACTCACAAACAGATGGGAAGTATGCGCTCATCACCCCTATGGGGTATGTAGAAAACTGAAAATGACAGGTCTTCTTAAAGTGGATCTCAGGGACTCACATGCAAGGAAAAAGATAAGGCCACAATAGTGAAGCAAATCCAAAGAGTATAACAATGTATTGTATTCAGGGCCGGTGCAAGGATTTGTGCAGCCCAAGGCAAAATAAAAATTTGCCGCCCCCCCATATGATCTGCCTTATGAACTAACACCAGTGCTGCACACAGTGTGTGTTTACATTAAAAAGCCTGCAGAGACAGGCTATGGACACCAGAACTACTACATTAAGCTGCAGTGGTTCTGGGGACTGTAGTGTCCCTTTAATGTGAGGTAAATTAGAGATTAGTGCCACGAATAATATACTAGATTGACTAGTATAACCAGATGAGGATGATGATGGGATCTGGCTCCACTGGTCTGGTGTAGAACAGGCCCTCTTGCAGCTGTTTGTAACTGTTGTCACAAAAGTCAATGTTCTGGGGAAATGTGAAGCAACTCCATTTTTTGGGCCCCTTGCACAGCTCAAGGTTTGGGTCCCCAGGGCCTGATGGTGAGTATGCCCATAAGGCCCACCCATAAGTCCACCTACATGTTTCACCCATGAGTTCGCTTACAGGGAGTGGTGTGTGTAGGGGATGTGTTATGTGTTAGTGTAGAGGATCTAAAGTGTGTGCTTATGGAATGCAGTGTATAGGGATACCAGTTTATGTAGGTGATGCAGTGTGTAGTGGATGCAGTGTGTTTGTGTGTAAGGGATGTATTGTGTGTTTCTGGTTGTGTTTTAGGGATGCATTGAGTGAATTTGTGTTTGTACGTGTAGAGGATGCAAGGTGTTTTTTGTGTATGTTAGAGATGCAGTGTGTGTGTCTGTAAAGCGTGCATTGAGTGTGTGTAAGAGATGCATTGTGTTTCAGTCTGTGTTTCTGTGTGTGTAAGGGATGCATTGTGTGTTTCTGTGTGTAATGAATGCAGTGTGTGTAAAGGATGCATTATGTGTTTCTGTGTGTAAGAAATGCAGTGTGTTTAAGGGATGCAGTGTGTTTGTGTCTGTGTGCAAGGGGTGCCTTGTCTTTGTGTATAAGGGTTGCATTGTGTGTGTGTGTGTGTAATGGATGCATTGTGTGTATTTGTTTTTGTACGTGTAGAGGATGCAAGGTGTTTTTTGTGTATGTTAGAGATGCAGTGTGTGTGTCTGTAAAGCGTGCATTGAGTGTGTGTAAGAGATGCATTGTGTTTCAGTCTGTGTTTCTGTGTGTGTAAGGGATGCATTGTGTGTTTCTGTGTGTAATGAATGCAGTGTGTGTAAAGGATGCATTATGTGTTTCTGTGTGTAAGAAATGCAGTGTGTTTAAGGGATGCAGTGTGTTTGTGTCTGTGTGCAAGGGGTGCCTTGTCTTTGTGTATAAGGGTTGCATTGTGTGTGTGTGTGTGTAATGGATGCATTGTGTGTTTCTCTGTGTGTAGGGAAGCATGGTGTTTTTCTGTGTGTGTTAGGATGCATTGTGTGTTCTGTGTATGTATAGGGATGAATTGTGTGTGTGTGTAGTGTGAAATAGAGAGATTGTGGGGTAGGATAGAGTCCTACCAGCCCCTTTGCTTCTCTTTCCCTCCTTCCTCAGTCTCTCTCCCCTCTTGTCCCTTAGAGCTCTCCACTCCTGTCACTTAGTGCTCTCCCCTGCCCCAACAAAATTTATAAAAGTCTTAAAATAGTTATCCAATGCGTTTCATGCTCCGTCTGGGACTTCCTCAGGGATATAAGGTTAGATCCAGAGCTTCTCATAAAATAACTCCCAGTAAAAGCGATCATTCGATCCATGTGTGTATGGCGTGCGTTCCAACCTGGAACGTTGAAGGGTACTTCCTGTTAGTTTGACGTCCACTCCTGACATTTCCTACGTGCGCTTTACCTTGGAACTCTTATAGAGTGATTTCCAGAGTCCCACTAGATGGCATGTGGTGTGGTGTAAATTCTAATTTTCTTTTTTTCAGACGTGTGTGTGTGACTGCAAGTAGCAGTGAGCATGCGTCCGATCATGGAGCCAGATAGAACATATGATGTAAAAAACAAGAAACAGAGAAAAAGACAATCATAGCATCTGTTTTATTACTATCTGACTGCTAATGTAATACTATCTCTCCTAGCCATTAACGCTTCCGCACTCTGTGACTGTAGAAATGATATAACTAATTGAAACTTCCTTTATTGCTTAGAAGCAGAGGGTGAGCTTACACTTTCAGCACACGCATAAGTATTGTATCAGTGACTCATGGCTTCTGGCTAAGAAATTAATTCCTCTACAGGCTGGGAATCATAACTACAGTATAAATTAGGGTGAGTGAGATTTTATGGACAAGATTTCATTCTGCATATTACATGAAAATAAAAATATTTATACTCGATTTAGGTAATAAAGTAGTTAATTGGTACAGCATGATGGGAATGTGAGTTCTATGGCTCAAAATCATTGCCAGCATTAGAAAGCCATATTCATATGGGAGAGTTTTACATGAGTACTTTTTCACCATCTGGTCTAATTGTTTTATTGTACTTGCAAAAGCACTGCAAGTTATTCTTGATGAAATATTATTTAGTGCCCTAGAAACTGCTGAACATCCTGGCTTCTACTGTAACTAGGATGTTCCATGGTATCTAGGACATTCAGTAACATTTCAGCAAGATTAACTCACAATGCTATTGCAAGAACAGTGAACCATTTTTGTCGACAAACTTTAATGGGAGGATATTAACTCATTGATTGGCGGTTTGTCTTTGAACAGGCAGGCTTGCAACACTTTAAACAGGCATATCTAACTACACTGCTATTGTTATTATTATTGGTATTTATGTAGTGCCAACTAATTCTGAAGGTTTTACGCTGTTTGAAGGTTTTATGCTGGGAACTCATTTATGCTGCATCTGTTAAGTTATGCTTGTATTTTTTGTGTTAGGCTAGTAAATCCTAGGATTTTTTGTAAAAGAAAAAAGTGTGTAACTCACTTTATTCCTTACACTGATTTTCTTGGAGCCTGAACAAGAATTTATTCTTTATTTTTATTTTACAGCTAATTTCCTATCCTTACATGGGATTGTCAGAATAAAGGATACCTAATTAGGGAACTGTCTATTAAACAACTGAAAGAGCAAAATAAAGAAACGGGCTGTTTCTTAAGTTTGTCTTTCAGCATATAATGCCCTAAATTGGTGCTCTTATGAGGGATTGTAATATTTTCAGATACCAAATTAGAGCAATGTTCAGCAGATAGCTTCCTAATTTGGTATTCTTAATTATGGAAATCCCACGTAAGGATAGCAAATTATTAAATTAGCTACTAAACAGTGGAAAGAAAACATAAGCGATGTCTTCATTTGTCAGCTGTTCAGGAAATAACTCTCTAAATTGATACTTTGTCATTTTGTGATTGCCACCTTTATTCATTCCCTATAGCGGGGCGGCCAATCTTCGGCCCTCCAGATGTTTTGGACTACATCTCCCATATGCTCTTCGGGCCATAATGCTAGCAGAGCATCAAGGGAGATTTAGTCCATAACATCTGGAGGGCCAAAGATGGCCCACTCCTGCCCTATAGGGATTAATGGACATATGACTTTGAAAATTAACACAATTTTTAAACAAAATGCAGATAAAAAAAATTAATGAAATAAAATTAAACAAATTTGTCACTGTGTATGTCTCTAATGTTAACATATATTTATAATGCCACATACAGTAAACTTTGTTGCAGTTTATAAAAATAAAATAAAAAATAAAAAAATACTTGTGTATTTGAAAAACACTTCTGGATCTCCTTATACAGCTTCATGTGTTGCAGTGAAAAGAAAATACAGTTTAACATCGTGTGAGGATATTAATGGGGTGATAAATATTAAAAATAATATTTTCATAAAAATCAAACATGAATTTAATAATTTTTATTATATCAAAAATGTATATCTTGGCACTGTTTCCCCGATGAATTATTTAAAGCTGAGAATTACCCACTATTTTAATTCTCTTAGATCCTAGAGGAAGTTTCATAAGATTTTATCTCACACAGTAATCACAAATTAATTATAAAAATAAAATTTATTGTGACTATAAGAAAATAATATATGTAACATGCGATACAATCAGTGAATATTTAGGTATAATATAAGTATACAATATGGCAGTGGTTTTAAACACAATATAGAAAGCTAAAAGCAACAGTTATATGCAACAGTTGTCTGCAGTTTAAGATTTACGACAGGACACCACTTAGAAAACCAAATTAACAGAACACAGCATTTCACAGCAGCACAGCGTAAAGCAATAAAAACTTTGTCTGACAGTCAAATCACACTGAATTAACTCTTTCACTGCTGGCTACAATCCTCATAGGCAAGATATCCTATTACATTGCAATTTTTACAAATACAATATTTCTCATACTAGATCATTTGACCATTCCTACGTCCATCCAATAAGAATAATTGTAACCAGATTTTATGTTTACAGAATTTTAACTTTCCTTATTAGGATTCACTATTTCTAAATTAGGTAAGCTAATATATCTGGATAATTGCCCGGTATTCTATTTTTTAAAGTTAAAAGTAATATAGACTTCATTGTTCCACCTGCAGGAATGGAATTCCGAATTCTATATATTATTAATGAATCATGACTCCTTAATTGTTGGAATCACCAGCTTTTATCCAAGTATATTCTGCCTTTTAGTAAAACCCATTAATTCTATTTAATTTAGATTAAATTAAATAAAATCAGCATAATTAACAGTTAGGTTGTAGATTTTCTATCAGATGTGTAGATATGTCAAGTATGATGAGAGAATTGTATGAAAATATATAAAGTTTTCAGTTCTGAAGTTGTGTTAGTTGGAAATATAAGACTTAGGTGTGTCCAGCTTTAGATCCAGATGTCAGATCTTAGCTGTTAGATGAGTCCTTTAGAGGGTCAGTTTGAGTCCCAGAATCAGGGTGTCCAAGAGAGCGTTTGACAGTGTCACCTTTTACCTTTGTCCTTACTTTTTAAAACAGACGATTCTCTGCACGTCACTAATTGATAGGACCAATAAGGAACTGTGGGCGTATCTTCCCTGCAGACTATCATCTAGATTTTCATCTGTAGATGGCGCAATTACATCACCGAAAATTAATGTCAGAGGGTCCATTTAACTTTTTGTAAAATGGGTTAACTGAATTTCGTGATGCTTTTTATGTCATTTGGTTAACTTTTTATGGCTACTATCCGTCACAGAAGCTGTCATCCTCAAAGCATTTTGGTTGTTTTTTTTACCAGACAGAGCTCTGCAATTTAGTGTCATAATTTTTAGAATTGGCATATGTAACCTTAGTTTCACCCTTTACTTACAATGAAACTTGTAATATTCCGTTAGTTTTTTTTTTTAGAAAGTAAAATTAATTACTTAGTGTTATCGGTCATTTGGTGTCTGGTTTTCTTGTGTGAAACTGTAGTTAAGATTACACATATATATGTCTATTACACATATTCCCCTGACGTTAGTAATAATATGACATTTCTTAATTGATATTATATCCATGAATATTCTATATTATTAACCTAGTGTTAATTATATATGATTAATATAATAATAGTAATTTATAAGTGGTTATTTTGTGTATATATATATATATATATATATATATATATATATATATATATATATATATATATATATATACACACACACACACACACACATACATACACACACACATACATTTGTCTCTGTTGGTGCATTCAACTCCCCCCCTCCCCCCCCCCGCCCGCTGTTAGACATCATGCCTTATCTCAGGTTTTATCTTTAAGTTGCCTTCCTTAGCTCAGACATGAATGAATAGTTATAGAAAGAGAAGTAAAAATGTGTGTCTCTGTATTCTGTTACAAAATGGAGTCATCTCTGTTCTGAGGTGACTTACAGTATAAACTTTTAATTTCTATCTTAAAATAAATTGTCTGCCAGTATAAATATACTGACAATTGTATTGCTGGTATGACTACTAAGGCACACATTCTTCAGATGAAAATACAAAGCTAAATGTGAACCATTTGAGACATTAACAGCAAGAGGTTGTAGTTCTCATAAATGAGATGAAAGTTTGAGATTTGCCTTTGCTGACTCATAATTGGCAGATTGTCTCAGTTTTTAACTGCAATAGGTGAATGTAGAAAATAGCACACCTCTACTAATTCACTTAGATTCAAGTGGATGCTCTTTAGATAGCTGAATTGTGGATAATGTACACACACGTGGTAATGTGCTTATAGTTTGCATTATTACCATACACTCATGTAGATTGTAACTGTTCTTTATTAGAATGTTACAGTAATATGCACTTAGAGGTTTCAAGTGACTGAAAATATTTTATATTTGTGTGTTCATAGATCCAATATGTCAGACTTTTTAAATGCTTGCAAACATTACTAGGTTGCCCATTTATTGAATAGAGCAGGTATCCACAAACCTTATATGAGCAAATTAAAAACCCTTAGCATGTATTTTCTAGGGAATTGGTGAGAAAGAATGCATCCTGCGAGAGACCTATTCAATAAAGCTTGTGTGTCAGACTTTTGTAACTGGTCCCCTATGCAAAATCAATACCCTATATAAATCTTTACTTTTAAATTGATAACTAAATATATACAAGGAAGTGGTTTTCCTCCACTATCTTTTGATTCTTTGGTCCCTATAAAAAAAAAACCTCTATCATCACATAACAATATTTAATGCATTGGCTCGTCTTGCGTTTTGCACAAATATCAAAACAATACATCTTGAATTTATAAGATTTACAAGAATATATTATGTGAGATATTATGGGTTTAATGATTTTATGGATTTAATGGAATACAAAATCTGATCAATGCACTTAGACCTTAATAGTTAGGAAAATAGCCACAATAATTGTAATAATTATCTGAATTTAATGCATAACATTTTATATGAAAATAAAAGACTATTTATTGCATATAATCAAATCGCTATTTAATTTTACCATTAAATTTTTTATACTAGTATTGTTAATTTTGTTAAGCAATATATTTATATAGTTACGTAGGTCATTGGCAATGGTAAACAAGTGGTGTCTCCCTTATAAAGTACACCCAAACACTGAAATGCATAAACCAAGAAACTAAAACAATATTACAATACTTTAAACCCAAGGAAATAAGAATTTCTTACAGGAAAATACAGATCACAATATTATTATTTGATCTAGATTTCACATCAATAGCAGATTTCACAAAAGTTTAGTAAGTATCCATGACCATTATGATATATTATATATATATATATATATATATATATATATATATATATATATATATATTTAATGTTAATATTTTTGGATTTGAAAATTAGTCAATTTGTACCCTTTCCCACTCATCCAATTCATCAGCAGGAATGCAGGCAATCAAGCAATCAAAGGGTGGTAGGCAGAGGAGGCCAAGGCTTTAAGCTGACTTGGGACCTTGTGGCTGCCTAAATCGACTTAGGAAAGACTAATCGGCTGGGTCCTTGGTCTGTGACTGAGGGTTTGATGCAGGGAGGGGCTCTGACAGCTTGCCCTTTACATGAAGCCCTTCTGCCCTTACATGCCAACCCCCAAAAATAAGTGTTTTCTTTTTCTAAAAAATAAATAAATGTTTCAGTGTTTGTAGATGAGAAAAGCTGTGTAAAGTAATACAACGTGAGCATAATATTACTTCACTGTGGAGGGATTAAGATAGATTGGGGGACTGTGTATTTAAATTGCTAATTAAATCAATCAAATTCACAAGCAACTTACACCCTAAATGGTAGTGAATTAGGGATAACACATGAGAAGGATTTAGAAATTGTTATAGACAACAAACTAGTCAACAATGCTTCCTAGTTGCTCAAAAGTACTATGCCTTGCAAACAGATGCTTGCTAAGTGTTGCTCTCAGTGGCGTACATATAGGGTTCACAGCTGCGCCCGGGCCCATCACTCCAGGGGGCCCGGCCGCCCTGCAGACCCCTGCGACCGGATGCCTGCCGTTATATTTTGCGGCCCCGGCCTGTGTTGCAAACCACCGGGGCTGCCGTTCAAGGGGTCCATCAGATGGCCCATGCTGTTAGGGCCACCCGATGGCTATGGATTTTCAGGGTACCCAGTCATCATTGTGGCACTTTAACAGCGCAACCGGGCCCCTTGTGATGACAGACACTTACTGACACACATAGACACTCACTCACAGACACACACACACACATAGACAGTCACTGACAGACAGACTCACTGACAGACACGCACACACACTCACTGACAGACACACACACACACACTCACAGGCAGACACTCACAAGCAGACACTCACAGGCAGACACTCACTCACTGACAAAGACTCAAGCACTGACAAACACTCAAACACTCACCTCCCTGGGGTCCAGTGTGGGGCAGCTACTCACTCCTCCAGTGCGCCATTTAGTAAGCCGGGGGCCGGAAAGATTCCAGCTCCCGGCATCACAGACGGTCGCGAGTGAGGAGTGAGAGGCTGCAAGAAGAGCCTCCCTCGCCACCTGCCTGCTCCGTCCCTCTCTCCTCTAGGCACCAGCAATTGATGGCAGAGCAGGCACCTGTCATCAAGGTACGAAGGTGCTTGCTCTGCCATACTGTGACAGGGCTCCTCTGGGCGCCCCCACCTTCGGGCGCTTGGAGGAGCATCCCGGAACTGAGGGGGGTGGCTCTAGAGCTGATCCCCCAGTGTTGCGGCTCAGGACATGGGGAGCCCACCAGGAAATATCCTGTGTGTGTGAGTGTGTGTGTGTCTCTGTCTGTCTGTATGTGTCTTTGCATGTATGTGTGTGTGTGTGTGTGTGTGTCTGTCTGTGTGTATGTATGTATGTGTGCCTGTTTGTATGTATGTGTGTCTTGTGTGTGTTTGTGTGTCTGTGTCATGTTTTTTTTTAACAAATGTCAAACAAAAAAACAAGAACCACTCACTTTTTATTTTGAGGCAGTTTCAGCACAGCAAACAGATGTGGCAGCAAAGTAGAGAGATAAACTGACAGTCCTTGAAAATAGAAGTTTAGGTGATGTGTCCAGGGTTAGTCCATAAGCAAAGTCCTTATCCAGTCCAAGGTCGTTCAATAGGAGATCAAGCAGTATTAAAGGAAAGTCCAAATTAGTTAGCCAGGAAATCAAAGTTATAGTTGCATGAAGGAGATTCAGAAGGGATCCGGTTATGGAACACACAGTCTCTCTAAGAGTGATCCAAAGGATTCGGCAGGAAGTTCATGCAATAACTCAGATTAACACATGAATTGTTCCCTGAGGTGTTGGAGATTGGAGTTTAAATAGCCAAAGGGGTGTGTACTTCCATGCCGTCTTAAAGGGCCAGTAATAAATGAATAAAATTCCTGACACTCTGTCTGTGCCTGTCTGTATGTATGTGTGTCTTGTGTGTGTCTGTGTCTGTATGTGTGTATGTATGTGTGTATGTCTGTCAAATATGCATTTGTATATTTATCTCCAAGTTGACAAGCAAGAGAGTGTATAGAAAAAAACAATATCCCTATGGAAATAGGACTCAGCACTGGTAACATAATGTAATCTTGTAATAGAGTCTAAATATATAACTGCAAAAACAGTAAGGTAATATCAATTTTATATTCAACTCAATATTTATTTATTTTATGTTAATTTGTGAAGGTTCTTATTGTTTTGCTACCGTTAGATGATAAGCACAGATATATTGTCTGAATTGACAGAAATCTGAAAGAACCCAATACATTACAACATATAGTTTTCCTTGTTAATGTAGTTCACCTTGAACATACATTGTGCCCCCTTTGGTTCACCCATATGTTCAAGCACAATGTGCTACGCTCTCTAGACTGTGTTTTAGTCATTGCTAGTTACCAAGCTATTTTGGTATAATAGAGCAAATGATATAAGCATTCAAGTCAATATAGAATTAATCAACAAAATGACAACTCTATGTGACATTTTAATGCATTACTCATATACGGAAAAAAATGAATAATACATCTTTGTACAGCCGTTGGCTTAACAGTTATTAATGAATACCACATTTCATTTTAGACTTGTATTCTGTTAACATTGGGGAGAAATACCAATTCTGACTGTTAGTACTTAAGCATGCAAGTTTTAACCATAGTTTAATGCTAAGAGTGCAAAATAAAAACAATATCTGAATAATTGAAGTGCTAATAATGTGAATCTATTGGATTTGATTGATTTAACCCATTCACTATCAAATTCATTATCTAGAAAAAACTAGCGTACCCATTATTTAAAATATAAGATGCATGGTAAGCACGTTTTATGCGAAAAACACAATTTTGTATAAAGATTGCTGTTCAGGGATACCGGAAAAAAAATAATTATA
The DNA here is from genome assembly GCA_933207985.1 of Pelobates cultripes. Classification (NCBI taxonomy): domain Eukaryota; kingdom Metazoa; phylum Chordata; class Amphibia; order Anura; family Pelobatidae; genus Pelobates; species Pelobates cultripes. Next base: position 145,643,367 of record OW240916.1, on the reverse strand, counting down.
GAAAAGTGTAGAATTTTACATCTTTATTTATTCATTCATCCTTTCTGGAAAAAGAACAAAATGTGAATTAAAAGGGATTATTTTACTTTAGTATTTTTCCAAAAATTATTATAAGGGTGGAAGTACAATTTTCAACAAACAGTAGAAGTGTAAAAAAAAGGTCTTATGGAACATTAATCTATCCTATGTTTATGTGGTAGCTATGCATCCCACGTTATTTTCTTTATATTATGTTGTGGGCTTGAACATCATAAAACAAATAATGTAAACGCTTAGTGAACATGCCTCCAATGAACAACTTAGCATGTGTACCACAACATCAAGATATAGCAACATTATCAGAGTTCCAATACATCACAAAATGTAAATAAATGGAGTTGAATGTAACAACAAATTCATTGATACTGTAAATATCTTTGTGTATCCAAAGTGATGCGCAAAAAAAAAATAGAGTACACTCTAAAATAGATAAGAAATTAGAAAAGTGTATACTTATGTTGTTATTCTTACTCAAAGTTGAGGAAATTTGTATGCATATAAAAAGAAAAAAAACAGGCAATAGTGTAATCCTGTCATATAGAAATGTAGCATACCTAAATATGACTTAATTAGTATAAGGATTCTCATTCCTACCACTCTCATAAAATAGAAGTAAGTGAGTGTATGCAGCACATACACCGCTACTCACAAAAGCTTTGTCAGTATATTAGGAGATGTCAATGCAGTCTCAATCAGATCTCCCACTGTACAGCTCTGTCTCCGGAACGCTTCTATTAGCAATCAGATATGCCCAGGACTTTCTTGTCTCCGCCCATCGTCTGGCGTCACTCCGAACATCTACGCGTTTCACCTACAGCTTCGTCTGGACGTGATTGGTAATACACACCATCTTTACATATTATCTTTTTTACATTTTATATATCTTTATATCCCTATATTATAATTTTTTTCTGAATTGCACATGTGTATCTTTTTCTCTTTTTCTCCTTATCTTAGTACGATTCTTAGAATGTGCTATAACTATAATATGTATATACATGTGCTTATTAAACTGTCACATTTCTGCTTTAATTGGGTATATATTGGGTATATTGGGTATATATTGCAAATTAAATATTGGGTATATATTGCAAATTTTATCTATACATGGACATACAAGGGGTTAAATACCCCCGTGTAACATTAATTAATTGAATCTTGGACATAAGAAGTCAATATGTAAATTTGGGACTTGTGAAAGGACCAATTAGACCTCAGGTAGACAGTACTGCTTTGCCCTTAAGCACCAAGTTCAAAGATTGTGTGTATTACCAATCACATCCTGATGAAGCCGTAGGGGAAAAGCGTAGACGTGCGGAGTGATGCCAAACGGTGGGTGGAGACAAGGAAGTTCGCACCATATCTGATTGCTAATAGAAGCGTTCCAGAGACATGCTGCCCAGTGAGAGATCTTATTGAGACTGCATTAACATCTCCTAATATACTGACAAAGCTTTTGTGAGTAGTGGCAGATGTGCTGCATACACTTACTTACTTCTATCCAGTAAGGGGCAGTCATCCATTGTTTTTCACCAGTCTTGTGCTATTTATCACTATATATTTTGTGTTTTTTTAACTTAAGTGTTTTTTAACCTAAATGTTAATAAATCTTGATCAACTTAATACACACCTCTCTGATCTTGATATTATCACCTAGTGTGAAATTTTAGGAGAGTGGTCTGAGTGAGAATCCTTATACTTATTAAGTCATATTTATGTGTACTACATTTCTATATGACAGGATTACACTATTTAAGAAAAGTGTCAACGCTGAAAAGTCTCCCTTAAATATAATATAGATAAAGGGATAACAGGAAAAAAATATTTTTTAAAGTGCAAAAATCTTTGAACCATCTCCACAGTGGTGGGGATGAAAGTATCAAGGTTTAATAACAATGTATTTAATGTTGTTACAAAATAAACGTTTACTTTATATTCACAGGTCAATATTCTTTAAGTGGATACTGTAAGCAGAATGGATTAAAAAATAGTTTTATTTCACTTTGTTAAAAACCTGATAGTAACACTATGGCACATATAAAAGATAGTGGTATAAGAAATATTTAAATAACCACTCAAAGAAAGTCCAGTACATGCAGATAGGCAGTGTATAGGTAAAAAAGTGTTACCACTCTGTGAGAGCAGCTGGATAAGTCCAAAATCCTTTCCACAAGCCGCAGTATATGAATCCAAAACGGAGGGATGCTGTGACTTTACACCGCTGAGAAATTCCGCTGGTACCGGTAGAAGATTGTGAATGAAAGCCTTTCTCCTCAGTTCATCTACGCGTTTCGCCCATGCTCAGCAGGCTTTGTCAAGATAATGAGGTGTCCTTCTGTTCAAATATATATACCTTGTACAATTGAGTGCTGGTTATTTTTTCTTAAAGATACAGTTGCCCTTCTGTGGCAGGGCTTTTCACGTCACAGCCAGCTTAAGTCAGTACAATTAAAAGATTTATATAAAATCGAGGTGCATATAGTTAAATATAGTTTTTGTCCAACAACTTTAAAAACATTGTGTGTATACAGCATATTATGCAATAAAACGTTCAAATTAGATCAATGCAAATAGGATCCTGGTGATCAGTAGTAATGTTCATTTGAAACATTCAAAAATATTGTAAACATGATTGTCTATAAAACGATTAATTGGATTAGCCTAAGAAAAAAGTCTCTGCACTGAAAAGTCTCCCTTAAAAATAATATAGACAAGAGGATAATAGGAAAAAAATATTTTTGACTGACTTAAGCTGGACGTTACACTATTGCCTGTTTTTTTCTTTTATATGCATAGGAATTTCCTTAATTTGGAGTAAAAATAACAACATACATGTATTCTATATTTTTTGGGCTGCACTTTATATACACTTTTAACTGATTGTGTGTAAAGGGTTTCTTCCCTAAATGATGTTAGGCCCTTAAGTGTGTAGCTGCTTATTTATAAATCTTTTATAAAATTCAGTTGAAAGTTATCTTTTTTTTAAACTTTTTATGTTGTGACTATTTAAAAGAGTTTTTTTCCCATTTTTTATAACCCTTTTGAATGCCTTTTAGCGCTTTATTTACTGTATACATTATTTTATCTTTGTGTATTGGATGTGCACAAACACATTTAGGCACCGTAAAAGATACAAAAGAGGTGCATAGTGTAATACTGTAACATTTATTAAATACAACTGCAGTTAAAAATTATTACATTCATAGATTATGTGTGAATCTCTTCTCCCAAGAAGGCATAGCACACAGGGTTATAACATGACCTGTTACCATCTGTCAGTCTCTATTTTAGATCTCTGTGCTGTCTGGTTTTAGAGCTGGGATGCAGATATGCATTACCACAGGATACCAGAATGGGATGCTGCCGAAAAGACAGAAAGAAGTCTACAAAACACTGTATCGGTCTAAATAAAGCCGAATTGCAGTTCAGTATTCAATCTCCAGCAAGGTTACTTTGTAAAGTGAGAACACAAGGTGAATTCAAAGTGAATTTCAAATTTAAGATCAAAATAGATGAACTGGTCTAATTCTCTAAGTCAGCTATCCGTTCAGATCAGCTATTCTGACCTTGAGTTTGAAATTCACTTTAAATTCTCACTCCAGTATTTAGTTATTACCCTGCAAGTGTAAGTGTGGAAAAAATAGCGCCCTATAAGTCTATAATGAATCCATCTGTGGAGGTAGCAGACCTTGAACATATTGTGCAATTTTGGGCACCTGCTTTAAAGAAGGCTATTATTGAAACTAGAGAAAATGAGCTGTAATTTTTTTTGTTAATGCTGGCACATCTTAAGAAAGCCCAGTGAAGACTGGCGAAATGTGTTGAAGTGCAGAGCAGCATCGAAGCTCAGGAATTACAGAGAGTTTAGCAGCATCTGGCCCCAGCATCTATAGGAATCTCGGATGATTATTCCCAGATACTGTACACAGACTTACCCAGAAGGTCTAACGGATGGAGGAGTAACATTGTGCTTACACTGTACTTTGCTTACACTGTGGTCCCTGGAACTCTATAATATAAGCGTTCCTGAATGGGAAAAGGGGGCGTGACAAACTTTCCTTTTTCTCTGAGTTTGCCACGAGTTTTTGGAGGGGCCTGCTTGCCAGCCTCCTACCCTGTGACTATGGCCAGTGCAATAGACCTGGCTAAAATACTTTAAAAGGCTCTGTTCATGTGAAATATGTACTTTTGTACTCCAGACAGAGAGACCGATCGTTAGCACTAATTCTCTGGAACTGTTTTGGGACCATGTGCACGGTCAAAAATAAGACTTCCAGGAAATTCCTGAACCCCTGAACTGATCTGGGTAATTTCTGAATATGTTGGTCACCCAGATCAGGGCTATCAGGGGATGTAACAATTGTGGGGTTTTATGTATTTTTAGGGTACTTTTGGGGTGTTTTTAAAAAGTATGTTTTTTTCTGTGCTTGGAGATATTTGGATTAGAATTAGTACAGTTACTGATCCCATTATCTCCCAAGTAGACGGGAGGGATTGTGTGCTATGTGTGGTAGTGCCTTACATTGTAAATGTGTTATTATTGGTTTGAAAGTTTGTGTCCCTGTCCCCAACAACGTCCATGTGGGCGTACACCTTGCTTGGGGACTTGCATAAAAGGCCAGTGTGGCTCCCATTAAAGAGAGATTTGTTTACCCTTTCATGAAGTCTTGGCTCATGTTTGTGGGATTGGAGAACTACATACACTCTGGGAATTGCTAGATCACAATACTCCCCTGAGTATAATCACCAGCTCTTCTAAGATCTGTTCCTGCTACACTCTCTGAACTAGGAGAGGTCTACCCACTGGAAGCTGGATCCTGGTCTTGGGTCCAGGGTGGGTGGAGGACGTCGAGACCCCAACCAAGCTGCAGAGGTTCGTGGGGTCTACGGTGGGTATTGTGTTCCAGTACAGTGTTTATGGTGCTCAAAAGTACAGGCATTCCGTCACAGGGGGGTTTAAGTAAACGTACAGTATTACGCAATGTATCTTTTTTTGTATCTTTTAACGTATTAAAAGTGTATACATATACCAAGGAACACAGGAGATACTCTACTACATCGGATACTGATTAAAACAAACATACTTCAAATCTCATTTACTTTTTGCATTTGTTTGTACTATTTTATTAGTATTGACTAATACCTAACATTACTCTATTTATATTGGTATTGATATTATTGTCATTGTGGCACCCCTGATTAATTTTAAATTAGAGGTATATTCACTAAGTGTGGACACTTTTTGTTTGACATTTTATTCTATTAGAACCTGGGGGAGTTTTTATGTGTATAACTGCTTAGCTAATTTTAATTGTTTGTGATTGATAGAGTATTATTTTTAGTTTTCATATTTCTGTTTGCGATCTCTTTTATTGATTTATTGATTATTAGAGTCTTAAACAGCAACCGGATGAATACTTGCAAAAACATAATTTTCAGATATACAGTTTTTAATTTGTAGAGTAACAGCCTCTTGATCCACGGAAAGATGACTTCCATGTGAAGAAGGATTTTTTCCTAGTTTGTTGCAAAATTGAAAAGTGCTTCAAACTGGATTTTTTTTGTCTTCTTTTGGATTAACAGTGAAAACAGATGTAAGAAATGCTGAACTTGATGGACGAATGTCTCTTTTCAACTATGTAACTATGTTTAACAACCGTATATTCATAACCTGTTCTCACAATGACAAAATGTAAATCTTCTATCTCCCTGACACAGTTGTTTCCAGTGCCCATCGCAGTAGCTAATAGTTAGATACAGCTGCAAATTAAGCCTAGTCTTATACTAGAATCAATGACCCAGTTTATACCCCAGTCCCACACAGGCACAGCAAGAAAAAAAACAAAATATCACTTTTGGTCTGTCTAACTGAGTAGCTGCAGTCAAAGTGTCTGAAAGAATTCTGCTTGAAAATATAGATTTCAAGATTTTTTTTCCCCTCCATTAGTAAGTGGATTTTTTTTTTTAATTCTTCATTTATGCCTCGCTATAAGATATATCACAGAACAGCAAGTTATGACCTCATAAGAATTGCAGTGTATGTTAAGGAAAATAAAGCTATAGAAGATTAGGGTAGTTGGGGCAATATTTTTTATATTTATTGTATGAAAGGAGCTTAGGTTGAGTAATTTATGGGCCATGTAGCTCAACGGTGTGAATTATTAGCCTTTGCTCATTGAGGAAGGCCTTGTGACTAGGGGCATAAAGGGAGAGTAGATTGATGATACACCCAAAAATAAGTGGAATTCTACAGTTAGGCTAGTACATTATAAAGTGTTAGGAGGAGGTGGTAGTGCATGAGAGAGGCACAAGGCAGGTAGATGTGACCAAACTTAGTGCTACCATGTTGGAGAAATAGTTAAGGGTGGTGCTCCTTAACCCCTGAGCACCAAGGGAGGGGGGTGTACATGGATCTGACTGGCCACTAAGGATTGGTTTACAAGAATATTAAAATTATAGAAGCGGGAAAACTTGGCGAAACTATACATAAAAGCTAAGGAGAAAAAAAAAAATTACAATTATGTTTTCAGTCTAGTTGCACACTCCATTGCAAAGAAGCAAAGCTTAGCCTAGGTCCACCATTGGGGCATCATCCTGTATCGGTCTCAGAGCGAGGCACTAAGGGACAATATTAGGTATGCCCCAGGAGCATCCCAGAGTGAAAGTGTGGGCCTTGGGCCTATTGAGCCCCAAACTGAGGAGTAGAGGGTCAGATTTGTCGGCTGATGTGAGTCGGTAGTTAGTCCCTCCATGAATGGCCAAGAGTGTGGGTGATGGACCCCATCTGTACTGGATACTGGCCTCTTGGAGGTTCTTGCTGACCTGACTAACTGAGCATCTCCAATCCAGCATTGCCCTGCAAAGATTCTGCAGGTGAGCTGCGATTCTTCAAATAGAATCGAGCATTTGTTTTTGAGTGCCTATTTATTTTGAAATGATTGGAGTCTAAGGAGAACATTTTGGGGTGCTGCTGCAAATCCTTTCGGTGACTTAGGGAGCCTGTATGAGCCTTCCACTTGTATGGTCTTCGCCTACTTGGGGTGCAGAATCGCAAAAAAAAAGGTAGAAAGCTCAGGTCATTGATGGTTTCAGCGATACCTCTGATTTTAATGTTGGTGCGTCTCCTGGCCTCATCCATTGCATCCATTCTGGGCTGTAGTGTCTGATAAGAGTTCTGGCATTGTTGTAGATTTATCTGTGTGGAACAATGTGCGCTGGCTCAGAATGTCACCTTTGGTTGCTGGAGCCCCTAGCTCTCCTATTTGTATAGTCAAAAATTTGTCCTCCACCTAAGGTATAGCATCTGTGGAGTCCTATGGAACCTCCTCCGAGGATAGGATCTGGGAGTCTGTCATTGCCACCATTTTAGGTTAAGGCTGCATTGGGAATATATCTCTAATTCGTCATGTGCCATTGTCTAAGCAGGTTTTAAGCTTTTTTGCTCATTTCCCCATAGTATGATAGGGTTTAGGAGCTGAGGTATAGGCAGGACACTGCTATTTTTTTCAGTTTGTAATGTTATTTTTTTTTCTCCGATTTCAGTCTGGAGCACCACAGACATGTGACTGCTCTCGGTGATGATCAGACCATGCCCCTCGGTCAGTTGACTTTTGATCAACATTTAATAGCTATCCCATGACTTTCAATTTTTATTTTTGTTTGCTACCTTTAAAGGAGATCCAGCCCACATGATTGGGCAAACCTCTTGTCCATCATGGAAAATTATGCTTCTTGTTGACACCCCAAAGAAAAAAGCACAGCCTCTTCTCCATCCAATCCTCATTTGTTTCATTGGGTTGCTCAAATTGCAGTTCGACCCGAATTTGCCCAAATTGCAGTTTTGCCCGAATTCGGCTGAATTGCATTGAGGTTCAAAACAAATCTCTGAGTTTATTGAGCACCAACAATGGTAACATAGTCAACTGATGCAGCTGTATCAGAAAACACTGTAGGAGATGATTCTGAAGTTTAAGGCATAAACACAGAGATGTACACAATATAGGTGCAAATTCCCTGTGAGTTTGCAAACAGTTTCTGATACTCTAACACCTGTGTGGGATCCCCTTAACCCACACCAACAATTATAATAGAAATATATACAAACGATGGAGTATCTTACATGAGGTTTTGAATGGTATGCAGTAAATCCTTCAGGAGTGTGCTCCTAAAGGTGGATAAGAAAGAGGAAAAGCAAACACTAGTGCAATATCATTTGTATACTAGTGTTGAAATAAATAGGTATACATAGATACACTCACAAGTGAAGATCCAGTAAAACCTCGGCTCAAGATATCACCTTAGTGAGATTTTTGGGGTCTCACTCCCTCTTCTGTGAAATGTAGTAGCCACAGTTTTTTTTATTGTAGCCACAAGTTGAAGTATTTGGAAAGTGCTTTATTTATCATAAAGTGCACAAAGTATATATAAAATAAACAAATAAAATAGAATAAAAAGTTCTTACAGTCTGTGTAGTAGTCTGTGTAGCAAAACGTGTTTCACCTCTCTAAAAGGCTTCCTAGGTTGTTGTGATATAGTTTACAGTTGATTTTCTTTTTTAAAAGGTTCGTAATACTAATACCAGTGCCCATAGTCAAATATCATTGTAATAACATATGACCACTATCATATTTATACAGGAATTATAGCATACTTGCTTAAGATATATGACAAAAACCTGCTGCAGATAAACTACAAATATCGTGTCAACTGAACTGACAAATTTATTTGTGACAAACTATGTTCTCTAGCAATATAAATATAAGGAACAAGAACAAGTCTAACCATGTATAGATGGCTGAGACCAAGGTTCCTTTCAAAGGTATGAATTCATGCTTATGTACAAAGTAAGTAGCCTGGAAAGTTGTTAATGAAGAATAGATACAGTTTTATCTATCACTGTCACCCCATTATAAAAGTTATAAGTTTGAAGTAAATGATAACCTGATATAAACTAGTAGACTGTTGTCCCTACCCCCATCACAAAAGTTGTAAGTCTGAAGTGAATGATAACCTGATATACTAGAAAACCATCATCACAAAGAAAATTCTATTAAAATAAAGCACTTACTACTGCAAAAACAAGTGTACGAAGGAATATATATATATATAAAATACTTTCTGGTCAATACTTTATTAAAGGAAAAACAATTATACAAGTACAAGATTAGTAACCTCGTTCAGTAGCAACCTCACCTCTCACAAATACAGAAAGAAAGTAGTCTTACACTTGGTAGTGAAGTGTTTAATAGACAGTACACACATTGTCAATTTGTTCAGTAGGTAACGTCGGAAACAGAGTTTCTGAAGGTGATTTGATTAAGCATGCGTTTGTCTAAAATATTTGTTTTCTGGTTTGTGTCCTTGTTAGACATTTTACCTACAAAAAATTACCCACTTCAATGATTTCTCATATAGTGAGCACATCTGTAATAATAAAGGAAACATAGGTTTCTAGCAATTGTTGTATAGTGGGAAAGGCAGCTTGAGCAACTCAAACCAGAGCGTTTCCTTTTTTTCAGTGTTACGGTATACAGGATGAGGGAAAACAGCACCTTGTAAGAGTTCTAAGGTATGCATATATACATTACAAAATAGGACAAAATGGTGGAAAATAGTGTAGTATTTCTTTTTTTGATGGGAACAAGAATAAAAGAAATGCACTTACCGTGTCCTGGAGTTAGTATTTACCTTCAAATTAGTACGCCTTGGCGGTGCAATCCCCACCTATGGATGTGTAGTCTGCATCTTGGTCCAATAGGGGTTACTCCAGGAATATATAAAGACCATAGAGACTAACTGTTGGTTTTCTAACACTGTCTGACCCAGACAGAACCCAGACCCCATCTTAAATATGATAAAAAAAAATGCCATATAGCCTCTAAATCGTATGATCATATATGCTCTAAAGCTTTTTTAAACCTATCAAATATCTTTGTAAAATATGAATTAAAAAAGGGTACATTTGAAAACTTGATATTGATTGCAGTCAATTTATTTAAAGGAACACTCGGAGCACCAAAACAACTTTAGCTGATTAAGGTGGTTTTTATGTACAGATTTTGCCCCTTTAATCTGACTACTCAATTAGCTGCAATAATATAGGAGAACAAAAAATGAATGAATTAAAAAAAAAAAAAAAACACACAGCAAATTTTTTCAGACTTTCAGTTGGGCCATGGATGTGCGCTTGAAGAACACATCCGCTTCTAATTCATTTCATAATTTCATTCAATATTTGCATTTCTCATACTCTTTACTACTGGTTATGCCTGGCTTACATTTAATTTATATTTTATAGTGTATTTCACAATGTAACATGAATGTTCTACAACTGAGTTTGTGAAAAATGAAATAGCGGTTTTTAATAATCTTCCTTTGTCATAATCTATAGCAAGCCTTATATTTTGTCAATAGGACCCTCCAAATCAATAAGAAAACACACAAAAAAAACTAAATATATCAGGGGGTTGAATCAATGCTGTACATCTATTATTAATGCTGTTTGTTTTTTTTAGCAGCTATCTTGTTCTTTCTATTACTCCAACATTTTAACTTGTCAGGTTCCAAATCAGTTATCATAAAGTGCAATATAGGTATTGTGATGACTGGTAAATGTCAATTGATTGAGGGTTGCCTTCACGTCAGTGGGCAAGTAATGAATTTCTTAAACATATTTTGGATGTCATTGTGTTCTGTTATTGTCATTAGATGAACAGTGGAAGACTGTATGGAAAGGCATTCCAGTTTAGTTAATGCCTGTACTGGTTTCTACTATGGTGCAAATGAGTTCTTCTCACTAACTTTCATATTCCATTTGCAAGTTTGTGACAACATGGCCTAAGCAATAAGCTTCCTTACCTAGTTTGCTGGCACTGTTCAGGATCCCAATTAAGCAAGACATGACTCATCTTTTAGGGAACTGTACAGAAAAGATGAATTCAACCAGTACGTATTAAAAGCAGTTGGAATAAGTTACCTTGAACCCATTCTTATTTTGCTTTTGTGGCAGATTTTCTGATGAGTTTTACTCTTGGAATGTAAGCTACCAATCACAGACAAAATTGTTGTAATGATAAAAGTTATTTGGCCAAAATGAGGTGCCAGAAGTTAAACAGTTATACATAATTGATTACTTATTTTCCTTTTCTGAAACAAGTCAGGGTTCCACATTATTTTAAAACAAAGCAGTATAGTCTTTTGTGTATATACAGCACAAATAAATAACAGGTTTCCCACAAGCCTCCTAAACGTAAAATGGACCTTACGCATGATCCTCTGCTTTTCCCTTTGTTGCCATGCTGAGTTTGTGTTTTAGTTCCCCATATCAAACTATGAGTTGTTTGGTTACTGATCACCTGTCTCATCAAATGTACCCACTCCTCTTCTGTTACAACAATTTTAGTTAATTACATTGCACCTTTCAATTCCTACTATACCGAGTAGAATATTGAGGCCATATGCTAATATAGGTGTTTCAGTCATTGGCTGTTCACTGTGTAGGGACTAAAAATAACATCTGGCTTCAGCTCTGAGAAGACGGATGCATCACACGTGCCTTGTGCGACCCAACAATGCCATGGTACACCTGGCACCATAACCACTAAAAATGTGGCTTTAAAAGTAAATAGCAGGGTTTAATTATTTTTTTATTTGCATGTATATATTGCCAATAAATTCCGTAGCACTTTACAATATTATAAGTGGGGGAGATTTAACAATAAATAAGACAATTACAAAAAAAAACTTACATGAACAATAGGTTGAAGAGGACCCTGCTCAAACGAGCTTACAGTCTATAGGAGGTGGGGTATAAAACACAATAGGACAGGAGATAGCAATCAAAAAGGTGGGAGTGAAGCAGAGCTGGAGGAGAGAGTAGAGTGCTTCCCTTTAGGAGAGAGTAAGGGACAAACATGCGAGGTAGAGGTCACTCTGGGAGGCCAGAAGCTTTCCTAAAGAGATGGATTTTAAGGCACTTTTTTAAATGATTGAAAACCAGGCAGGGGCGGACTGACCGGTCGGGCACTTCGGACACGGTCCGAGGGCCCGGCCGGGAGGGGGGCCCGCCGCCAGGGCCGCCTTCAGGGGGCCCGGCGGCAGGGCTGGATTGGGGGGGACTGCAGGTGCCACCGGGTGGCCGGTCTGGTGGCACACTGTGA
>OW240916.1:145613077-145631070 GCA_933207985.1 Pelobates cultripes | reverse complement strand
GGGGAGAAAGAGAGGGGAAGGGGGAGAAAGAGAGGGGAGAGATGGGGAGGGGGGACATAGAGATGGGAAAGGGGGAGAAAGAGGGGGGAACAGAGAGATGGGGAGGGGAGAAAGGGGGGGCAATAAAGAGATGGGGAGAAAGAGAGGGAAGAATGAGACACAAGGGGAGACAGAGACAGAGAGGGAAGAATGAGACACGGGGAGAAAGAGGGGGAATAGAGAGATGGGGAGGGGGGAGAAAGAGAGGGAAGAATGAGACACAGGGGGAATAGAGAAATGGGGAGGGGAGAGACAGAGAGGGAAGAATGAGACACAGGGAGAAAGAGGGGGAATAGAGAGATGGGGAGGGGGAGAAAGAGACAGAGAGGGAAGAATGAGACACGGGGAATAGAGAGATGGGGAGACAGAGAGGGAAGAATGAGACACGGGGAGAAAGAGGGGGAATAGAGAGATGGGGAGGGGGGAGAAAGAGAGGGAAGAATGCCCCCCCTCCCCTGTCCGCAGGCACCGTGCGGGCAGGGGAGGAAGAGAGGACCTGGGAGCTCACCCTGCAGCTCCTCTGGGTCCTTCTTGCGCGAGCACAGAGCGTTGCCGCGGTTACCATGGCAACGTTACTGCTCTTGCGAGAGTCAACTCTAGCCCTGGAGCTACGGGCTAGAGTTCACTCTCAACACTGTAACCCCCATGGATTCCTGGTGGTCGCAGTGGTGAGAGTGAACTCTAGCCCCATAAACACACTGCCCCCACACACACACCATACACATTCACACACTGCCCCCATACACACCATACACATTTACACACATTGCCTCACACACACACATACACTGCCCACCCATATACACACAGACCCCCATACACAGCCCCCCATACTAACATTGCCACACACATACACAGCCCACACACCCTACACATTCACACACTACACCCCCACACACACACTGAACCTTTCACACACATTGCACCACTGCTCCTATTCCCTACTACAGCCTCATATCCCAGCAGACCCCAGGTAAGTTGTCAAACTGTTCTTAAACGGTTTGACTACTTACTCTGGAGCAGTAGTGGTTATTGTGCATGGATTATTTCTTTAAATAATCTACAAGTGCCCCAGTAGCCAGCCAGCCAACCCACAGGCTGGCCAGTAGCCAGCCCACAGGCCAGTAGCCAGCCCACAGGCCAGCAGCCTACAGCCAGCCAGCCAGTAGCCAGCCGCAGTCAGCAAGCCCACAGCCTGCCGGCAGTAGCCAGCAAGCCCACAGCCTGCCAGCCGCAGCCAGCAAGCCCACAGACTGCCAGCCAGCAACAGTAATTAAGGTAAGAGGAGCCAACTTGGCTTAGGTATCAGCGAGCTATGTTGTGTTGCTATATTGTGAATAGGAACCAGAGTGTTGGAGAGACCACCCTCCAGGCCCCATTAGACTCTAGCCTCTGCTAGAAATCCCCTCCATGGCCCATTAGCCCTCAATTGTAGTTTCTACTGGGGCCTGGAGGCGACTGTTTCCAGCAGGGGATATCTAATGGACGCTGAGATGGCCTCTGTTAGAAAGACCCCCTTCCAAGCCTTTTAGACTCCATTGTAGTCTCTAATGGGGCTTGGAGGGGATTCTTTCTAACACACTCTCTAAAGGACACTGAGATAGCCTCCGCTAGAAAGACCCCCCTCCATGGCCCATTAGCCCTCAATTGTAGTCTCTACTGGGGCCTCGAAGGGCTTATTGCCCTTTTGTTCCTTGTGTCTAAAGATTGTGTACGGTGTGGCTGGAGGCGGGACAAGGGTGGCGCTTGCTGCAGAGTATGGGTGGGGCCTGTAAGGGGGCCCTTGATTTATTTTGCCCGGGGGCCCTGAGGGTTCTCAGTCCGCCCCTGAAACCAGGTTACCAAATTGTAAGTCACAAATCAACTTACTTTGCTTTGTACATCTACTAGCAATTCAAGATCAAGGTTGGAGGTAAAGGTGTTAAATTAAACAGACACCCCCAGTGTAATGAAAGAGAAAGTGCATTCTTGTTCCACTATAAAGTCACGTAAAGCCAATAAAACTGAGCAAAAAGAAATACACTTTTGCCATATCTTTAATACTAGAGAATGCAAGCAATTAAATACTTAATAACACCATAATAATTTACTGCATATGTATTATAATTTCAATAGGAAATGAAATGATGTCTTGCCTGCTTAAAAAAAAAAAAAAACATTCTATTTAAAGGAAACATATTATTAAAATACACAAAATTTAGATTTAAACCACCTGTTAAAAGAACCCTAAGATTATATCACTGTTTTGATCTATTATATCAATCAAAATAACAACATCCACATTGTATTTTTTAAAAGAATCACTTTTCTCTATAAAAGATATAACAGCCACTGTGATAAGATGTGAGAAGCAAGTAGTGGTCTCTAAGATTAAGTGGTGAAAATAATGCAAAAATCCAAAATAAATATATACTTATGCATTTATTGAAATATAATTGCATCTTTTTCATCGGTACATCAGAGAAGATGATGAAACCTTATGCTTATAAGGTACAAATAAGATAGATATCTACAGGAGCTGAGATACTATCACTCCAGGGATTTTCTGATTTCCATTCAGATAGTTCATCTTCCGTCTCAGCTTCAGCCCACTGCATTTCTAGCTGTGACATGGTTCCTGGTACAGCTGGCAAAGGTCCAAGTCATGGATAGAGCTGAAAAAGCACACTGTGAACTTTCTTTTTTTAACAGCAAGATAAAACCCTGAATCTATAAGGATGGGTAGAAATCTGATTGATTAAGAGCATTCAAGACACTACATTTAGCCAGAACAATGGTTTTTCTCAACTGAGCTCGACCGCAGGATGGCTAAGCAGATGCCGCTAGGGGGTTAAGGTATTAGAATTAATGAGACCTCTCGGTGATAGAAAACTAAATACTTTGATTCACTGTTTCAGCACCAGCATGAGTTCCACAACAAAGCTTATTTTATTGTCAAAGTAAATGTATTCTTAAATTTAATGTGAAGAGTCATTTTTAGATATCTTGAATAAGTGTTTTGAAGCAGAATTTGATGTAATGTAAAACTGTGAGCTGCAGTGAAATTATTGTAGAATAACACTACTAAGCTCACTTTTTAATTTAAACTAATATCTACTTTTACAACAACCAGAAAAATATACTATTTATTTGCTTGTTGATTTAAATATTTGTTTCTTATACAAGGCCTAACAGCTGCCCAAGATTCCTCCCTTGCTCTATGGATTGATAACCTTAATGAAAAAGGCCATTGAAAGAATATTATTAATAAAGAAAGTCTCTGACTCTGTCACTATGGAAGAATTGTCCCATTTTATTAGTGCAATAAGTGGCCACACTGATACCAGCAAAACAAGCCAAACAACTAATCACCAATGATGTCTATCACATCACAACGTCTCCTCAACCACTAGCTGCTGCTCTAAGAGGCATTATTCTGCGCTGTCAGACACTTCAACATATACTACACCTAATGGCTGCTATCCAAAAGAAAGCACTTTTGGAATTTGAGTCTCACAATCTTTCATTCTTTAATGACCTACATCATACCACCATACTTTGGCAGAAGTCAACACAACAGATGACTAAGAAGTATCAGGATGCAGATATTGCACACCGCTGGACTGCTCCCAGATCACTCTGTCTCCAGGAGGGGAAACTGTAGAAGGAGGCTACCACCTTTTTTTTCTTAGCTCTTGGCTTGGGAGATGGAACACAGGAACACCTGAGACTCTCTTCCAGCCATACATGGGATGTAGAAAAGTGACACCCTTTAGCGCAAGAAGGGGTTAAGGACTCACTAACACAATTGTATATACCTTGGCCTTTCACCAGTATTAGTTATGTTTGATTATGTTTTCAAGTTTAATACTACTGACAACTTACATATCCTCAGTATCTAAACTTTTGCTGATATTACTCCTTACATTTAATAGTATCTAATGTGGTGCTATATTAATCTTTCTTCATCCTTCTCCACCCGCTACCCCCTTTGTTAAGGGCAAAAATATTTGAGGTCTACTGATTTTATATTTAGGGGTAATTATCTACCAGTTGTCACTAGTCTCTAGTCTTACCTCAAGATGTATTACAAAAAACGTTATCCTTCATAATTGAGGCTATTCGTATAAACACTAGTCCTTAGTGCAATTTGTTTCTCGTGAAATTATTCTTTTACGAGTTTTGATTATTGAGATGTATTGTCTCACAAGCAACACTGTAACTAATAGTGTGTTCTGCATGTGTTGCATTGTGCTGGGCACAATTCTAATATTTATGTGTTTATTCTATTATACAATCCCTAAGGAGCAACATTACAGAAATCTAGGGGTAGAAACGGTAATAAATTAATTAGTGCTCAACCGAGGAATGACCTGTATATGGTGCTTGATGGTATAACCCTAATACCCAAAGAGGGATATACATATATGAAGTATAATAAACCACAGCAAATCATTGCCAATACACTAGAATTTGTATTAGTACAAAAGTAGGAAAACCAACACTTACACTGTATACTGTATAAAATAAATAGCAAGTTATTAAAAACAGGGAAGGTAAAGCCTAATAGTAACAGGATCAAGCACTTTACATCTCAAGATTTCCAGCAAACTGCTCTGATCACAGAAGCTTTTTACCCTCTGAACACTTACGTCCTCCGCATGCCCTTCGGAGCTTTGTGAAGTGCTGATGTAAGCCGTCCAGTATGAAAGTCCTAGATGGAATTTGTAGTGTAAAAAGGGGTTTTACTATAGACACCAGTAGGGCCCACAAGTTTATATAGCTGTACTTGCACATTCAGGATATGTTTCTGGCTATACCCCCTTGATGGCAGCCCTAAGTGGGAGGTAGGAACAGGTAGCAGGGTTTGGCAAGGCAGGCACAGCAAAAAGAAAAACTTTTGAAACCATGAATGATCACACAAGAACAGAGGACTAAATATTGATTTGGGTTTCCTGTCTCACTACCAACACATTACATGGACACTCCCCCACATTATCTTACTGTTCTGTCATATGTATCAACACTTTAAAACACATTCCAATATGTTTATTTTGTCAATATATAAGTACTATGTGTAGACCTATGCTTTCCCATACTCTTATGCATGTATGCTTATGCACTGCTCCAAAAAATAAAAGGAACACAAAAATAACACATCCTAGATCTGAATGAATTAAATATTCTGCTGAAATACTTTGTTCTTTACATAGTTGAATGTGCTGACAACCAAATCACACAAAAATAAAAAAAGGGAAATCAAATTTTTCAACGCATGGAGGTCTGGATTTGGAGTCACACTCAAAATGAAAGTGGGAAAACACACTACAGGATGATCCAACTTTGATGTAATGTCCTTAAAACAGGTCAAAATGTGTGTGTCCTCCACGTGCCTGTATGACCTCCCTACAATGCCTGTGCATGCTCCTGATGAGGTGGTGGATGGTCTCCTGAGGGATCTCCTCCCAGACCTGGACTAAAGCATCTACCAACCCCAGGACAGTCTGTGGTGCAATGTGATGTTGGTGGATTGAGCGAGACATGATGTCCCAGATGTGCTCAGATCTGGGGAATGGGCGGGCCAGTCCATAGCATCATGCCTTTTATATTTAGGTTTATTTATCTACCAGTTGCCACTAGTCTCTAGTCTTACCCCAAGATGTATTACAAAAAACATTATCGTCTTGCAGGAAGTGCTGACACACTCCAGCCACATGAGGTCTAGCATTGTCTTGCATTAGGAGGAACACAGGACCAACCGTATTAGCATATGGTCTCACAAGGGGTCTGAGGATCTCATCTCAGTACCTAATGGCAGTCAGGCTACCTCTGGTGAGCACATGGAGGGCTGTGCGGCCCCCCAAATAAATGCCACCCCACACCATTACTGACCCACTGCCAAACCTGTCATGCTGGAGGATGTTGCAGGCAGCAGAACGTTCTCCATGGTGTCTCCATACTCTGTCACGTCTGTCACATGTGCTCAGTGGGAACCTGCTTTCATCTGTGAAGAGCACAGGGTGCCAGTGGCGAATTTGCCAGTCTTGGTGTTCTCTGGCAAATGCCAAACGTCCTGCACGGTGTTGGATTGTAAGCACAACCACCACCTGTGGACGTTGGGCCCTCATACCACCCTCATGGAGTATTTTTCTGACCGTTTGAGCAGACACATGCACATATGTGGCCTCAGGCTCTGGCAGTGCTCCTCCTGTTCCTCCTTGCACAAAGGCGGAGGTAGCGGTCCTGCTGCTGGGTTGTTGCCTGTCAGGATTACTGTTTGATCTAGCACGTAGAACTGTACAGCACGGATGACAAATAAGTAACCGGTATTACCGGTCCTTAGAATGGCCGGATTTAACGTACAAAGAATAGTCAAAAATACTAGCCGAGGTCAGGGAACACAGAAAGGGACACAGCGATGAGGAAAGCCAGGAGTCAGGATACCAGAATATAGAGAAGTCAATAAACAAAGCCAAAGTCAAAAACCAGGTAGAAAACTATAAACAGGAACGCGCTCTCGGACAACCACAAGGGAAACCACGACAGGGCACTGAGCAGGCTGAGAACTGGGCCTAAATACCCCTCCTTTAGTTCTGATAGGCTGTAACCGGCCTTTGACCCCAAAGTCAGTTACCAGGTTTCATTTGCATAATTGCTGCTCAGCATTAACCCTTCTGTGGATTAGGTTGCTGCTCGGCACAACTTTTCCTGTGTGGACAGTAAATGTCATTAACCACATTTCTATAAGCGGATGAATATGTGACATTACCCCCACCTGAAGAACGCCCACCGGGCGGACAGGACCAGGCTTGAGAGGAAATTTAGCGTGAAAAGCGCGGATCTTACGGCCCGCATGCAGGTCAGGAGCCGAAACCCAAGAACGATCAGCAGGACCGTAACCTTTCCAAACAACCAAGTACTGTAAAGTGCCCCGAGAAAACCTAGAATCCACGATAGAAGATACCTCATACTCTTCCTGACCACCCACCACCACCGGAGGGGGAGGAACACAAGGAACAGTATATCTATTGCAGACAAGAGGTTTGAGTAAGGACACATGAAAAGTGTTGGGAATCCCTAAAGATGCAGGAAGAGCCAGAGAGTAAGACACTGGATTGATCCTACGAAGCACTCTATAGGGACCAAGGAATCTGGGGGCAAACTTCATGCTAGGGACCTTAAGCTTGATGTTGCGAGATGACAACCAAACCCGGTCCCCCACTTGGTACACCGGGTTGGCACTCCTACGCTTATCAGCAAAATGTTTGAAGCGTTCAGCAGCAGCCCCTAGAGCAGTTTGAACCTTAACCCAGGTATCCCGAATGGAGGCCAGACGCTCATCCAGAGCAGGAATGGCAGTATCAGAAAATACCGCAGGGAGAACCGTAGGATGCCTACCATTATTGACAAAAAATGGACTGTGCCCAGAGGAGTCATGAACAGCATTGTTTCTAGCGAACTCGGCCCACGGGAGTAGTTCGGACCAATTGTCTTGTGTGCTATTAATAAAACAACGCAAATAAACTTCTAATGACTGGTTAGCCCTCTCAGCTGTACCATTGGTCTGTGGATGGTAGGAGGAGGAGAAGGAGAGATCAATCCCCAATTGTTTACTGAACGCCCTCCAGAACCTGGACACAAACTGAGAGCCCCTATCAGACACAATATTGTGGGGATGCCATGCAAACGGACAATTTCACGTATGAAAATTAGGACCAAATCTTGCGAAGATGGCAACTTCTTGAGAGGAATGAAGTGAGCCATCTTAGAAAATCGGTCTACAACCATGAGAATAGTAGTGAACCCAGCAGAGCTAGGAAGCTCAACAATAAAGTCCATGGATAGGTGGGACCATGGAATCTCAGGAACAGGAAGAGGCTGCAACAGGCCACAAGGAAGTGCATGAGTGTGGCGAAACCAACCTCGCCACTGTGCACTGGAGAAGCCTGGTTGCCAGCCTCCTGCCATCTGACTATGGCCCCCTTTTAAAAGACTTTATTTTTGCCTGCAGAAAAGCTGTATTCGTGCTTTTCTGCCTGGGGTTCGGTAGATGTGTTTGAATGTGTTATACCCCAGATAGGAATCCCATGGAGCCCATTTGTATGAAACTGACTGTAAAGACTTTGGCTCCATGGCGATTAAACTGTATTCGTGTGGTCTGAGCGCCATTCACTTAATAATGTGCGCTCAGACCTGAGCTATCTGGGGATATGTGAAATGTCTGTGTTTTATGTATAAAAGGTGACTTTATGTATTTTAAAGTGTTTTGTGTCTTTTTGCAACCATGTGCTTAATGGAGTCTTGTGTCTATCCTGGGAGATAATTGAATTACTTATCTCAGGATAGAAGACTCTGAAACTGGTTTGGGCCAGAAAGCCATGCTTCATTTAGTCACAAAGGACTTTTTACTAACTTTTGAACCCCTTGTCTGATTTGTGCCATTTTGAATATGTTGTTCCCCTGAATGGATTGATTGTGCATATGTAATTTTATGTGAATGTGATGTATGGTTTTAGAGTTATGAAAGTTGGGTAGAAAGTATGTTTTAACTGTATGTATAATTGAGTTTCCTCTCAGGATAAGGGGAGGGAATATGTGGGATGTAACTGTGATGTGATTGGTTGTTTTATACCTCCCTGTGGGTGGTCCTGTATTTGCAAGACTGTAATAAAAACCAGGCTGGGTGTGCCAGCACCTCAGATTCTGCTTAACCCTCAAAACGAAGTGTCGTCTCGTTATTGGGGGAATTGGATTGTGTGCTGACTGCCAGGAGTGTAAGCCGTTTGTATTGCTTTTCCTGTTCGGCTGCTTCCAGGGTTCCTGTGTCTGCTGTTCGAGAGTTGGTGAATACGTGCAGTTTGGAGTTCAGGAGGTTGGTGATTGCAGTAGCTGCTGGTCTATGGGAAAGGGGATTATCGCCTAAACCGATTTTATCCCCTTGTGAGAGAAACGGTCCGTTACAATGAGTCACCTTAGAAACTGCACACACAGGACATGCCTGCACATACTCCTTTACATCTTTCCTGAGTGAATCCCACCAAAATGATCTAGTGATCGCGGCAGTGGACTTATTGATGCCCGGGTGTCCAGCAGTTATATGGTCATGGAACACTTTCATGATATTAACCCTTTCACATAGGGGAACGAACAGTTTATCACACGGTTTACCACTGGGCCTCCAGTATGGTGCCAAGCAGTGGAGAAGACAGTGAGAGGACAGTAGTAGCAATAATACACTCTGCTGGAATAATAGGAGATGTCATCTGTTCCGGAGCTGACTCATTATCAAATTGCCTGGACAAGGCATCAGCCTTGGTATTTTTAGAACCAGGTCTATAAGTAATGAGAAAGTTAAAACGTGAAAGGAACAGTGACCATCTAGCCTGTCTGGAAGACAAACGTTTGGCATCCCCTATATATGCCAGATTTTTGTGGTCGGTTATGATCAACAGGGGGTCCTTGGAACCCTCCAAAAGATGTCGCCACTCCTTGAGGGCAAGAATAATGGCCAACAGTTCTCTATTGCCAATATCATAGTTGCGCTCAGCAGGACACATCTTTCTGGAGAAGTAGCCACAAGGATGCAATGGTGTTCCCTGGCTTTCTCTCTGAGAGAGAACAGCCCCTACCCCTGTCTCGGATGCATCAACCTCCAATATAAAAGGTTTACTGGTGTCAGGATGTTTTAGTATGTCCGCAGAGGCAAATCTTTGTTTAAGAGTCTCAAAAGCATTCACAGCCTCTTTGGACCATACCGTGCTACTAACCCCTTTGCGAGTCATATTTGTGATTGGGGCTATTACAGAAGAAAATCCCTTGATGAATCTTCTGTAATAGTTGGCAAAACCAATAAACCTTTGAATGGCTTTTAAACCAGAGGGTAATGGCCAGTGTAGTACAGCCTCTAGTTTTTTAGGATCCATTTGAAATCCCGATGCAGAGATGTTGTAACCCAAAAAGTGGACTTCAGGCTGGTCAAATATGCACTTTTCTAATTTACAATAAAGTTTATTTTTCAACAACGTCTGCAGAACCTGTTTCACATGGGAGTGGTGAGTTTGAAGATCAGGGGAATACACCAAAATATCGTCCAAATAAACCAAGACAAATGAGTAAATGAATTCCCTGAGTACATCATTTATAAAGTCTTGGAATACGGCCGGGGCGTTGCATAACCCAAATGGCATTACCAGATATTCATAGTGTCCACTACGGGTATTAAATGCCGTCTTCCACTCATGATTCTCTTTAATTCTAACCAAATTGTAAGCGCTCCTAAGGTCAAGCTTAGTAAATACTTTAGCTCCCTGAAGTCTATCGAACAATTCGGAAATGAGTGGAATAGGGTATGCATTTTTTACAGTGATTTTATTAAGTGCCCTGTAGTCTATGCAAGGGCGTAACTCACCACCCTTTTTCTCAACAAAAAAGAATCCTGCACCAGCTGGTGAGGATGACTTTCTTATGTGCCCTTTGCTCAAGGATTCTTTGATGTATTCCTCCATTATTTTACTCTCCTGGGGAGATAAGGCATAAACTGCCCCCTTAGGTGGCATAGCGCCTGGAAACAGGTTAATGGCACAGTCATATGCTCTGTGGGGAGGCAATACATCAGATTGAGCCTTGTTAAACACCTCCTGAAGTTCTCGGTATTGTATGGGAACTCCAGGAGTTTGGGGAGTGGTAGTGGGAAGGTCAATAGTATCCAATCTCTTTAGTACTGGTTTTATACATCTCCCCATACACTCTTTACCCCATTCTAATATCTCCCCATTAGCCCAGTCAATATAGGGATTGTGCTTACTCAGCCACGGAAACCCTAATATGATAGGACATGATGGAGAAGTAATAACCTGAAACGTCATCTCCTCCCTATGGGAGGCCCCAATGGAGATCGTAATAGGGACAGTTTCGTGGGTTATAAGCGGTTGTGTGAGTGGTCTACCATCAATAGCCTCTACAGCTAGCGGCGTAGGTCTCTCCCTGACCGGTATCTCATTACCCCTAATAAACTGGACATCAATAAAATTTCCAGCAGCACCTGAGTCCATTAGGGCACTGCAAGAAAACTTCTTGTTATCAAGGGAAATAGATACCTCAAGGAGGAATCTACTTTTGTTTTTGTTAGAGGACAACTCCATCACACCTAAGATCTGTCCCCTTAAGGTTCTTAGGTGCGGAAGTTTTCCGGACGCACTGGACAATTAGTTATCATATGTCCCTTTCTACCGCAATATAGGCATAACCCCTCCCTTCTCCTATACTGTTTTTCGGCCTCTGACAGTCTAGTGACCCCCAACTGCATAGGTTCGGGTTCAGACTGTACAGGGAGGTTAGACAAAACAGGTTTAGAGAATTGAGGTGCTAGGGACATAGCCGTACGTCTGGTCTTGCTTCTGGTGACTTCTCTGAGTCTTAACCTATTATCAATATGCATGACAAATGTAATAAATTCGTTAAGACTCTTAGGTAATTCTTTAGCGGCTATCTCATCTAGTATAGTCTCTGAGAGACCCTTTTTGAATGCTGAGATTAACCCATTGTTAGTCCAGTCTACCTCGGAAGCTAAGGTACGGAATTCAATAGCATAATCCGAGATAGACCGGTTACCTTGTCTGATGTGCATTAGGGCAGTGGAGGCGTCATCCTCTCTACCCAATGGCTCAAACGTGAGCTTGAATTCGGCAAGGAATTCCTGGTAATTATGAGCTATGCTCCGATTACTCTCCCACAACGGATTAGCCCAGGCAAGGGCCTTGCCCTTTAATTGATTCATTAGATAACCAATTCTTGCTCTGTCCGTGGGGAATGACCCTGGTGAGGCCTCAAAATGGTACTCCACCTGATTAAGAAAACCCCTGCATTCCTGGATATTGCCATCAAACTGTAGGGATGGTGATAAGGAGATGCAAGGAGTCCTATTAACAGTGGGTGGAGGTACACAGGGTAGAGGTGCTATAGGAGGAGACGCTGCAGGCTGCAGATGCTCCGTTCTAGCGAGAAGCGTACTTAAAGCCTGAGTGAATTGATCCATGCGGTGATCATTCTCCTCTAATTTCCTCTCGCAAGCAGCTATGTGCTGACACAGTTCTACAGGATCTATGGCCATGTCGTAATGTCAGGATTACTGTTTGATCCAGCACGTAGAACTGTACAGCACGGATGACAAATAAGTAACGTATTACCGGTCCTTAGAATGGCCGGATTTAACGTACAAAGAATAGTCAAAAATACTAGCCGAGGTCAGGGAACACAGAAAGGGACACAGCGATGAGGAAAGCCAGGAGTCAGGATACCAGAATATAGAGAAGTCAATAAACAAAGCCAAAGTCAAAAACCAGGTAGAAAACTATAAACAGGAACGCGCTCTCGGACAACCACAAGGGAAACCACGACAGGGCACTGAGCAGGCTGAGAACTGGGCCTAAATACCCCTCCTTTAGTTCTGATAGGCTGTAACCGGCCTTTGACCCCAAAGTCAGTTACCAGGTTTCATTTGCATAATTGCTGCTCAGCATTAACCCTTCTGTGGATTAGGTTGCTGCTCGGCACAACTTTTCCTGTGTGGACAGTAAATGTCATTAATCACTTTTCTCTAAGCGGATGAATACATGACACCAGGTTTCATTTGCACAATTACTGCTCAGCATTAACCCTTCTGTGGATTAGGTTGCTGCTCGGCACAACTTTTCCTGTGTGGACAGTAAATGTCATTAACCACATTTCTATAAGCGGATGAATATGTGACATTGCCCTCCTACGGCCTCCTCCATGCTCTGGACACTTCGCTGACAGACACAGCAAACCTTCTTGCCACAGCTTGCATTGATGTGCCATCCTGGATGAGCTGCACTACCTGAGCCACTTGTGTGGGTTGTAGACTCTGTCTCATGCTACCACTAGTGTGAAAGCACCACCAGCATTCAAAAGTGACCAAAACATCAGCCAGGAAGCATAGGAACTGAGAAGTGGTCTGTGGTCACCACCTGCAGAACCACTCCTTTATTGGGGGTGTCTTGCTAATTGCCTTTAATTTCCAGCTGTTGTCTATCCCATTTGCACAACAGCATGTGAAATTGATTGTCACTCAGTGTTGCTTCCTAAGTAGACAGTTTGATTTCACAGAAGTGTGATTGACTTGGAGTTACATTGTGTTGTTTAAGTGTTCCCTTTATTTTTTGAGCAGTGTATATATGACTGTGCATTTATATTTGTGTATATGAGTTCATGTGCATGTATGTATATGTGTTTATGTGTATGTATATGTATATGTATATGTATATGTGTTCGTGTGTTTATACATTTGGATATACATATTTATGTGTGGGTGTATGTATAAATCTTTTGCACTGTCTGCTTGTTTTTTTTTTCTCCCTCTCCCCCTCACTCTGATATTCAGAAAGATATTTATGCCCCTCTGCAAGAATGGTGTCTATTTTCTAACAAACCTGTGTCTTATCTGCACTCATGTCTCATATTACAACTCAACATTGAATTCTATGTGTTGTCTTGCTCAGAAATGCTTCAGACTTGAGAAAGGGAGGTTCTCCCGAAAGTTTGTCATTAATAAATTCTGTTAGTCCAAAATTCTGTTAGTCCAATATAAATAAATCTATCGAGTTATATATATTAAGCAAAAAAGGGAAAATCTGGCACTCAACCTCAATTGTAGCAATGATTCAATAGACCACAGTGGTGCACAGCGTAAGCAATATAATAGGTATAAATGAAGAGAGCACTCGATGGATTTTCAAACATAAATTAGTGTTGTATTAAGCGATCAATGTTTCGACCTGGAGTTTTTTAACAAGATGTATATAAACATAAACACAGTGTATATATTAGGTATAAAGCATAAAAAAGGTAATCACTTACCCAGTGCAGGGGTATCCCCTTAGATCCGTGCTCAGACGCTGTGTGGATCGATGGATGTGACCACGCATGCGTAAAAACGTGTGCGTGATGATGTAGTGTGTATAACTTAAAGTGACTGTGAATACATCTGGTAACCATGGTGATGTGGTGAAAAAAGAATAAGTGTGTGATATAAAGTCCATAAAAGCAGAAGGAGGATGATGTATATACACTAAAGAGTGTAAAGATGAACTAGAACCCTCCGCTCCTACCGCCCACCCAGGCTCCCCTTAAATATATAGCATGCTCCTCCAGCTGTTCAAGATTCTCACCCAATTACCTGTTCACTCCCCTAACATCTTACCAATAGCTGCTTCTCTGTTAACTCTTTCAGCCATCACCTCCAAACTTCCCCTGCTACCTTTTGTCTCAAATCCCCCTGGTATCCTTTAGATTGTAAGCTCAAGGGCCATCTAAAAGAGCTCCAATGGCTAGATATCAGCTTATGGGCAGGGCTCTCTTACCTCTTGTATTTGTTTGTGTATATTGTACGTTTCTCAACTAACTGTACAGCGCTGCGGAATCTGTGTGCGCTTTATAAATTGCAATAATAAATAAATAAACACAGCAATGTGAAACTGTAGAGTGTAATAGACCAGAGAAGTAGAAAGCCGAGATGTGGATGAAGAGAAAGAAGCAGATATGTGTGTGAGAAATAAAGTATGATGAGTGAGGAGCAAGAAAGTGTAGAGAAAAGAGATATGTAATGAAAGAGGAAGTGTGAAGAGGGAGGATAGTGATTGAAAGAGGGAGGGATAAGAAACAAGGTGCTGGTCGTGGAGAGGTGATGTGTCAATGTGAAGTGTGGGGAGTGTGGAAAGATAGAACAAAGTGAATGCAACAGTGACACAAAAACTGTGAGCAAAGCCAAAGTCCGGAAAGAGGAGAGAAACAAGAGAGTAAAGGGACATGGTCTATGTACACATTTACAACATACTTATATATGCTAAATGGCATGTCTTGTAGTTATACACACTACGTCATCACGCATATGTTTTTGCGCGGTCACATCCATCGGTCCACACAGCGTCTGAGCACGGATCTAAGGGAATACACCTGCACTAGGTCAGTGATTACCTGATTACCTTTTTTATGCTTTATACCCAATATAAGCACTGTGTTTATGTTTATACACATCTTGATAAAGACCTCCGGGTCAAAACGTTGATCGGTTTATACAACACGACTTCATGTTTGAAAATCCATCGAGTGCTCTCTTCATTTATACCTATTTTATATTTTTTTATATATATATACATATATATATATATATATATATATATACACACACACACACACTATAACTTTATTATTCGGCACATCAAATGGATTCACATTATGCAGGTTTTTTTTTTTTTTTAAACGATATGAGTTGCTGTTGCACTCTTGTCACACTTTATAAGAGTTCAATATGTGATTATGTAATCATTCCTCCCCAACCCATCATTGCTAGGCAAAATTATGCAATCTTGTTTCAGTTTAGGTTTTTTATAGTTTTTTTTCTGTGCAATTTAGTTTGCGATGTATAAATTGCACTTTGATACACTAATACAAAAAAAAGAGGAGGTGGAGCAGCGCTAGATAACAAAATACAAAGGCAGCACCCTTGAAAAAGGGAAATTCTCTCCAAAAACTCTTATGACAAAAGAGAAAAGAAAAAAGAGAAAGGAGGGTGTGCCAGGGATTAGTCAGATATGATATTATACAATGCAAAATAAAATACTTAACCCCTTAACGCCGTTAGGGCGTACTATGCTGCCCTACATTTAGTGAGCCTAAATGCCGTTAGGGCGGCATAGTACGCCCAAAAGATCTTGCACTGCGCGGCCGCCATTTACTTACCTAGACCGGCGATCCACCTTCGATCCAGGTCTGGGGGGACTGCCTCACGCCCCTTCTTCCTTTGCGGCCCTCCAGGGCCATGTTTTCACGACGACATGGCAAATCACATGGCCGCAAAGCAGTCTATGAGACTGCCTGCAGGGGGACTGCCAGAATGTTCAGGCAGTCCCCCTAGTGCCTAAAATAAAAATAAAAAAGTTACAATCATACGTTACCATGATATATTACACATGCATTGTACATGTGTAATATATTATAAGTTAATTAAAACACCTGATTAGCATATTATGCATATATAATACTCATATAATTTAATTCTTACTGTATTTTGGTATTCATTTGTATATTAATACCAAAATACACTTAGAATTAAATTATATATGAATTGTATATGTATAATATGCTAATCAGATGTTTTAAAAACATATAATATATTATACATATATTAAAAAATATACATAAAATAAAAATTTTAAAACATTATGTCATAAGCGTATCTTGATATAATATATATATATATATATATATAAATAAAAACACAGACATACTTGGCACTCACCCTTACAATATATAGGCACTGCTTGCCTTGTTACAATCCCACATTAACATGTAGATTTATCAAAGAAGGGTGCACTCAAAGGTCTCGTCCGTGTGTAAAAAAATATTGTGGTTTATTTCCAAAGATTTTACATTTGCAAAAAAAATGCTGATCGAGCATTTTTTTACAAATGTAAAAATTTTGAAAATAAACCACAATATTTTTTTACACACAGCAGGGACCTATGAATGTACCCTTCCTTGATATATATATATCGTGACAGAGTGTTGGGGATGGTGGTCAGGGGGGTATATCTGGGACCCAGACTTGCGCTGCCACTATCCTGACATGTGGGTTAGCACATGCTGCCCCAGGGAAAGTTAGGTTTAAATTTAGTTTTTTTTTTCTTTGTTGTTACTTGGGTCCCTGGGGTGGAGTATTCGGGTGGGACGATTCTCCACCCCACTGTCAGAGTGGCTGTGCATGAGTCCAGTAAAGGTTTTCTGAGGAGTTCTGGCTCACTGCCTAATGAGTTTCTTAGCCTTACCTGTAGAGGCTGTGAGCAGCTTTATAACTGCTCTTAAAGCAGGGTGAAGAGATGAAGTGTTTTTGTGGAGAAAGAAAGTTTTCTACTATTTGTAAGCATTTCTGCTTTGTATATCCTGTTGTATCCTGATGTACCTGGCAACTTATTACCAACAGAAAATAAACAGGCCATAAGCCTTTTAAACTGGACTTTGTCTTGACCTGGCTTCCTTACCCTAGAGGGCTGCACAGTTGCCAAAAGATCCCGGACAAACACACATGGAAGTAAGTTTATCACAATATATATATTCAATGTGTATATTTATCTACTATATTTAAATAATTAATTAATTGTATTAATTATAATTCAAGGGACCTGCCTGACAACCCAGGCAGAATGTCCATTGAATTTAATTTGCATGCCCTATTTAATCCTGTAACTTTCCAAAACACCATTAAACCTCTACATCATGAGTACTTCTGTATTTGTGAGACATCGCTGAAAACAAATATGTGTCATTTATTGCAGTAAAAACTAACAGTATTCTGAAATTAACAGTTAAAATGCCATGCAAAACTTGAAAAATAACGAAATTTGTTCAGTTTTATTCATATTAAATTTTTTCATATATAAATATTTGATAGAAAATGAAAGCCCTGTTTCTCCTGAACATAATGATATATAATATGTGTGGGCGTACTTTATATGAAAGAGTTGAATGAACAGACATATAGCTTAAATTCCAGGTTTTGTTATCGTTTTGTTTTGATCACAACTTGTACAACTGACTCAGTGCTTAAGGGGTTAAAAACACAATTTATAATAAAACAGGTGCTCAAAGGGGAATAAGCAGCAGTCCCAAAAAATACAAGTCTTAAAGGGTGAATGAGGATTCTTAATGGTATCTTCTTTCTTGGGCTAGTAAGTCACCAAGGGCACTCAGGATCATAAATGGAAAAAGAAAAAACTTAAATAGTGTAATAAGTCCGTAAAAATTATAAAAGAGTAAAATAATTTAATCTACTCACATGTTCTAGAGCTTTAGCCAGCTCTGGTGTATTGCACAGCAGTGGTATTGATCCCCCACTTACTGGATATCATGGAAGGTAGAGATTGTTGTTACCAGATGAGTGCTGGACCGGAAACAGAAATAAG
>OW240916.1:145585528-145612977 GCA_933207985.1 Pelobates cultripes | reverse complement strand
GTATCCACTGTGAGCCTGACACACCGGCTTTAAGGACACTGACTGCTATTCAATCTATAACAGTGAAAAAAGTTTTTTGTTTTTAAATGCAAGCTATTGTGACACCAGATATGAGTGGTGGCACTGACTGGGCAAATGGGCACAGTATCCACTGTGAGCCTGACACAGAACCTGGCAGCAGTGGCAGACAACTAACTGGTATTCAATCTATAACAGTGAAAAAAGTTTTTTGTTTTTAAATGCAAGCTATTGTGACACCAGTGAGTGAGTAGTGGCACTGGGCACAGTATCCACTGTGAGCCTGACACACCCGCTTTAAGGACACTGACTGCTATTCAATCTATAACACTGAAAAAAGTTTTTTGTTTTTAAATGCAAGCTATTGTGACACCAGATATGAGTGGTGGCACTGACTGGGCAAATGGGCACAGTATCCACTGTGAGCCTGACACAGAACCTGGCAGCAGTGGCAGACAACTAACTGGTATTCAATCTATAACAGTGAAAAAAGTTTTTTGTTTTTAAATGCAAGCTATTGTGACACCAGTGAGTGAGTGGTGGCACTGGGCACAGTATCCACTGTGAGCCTGACACACCCGCTTTGAGACAGCTAACTGCTATTCAATCTATAACAGTGAAAAAAGTTTTTTGTTTTTAAATGCAAGCTATTGTGACACCAGTGCAGGTGGTGGCACCTGAGCTGGAACAAATGGGCGCGAGTATCCCCTGTGAGCCTGACACGAAGCTGGCAGCAGTGGTAGACAACTAACTGCTTTTCAATCTATAACAGTGAAAAACGTTTTTTGTTTTTAAATGCAAGCTATTGTGACACCAGTGAGTGAGTGGTGGCACTGGGCACTGTATCCACTGTGAGCCTGACACACCCGCTTTAAGGACACTGACTGCTATTCAATCTATAACAGTGAAAAAAGTTTTTTTTTTTTTTAAATGCAAGCTATTGTGACACCAGTGAGTGAGTGGTGGCACTGGGCACAGTATCCACTGTGAGCCTTACACACCCGCTTTAAGGACACTGACTGCTATTCAATCTATAAAAGTGAAAAAAGTTTTTTGTTTTTAAATGCAAGCTATTGTGACACCAGTGAGTGAGTGGTGGCACTGGGCACAGTATCCACTGTGAGCCTGACACACCCGCTTTAAGGACACTGACTGCTATTCAATCTATAACAGTGAAAAAAGTTTTTTGTTTTTAAATACAAGCTATTGTGACACCAGATATGAGTGGTGGCACTGACTGGGCAAATGGGCACAGTATCCACTGTGAGCCTGACACAGAAGCTGGCAGCAGTGGCAGACAACTAACTGGTATTCAATCTATAACAGTGAAAAAAGTTTTTTGTTTTTAAATGTAAGCTATTGTGACACCAGTGAGTGAGTGGTGGCACTGGGCACAGTATCCACTGTGAGCCTGACACACCCGCTTTAAGGACACTGACTGCTATTCAATCTATAACAGTGAAAAAAGTTTTTTGTTTTTAAATGCAAGCTATTGTGACACCAGTGAGTGAATGGTGGCACTGACTGGGCAAATGGCACTATCCACTGTGAGCCTGACACAGAAGCTGGCAGCAGTGGCAGACAACTAACTGCTATTCAATCTATAACAGTGAAAAAAGTTTTTTTGTTTTTAAATGCAAGCTATTGTGACACCAGTGAGTGAGTGGTGGCACTGGGCACAGTATCCACTGTGAGCCTGACACAGAAGCTGGCAGCAGTTGCAGACAACTAACTTACTTTACAAAGAAAAAAAAATGTTCTAGCACTAAAAAGGGCTTTTTGGGGTGCTGTCCTTACAGCAGAGATCAGATGAATCCTTCAGGACTGTAGTGTACACTGTATACCCTAACCTAGCTATGCATTTCCCTATCTAATCAACAGCAGCTACACTTTCCCTCCTCTCACTAAGCATGCAGCTTGAGAATGAATCTAAAATGGATGCTGTCCAGTAGGTGGGAGGGTCTGCTAGGGAGGGTGTGCTGCTAATTGGCTGTAATGTGTCTGTTGACTGTGAGGTGCAGGGTCAAAGTTTACTCAATGATTACGAATAGGGGCCGGATCGAACCGCGCATGCGTTCGCCATCCGCGGCGGACGCGAACACGCTATGTTCGCCAGGAACTGTTCGCCAGCGAACCGTTCGGTGCATCACTACAGGACATATGTGGAAATGTGAAGTTTATTCTGCACAGTCTTGAATGTTGTGAACAAATCTGTTGACCTAATGTTAATAGGAACTACAAAAACAGGGAAAAGTAAACAGAGGGGTTAATTCTGCTTGGTTCTACCATGTCTTTCAAATGGTTCTAGTACTACACCTTTGACCAAAACCAGTGTCCCGAGAGCAGAGTATAAAGCTTCAATTAATATAAGGAATGTTCAAAGAGTGACATTCCACAGGACGTCAACCACTCATGTAGAATTTTCATAGGCCTCTAAATTGTAAATAGTTCTTTTAAGCATGGTTATCATTGACCTATTGCTCCTATAACATTTTGTAATTGTCTAATTTATTATTAATTTTCCTCCCCACCTCCTCCCCCCCCCCCCAACGTTATTGTAAAGCACTGCAAAATATGTTGGCATTATATAAATGTTAGTAATAATAATAATTAACTCTAACTGGTCGGGTGAATTCAATTTAGCATTAGAGGTTGGAGGTAATTAGTAAAAACCTTTTGTCATAAGTCCATGTTAGGTAATGAAATTTGGGTGAAACTTTTGTGGAGCAAGAGATTTTTCCTACTTGGACAACACAGATATTTTGGTGGAATAAGTCAACATTTTGAATATTTTTACAATACAGATTTCAGTAGCTCTCCGGATGAGGTAATTAATTGTACTTAATTAACTGATTAAATGGCCACTAAAGCTACCTCCTTTTAAGTGGTGGCTTTTAAGAGGGATATTAAATATAAAAATGTGGTTATTTTATTTTTAAGTTCAGTGGAGATGAATATGGTCTGGACTATACTTGTACAAGATTTAAAGAAAACAAAAGCAGAGAACAAAATTGTGTGATCAGATCAACCCCAACCTCGAGCTCCTTTCAACTGCTGATGCAAATATAAAATAAAATGAACAGTCAACCATAGTTGTCACTGCATATATGTGCCTTATTCAGTCACCAAAATAAGATGAATGGGGTTGTTCATTTTATCGCACAGCTTTGTATTCCTTGCATTATAGTATCCCTTTATCCCTATATATTAGTAGAATGAAAACCCATTTTTTATTCTTGGTTTTATTTTAATTTCCATAACTGTTCCTGGAAATATTCCACTACTCACATATTGTTCTTCTTTAATTGTTGCAAATTTTTTATCCTTGCTTTCACAACACTTTTACGTTCTATAATTTTATTTGATCTTGTTTCACTTTTTGTCTCTTTTAATTATAAAAAAATATACTGCAAAACATTAAAAACTGTTAAAAGATAATAAATCAAGTATAAGTGTAGCTGACATTTAGCCATCTTAATATTCAAGCAACCATTATTGCATGCTCATTTAGTATTTATTCCTTGATCATCTCCTTTGTATTCTTCTCTAACATCACAGAAATACCTTTTCAATCTTGTGAAAATGAAGATGCAATGAATCCCTGCTAAGAAATTTCTGAAAGGTCAGATACACAATGGTTATTAATCATTTTGTAATATTTCAGATATGTCATTATAACTTACATTTTAGTTTCATAGCAGTCATTTTTACACATTATAGCCTTCACTATTTAAAAATAAATAAATCATAATTTGTATTTACTAAAAAGACCTTGGTTTAATCTATGAATTAAACATTTCAATTTGTAAAAAAACATAACAGAGAATATCTGGTTTTAGACAATTAAAATAGTGCTATTTACTCAAAAACAAACACAATTATAATACCAGTTAAATTATCAACAACAAAAAATATATCTAAAATAGGCCTCAATTTAATATTGTTGTTTACTCTTTTTAAATAATTGATATTTTTTTATAAACTAAATTTTTTCAAAATATTAAAATATTAAAAATCGTATCTAAAAAGATATCAATATATAAAAAAATTAATATTAAAATATTTTTCACAATTTTAGATCATTTTAAAAGTTAATCTAAAAATATTAAATCATCTAAAAAGTTTATTAATAAAGATTAAATGGAGACCATAGATGACGCATATGTTCAAGTAACCCTGTACCCATTGAAGGTGCAGGGTGTGTATAATATAAGTGTATTATGTATTTATTGTTAATTGTTTATGTGCTCTCCTGTCCTCGCTACCAACTAGGAGGATTTGGCTATGGAGCCTGTATAGCCTGTTGGTTGCAGCAACAGCTATATGCACTACCTCAATAGCAAGGCTTGCTAATTTGCATATTCAAGTAGATTTGCATATTGCTATTTCTGCAGGCTGGATAGATATTTTGTGTTAATTAATATCTTCCCCACCCACTTTTAAATATGTAATTGTGTTATAATAAGTTGCTGTATGTTGTCTGCTATGATTTGGTTATTTGTATTTTATTTAAGTTGTCACAGCAATCTACATGTAATAAGTCTATGGGCTACATCCGAGAAAAAAAAAAAAGTTTTGTATGTCAGTTCTTGTGTCCTGTGTGGATTTGAAGGGATCCCAGTGACAGAGTCTTCGGATCTGTTTGCAGGTTGCCAGATCCCTTTAGCCCTGGGATAATGCAAAAGAGCTATAACATTGCAGGCAGATGTGGATACCTGCAGAGGAAGAGGCAGAGGGGACTATACCTGCCTGGAAGCAGGGTTGCAGTGTATGAGGCAGAGGGAATGATACCTAACTGGAAAGAGAGCTGCAGCCTGGTCGGGTGGAAAACCTCCAGAAGGAATCCAGTCAAACATTCCAGGGTCCCTGCAAGCGGCTAGGAAGCGGACTGGGCGGAGGTACTCGGTCGGAATACAGGAGCTTCGTCTCATATACTTTTGCTATATTTTAGGAATGTTGGTTGAAAAATTAGATTATATTAGTTCAAGGTGAGTACATGAATGTACAGCGTGATGGTGCTATATAAATAATAAATTAATAATAATAACATAATAATAATAATGAAGCTATCCAGCTATCTCACTTAGAGGAAAACAATATATTTCATCTCTACTTCAAAGTAAGTTAGCATGAGTCATCTTAACTTAAACCTTACAACTACATAATGCTCACTAGCTGTATCTATGATTTGAAAACAATTATGCCAATCTAAATGTGGAAATTTAGTAATGCTATATGGTTATACTGTAATGTATCATCACTTTTTTAATGTACCCTTCATTTTTTTGTATCCCAAACTAATGGCATATACATGGAATAATGAAACACAATCTGTAGCTAGCAAAGTAATATATGACAAAATTGCAATTTTGTACATATGATTTTGGTCAGTAATGTAAAAACATTTAACAAGTTTAAAATATACTCAATTTACAGTTACATTTTTTTCTGTATTCTTAATAGAATCTGAAGATTAAAAAATCACTTAAATAACTTTAAATAACTTTTTTTTTTTTCCTGACAGTCACACTTTTGAGGAAGTGGACTAGATTGCTGAGCAATGATGCATATTGGGAAAGGAGAGGGAGAAGCTGATGGCTGCCTAACAATAATAGGAGAGGGAGGTTTTGATAGTGCCTAGTGATTATTGAAAAGGAGGAGATTAGAGCCTAAAGGTAATGAAAGGGAAGTCTGATGAGATGATGGGAGAGGAAGATGCTAATAGCTAATGATGGTGATGGGAGAGGAAAGGGTGCTAGAGTGAGTAATGTGCAGGTTTTTTTTACAGTTCTTCATAACTGACTTTAGTTCATTATAAGGTTTAACATCAATATGGCTTATTTCCCTGACCACAAATTGGAAGGCAGAGCCTGGAGTTGTGGGAGGGTTTGATCCAGCCTATATATACTCAAACCTACCTCTATACTGGGCTGACGTTGGCTGGTCACCCCACCCACCACTCCCTCTATTCAGTTATATCTTGGTGGGCCCTCTTTATTTACAGGCCCGCCCGAATATCAGTTTCAGCACACCACAACCAACTTTAGTTCATTATAAGGTCTAACATCAATACGGCTTATTTCCTTGACCACAAATAAATATATATATTTGGTTTTTCAAAGGACAAATAAGGTTTGTATTTGATTATATATTACATGATATGCCCTATATTTTAATTGCAGAGTATGGTTTAAAAATGTTATCCATGCATTATTCCCATAATGCACCATTTTATTGATACTTTGCAATTAGCTCTTGAACATGTTTTAGATTAGTGAGAGTTACACTTCCAGGCACCAGCTGCTATTTTAAGCTGTTGCAATTGATTCAAACTTCTCCTAATCATGGGAAATGAAAAGACAGAAATATTAGCATTACTTATTTGCTTGTAACAGGATTTCAGGCACTGTTGTCATTTCAGTGATAGTTGAAACTGAGGTGAGACTTGCAAATCTTGGAAATTTACCC
Source organism: Pelobates cultripes (assembly GCA_933207985.1). Classification (NCBI taxonomy): domain Eukaryota; kingdom Metazoa; phylum Chordata; class Amphibia; order Anura; family Pelobatidae; genus Pelobates; species Pelobates cultripes. The sequence goes on along the minus strand of OW240916.1, from coordinate 145,606,491 downwards.
AAAACGGATAGCATGCCAGTAAGTATCCAGTAGTCAAGCAACATACATCAAGCAGCAACTTATTATACATAGATCACCATCTATTTTCCAACAAAAAGTGATTAAGAGAAATCTAGTTTAAGAATCTGATCTATTATATCACCGAAAACAAATCAGGAGAGATAAAGACATGTATTGTTCCACATACCTATTAGTATATCAAAAAAAGGACAGGTCAACAAACTCAAATTCACATAAAAATGAAAGAAAAAAAAGTTACATGTGCTCTCTCTCAAATCCCTATGTATATTTAAACAAATGGAGGTTATTTAGTTACTCCAATGGCCATTGGAGGCAATGCCCACGTCTAGGTATACCCCCTCAGGTGGGTCCTACACTAACCATTCACCTTGCTTCCTTGAGCTTCTGGCAAAGATATCTCTAATGAGACAGAGAGGGGTATTTGTTAAATCCACCTCTACATACTTATAAACCCTTAATAGGGAACACATGGGATATGCGGTAGCATTGTAACATAGCTGTGTGATACAAAAGTGAATCACAATACAAAAAAACAAGTCCTGTGTTCCCTATTAAGCATTAATAAGTATGTAGGGGTGTATATAAAAAAAAAATCCCCTCTCTGTCTCATTAGAGATATCTTTGCCAGAAGCTCAAGGAAGCAAGGTGAAAGGTCAGTGTAGGACCCACCTGAGAGGGTTTGCCTTGACGTTGGCAGGCAGGCATTCCATCCAATGGCCACTGGAGTAACTAAATGACCTCCATTTGTTTAAATATACATAGAGATTTAGGAGAGAGTGCAGGTAACTTTTTCTTTGGTTTTTACTATATGTATTGGGGCTGATGTGTACTGTGGTCGTTGTTGCCACCCAGGAGTGATGGGAGTGAGCACAGGACTTGTTTTTTTGTATTTGAATTCAGTTTTTGTATCACACAGCTATGTTACAATGCTTCCGCCCAACCCATGTGTTCCCTATTAAGGGTTAATAAGTATATAGGGGTGTATATAAAAAAATACTCCTCCCTGTCTCATTAGAGATATCTTTGCCAGTGGCTCAAGGAAGCAAGGTGAACGGTCAGTGTAGGACCCACCTGAGGGGGTATACCTAGACGTGGGCATTGCCTCCAATGGCCATTGGAGTAACTAAATAACCTCCATTTGTTTAAATATACATAGGGATTTGGGAGCATAAGTACCTTTTTTTTCTTTGGATTTTACTGTATTGTATTGGGGCTGATGTGTACAATGGTGGTTGCTGCCACCCAAGAGTAGTGGGAGTTTGAGCGCAGGAATTGGGGGTTTTTTTGTATTTGGATTTACATAAAAATGAAAACAAGATAAAGCACTCACTTGGCCCACGACTATACACAATATTGGAAACACGCAGCAACATTTCATCCCACTCACTGGCTTTTCTTAGGTCTGACAGAGAAGTATATCAATGATCAAGTTAGATCACATCATGCAAACAAAACATATGTCTCAGATACAACAACATATTACAATAGAAGTCCAAGAATACAAATTACAAGTACTCGAGTCAATAAATACAATAAATATCACCTACATGTAAACAAGGCTACCTATCATAGAGATCACACTCTCTCTGATCAAAGACCCAGATTTTCACATGACCCACAAGTACAAATAAGAGAATATAAAGACACCTCTCCAAAACCACAAAGAAAAAGATATTAGTACAAATATTCTGAATACCAAAATCAACCCAAGTCACCAGTCATGCACTATAACAAAAACCGGTATCAATAATTATCAATTGATTCTGAAGGCGATATGGATTACAATTTTTTAGAGATAAGAACCAATCCAAATACAATTTCACCACTTCTTCATCCACCAAAAGCAAGAAAAATGGAATTTAAGGCTAGAGGAAGAATAAGTGGTAGAAGAGAACAAAAGAGAAAGACTAGAATAACTACAACAAATAAATAAGAAAAAGAATTAGGTATTTTTAACCTTTCCCAAAAATCTCTAACTTCCGCCCAAGTAGCCGTTTTAAGTAAATGTCTTAAATTTGCCTCTGCTTATCCCTTCAAACCCTTCTAATATTTCCTGGATATTAACAAATTTACCAGGAAAGCTACTCTAAAAAGTTTTTTTATCAATAAAGACTCACCCGCTAGTACTTCAATGCAACCCAGTAACCAAGTCACTGTACCCAATTTTTTTTACCACCGATTTAAAATAAAACTTCAAATTTTATCCTTCTAGTTTTAAATCCGGCCTAATAAAAATCTTTGAAAAACTTGTTTTAAATAGAAACATAGAAACATAGAAACATAGAATGTGACGGCAGATAAGAACCATTCGGCCCATCTAGTCTGCCCAATTTTCTAAATACTTTCATTAGTCCCTAGCCTTATCTTATAGTTAGGATAGCCTTATGCCTATCCCACGCATGCTTAAACTCCTTTACTGTGTTAACCTCTACCACTTCAGCTGGAAGGCTATTCCATGCATCCACTACCCTCTCAGTAAAGTAATACTTCCTGATATTATTTTTAAACCTTTGTCCCTCTAATTTAAGACTATGTCCTCTTGTTGTGGTAGTTTTTCTTCTTTTAAATATAGTCTCCTCCTTTACTGTGTTGATTCCCTTTATATATTTAAATGTTTCTATCATATCCCCCCTGTCTCGTCTTTCCTCCAAGCTATACATGTTAAGATCCTTTAACCTTTCCTGGTAAGTTTTATCCCGCAATCCATGAACCAGTTTAGTAGCCCTTCTCTGAACCCTCTCTAAGGTATCAATATCCTTCTGAAGATACGGTCTCCAGTACTGTGTACAATACTCCAAGTGAGGTCTCACCAGTGTTCTGTACAATGGCATGAGCACTTCCCTCTTTCTACTGCTAATACCTCTCCCTATACAACCAAGCAATGATTTTAATAAAATAAATAAACAAAAATTAGACTGCTTTAACCTCAGTCACCATGAAAAATCAGCTCTTAAACAACTCCAAGAAGACAAAGATATTGTTATTAAATCAGCAGATAAAGGAGGAGGTCTGGTCTAGTTATACTCTCAAAGAAATGTACATTGAAGAAGCCCTCAGACAACTTAATAATCGCAACACCTATGATAAATTAAGCTCTGACCCTACCCAAGAACTTAAAGAAGTTTTAACTCAATTTTTAAATAAAGGTAGGAATCTTAACATACTTAGTAAACAAGAATATGACTATCTAAATGTTCTATATCGAAAAATACCAGTAATTTATTTTCTACCGAAAAATTATAAAAACTAGACAAAACCTGTGGACCGTCCAATTGTATCTGGGATCAATTAATTTTATGTCAGAATATTTAGACATTTTATTACAACCCGCAGTTAAGACTATGCCATCCTACCTAAAAGACTCCATGTCCCTTATTTTATATGGCACCCTAACTATATCTTGGTGACTTGTGAAATACAATCTCTCTATTTCATCATCCCATATCATATATGTTGTGATGCAGTCACCAGGATATTAAGAGAAGAAAAAAGAATTCCAGACTTACAAATTGATTTTATTAAGGAAGGGGTAGAGATTATTTTAAATCACAACTATTTTTGGTTTTTAGATTGTTTTTATCTCCAAAATCAAGGAAACGCTATGGAGACTAGGTTTGCCCCAAGCTATGCAAATTTATTCATGTCAGATTGGGAATAATCAGCTGTTTGGGCCAATCATGCTTGAAGGGCAAACCTAGTCTCCTATTTTCGTTATATTGATGACTTATTTTTTATATGGGACTGTTCAGAAGAATCACTATCACTAGTTAACTATCAGAATATTCCTTAAAAAAGTTTGCACTAATACAGTGATAGACCAGACAAGCTGTCACTATAAACCTTGGCTCGATAGTGCCCCAAATAAGCAGTTTCTGCGGCTAAGAAGAACTTGTTCTAAACTAGAGGATTTCGAACAACAGTCCTCTATGTTAAAAGATACATTTGTAGAAAAAATAAAAACTATCTGGCGAATGACTTGAATACCATTATTGATTAAATTAAAATACAAAATAGAAATCTATTCACAAACTGGACTGTACATAGGACACAAGGTCATGTGTTTAGACTGGAAGAAAGAAGATTTCGTCTAAGGCAAAGAAAAGTTTTTTTTTACTGTAAGACCAATAAAGGATGTGGAATTCTCTGCCTGAACAAGTGTTTTTATCAGAGTCTACACAAATGTTCAAATAGCAACTAGATGCATACTTGCAAAAACAGAATATTCAAGGATATAATTTTTCAATGTAGGGTAATAGCTTCTTGATCCAAAGATTAATCTGACTGCCATTCTGGGGTTAAGAAGGAATTTTTTTCCTAGTCTGTTGCAAAATTGGAAGTGCTTCATACTGGGTTTTTTTGCCTTCTTTTGGATCAACAGCAAAAAACAAATGTAAGGAAGACTAAACTTGGATGCAAGTCTCTTTTCAGCTAATGTATATGTAACTATGTATGATCTCTTGGTCTATAAAGAAAAAATAAAGATTCTCCTTTCCCATTTATCTTTTAATAATAAAAGCAAAGACATTAAAAAATGTGTAATAAACATTTTGCATCAAGACGATATAATAAGTACAATTATTCCCAATAAACTAGATATAATCTTTAGAGGAGCTCCAAATTTTAAATCAATTTTAACCAGCAATTTTATCAAATCCGATCATAAGAAAATATCCACCCTGTCTGACATGAAAGGTTTTTTCAGATGTAAAAAATGTATTGTGTGTAAGACATAGGTCAAAATAAATCTAACATATAACATTACAAAACAAATTTATAAGATTAATGACTTTATAACCTGCAACACCAAAAATGTTATATACATGCTGAGTGCCCTTGTGGACTCCAGTATGTAGATATGACATCCAGAAGTCTTAAAACCAGGCTAGCAGAACATCGACATCTCCAGGGGATATGAAAATCATATGGTTTCTAAACATTTCTGTATACACCAGAATGACCCTACACATTTAAAATTCATGAGAATACAGAATTGTAAAATTCCCTGGAGAGGAGGCAATATAAAAAATATTTTAGGTAGAAAAGAGATGGAGTGGGTCTTTAATTTAAAAACATTAATTCCAGATGGTTTAAATGCTGAAGTTTTACACGTCTTAAACATGTTTTAGATTTTAAATTCTTACTGCCTGTTTTATTATGTTCACTTACCTTGACCCCTTTTATCTTTATTTTTACCTTTGTCTTTTTATATTTCCCTATACTAGCATTCCATTTCCTTCCCAATATGGCCACTTACTTATGGCAATTTTCCCCACTCCCTTTTGCCCTTCCCAATATGGCCACCGCATAGCGATCACATGTATAACATTAGCCCACATCAGTTTTCCCCTCCTATCCCCTCCCCTCTCCGTTCTGTTATCTTGCCTGTCCCTGGCTCTGCCCCCTCAATTAGGGATTGGTCGGCACCAGTGTGACCTCTCCTTACCCTCTTCCTCCTCTTACTACAAAGCCTGCCTTTGTCTCCGCCCTCCCCTACTTGGGAATTGGTCAATGCCGGCGCGGCCCTTCTCTCTCAGTCCCTACACTCCCAAACAGTCCAGTTTTTACTCCCACTTCATCACCACTGGCCGTTAGTAATACGGCTGCACCCCTTCATCCTGAAACGACACTTTCCACAATACTCTATACCTCTTAGTAATTTTTTTATCTTTCCAACACTCATTTTTTTTATTATTTTAATGTTAGATCATCTTTTTATTCACATAACTTGATTGTAATACTCTTTATTGATTGTTTTATAACCAGTTAATGTGGTAATGATTCCAACCATTCCAACCACATGACCTATGATGTCATTTACCCTCCAAATTGAATTTTACTATGCTTTAACCATATATAAACTAGTGAATGCCAGGTATTTGCTTGATAAGCACTTAATAAAGTCCTGCTTGGGAGAAACGTGTTGTGGATTACTATTTGCTCGTTTTCATTTGTAATTAAAGTCTATTGGCTATTTTAACCTCATACTGTGCCATAAACCTTTATTTATTTAATTTTTTTATTTTTATCATCATTTTCTATTACCTGGCATCCTGTTTTTATTTCTCCATTGAGAACCTCACCAAGAATCCCAGATGGGAATTATACCATCTACACTGTATTAACTGAGCAGTGTTACCTGCTCAGGAATATGTAAGTACGTTTTACCTAGCATTACTCCTGGTATTTTTAATTTACACAGTAAGCACTATTGTTGCTGTCTTATTTCTGTTTCCGGTCCAGCACTCATCCGGTAACAACAATCTCTACCTTCCATGATATCCAGTAAGTGGGGGATCAATACCACTGCTGTGCAATACACCAGAGCTGGCTAAAGCTCTAGAACATGTGAGTAGATTAAATTATTTTACTCTTTTATAATTTTTACGGACTTATTACACTATTTAAGTTTTTTCTTTTTCCATTTATGATCCTGAGTGCCCTTGGTGACTTACTAGCCCAAGAAAGAAGATACCATTAAGAATCCTCATTCACCCTTTAAGACTTGTATTTTTTGGGACTGCTGCTTATTCCCCTTTGAGCACCTGTTTTATTATAAATTGTGTTTTTAACCCCTTAAGCACTGAGTCAGTTGTACAAGTTGTGATCAAAACAAAACGATAACAAAACCTGGAATTTAAGCTATATGTCTGTTCATTCAACTCTTTCATATAAAGTACGCCCACACATATTATATATCATTATGTTCAGGAGAAACAGGGCTTTCATTTTCTATCAAATATTTATATATGAAAAAATTTAATATGAATAAAACTGAACAAATTTCGTTATTTTTCAAGTTTTGCATGGCATTTTAACTGTTAATTTCAGAATACTGTTAGTTTTTACTGCAATAAATGACACATATTTGTTTTCAGCGATGTCTCACAAATACAGAAGTACTCATGATGTAGAGGTTTAATGGTGTTTTGGAAAGTTACAGGATTAAATAGGGCATGCAAATTAAATTCAATGGACATTCTGCCTGGGTTGTCAGGCAGGTCCCTTGAATTATAATTAATACAATTAATTAATTATTTAAATATAGTAGATAAATATACACATTGAATATATATATTGTGATAAACTTACTTCCATGTGTGTTTGTCCGGGATCTTTTGGCAACTGTGCAGCCCTCTAGGGTAAGGAAGCCAGGTCAAGACAAAGTCCAGTTTAAAAGGCTTATGGCCTGTTTATTTTCTGTTGGTAATAAGTTGCCAGGTACATCAGGATACAACAGGATATACAAAGCAGAAATGCTTACAAATAGTAGAAAACTTTCTTTCTCCACAAAAACACTTCATCTCTTCACCCTGCTTTAAGAGCAGTTATAAAGCTGCTCACAGCCTCTACAGGTAAGGCTAAGAAACTCATTAGGCAGTGAGCCAGAACTCCTCAGAAAACCTTTACTGGACTCATGCACAGCCACTCTGACAGTGGGGTGGAGAATCGTCCCACCCGAATACTCCACCCCAGGGACCCAAGTAACAACAAAGAAAAAAAAAAACTAAATTTAAACCTAACTTTCCCTGGGGCAGCATGTGCTAACCCACATGTCAGGATAGTGGCAGCGCAAGTCTGGGTCCCAGATATACCCCCCTGACCACCATCCCCAACACTCTGTCACGATATATATATATCAAGGAAGGGTACATTCATAGGTCCCTGCTGTGTGTAAAAAAATATTGTGGTTTATTTTCAAAATTTTTACATTTGTAAAAAAATGCTCGATCAGCATTTTTTTTGCAAATGTAAAATCTTTGGAAATAAACCACAATATTTTTTTACACACGGACGAGACCTTTGAGTGCACCCTTCTTTGATAAATCTACATGTTAATGTGGGATTGTAACAAGGCAAGCAGTGCCTATATATTGTAAGGGTGAGTGCCAAGTATGTCTGTGTTTTTATTTATATATATATATATATATATATTATATCAAGATACGCTTATGACATAATGTTTTAAAATTTTTATTTTATGTATATTTTTTAATATATGTATAATATATTATATGTTTTTAAAACATCTGATTAGCATATTATACATATACAATTCATATATAATTTAATTCTAAGTGTATTTTGGTATTAATATACAAATGAATACCAAAATACAGTAAGAATTAAATTATATGAGTATTATATATGCATAATATGCTAATCAGGTGTTTTAATTAACTTATAATATATTACACATGTACAATGCATGTGTAATATATCATGGTAACGTATGATTGTAACTTTTTTATTTTTATTTTAGGCACTAGGGGGACTGCCTGAACATTCTGGCAGTCCCCCTGCAGGCAGTCTCATAGACTGCTTTGCGGCCATGTGATTTGCCATGTCGTCGTGAAAACATGGCCCTGGAGGGCCGCAAAGGAAGAAGGGGCGTGAGGCAGTCCCCCCAGACCTGGATCGAAGGTGGATCGCCGGTCTAGGTAAGTAAATGGCGGCCGCGCAGTGCAAGATCTTTTGGGCGTACTATGCCGCCCTAACGGCATTTAGGCTCACTAAATGTAGGGCAGCATAGTACGCCCTAACGGCGTTAAGGGGTTAAGTATTTTATTTTGCATTGTATAATATCATATCTGACTAATCCCTGGCACACCCTCCTTTCTCTTTTTTCTTTTCTCTTTTGTCATAAGAGTTTTTGGAGAGAATTTCCCTTTTTCAAGGGTGCTGCCTTTGTATTTTGTTATCTAGCGCTGCTCCACCTCCTCTTTTTTTTGTATTAGTGTATCAAAGTGCAATTTATACATCGCAAACTAAATTGCACAGAAAAAAAACTATAAAAAACCTAAACTGAAACAAGATTGCATAATTTTGCCTAGCAATGATGGGTTGGGGAGGAATGATTACATAATCACATATTGAACTCTTATAAAGTGTGACAAGAGTGCAACAGCAACTCATATCGTTTAAAAAAAAAAAAAAACCTGCATAATGTGAATCCATTTGATGTGCCGAATAATAAAGTTATAGTGTGTGTGTGTGTGTGTATATATATATATATATATATATATATATATATATAAAAATATAAAATAGGTATAAATGAAGAGAGCACTCGATGGATTTTCAAACATGAAGTCGTGTTGTATAAACCGATCAACGTTTTGACCCGGAGGTCTTTATCAAGATGTGTATAAACATAAACACAGTGCTTATATTGGGTATAAAGCATAAAAAAGGTAATCAGGTAATCACTGACCTAGTGCAGGTGTATTCCCTTAGATCCGTGCTCAGACGCTGTGTGGACCGATGGATGTGACCGCGCAAAAACATATGCGTGATGACGTAGTGTGTATAACTACAAGACATGCCATTTAGCATATATAAGTATGTTGTAAATGTGTACATAGACCATGTCCCTTTACTCTCTTGTTTCTCTCCTCTTTCCGGACTTTGGCTTTGCTCACAGTTTTTGTGTCACTGTTGCATTCACTTTGTTCTATCTTTCCACACTCCCCACACTTCACATTGACACATCACCTCTCCACGACCAGCACCTTGTTTCTTATCCCTCCCTCTTTCAATCACTATCCTCCCTCTTCACACTTCCTCTTTCATTACATATCTCTTTTCTCTACACTTTCTTGCTCCTCACTCATCATACTTTATTTCTCACACACATATCTGCTTCTTTCTCTTCATCCACATCTCGGCTTTCTACTTCTCTGGTCTATTACACTCTACAGTTTCACATTGCTGTGTTTATTTATTTATTATTGCAATTTATAAAGCGCACACAGATTCCGCAGCGCTGTACAGTTAGTTGAGAAACTTACAATATACACAAACAAATACAAGAGGTAAGAGAGCCCTGCCCATAAGCTGATATCTAGCCATTGGAGCTCTTTTATACAAAGTGCTTAGCTAGATGGCCCTTGAGGTTACAATCTAAAGGATACCAGGGGGATTTGAGACAAAAGGTAGCAGGGGAAGTTTGGAGGTGATGGCTGAAAGACTTAACAGAGAAGCAGCTATTGGTAAGATTTTAGGGGAGTGAACAGGTAATTGGGTGAGAATCTTGAACAGCTGGAGGAGCATGCTATATATTTAAGGGGAGCCTGGGTGGGCGGTAGGAGCGGAGGGTTCTAGTTCATCTTTACACTCTTTAGTGTATATACATCATCCTCCTTCTGCTTTTATGGACTTTATATCACACACTTATTCTTTTTTCACCACATCACCATGGTTACCAGATGTATTCACAGTCACTTTAAGTTATACACACTACATCATCACGCACACGTTTTTACGCATGCGCAGGGCCGGACTGGGGATACAAAGCGGCCCTGGAAAGAAAATTTGTGCCAGCCCCATAAGTCACTGCGCTATATATTGTCGCGTGTAATATGTAAGGCTATGTCTTGCCAGGACAGATGATTGAGTAATATATATATATATGTATATATATATATATATATATATATTGCTTTTTCTAATATAAAATATTGGTCCTTTCAGGGTAAAACGTTTAATTATACAGTAAGCATACGCACATGCAGACACAGGCAATTTCACTGACATTTCAGTGACACACACAAGCTCATTGATACACAGCCTCATAGACAAACAATCTTACTGATATACATCAGCTCATTGACATAAAAACACAAGCTCACTCACTAGCAGGCACACGCATGCAAGCAAGCTCACTCACTAGCAGACGCACACACAGCTTAATGTGGTGGTACTGGTGTCTATAGCATGTCCTACAGGCTTTTCAACGTAAACACTGACTTTTCAGACAAAAGGCAGTGTTTACATTGCTTCAAAGTGACACTGCTAGTGACAGTCACTCAGACGGTCACTAGAGGTGCTTCCTGTGTTAGTGCCCTCCCGCCCTCGCGCGCTGCTGAATGAGACTGGCGCCGGAATATGACGTCATATTCCGGCGCCAGTCTCATTCAGCTGCGTGCTGGGGAGCAGAGCCAGCACAGCTCGCGCAGCTCCCTCAGCGGCCGCCAGGACAAGTCCGCCAGCGGCCGCCAAAAGACCTCCCCAGCGGCCAGGGGAGGGCTGGCAGCCTTAGGCCTGGGGGGCAAAACCAGTCAAGTAGACTGGTGCACCTGCCCAGGATCAGAGAAGGTGCAAGGATTTTTGCCGCCCTAGACAAAATAAAAATTTGCTGCCCCCACATGTCACATCACAATGCCCCACCCATATGATCTGCCATATGAACTAACGCCAGTGCTGCACACAGTGTGTGTTTACATTAAAAAGCCTGCAGGGACCAGCTATAGACACCAGAACCACTTCATTAAGCTATAGTGTCCCTTTAATGTGAGGTAAATTATAGATTAGTGTCACTAATAATATACTAGATTGCCTACTTACAAGCAGATGAGGATGATGATGGGCTGCAGTTTGGCTCCACTGGTCTGGAGTAGAACAGGATCTCTGGAGGCTGTTTGCAACTGTGGTCACAAAATTCAATGTTCTGGGAGAATTGGAAGCAGCTCAATTTTTTGGGGCCCCTTACACAGCTCAAGGTCTGGGCCCCAGGGCCTGACGGTGAGTATGCCCATAAGGCCCACTCATAAGTTCCACCCACCCATGAGTTCGCTCACAGGGAGTGGAGTGTGTAGGGGATGTGTTATGTGTTATTGTAGAGGATCTAATATGTGTGCTTATGGTATGTAGTGTTTAGGGTTACCAGTTTGTGCAGGTGATGCAGTGTGTTTGTGTGTAGTGGAAGCAGTGTGTATTTGTGTATAAGGGATGTATTATGTGTTTCTGGTTGTGTGTAAGGGATGCATTGTGTGAATCTGTGTTTGTATGCATAAGGGATGCAAGGTGTGTGTCTGTATGTGTGTGCATGAGATGCATTGTGTTTCTGTGTGTATGTAAGAAAAGAAGTGTGTGTGTTTGCATGCGTGTGTACGGGTTTGCATTGTCTGTTTCTGTGTATGTGTGCAAAGGATGCATTGTCTTTGTGTGTAAGGGTTGCATTGTGTGTGTGTGTGTAATGGATGCATTGTGTGTTTCTCTGTGTGTAAGGGAAGCATGTTGTGTTTCTGTGTATGTATAGGGATGCATTGTGTGTGTGTGTGTGCGCGCGTAGTGTGAAAGAGCTCCATGTCTTGGCCCCTGTCCTATAGAGCTGCCCCTTCTTCTTATTCCCCTCCCTCCCCTCTTCTTATTCCCCCCCTCTTTTTATTCCCCCCCTATCTTATTCCCCCCCTCCCCTCTTCTTATTCCCCTCCCTCCCCTCTTCTTATTCCCCTCCCTCCCCTCATCTTATTCCCTCCCTCCCCTCATCTTATTCCCCCCCTCCCCTCTTTTTTATTCCTCCTCCCCTCTTCTTATCCATCTCCCTCTTCTTATTCCCCCTCCCTCTTCTTATTCCCCTCCCTCCCCTCATCTTATTCCCCCCCCCTCTTTTTTCTTCCCTCCCTCCCTCTTATCCATCCCTCCCTCTTCTTGTTCCCCCCCCCTCCCCCTCTTCTTGTTCCAGCCCTCACTCTTCTTATTTCCCCCCTCATCTTATTCCCTCCCCTCCCTCTTTTTTTATTCAGCAATGCGTAACTGTTGTACTTCGTTCGTTTGTATTGCTTCAGGACATTTTATATATGGACTAGCGTGCCTAGAGTGACTGTTTATTCTTTTGTATTTCTTTGTCACAATTCTGCCTTTTCTTTGGTTTAATTGTGGTTTAATTGTGTATGTATTGCTTTAATACAGGCTGAGTGGGGGTTTTTTCAGCAGGGTAACCAGGCGACTTATTTGCATTGTTCATGCAGATTCAATTTCAAATGTAGCAGCTAAGCTCTTTTGATATTACGCCTATTGATGCAGGCTATCTTAAAACATCATTCTAATGTATTGTCCTCCACTTACACTATGTTCTGTAGTTGGAATTGTAACCAAAAAGGATTACATTTAAAAAAAAAGTAACATACACTGATCAACCACAGCAGTAAAACACACTGATAGCTGAAGTGAATAACACTGATTATATTATTACAATGGCACCTGTCAAGGGGTGGGATATATTAGTCAGCAAGTCAACGGTCAGTTATTGAACTTCATGTGTTGCAAGCGGGAAAAATGTCCAGCGAAAAGATTGCCAAGGGCAAAAGATTACATGGCCAAATAGTGATGGCTAGATGGCTTGGTCAGGGCATCTCCAAAACAGCAAGTCTTTTGGGGTGTTTCTTCACTGTGTTTGGTATCTGCCAAAAGTGGTGCAAGGAAGGACAACTGGATAACTGGCGTCAGGGTCATGGGCGCCCAAGGCTCATTGATGCACATGGGGAGGGAAGGCTTGCCTGTCTGGTCAAATTAAACCGAAGAGCTACTATAGCTCAAATTCAAAAGAAGCCAGTGACAGAAGCTAGTCCAATCAGTTACCAGTTCTCAAACAGAATACTTGGTATTGTCATAAACCGAGGCTGAAAGGCAATGGTGTTATACACGTGCAAACAAGGAAACTCAATAAAAGAGCAGAGAGGGTTTTACAGAGTTGGATTTAAATAGGGAATTAATGGAAGTAACAGGAAACAATTACCTCTAAACTCTTTACTAATGGTAGTAAGTAGTAATTAGTGGAAGGAGCTAAAGAGACATTTTGACATTTCCTGATATATCATTGGTAGCATTTACTAGTGAATCTATTTATTTGTATCCTGTTTATTAATATTACTTCTTGTGCAGAGCAGTATAATGTCAGTGATAGAAACATTCTTTGGTCATAGATAGATCTGTAGAGCTTAATAGTTTCCTTGTATTTCTGCTGCAAATTCGGAAAGAATATTATCTCCATCATATCTGTTATTTGTTATATTGATTTTATTTCTTCTTTTTCCATTATTTTCAGGGCCAGTCTGGTATTGAGACCGCTATTGAATTAAAGATCTTGCAGGAGATTCATTAGATTTATAATATCTCCAAAACTCTCTTCTTTATTCTATGCCTAGCTAGATACTGACTTTTCGTGTCTGGTTGGCCGCCTTCCCCCCCAAGGAGTACAACAAGCATCTGGATGTCGAGTAAAAACACCCAGCAGCAATAGTACAAATACTGCCACAAGGGATGACTGAATTGTGGGTATCTGAACACATATGAGCACCACGCAGTACTTAAATTTTAGGCTTAGCTTTACGTGATACGCTGCGTGCATTAAATTGCTATGGGAAAGACTTGCAGTCAATTCAGTTTATATTTCCAAATTCTATTTAGCTAGTCCACAGACATTTATTCTGCTATCACACTCTTTACATGCAAAGAGATGGCAAATGAAGGTCTACTACCAAGTTATCCTCTCAATTTCATTTCAGTTTTACAGCTTCAACGGAATGAAGGAATGTTCCGCTAATTATTTGTTAGCATCTGTCTGTCTTTAGGGAATATAGTGATGGTTGGATGGATATAAGGCTTATTCATCATAATTAACCCACTTACATTTATAATTCTGCCGTGATTGAAGCATGTTTACGTCTAAGACTTTGTTACTTTGTGTAATGAATGTATGCACATTGTATATAAAGTTAACAAGAGTACTTAAGACGTTGAAGTAGAGGGAAGGTGCATTAAGTGCACAGTGCAGTAGTTATACATAAATAATAAATGGGATTATACATGTCCATACATTATGCATAGGCGACGCAGATATACCATTAGGAAAAGGAGGATGAAGTGAACATATTTTAAGCAGAACTGTCACTTTTGAACTTTTTGCACAAACTGACAAATAATGAAAATGTAGGTTGTTTTTTTAATATAGCTGTGTTTTATACTCTATCCTAAGGTACACTATTTGGACCTTTATATTTTTTTCTGTTTTTTTAATATACTTATATGTGCCATGGAGGCGTATTTACATGTATGGCACCACAGAGGGAATTTTCGAATAAATACATTTCCTCCTATGTCTCAGTATATTATATTTTTGAGTGTATCTCTGTGTATTGCTTTGTATTTTTTCTCATTTCTCTCAATCTCATTCCCCCCTCACTTCAGAATTGTCCATTTTTTTTGCTAAATCTCTGTTTGTCTAATGCAGGGCAACCTTTTAGTAGAACTGTGCCAAAACAAGATCTTGAAGCCCGTTGGCGTGCCGGTCCTATTTTTTTAAATTGAGGTGTGTATGTTGCCGTATTATGCTTGTTATTTATCCCCCTAATGACGAGTGACGGACAAGGTCCGTCACAGAGGGGAAACCCTTAACGACGAGTGACGGACCTTGTCCATCAAGCGGGAAAATTAACCCCAGATCACCGCGATCGCGGGGTTAATGGTGCTCCGGTCTGCCTCTGTATTAGAGGCAAACCAGGAGCACCTGATCGGGCTGCCCCAGCACCGCTGCTCGCTCAGTATACTCACCTTCCGCCTCCCTGCACTTCCGGGTTCACTGTGAAGTTCAGGGAGACGGATCATCACTGATCTTGTCCCTGTTAGAAAAAATATAAAGTAAATTTAAAATCCCACCCCCCTTTACCCATTTTAATAAAAAATGAACCCTTTCCCTGCCAATTGATCACTGACTTTTTAACCCTCTGGGGTTTAATTTATTTAATTAACTAATTTAAATATTTTATAATTATATATTTTGCTAGCTGGGGTGGGTGGGAGTTATGGGAAAATGGGGAATTTACTGTTAGTTCTGCTTACTGCTAGTTAGGGGTTAACGGTAAAAAAAAAGCTTAGAAAAATGTTAAATCTGTAAAAAAAAAGTTTTAAGAAAGTTTAGGAAAGGTTACAAAAATTAATAAGCAAAACAAAAGTTTAAAAACTAGTTTTAAAAAGTTTAAAAAAGTAAAAAACTACATTTAAAAACGCTCATTACCACTACACCTGGAACAAATGATCCCACGCTAAGGTTCAAAATATGCCTTTTGAATTACCCCGGGGTGTATTCTTTAATAAATAGTATGTGTTTGTGGGGAAGTTTCAATAACCAACCATCTAAACTACTCCAAATTGGAACATGGACACAGCGTAAAACTTCAAAGTTAGAAAAAAACTGAATGGCTGTGTCTCAAATGTGGCTCTTCAACATCCACATATACCTGGCAAAGGTATATACGGGGTATTGATGTAGTCAGACCACATAGCTGAGCAACATATTGTGGGGATATTTATGGGATAATAATAGTAAACAGTGAGAATTGCCCACTATTTCAATTCTCAGATCCCAAAGAACGTTTATCGTAAGTGAAATGTATTTCATATAATTAATATCACAATGTATAAAAATAGATTTTATTTATGATAATCAATAATTAACAAATAATATTATGTAACATGCATAACAATAATCAATGAATATCCAGTATAAAATGGTATGCAATACAAAGAAATGGGGATTACGTTTCAATGGCTAAACGGCATTATCTGTCAAGAATTCTACGATTTATGATTAGCTTTCACAGACTGAAAGTTAAACTTTTCACAGAAGAACAGAATTCCTCAGAGTGCAGCGTAAGGTCGTAAAGTTTAGCAGACAGTTAGAATAACCCTTTCAATGCTGGTTAGATCTCCTAGGTAGTTAAGATCTATTCTTATGTAAATTTTAAATAAAATAACATTTAAGCCAGTTTAAATTCATTTTCTTAAACCATCCATAAGAGAATTTACCACATTATATAAGCAGATTTTTAATTTGTCTAAAAGATATCTATCTTAATTTAGAGCAAATCAATACACCTGGATAAAAACAGCGGTATGCTAACGCGTGATAATATCACATCAATATATAATTATTCTTAATTCCACCTGCAGAATGGAATGTTTATAACTATATATTCTTTAGTTAACTAAGATTTCTTAATATGGAAATCTGACCGTGCTTTATCCAGTCATATATAATGCTATTAATATAATTTAATTAATTTAATTAATTTAATGAAACCAGTATAATTACCAGTTGAGTAGATATTTCATCCGATTGGTAGTCTCTCTGCATGGAGGTGTTGGTTAGAAAGTCAGTAAATTCTAAGTGTTAGAGTTTTAGGAGTAGAGTGTTATTCTCAGATGTTGTCCGAGTTGGAATCCCCAAACTTCCAATTCCTCTCTTTTCTCTTTTGCATATCTTGCATCTGCCTCCTCTCCTGTATCTCTTGAATCTCTATCTTCCCTTTGTCTTAACTTTTAAAGGGCCAGACTCTCTGTACGTCATCAGTTGATAACCCAATAGAAGCACTAGAGGTGTGGTTATCTTCCAGATCGCAAATTAGTTATTTGGTCTGTAGAGGGCAGTCTTGTCCCACTAAACATACCTATCCAGGAAAGAGTTAACTTTTCCTGGTGACTATTTTGACGTCATTTTGCGTTATCTTTATAGCGCCATAATTTAAAATTTCAAAGGGTTTCTTAAATTTTGTCCAGACTTAGCGTCTGCAATTCCTGCTATAATTTCTGATATGACAGATCATGAACTAAGTTTACCCTTTTCCATACAATGGTACCTTATATATATAGACAGTTAAATATTAAATTATTTAATCTTCTCTGTCACAATTGTCTGGGTTTAGATTTGATTATATTCCATTAGCATTAGACAGTCTGTCCAACCCCCTTCCTTATCACTTGGCTTGTATATACCATGCATTCCTCAGATCTGGGAAAGTGGTTAGCTTACAGATAGAAATATAGTGTCTTTTTGTTAACTTGAAATAACAAAATGGAGTCTGATCTGTTCAGAGTGACTCAGAATATACACTTTTAGTTTCTATCATAGCACAAAAATGTCTGCCGATATAAATACTCTGACATAACCCCCCTTTAGTGCATTTCATAGCCAAAATTAATTTAGCTTATGAATAAGCACTATAGAAGTTACTAGACATATTGTGCAATCACATCATTTCTAACATAGTACATTATTTTCATTTGACAATTGTCTTTGGGAGTTACATATGGTATGGTCAATAAAAAGCAAATCTCCATACGTTCCGGATCAATTAAGAGAGGTATAGCGCTCCCCATCTCAAAGGCCAGATTTAATTGCATAGGCTCAATTGTCTCTCCATCCACATTGGCAAGCATCGCATGAACAATATCCTTGGATACAAAATACAGAGGTATGCGTCCCCCTGCCAATTCAATCATTCCAGTTTGCACTTCGTCAAGAAAAGCAAGTGTGTGGAACAATATTGGGTCATGCAGAAATAGAAGTTCACGCTTAAATAAGTCATGACTTTGGTGCAACTCAGTGGATTTGGCAATTAACTCAGAATGCAAATTTGTTGTAACAACTGTGTCTTCCACAATAGTTAGCACGTCTTGGAGAAGTGTTCTTTGCTGTTGTATCACCTGATGAATATCGTTAATGTGTTGCTTTAGCGCATAGATTTCCATATCCAGCTTTTGGACAGTAATAGAGTTGGCTGCAGACATTCCAGTTGCGACAACTGCACCGACAGTGGCACAAACTAATGCAACAATTATGGCGGTGAGGAGCCTTTTGGGTCGGTTGCTCATCGGAATAGAACTGGATACAAATGGTTTCCGGGCTTGCTCCAAGATGTTTCGCACACGGTCCTGTGCTCTTTGGAGGTGCATCTGGTACCAAGTCTGTAACTCAGGAAGCTGCATCGATGAAATGTTGTATGCCTTCTCGATGGAAATCTTGGGGTCCAAGCTGATGAACACACGTCTGGTCAGGATCCTCTTCTCCGTTAAGATGAACCCTGGTGTCTCTTGAATCAGGATGCCGGAGGATGGTCCCATCTCTGCGATCGGGTCAGTCCGTAGCTCTTGGCACAGGAGCAGTACGATCCAGAAACACGCCACATCCTTCTTGGACATCTTTCGACAGTCACGGATCAGGAACTCGTTTCAGACTTATCTACTAATGATTCAAGGTTTGTTAAGCATACAAACTTATAACAGTGTGACATCACTTGGTCTAGGACAACACATTTTCACGATTCATCACATATGTATTCTGTCTAATTCTATTTTTATAACTTCATCCCTCACTACATTTATTACTGACTCTTCAGCAATTTGCCTATAGCAGTTAAACAAGCTAGTAACCTGCTTATAAAATGTAGTTATTGGATGGCAAGGAAATGGTTAATGACATGAACGTACATGAGATCATGGCACATCACAACATTTCACGTCATACTATACCACGTGAATCAAGCATTCATCCAGGTTAGTCGTTCACCCTTCTGCGTCTGAATCCACACCTATAATCCTTAATTGAGATTTAGGATGACAAGCACGCAACTGGTTAATGTGAACCCACTTTTCAATAAAATCACCATCCTTAGGAATTTTTATCTTGTACGCTACTGGGGAAATTTTGTCAATAATGACATATGGCCCTTTCCAAGAAGGTAACAATTTCTTTTCCTTTACTTGATTTCGCGCAAAGTTATACAGATAGACTTGATCTGTTATCTCATATTCCTTTTTCGTGGTTTTTAGATCGTAATAGGTCTTAACCCCTGTCGCTGCTTTTTCTAGATTCTTTTGGGCAAAAGCAAATGCATGCTGTAAATGCTTGCGCAAATCTTCGATATACTGATGCGTAGTGGCGGCATTGATCAAGTTATGATCCGAAGTACGATATAGTAAATGCTGTGGTAAAACCATCTTTCTTCCTGTCATCAATTCAAAAGGTGACAATTTGGTAGCAGTGCTAGGTGTAGCTCTAATCGCCATTAAAACTAGGGGCAATTTAATGTCCTAGTCTTTACCAGACTCCTTAACATATTTCTTTAGAATATTAACGATAGACTGGTTATATCGCTCTACCCCCCCGCTAGACGCAGCGCGGTATGCAATATGTAGCTTTCGTTTAACACCTAGAATGTTTCACATCTTAGCCATTACTTCGCTGGTAAAATGACTACCTCTGTCTGACTCAATTCTTTGAGGCAGACCGAACCTGGAAAAGACATGGTTAATCAACAAAGTGGCACACACGGTACTCGTGTTCTCTTTACAAGGCAAACATTCTATCCACTTTGTGTACATACATGTAACGGTTAACATGTATTTGTTACCTCTTGAAGATCTTGTTACAGGACCTATAAAGTCAGTTTGAATATCAGACCAGGGTAATGACACCCCCCTCTTCTGAAGTGGTGCACGATGGGTTGGACCATGGGGTTGATATTGCGGACAAATCAAGCATCCCTGACAGTATGTCTTAACATCCCTTAACATGTGTGGCCAATATGCATAATCACGCAATATCTCATATGTGATCTTATCACCGCGATGCCCAGATGTAGGTGCATCATGTGCGTGTTGGAGCATTAACCCTCTGTATACAGTTGGGACTACCCATTGTTGTATACCATGTTTAGAAGTTCTGACCAGCAACCCATCCATGATACTAAATTGGACTTTATATCTCGTCAAGATTCGTAAATCTTCATTATCTTTGCAATCCTCATCTGTGATGGGATTGGTAGTAGGGTCTTCTATATGTTTATAGAATATGCCTATGACGGGATCATTCTTTTGACTAGTAATCAGGTCCTCACTAGGAGCTTCTTGACTCCATTGCACGACGTTTAAGTCAGCATTATCTCTAGCCTGTCGTCTAGTTATGGCTTCAACATGAATTGAACCCATAAGATCGTCAATGTTTAGGGTTTCACCATTGATGGCAGCTTGTTTTGCCAGTGAATCGGCTAAGTCATTACCATCCTTATCAATACCTTCTATTTTAGAATGGCCTTTGGTTTTCTTCCAATATATGGTAAAACCATTTTCCTTAACCAGTTCATCGATTTTACAAAACAATTTCCCATGTTTAACAGGTTTGTTATTGCTCTTCAGCATTTGGTTACGTTTCCAGCTAGGCAGATATTCGACGAAACTGTTGCGAACATAGTTGGAATCAGTTATGATAACAAATTCTTTGATACCATATTCTATTGCCATTTGAATGGTCTTATATACTGCACAGAGTTCGGCTATATGGCTGCTTTTGGGACCAATATTGTATCCTATAGATACATTAGGATAAT
>OW240916.1:145515385-145585428 GCA_933207985.1 Pelobates cultripes | reverse complement strand
AGCACAAATCCTGCCAAACAAATGACACAGAAGGACCCGCATGGCCCGACTCACCCGGCATAGCCTGACCGCAGTCCAACTCCCTCCTGCACCTGGCAGCATTTGTGGCTGAATCTTTGGCTAGTGAGCATGCGAGTTACAATAAAGGGTGTCAATTGAATTAGTAACCCAAAAAAAAAATCACAATTGTAAAGAAAATCATAGGCTTGAAATCTGCCTTATGAATGGAATGAACAGACTACTGAATATATGACAATAACTCATCAAACCAAAGGTGTTATCAAACCAAAGGTGGTAGTTCGATTAAGGAAAATTCAATTGTACTCCTACCCTGTACGAAATTGTAAATTTGCAGTATAGTCAGGCATACACCCCATATGTTTACAAGCCACCAATCTAAACTACTGATGAACAAATAAACTAAGCAGTTGAGATAAAGGAAACTAGACTGTGGCAATCCTGTGTTTCATTGTTTGACAAACTGACAGCTTAATCTATTTGAACTAGGGATGTTCTAATACACTCCTGTGCACCTGTCATCTCCTCAAGGAGACAATTTACATTGGTTCCCAGTTACAAAAGTAGTCTTTTGCATAAGAGGTCTTTGCTGGGTCTTCAGGGAAAATATGCTAAACCCCGCATGGTGAGCATAAAATAAAATAATATTGATCTGATAAGACAGGCTCATCCCTAACTGTTGTGACAGACAGGAAAAAAAAAACTACAGGCTGCATGAAAAGGAAGCTTTTCTAAAGATTCTGCTTTTTTCCCCTTTGAGTGGGTGGAGCTAACTCAGTTGTATATGCTGCCATGTTTGTCAGGGACAAAAAAAACTCTAAATTGATTTAGATGCTTTATGTAAACAGACAAATTATTTAGTTAAAACATGAAAACATTTTGTTAAATATGAGACAATAAATCTAAGGTTTTATTTTAAACTTTCTATATTTTTCACCACTTCACAGGTACATAAACTAATCAGGTTTAATAATGTGACTCATTGAACCGCTTGCAGACTAACTTTGTATTTTAAAACCACTGCACTGAGTCAGTTACTTAAAAACTATTTTTTTTTTGCTCCTGCTTTTTATAACCACAATACATTTACAATTCATATTCTGAACTTGTTTACTTTCCACAATGCAAATTTACAATTTCGTACAGGGTAGGAGTACAATTGAATTTTCCTTAATCGAACTACCACCTTTGGTTTGATAACAAAGCCCTAGCTATCCATATGCTAAGCAGTCTACATAAACTAGCATACTGACATTTTCTCCAGTCAATTTGCATGTGTTCATTTTATATTGTGCTATGACTCAGTTGGTTATATTGAAATGGAAAGCATTAAAAGTTTCTGCAACAGCAAAAGAAAAAAACACTGAAAAAACATGAACTTTTACCTTAAATGCTAGCATGTTACCACCTATAAGCATGTACTGAGATAACATGTTTATTTAATTTTAGCTAAATAACATAGACAAGATAAGTATAGAATAATCAAAATATTTAAAGAATAGTTTAAGATTTTTTCTATTGTTATTAAATAGGAAAATGATTCAATGATGAACTGCGTTATTGCTGATAAAACACATTTCTATTATATAAATAATGTACTAGATAACTGAGATCACAGGCTTGTAATCTAGACAGATATATATCTAATGGTAAATACTGGAACAAATATAAATAAATGCATAAAATACATATATGTATATGTAGCTTGCAAACTGTTCTAACTTTCTGTAATATATTCATTGTTTTGCATGCTTTGATTATATTGATGATATGAAGGTAATGGAACACTACAGGGTCACTATATAACACCACCTAGCCCCCCTGATCACCTTTGCCCTCCTAAATATAGTTAGATCTGACCTTTATTCTAGTCTACTGCTGCTGGCTCTGCCCCTGATCTGCCTTCTTGGCTGACATCATCAAAATTAGTGATCTGAGTTAATCACAATGCTTTCCCATAGCAATGGATTGGCTAAGCTTGTCAAGGGGGCAGATCAGGGGCACAGCCAGCACATGCCAAACATAGCCCTGGCCAATCAGCATTTCTTCACAGAGATACATTGAATCAATACATCTCTTTGAGGAAAGTTCAGTGTCTGCATGCAGAGTGTAGAGACACTGAATGTCAGTGCTACACACTGTACAGGGCGGCCACAGGAAGCACCTCTAGTAGTCATCTAAGGAGTGGCCACTGGAGGTATCCCTAGGCTGTAATGTAAACACTGCAAAAAGCCTAAAGGAACTAATTATACTCACCAAAACAAATGCAATAAGCAGTATTTGTTCTGGTGACTATAGTATTTTAGCCCTTATTAAATTGTGAATGTAATTAGAATTGTGTACAGTAAAATATTTTATTGGGGCGTGGCCTAACCAGCATTGCGGCCAGAAATGCAGAGTGTGTGCTCCTGATAAAAAGTCTGTAAAGCCTGATCGAGCAGTGGGAATTTACACTCCAATATAGCACGAAACAACGACTTGGTAATTCCTACATGCAGTACATCTTCTGCCAGCAAGTTTGGAGCCTCACCTCATGTCCTGTGGCTCAGACTCATTCTGCGGCCTACCAGCCTGAAGCGGTCCTCGGAAGGGAGAAACGGCCATTCTCCCAGTCTGGACCTCCTGGCACCTACATAGCCTGCAACAGATAACCTGTTCCCTCTCCCCTCCTCTGGACCGGTGGGTGTCATTCCGGTCCCCGCTGGTGCAGCCTACAATCAAGCCATATCAAAACCTCACTGGATGGAAGACAGTGTTGAGTACGAAAGATGGCCGCAGCACTGCGGCTCATACCAAACTGACTCATAGAAACATAGCATGTGACGGCAGATAAGAACCATTCGGCCCATCTAGTCTGCCCAATTTTCTAAATACTTTCATTAGTCCCTGGCCTTATCTTATAGTTAGGATAGCCTTATGCCTATCCCACGCATGCCTAAACTCCTTTACTGTGTTAACCTCTACCACTTCAGCTGGAATGCTATTCCATACTTCCTGTTATTATTTTTAAACCTTTGCCCCTCTATATTGTTGTGGTAGTTTTTCTTCTTTTAAATATGGTCTCCTCCTTTACTGTGTTGATTCTCTTTATGTATTTAAATGTTTCTATCATATAGCCCCCCTGTCTCGTCTTTTTTCCAAGCTATACATGTTAAGATCCTTTAACCTTTCCTGGTAAGTTTTATCCTGCAATCCATGAACCAGTTTAGTAGCCCCAGGGGACCTGGAGTGGAGAAAGGCCTTTGCAGCAAAATTCTAGGCGGTAAGCTAGGCATTCTGGAGCGCTGACACCTCGTCCAGGAGGAAGCTATCACCACAAGGAAGAATGTATTAACCCGCAATGACGCGGCTCTGAAGGCAAAGAGTCGGTGGAGTTCATGGAGGATGCCTCGAATCTGGAGGCGCCACACAGAGAGGCGCCCTTACTCACCTGGGCCTTAGTCCACACAAGGGTGTTTTCCTGTGCACGTCTTATACCCTCGGGAAGCCTGTAACCAGCATAGAAGCCCACGATCATCAAATGGAACCTGAGACCCCGTCCGTACTGTGCGAGGAAACCGGACCAGTGAGGATCAAGTGCAGGACTGTGCCAGGGTCTGGGGCTGGTGGGGCAGTCCTCAGGACCACCGGAGCCTTTGGAGACTGCAGGGCAGACTACATTGGCTAACGGGCATAGGATGAGCTACTTCCTTATTATAGGGCCAGGGCCCCCAGTATCTCATTAGACCCCTCAGCTCACATAGATCAGGGATTTACACCCCCCATGTCTACCTGTGTTAAGCAATCAGCCCTCAGGTTTCATTTCAGTTTTTTATTTATAATCTGCGTCTGCTTCCCCTGGCATCGCTTTCTAACGCATGATATTACATAAGTACACTGCGCACTTAATCAGCTCTATTTCATGTATTCAGTGCTCTAGTCTAGCAAAGCATGTAAGTGCCAGCCAGACTATCTAGCAGACCTTTCTTTTGAAGCTGTAACTTGTACTAGTAATTCCATGTCTACATGTCTCTCACTACTTACATAAAATATAAAATGTTCCAATAATTCAAAATAAATTAGTGTAATCAGTAAGCCCACTGTTTACTCCCAATATAAAATAATAAACATCCAATAATCTATTATCCGATAGAATATAGATATTCATTGTTCAACTCCCTTAAATTATAGCAGTAGAGGTTACTACTAAAAGTTTGGCTATTGTTCAAGTAAAAAAAAAAAAAAAGAGAAACATTACATTACTAGCAAATAAGTAGTACCCCTGTCTACACTGCAGAGGAGATTACAAATGCACTTTAATCACCATAATGGTAGTGTACTTCAAAGATTTTATGAGAAAATAAAGCCAAAGAGAGAGTGAGAGATCGATCAAAATCAAGCTATTCCCTAATCTGCTCTGGATTATACAAGTAGCTATCTTGCCCCTAAATATTTGTCAGCTACATATATATGCTACTGGCAATAGATACTGGCAATACTTAGCATAAATGCATATTAACCCCTTAAGGACGGAGCCAAATGTACACGTTGTGAACAAAACAAAATGTAAACAAAACCTGGCATTTGCGCTACATGTCTGTCCAACCGTAATACACCTCTTTCATAGTAAATGCACCCACCCTTATTATATATCATTTTATTCAGGGGAAACAGGGCTTTCATTTAATATCAAATATTTAGCTATGAAACATAATTTAATATGAAAAATATGGGAGAAAATACGATTTTATTGGATTTTTTTAGTTCTACATGACAATTAAACGGTCAGTGTCATAATACTGTTTGCTTTTACTGCAATAAAATACACATATTTGTATTCAGCAAAGTCTCACGTGTAAAACAGTACCCCTATGTACAGGTTTTATGGCGTTTTGGGAAGTTACAGGGTCAAATATAGCACGTTACATTTGAAATTTAAATTCGCCAGATTGGTTACGTTGCCTTTGGGACTTTATAGTAGCCAGGAATGAAATTTACACCCATAATGGCATACCATTTGCAATAGTAGACAACCCAAGGTATTGCAAATGGGGTATGTCCAGTCTTTTTAGTAGCCATTTGGTCACAAACACTGGCCAAAGTTAGCATTAGTATTTGTTTGTGTGAAAAATGCAAAAAAACGCCAATTTTGGCCAGTGTTTGTGACTAAGTGGCTGCTAAAAAAGACTGGACATACCCCGTTTGCAATACCTTGGGTTGTCTACTATTGCAAATGGTATGCCATCATAGGGGTAATTTTCATTCTTGGGCTACCATAGGGTCTCAAAGGCAACGTAACCAATCTAGCGAATTTTAATGTGAAAAAAATGAAACGCAAGCCTTATATTTGACGCTGTAACTTTTGAAAACACTATAAAACCTGTACATGAGGGGTACTGTTGTACTCGGGAGACTTCACTGAACACAAATATTTGTGTTTCAAAACAGTAAAAAGTATCATAGCAATAATATTGTCCGTTTAATGCTGTTTGTGCGTGAAAAATGCAAAAAAACGTCACTTTTACTGGCGATATCATCGTTGTAATACATTTTACTGTTTTGAAACACTAATATTTGTGTTCAGCGAAGTCTACCGAGTAGAACAGTACCCCCCATGTACAGGTTTTATGGTGTCTCGGAAAGTTATAGGGTTAAATATAGTGCTAACAAATTAAATTCCCTTTACTTTCGGCATGGGTTGTCATGCAGGTCCTGCTAATTGTAATTAATTAAGATACCTAATTATGTAAAAATATTACATAAATATATATGTAGAATCAATATATGTATATATATACGTATGTGTATATATATGTATATATCTATATAATTTTTTTAAAATATTTTTATTTATATATGGGTATATATATAGTGATATATACGTATATATTTATGTGTATAAATATATATATTATTTCGTTCTATGTGTATTTTGATATATATATATATATATATATATATATTAATTTCACAATACAGTTAGAACGAAATAACACACATCTATATATTTTTAATTATTTATTTTTAATTATTTTTATAATTTTATTTTTTAACGTATTTACATTTTAATTTTTTTTATAATATATATAAATATATATATAACAATAATTATATATATATTTAATCAGTATCAGTCTACGTGTAATTTGATATTAATATATATATATAATTATATATATATTAATAGTAAAATACACCTAGATGCTGTACATGTGTGTATGTATATGTGTATATATATGCTTTGATCATATATATATAATATATATATATGATCTAAGTATATATAATTTTATTTTTTTACACTTTTAACTTATTTTACTTTTATTTTCAGCCAGCAGGGGGACCCCCTGTAATTACAGGCAGCCCCCCTGCTGGCAATGCAGAAGCCAGCTATACCCGGCCATGTGATTGTGGGGTCCTCGCTAGGACCCCACTCTCACACGGCCGGGGGGCTTCCTGGAGGACGGTCGTGCCGCGGGGGCTCCCTGGGAGTCCCCCCCACCGCGATCGCCGGCGTGGGACCGCCGGCGACCGGGTAAGTACAGAAAGACCGGAGGGCGTACTATTACGCCCGGCGGCGTTTAGAGCCGCCTATTAGAGGACGTAATAGTACGCCCTGCGGTCTTAAGGGGTTAAAAGTAGGTCCATACCGAATCCTACTGTACCTAATTAAAGGACCACTCTAGGCACCCAGAAGTGGTCTGGGTGCCAGGTCCCTCTAGGATTAACCTATTTTTTTATAAACATTTTCTGAGAAATTGCTATGTTTAGAAATGTGTTAATCCAGCCTCTAAAGCCTCTAGTGGCTGTCTCATTGACAGCCGCTAGAGGCGTTTGCGTGCTTCTCACTGTGAAAATCACAGTGAGAAGACACCAGCATCCATAGGAAAGCATTATTAATGCTTTCCTATGAGACTGTCTGAATGCGTGCGCAGCTCCTGCCACGCATGCGCATTCAGCCGAAGTTTAACCCCTTTCCTCTCCCCAGAGCCCGGCGGGAGTGGGACCCTGAGTGGGACCTATTCCCCTGACCTAACTGAACAATTAGAGTTTTATACTAACGCCTCTACTCACTTAACTCCATCAAAACAGCATATTTCCTGCACAGGTTGTGGGCCACCTCATACTATATGAGTAGGAAAGCAAATAAAAACCTAGCAAATAGACTTAAAGATAAACAAGCAACCACCAGAATTTCTCACCTGATGGATGAGAAAGGCATACAAATACTAGGCCCCCAGAACAAATTATACAACCTGCACAATGACCCCAAAACTCATACCTCATCCCCCCAAGAAATCAGGTTAATGGCCACAATAATCACCATCCCAAAACCGGACACCCCTACGGACACATGTAAAAACTTTAGACTCATCTCCCTCCTCAACACCGATGCTAAGATATATGCCAAAATACTGGTCAAAGATGACCAGGGGTTTGTAGCTGGAAGGCAGGGACTGGATAACACCAGGAAACTATCTCTGGTACTTAATAAGCTTAGGGGTACCAGCCGGGGCAGTCTACTGCTAACTCTAGATGCCGAGAAAGCATTTGACCACCTTGGCTGGCCCTTATTGCGGCATGCGCTGGAGGCATATAGTTTCCCCCCACCACTTATTACACAAATAATTGCGATATACGCGGAACCTAGAGAGCAGGTACTCCAGAAGGGATTTCTCCCCCCCTTTTTGTATAACAAATGGCACGAGACAAGGCTGTCTCCTCTCCCCACACCTCTACGTGCTAGCCTGAGAGCCGCTATTGGAATCCATTTGAATCAATGCCGCAATACAAGTTGTGGATCTTTGAGACACCCCCATAAAGACAACCTCCAAAACACAGATGCTACCGGTAGGTCTGCCAGAGACTGTCCTTCCCCACCTACGCCAAATCTTTCAGTTTGAATGGCAAACAGATACCATTAAATACCTGGGTATTACAGTAACGAAAAACCATGCAGACCTTTATGCTGCTAACTATGTCAAAATCGGGAATTCCTGTTGTGCCTTACTACAGAAATTGTATAAATTTTTTTTTATCATGGTCAGAAAGAATTGTGGCACTTAAAATGGTTATTTTGCCTAAACAAATGTACTTGTTTCGCACGGCCCCGATTGCTCTCCCCCAGCCTACTTCAAAATGATCCACAAAGACATAACCAAGTTTGTGTGGGCAGGACGGAGACCACAGGTGAACCTGAAACTACTTAAAACCCCCAATCTCATTGGCGGCCTGGCCTTTCTGGATCCATGCCACTATTATAGCAACAAACGTACCACATCTGACATGGACTAGCCCTCAGTGGGTAAGCTTGGAGATTTATCTCCTCTTCCCTCATTCGCTCTCCACAATAATGTGGGTGCCAAAACACCTTTGCCTCACATTACCGGCAGACCTAAAGGTTATTAACATTATTCCTCCAAACCTTGGACAAACACAGAGATAGACTATGCAGGAAGGAGGGAGTATCATTGGCCACCCTGCTAGCGGCACTACCATACCTAATCCCTACATTTAATGCAAGACCCCGGATAGACAGAGGGGTTACCCACCTATATTGTTTATTTTCTTTATATACCCTTCAGGGGTTTGACATCCTAATGACTAAATATAACCTCCCGAACTCCACCTGCTACTCACATGTCCAGTTATGCTCTTTCCTCACAAGAGCCCACCATAGAGCAGCTGAGTCACAATCCTCAACAATTAGGATTACGGAATGGGAAAATTTTTATTAACCAGACCAAAATTTCAAACTGTAAACCGATCTCCATGTGCTATAGGTTGTGTTCTCAACATATACACTTTGCTAACGCCAACCCAGCAACACAATGGGAAGCTGACCTGCACTGCGATTACACCCATAAACAGTGGGAGTATATCATACACCTACCTAAGAAACTAACCAAATCAGCAGCACATATAGAACAACATTGTAAGACCCTTTACATGGTACATGATGCCCAGTGGCTTAAGCAAAATCTACCCCAATACCCCTTCGGTGTGCTGGAGGTGCGAGGCAGCAGAAGGAAGCACACTTCATGTGTGGTGGCAGTGCCAAGTCATATTACCCTTTTGGACAGGCATAAATGAGACTATTACTCAATTGACAGGGTACAAACTAACATGCTCCCCCCATACATATCTTCTCTTGGATGTGCCCACAGATATACAAAGTTTTAAAACCAAACTAATAGTCCATATAGCACTTACCGCTCTAAGACTAATCACTAGGATGTGGATATCCTAAATAGCACTGACCATTAAGGAAATAATACTGAAAATAGACAGACAATGCTCATATGAGCGACACCTCCCCCCTATATTTGCCCCCACTAGCATATGTCTGAAATCCTGGCAGCTGTACAAAAGCCAACCCCAACTCCAATCAGTTAGCAAACTAAAGGTCCTTATAACTTTGCCTGACCCACCTGACTCAGGGACTCGACTAATACTTCTGTCATTTATCATTGCTATGTGAACCAACATGTTGTGTTTTCAAACAAGTGTAATGTACGTTGACCTTGTATACAAGGTGTTGACCCCCCTCTCCCCTCCCATTTTGAAAAACTTCAATAAACTTTCAAATTGAAAAAAAAAGTGTAGTTATGGATTTACGATATTTAGCCAGTTTAGCAGAATACTTGCAACTTGATGCTTAGTAACTTTGCCTGCATATCTTTCTCTTTTTGTGCAATTAGTGTGTAGGTTATACTTTATTTTATTTTCTGCAATTACAATATAAACGCAGTTTCCTTTTCATCTTTATTTTATTGTTAAAAAAAATGTGGTCTATCCTATCCATGTTATTTAAATTATGTTTCTTTTTATTGATTAACATCCTACTATTTTGACAATATCTATGTTGAGTCAAAAAAATAAAATGTATAAAAATGAAAAATAAATAGTTTCATGTATAATTAGGTTTATTTTAAACACTATATAAAAATCTTCATATTTGGTTGTTTAACAATACATACATATTATATTTCTAGGGTGGATTATAATAAGCATTTCCATTTAAAGTGATATACTGTGATGTTGATTTGACATCACTATATAAAAATGAAGGATACTAGAGAAATATTAACTTAAAACATCAGGAGGAACACCAAGGGCAGGTCACTACCCTATAACACTATTACTATTTGTAACCCAAAATATAGTTAAGATGGTTTAAAAATGTACAGCACCGAGACATCATGGGCAGAGGAGAATAAAATGGCTGCATCCAGATATTGAGTTTTGGAACAAGGAAGACAGATAAATATAATTAAAGGTGAAAATTCCATGCAAGGGGGTGGAGCCTGACTGGCAAGCAAAGCAGTCGCATGCCAAGCAAGCTCCTAAACATAGCTTTCCAGATAGCCTTTTTTAAACTTGCGATACAGCAGCTCCTCACCGCAAGACAAGTGTAATACATCGTTGGGACCCTGGTGACCCGTTTGATACCACATTCGGTGTTATCCTGAACCGGAATAGCTTCCCTTTACTATTTGGTGCATTCAAGCTTGACGGGCGTTTGAGAGACAGACGCTCTCCAAACGCCACATCCTGACGAACACTGTGGATATTTGTACTCTATTCACTGCACTTTATTCTTATATTTATTTTCATTTTATTTACATTTTTGGGGGAAATATAATTTCCAGTACATAATATCCCCACAAACTTTAGGATTTATATATGGACTATAGACGCGGTTCCCCTTTGGAATTAGGAATGCATATATACATCCATTCCTGCTTTGAAGATATAAGAATTAACTTGGAACCACTAGGTTTATTCCACCTGCTTGAGCTAGCCCTGTGTTTTAAAGAGAGAAACTATCTATTTAAGCCTGTCAGAAGGAGCAATTTTAAGTCATTGTCTGCATATATCATAAATAATGAACTTATATTTATTGCATCTTCCTTAGATAATAATTGTCAACAAACAGGATTAGTAGACTAATTGTTGTTTGTATATTATACATCTTCAGAAAATGCATGTAAACAATATAGGGAAGATTGCAATTAAGATCCTTATTTTTTTATGGGTTTTTTTTATGGCTTTTTAATGGTTTTTCTTGTCTTTCTTCTATATTTAAAATTGCCTTGACTCCAATAGAAGTGTTTCTTGGTGCACATTAGTCCCAGTAACAACATATGAGCATTGTTTAAAAGTCGCAGGTTACATGATATAGCTACAATTAATTAATCTTTTAATGACTACTTCAAGGAGGATAAGACATACTGCCATAAAATGCACATCCTCTCAAACAGGTTCCATAAAGATAGTAATTATTTATGTGTACACCAATTGCACCCACAGTCACCAAATCCAAATCTGATGGAGGTTGCATTCAACAAATCTTCATCAGCAGGTCCATGGATCCATGTACTTTGATCAATGACCACTGAGCATACATTTTATCCTGTCCATTGTAGGTTGTTTGCTCTGTTTTGAGTTTTTCTCTAAGGCAAGTATTTCCCTTTATTTATTATCCATTATCCAGTCTGCAGGTATATTCATAATTTATTTTACTAATTTTATGAAGCCTGTTTCTTGCAGAATGAGCTAGGTAAAATAGGAACCAAGCAAAATGTTTTGGAAACAGTTTTAAATATTACTATGCTGACTTGGAGTGGGGCAGCTATCTGATGTGAGACAAGGAAAGACTAACACATTTTAATAGAAAACATAATAATGACACATTAGAAATAACTCATAACATAGTTACTTAAAGGATAAATGAGCTTACTACTACTGCTACTACACTGAAGCTACTTAAAAGGACTATGAATACAAAACAGTTAAAAGGACTCTCCAGTGCCAGGAAAAATGATTTGTCTACCTGGCACTGAAGGACCCTGCAGTGCCCCTCTCCCTCCCACCCCCCATCCCATTCTGGTTGCATGGAGTGTTCCTTTAAGTGATAATTCAGTGAAAATACATTTCTGATTTAATTTAATATTTATAATGTGAATTATATGATTATGTTCCTCAATAAACTGTCTGATCAAATGCATTTTTAAATGCAAATGAAATACTCATATTGTACAAATACCATGTTTGTAAAATATCAGCTCTTGTTTAAATCTTTACATTTATACAAACTGCATTAAGTGGTATATATATATATATATATATAGATATAATTTATTTTTTTTACTTTTAAATTCAATGTTAAAATACACAGTTTCAAGGAATTTATAATTATATAAGAAACCTAAAATGTGCTCTTTTTAAATTTAATGGACTCTTGATGCCTTTTCCCACTCATGCTTTTTTAAGGCATTTTACTGTATTTTACACATTATACTGTAAATGGAATCCATTCCTGGCTTAGTAATTCATGTAATGGACAATAGATATAAAAACTGTAGCTCCAGGGACATAAATTGGTCCTAAACTCTGAAAATTACAGCTTTTACACAACCAAGGAAATACTAAACAGATGCCTAATGCAACTCTGCATCTAATTTACTGCCATATTCAGAATTGTGACTAAAAGCCTTTAAACTTCCTAATGATTTAACACGTTAAGCTTTCAATTCCTTGTAATTTTTTAAAATATTTTTCACACTTTTCCTTATTTATATGCAGCTTGGAAGTCAAAGTGCTACACATGACAAATAAAGAGTTAAACAGAGAAACCAATTTCAATAATTGCACATAAACATTTCAGAAAATGTTATTGCATGTCATACGTGTACAATGTGAACTTTGTATACATAATGTGTAGCACACATATATATTATATGCAGAGTTGAAAGCTACACATACTATACTAATATTTTCATATTCAACATGCATTATTTTATGTCACATCACACATAAAAGGCACATGTTCAAACAACTGACTATTGTAGAGTTGACATGCCAGAAAGCTAAATGCAATATATTTATATATTTCATGTATGTTGAGGAACTTGATGCTTGTAACTACTGCCTTTCCATTATGTTTTTTTAATCACATCATTATTATTATTATTATTATTTATAAAGCGCCAACAAGTTCTGTAGCGCTGTACAATGGATGAACTAACAGACACGTATTTGTAACCAGACGAGTTGGACACACGGGAACAGAGGCACTGAGGGCCCTGCTCAATGAGCTTAAATGCTAGAGGAAGTGGGTTAATGTGACACAAAAGGTAAGGGTAGAGTAGAAAAGTAGGTTGCTAGGATAGTGTTCATTGGGGGCTTAGTGTTTTGTTTTGATGACAGTTGCAGGAGCGGAATCAGGGTGCGGGAGGGAAAGCTGTTCACAGTTTAATTGATATGCTTTCCTAAAGAAGTAGGTTCTCAAATATCTTTTTGAAGAAATGGAGACTGGGTGAAAGTCTGACAGAGAGGGGAAGTGCAGCACTAGAGAAGTCTTTAAGGTGAGCATCAGAGGTAAGAGTACAAACAGAGGTTAAATGTAGGGGCCTAGACGGGAAATATTTGTGTATTAGTGAGGATAAGTAGGTCAGAGCAGCATTGTGTAGAGATTTGTAAACATGTATCAGGATCTTAAATTGAGTCCTATGTCGGGAAGCCAATGTAGGGATTGACAAAGGGGGAGGCATGGGAGGTGCGGGTGAGCCTTGCAGCCGCATTCATTATAGACGATGAGCCTTGCCGCCGCATTCATTATAGACTATAAGTTGGGAACACATAAGACCACTGAGAAGCGGGTTACAGTAGTCAGGGCGAGAGAGAACAGCGGCATGGACAAGCACCTTTGAGGTATCTGGTGTTAAATAGGGTCTGATGCTCAAAATATTTTTGAGATGGAAGCGGCAGGATTTGGCAATTGATTGGACATGAGGGGTGAAGGAAAGGTCGGAGTCAAAGAGTCCTAGTCCTAGACTGGCACTCCCAGTCATGTTCCTTGATTCAGTTACTTGCAATAGGTAAATTACATTTCTCCTCAAAATTACCAAAAGTGTTGTGTTACTGCTATTTAATTAGTAGTTTCTATATATAAATGATACATTTGAATTGCATGTTGTATTTGTATTGCATGTTTTTAGAAATATTACTTATTTTATCTCTGATAATAGGTAACACAAACATGATAGTTCATGTGCTCAGTAGGATTCAAATTAATTGATCTCATTTGTACAAAGAACTAAGAGTCAAAATATAGAAGGAAAATAAGATGACAGTCAGATAAAGAATTTACAAAGTGTAGGCTTTTTCACATTCAAGTTACCAAACGAGAAGGAGATATTGAGGACTTTATAGAGTGATGAAACAACAGAGACAAATGTCTAAGAATGGTACAAGAGGATAGGATCAAAGAGACATGTAATTGGGTGGCAGAAAAATATGCTTGGAAATCTTTACCTTTTTAGCTAGTGATAGAACGCTTAGAATACAAATAGCAATATAAGAAGGGCCAGTGCAAGGACATGTGGTTAAAAATGCATCTTCACCTGTGTGTCTTTTAACACCCATTTTGAATTTCTTATCCCCCTCTATAGAATGTCTTACCCCATTAGCAAATCGTATCCCTCTTTTATGTCTTACAGCCCACTTGAATTTATCTTATCCCACATTTTTCTGTCTTACAACCCACTTGTGTGTCTCTTACAGCCCCCATTGTGTGTCTCGTATCGCCCTTTTTGTGTATGATCCCAGACCCCCGGTGTCTCTCACTCCAGCACCTTTGTGTGTCTCTTTCTCTCCCCCAGCTTCTTTGTGTAGCTGTGTATTCCCTTCTTCAGCCCCTCTTTTCCCCTGTCCTAAGCCCTTCCTGACAGCCCCTTTTTCTGTCTTTCTCTTCCCAAGCCCCTTTTGTGTGTCTCTTCCCCTGCACCTTTGTGGGTCTCTTTCTCCCCTTCTCCAACCCCACTGAGTGTTTCTTCCCTGGTATCTTGTCTCTTTTCCCCATCCCCAGCCTCTTTGTGTGCCTTGTTCTCTTCCTTCTTCTTCCATTCCTTCTCACCCATTTCTTCTGTGTGCCTCTTTCCCCCTCTTTGTATATCTCTTCCCCCCAGCCCCTCTGTGTGTCTCTTTCTCCTCTCATTCCCTCTGTGTGCCTCATTCTTCCCCACAGCATGTGTGTCTCTTTTACCCTTCCCCAGCCCCTCTGCGTGTATCTTTCTCCTCTTAGCCCATTTTCTCTTTTTCTTTGCTTAGTCTCTTTTGTTTACCTCTTTTCCCCCTTTTCCAGTCCTTCTGTGTGTCTATTTTCCCCCTTCCACAGTGCCTCAGTTTGTATTTTCCCCCCTTCTCCAGCCCCTCAATGTGTCTCTTTCTCTCTTCAGAGCCATCTGTGTGTCTGTTTCTCCTCCCCTGTCCATCTGTGTGTCTATTCCTTCCCCCTCCCCCCAGGCCTCTATGCATGTCTTCCCCCTAGCCTCTTTTGTATGTCAGTTCCACTCCCCCCTCTCATTTGTGGACCCTTCCCCCTGCTTACCTCCATGTAGGGTGGCCATGTGGGCTGCAGTAGAGGATCTTCTGTATCCTCTACCCAGTCTGACAGTAAGCTGTTCACTGGTCCCAGCAAGCACTTCCTGTCAGAGAGGAAGAAGAACCACAAACAGAATTGGGATACGGCTGTATAATCTATAGAAAGAACATATAAAGAAAAAACACAATAGTGTAATACAGTATATACAGTGAATAGTGCGCTTTTAAATAAATGCACTCACAAGATGATGGAAATAGAAGAGCGTTCACAAGGTGCCTCCCCTGATGGTATGGTGAAAAAGGTGAAAGCCACCATAAGAATAAAAATTAAAAGTGCAGCAGTAGGTCCGGACCTACTGCTGCACTTTTAATTTTTATTCTTATGGTGTTTTTCACCTTTTTAAGAAAATAAAATTACTGGTTTTTCTACTACTACTCACCTGGAGTCCCGTGTTCCATTGGTTACTCTACATTGACAAGGGGAATTACCAGCCCCCCATACCATCAGGGGAGGCACCTTGTGAACGCTCTTCTATTTCCATCATCTTGTGAGTGCATTTATTTAAAAGCGCACTATTCACTGTATATACTGTATTACACTATTGTGTTTTTTCTTTATATGTTCTTTCTATAGATTATACAGCCGTATCCCAATTCTGTTTGTGGTTCTATGCATATGTAAAGATCGTTTGTTGTGGATAACGATCCTGGGAGGCTGCATATTGATTGAAGCTAAGTAATTCACACAATTAGAACACTGAGTTTATGGTGTTTGTTTGTTTGTTGTTCTAGAGAGGAAGAAGATGCTGAAGTTCTTCTACCATGATGTGCACAGTCACATTACAAGAAGTGATATGGCACATTACCCTTAATTTACATGTAGAATTTTGGTAAAAAAAGTGCTTATGGTCAATCCGAATTCCACAATCAGACCAGTAGTGTATATATGCCTGTAAGTTAAAACAGGGAAAACCACAAAATAGTGTAATAACATAGGAGCCACTTTACAATTAAAATTTCAAAGGTTCCACTCACATGGTCATGAGCCACTTTATAAAAGCTGGCTCAGACTAAAAGTAAATCAGGTGAAAGCACGGTGATATCAGGTCCCAAGCTGTTTTTCCCTCTGTGGTCTTGCAAGTTGTTTGTTGCTTAAGAATATTCCAGGATGCAGGAAATCTTGCAAATAAATTTATTGACACACTTAAAAGGTAGCTTGATAAAACAACAAATAAAATGGAATTAATCTATAAAGTCCACTTGTGCTGTAGATCGAACTTGACGCGTTTCGGCGATGCCTTTATCAAAAGTCCCTCTACGTGTGCTCTCGCCACCCAGATTTTTTATTATATTGTTTACGTTTGATGTGATTAAGTGACTTCACATAGGTGATTGTAGCACCTTGCTCCTAACTGCTTAACCTTATACCTTTTGTATTTAGATTACAAGAAGTGACTGACTGAAGGGTGACCCATCCTGCTGGTGACCTCCCAG
The DNA here is from genome assembly GCA_933207985.1 of Pelobates cultripes. NCBI lineage: Eukaryota > Metazoa > Chordata > Amphibia > Anura > Pelobatidae > Pelobates > Pelobates cultripes. The sequence goes on along the minus strand of OW240916.1, from coordinate 145,568,550 downwards.
GAATGGTGTGCCCTAAGGCAGGAGCCTGTGCTACTTTAGGTTTGTTCTGACCCTGAATATAAGGGAGGCAGGGGTATTGATGGGGCTTTATGACTTTTCTTTAAAAATTATGGATAAGAGGAGAAACAACACTCCAAATTAAGTATTACTGGTATAAAAAAGTGTAGGATCATGAAAAAGGCAGTAAGTACATACTTAAAGTAGTTTTACTTAACGGAGGAAAGTGATGAGATATGAGGTGGAAAAAAATTGATTTATAATCCAGGAATTTACATGTGCTAAGAATGAAAAAGTGAAGTTATACAGCAAGGTTGTCAAATTGGGACAGGGAATGGTAAAGTTATGAGAGATTGGAGTTTGCAGTTCACTGAAGAGTTGTCATAAATAATTGTACACTTGTACAGAATTAGAAGTTATAACATTTATTCAAATGTTGTTTATACTCTCCTTTTTTGTCAGAATAACAAATTTTGAGCTGTGTATAGTATAATTGTTTTGTTGACGTTGTGAATTATTTAATATTTCAAGACACAAATTCTGCACTTGAACAATTATATAGAAATTTGATCAAATAATAAAAAATGCAAAAATCACACATTTACTTTATAATACTGTTATAATATTTTTTTTACTTCTAATATACTTTATTAGATCATTTTATTTCATTAAATCATTACTTATAATACTAAATTAAATATTCAATGCATGTATATTTACACATATTTAAGTAATATTTGAGTACGTATCTTTGTAAAATATATTATGCAATAAACAGCAGCATTTATGTATTGAACACATGTAAGCATTCTTGACATTAATTACAACAGTTGCTCGCATTTCAAGTAGTCAGTAATTCATTAAAACACTTTTCCACTTATCTTAACGAAATATGTCAACTTCAGTGCCAATTCATTATTAATTTGGTATACCATAAATGCACAGGAGAATAAGTTCAAGAATATAAGTACTCTAAAACACATCATATTATGCACTTTTCAAATATAACTATCCAGCAAGCATGAATGGATACCGCATGTAAAGTGTTTCATAAATGTATGCAATCTAGTGGGTCTTTCAAGAGAAATAAATATTTTTATTACTAAATACAATGACCATCAATGTCCTATCATTGGAGTAGACTAATATTGTTATTTTATAATGTATCAAAAAGTATTTTGCCTTGAAAAACATACATTGTGGAGCAACTAAAAAGCCACAACGATTAACCTTAGAACAGAGGCATTGTATCTTGTCCACCCTCCGCAAACTGTAAAATAACAGAAACAAAATAAAAAAGACTTTGTGTGAGTTCTCTCTCTCTGCGTCACACCAACAACCTTTTGTTAGATATATCACACACATACAGACATTAACATGCATAAATATTCATATAGACACACACATTCATATTCACATGTAATTACATTCATGCAGGGGTGTACCTAGAGCATTTGGCACCCGTAGTGGATCCTGTATTTGGCAAGACTCCCCCTCCCACCCCACCCCACCCCACCCCACCCCCCACTTTAAAATGTGAAAACTCACGCAATATTTTTAATGTTCAATGTTTTCATTTTTCAAAATTGCACAGATGTGTACATTTTGAAAAAAAATCTGTCCTGCCCATTTTACAAAACCCCTCTCCTGCCCTCGGTTCTACCCCCCCTTTCCCAAAAAACCCTGCCTCTCCCTCTAAAGCCCCTGGTCAGCCCCTTACATTAGAACTCATTTTTTTACACAATATTAGCAACAGTCCTCAGAGTCCAGTTCCAGGCAAATAGTCACTTGAACACAGTCACACACACAGTTACAGGCAGACAGTCACACAAACAGTTACAGACAGTACACATACAATTACAGGCAGACAGTCACATGCAAACAGTCACAGGCAGATAGTCACACACACATTTACAGGCAGCATCCTCCAATCACAGGCAGACAGTCACACACACACATAGTAATATGCAGATAGTCTCTCTCACACACACACACACACTTACAGACACACTGTCACACATGGACAGTTACAGGCAGGCAGTAACACACACACACACAGTTACAGGCAGACAGTCACACACACACACATACACAGTTACAGGCAGTCACACATACACACAGTCACAGGAAGACAGTAACACAGTTACAGGCAGGAAGTCACACACACACACAGTTGCAGGCAGGCAGTCACACACAGAGTTAGAAGCATACATTCTCACACACACACAGTCACAGGCAGACAGTCAACACACACACACACTCTCTCTCTTACTTACAGACCTATGGGCTGGAGAAGGAGTGGATTAACTGAAGTCCCTGGAGTCTGTTAGTTGGGGAAGAAGGGACTCCATCCTGCTTCCCTTTGATGTGCAGCAGTAACAGCAGCGGGTGGAGGCCATGTTTAACTCCGCCCCCACTGCCATTTAGCTCTGCCCCATGTTTTCAAGTTCTGTGCTCCTGCGGCCACACAACTCACACATCTTTAAGCTGCCCTGGTCGTGGCACCGCCCAAGTGAGTGGCACCCAGGGCGGACTACCCTTCCTGTCTACCCCTTAATACACCACTGCATTCATGTACACACATACATTAATATACACACATACATTAATATACACACATGGATGCATATACACAAACAGACATATTTATATACAAATACATAAACTCATACACAAATGACCACAGACACATAAACATACACACAGACTCATATACATACACACACTCAAACAAATATACACACTGACTGATACACACACATTTACATATATAGACAGACATGCATACAAACACTCATTATCACACATTCATATAAATACACACAGTCTCATAAATACACACACATACATTTGTATACACACACTGCCTCATAACCACACATACTTACATCCATAAACAGATTCTTAATTTTTATTTTATTATTACTATTATTATTATTTTTAAACAATGAAGTCTACCCAGCCTCATTACCCTTAAAGGGAGGGCTGAAGTTGAGCCTCAACCATGAAGTCCAGTGGGAAGCTGCAGGGATCAGTTTCTGTACTTTCTACCCAGCTCCCTGCAGCTCTTTACTGATGCAATGTCCAAGCTCCAACATCAGTACAGGGCACCCGAGGAACCTGGCTAATCATTACAAACTTGCCTTCTCTGTAGCCACAGAGACAAGAGCTCCACCTACTGTACAGCACCCAAGCATAAAAAGTGTTCTGTGGCAGGTGCCTGCTAAGCAAGAGTGGGGTTCTCCATGAATTCCCCACCGACTGTAACCCAGGATGGTCTGCCCCTCATGCCCTGGTGGTCATGCCCAGTAAATTTGCAGGACATTTATTTGTAGATTATGTAAAACTAAATTTTATTATACTCTGTATACCATTTCATTTATTTAAACATTTGATAATTTAACCTTATGTATTTATGGATGGAAGCCCCCCTCCCTTCTAATGTTGTTTTTACCCTCCCCTTATTTTACCCCATATTATAATTGTTCTTTAATTGTTATATTGTTGTTTAAAATTTTTTTAAATGTGTTCAACAAAAGTAACTTGAAAAGAAGAATAAGGCTTTTAGAAAACATATCCAGATCCATAAGTAACAAGTTAACAAAATTTTGGGAGTCCATGGAAGCTATTGCCTAAAGTTGATTCAATACAAAAGAACACTTGTTTCCAAAAAAGGCACAACATTGGAGAAAGTCCATCAAACAGGTAGAATTCTTCCCAGAGCTTACCAACATCTCCAAAGCACATCTTCTCAAATATGAAATGTGTTGCTCTACTTACAAAACCAAAACTATGTTTTGTGCCACAAGAAATATATTATGCACGTTTAACATTTTAGTAAACTGTTTAAAGCACATGAAAAAAATCCAGTTAAATCAATTTTTATTACTGATTGTATCACTATATTGTGGAAATGTCCAAAGAAGGTTAAATGACAACTGTCGTGAAATTTCACTTCTCCACTTTTCATTTTTTATAACATTTAATGAAACTTAATAATATTTTGGTAAATATATATATATATATATATATATATATATATATATATATATATATATATATATTGAGTTTTACTTTAAAAAATGCACTCTTTTTATCAGGTTAAATTTCTTGCCTCTGCTGTTTCACATAGAGCACACAGAGAAATCCCAACAGCAGACAAGTTAGGTTGAGCACCAGCTGATCAAATAACAGTAGAGTCTGATCCAACATGGCTGCTCAGACAGATAAAAAAGTGAAAGAGTGCTGGTACTGATACAATGTAATCGTTTAAACAGCTCGAGATGGTCTTCATTTACAATGTTACCACTATTTCTGTCTTGAGCCGAAATATATCAGCAATGTAGTTTTCAAGGTTATTTGTTTTTCTTTATTGATTTTCTTTATTATAAAAATGTAAAATAATTGACAGAGTGCAACCAAGCCAAATTACCACCGAATGACATAATGCATGCCTTAAACTATGTTTCCATTCTGTTACACAAAGACAAGGCTGTATGAAACCTGATTTGGCTTTTGCACAAGCCTTGATACTGTTAATATACCACAATTTCTGTCATTGCAAAATTAAAGATTTTTTTTTTTAAAGTGAAAGAGATAAATAAAAATAGCAAAATATCCTGCTTGTAGGTATTTATAAGGGCCCTGATGGAATTAGTAGCAGTACAGATGAAAAATACAACATAATATAAAAAGAATGTCTGCACTTGAGCATAATAATAATAATACAGTTAAATTATGTATTTCTAAAACAAATGTATGTTATAAGTGTTACAATGCTAATGTAAAGCTAGGATGCTTATGAGAGGACTCATTAATTCGTCCACCTTTCCCTGACAGTTTAGAACATTGAGAGAGGCTGTTATTTTCATGACTTTTACAGATATTAAAGGGTTACTCCAAGCTATACGACAACTTCTGCTTTTAGAGTGGTCACGGAGCAAGTAATCTGTATGTGCATTATTTCAGTTTGAAACACTGTATATACAGAGAAATGTGTGATTTTGTGCTGGTGCTTAGTTATACTGTTGTGCTCAAAAGTTTGCATACTCTTGGAGAATTGGTAATATATGTACAATTTAAAAAAAAAAAAAAAACAAACAAGAATGAGCAGGCAAAAGACATTTCTTTTATTTCTTATGGGATTCATATTCAACTTTAAGTTATAACAGAATGACACAAACATAAAATAAAAAATGGCAACAAAGAAAAAATGAAATTGCCCCCTGTAATGACCGTATCTCCAGAAGGATTTTGATACTTTGGAGAGAGTAGAGTAGAGCTACTAAACTGGTTCATGGATTGCAGGGTAAAACTTACCAGGAAAGGTTAAATGATCTTAACATGTATAGCTTGGAGGAAAGACGGACAGGGGGGATATGATAGAAACATTTAAATACATAAAGGGAATCAACACAGTAAAGGAGGAGACTATATTTAAAAGAAGAAAAACTACCACAACAAGAGGACAGTCTTACATTAGAGAGGCAATGGTTTAAAAATAATATCAGGAAGTATTACTTTACTGAGAGGGTAGTGGATGCATGGAATAGCCTTCCAGCTGAAGTGGTAGAGGTTAACACAGTGAAGGAGTTTAAGCATGCATGGGATAGGCTATCCTATATAGATATGGGAAGGGAAATTAATGTATTTAGAAAATTGGGCAGACTAGATGGGACAAACAGTTCTTTAATGCTGTCACATTATTTGTCTCTATGTTTAAGCTTATTTTACAGTATTTGTACAAAATAATATATGGGGGGTGGTGACTATGTGAAAAGTGCCCAACAGTTCATGTTAAACAAAAGTAGAAAAAAATAGGAAAATGGGTGTAAACCTTTGAATAAGTGATGTGAGTTTCTGTAACATACATTCATTTTTCTAGAACTTGTTAATGATTCCTTGAGCATAATTGTAGGTAAGTAAAGCTTTATGGAATACATTTTATTCTGCCAAGCACAAAAAGAAAAGAAAAAGAAAAACACCACATGTATAAAATACTTGTGTATGGCATGATCTGACATCGGAACCTGCAAATGTGAAGGAGAAGGATGAACAGACAGACATGATACATTCACAGTTAACATAGATGTATGAAAAATGAATCATCAACATCATTATAAGAAAGACTCTGGAAAAAACAGACTGAACCTGAATTATCTTATACAGTAAGATAGAAATGCAAAGATGGAAGCAAAAGGATTCTAGAACATTGGTTATGGTGTCTCCTTTTACAATCTGTAGCATTATCATAACATCAACCCTAGCTGTCGTTTTAAAACTGCATTGGAATTATGTTAACAAGCAGGAAGCACCTGAACTGAATTGGACTGCACACTATACAAGTTCTTTGATTGTGAGGACTACCTCCAAGAACTAATCTCAAAAGGAGAGACATAGCTCACAGTGAAATGATTGCTAATGTGACCTACACTTGTATTTCACAAGGAACCTATTGAGATCATTCCAAAAACCGATTATACATAAGAAAGATATGATTGGACTATTACAAATCCTAATAATGGACTCAACGATCATGGCAAAGCATGCTGAAATCTGAAAAAGACTGGACAGATGCTTGTGAAAGACTTTGGATACACCTATGAAGGTGATTAAGAAAAGACTTTGCCATATAGTTTATCATTGAATGACTACCGCAAACAGCCTTCTAATGGTGAAAAGAAGTGCTATGCTAATTCTGGACATATTAGGTTTCCAGACAGAAGATGACCGGAAAAAGAAATAAAGGCTAATAACTGTCAACACCCAGCGGTTTCTCAAGATGGAACATGGTACTGAGAAAACTGGATTGACTATAAAATCACCTCACAGTACAAAACACAGATTGTTGCCTACAACTCAGAAAAAGTGGTTAATAGAAAGGAGCAGAAGAAGAGGAATATAGATTCCTACTGGAGTGAAAAACCATCCTGGAACAATATTCTGCAACAATGAACTTTACAATGACATTTGGTGGCATATGAATTTGAATTCAGCAGAGACATTTCAATTAACAAAAGAAACCTTAATGCAATTAATAAATAATAACAACACAGGCCTACTAAGAGCAGAAGCCCTGCCAAGAGAATGGAATATAAAAGACCTGTCAGAAACTTGACATCATGGGACACTTGTACTAAAGCACAATTTGCAGCTTTTCTTAAACTCTACATATTATGTACATACCTGCAAAGCAAGGAACTCCTGTAAACATAAACACAGAGACATTGATACAACAAGGAATCTGTAATGGTTTTATTGCAGATGTGATCTGCCGATGTACTCCTTGCTCTTTTGGTATAACTATACCAATCAAAACGTTAAATGGCTCCATAGAATCAAACAACAAAGGATTTTTGCTACATTCTGGACTTCCAGGAATGTGGTGCATGGACAGACAAATTATAATCACTAAAGCAATCATCTATTTTTTTCTTTGTATCAGAAATGTGTCAGTGACAATGTGTAATATAATACAGAAACTATAATTAATGGTACAAAATAAACACATAATGTGTTAATTACAAAGGTAGATAGACTTTGTGAATATCTGAAACGCAATTGAAGATTATTGCTAAAATGCCATATGCAGCTGCGGTATGGCCTACAAACAAATATATTACACATACATGTAAGAGTATAACAGCTGATTACCCAAATGAATAATGGAATCATGATAGTTAAAGATCGTATGATTACAATAACAACTGCAATAATGAATAATGTTTAAACTTTAAAAGAAAATGTGAAATGTCTTTATTAAATCAGAAACTACTCGATATTCGTTTAAGTTTGCAGAGTGGTATGACTAATATAATCTAATTAATATAAGTGAAGTACTTCAACAGTTAAAATTTAACTGAAAGACAGGCAGAAACTTTACTTCAACTATCACAACGTTTATTTATAATGATAAACACGTTCAGTCTGCCAGAGCTAAGGCCAGTCAATGGAAAGTAAAAGAGTATTATGGATTAACCCGTCCAGGTGATATACATGATGATTGTGGAAATTGATAATTTAGGTCACCTATTGCAAATTGGTGAAAAGATGTCAAATATATAAATTCAACATCCATACCACTCTATGTACATATATTAAAATACACGTAATCAAATATTTTATCGGTTTTTCAGATACCAAGAAAATGTTATTTGGTTTGTGATGGTTAAAGGTACATATACCTTGTGGTAATGATCCTGCCACATCTATTGATTGTTTAATCAATACATCATACATATGATTATTAATTCATATTCAGATTGTAACATACCCCCACTTCAACCAGTTATAGTTACAACAGATTCTGATATCTATTGTTATAAAAGTGTTAAAACCATTTATATAAAGGTAGAGTTAAAATATAAATACCTTCAATATTGTATCTGAGTGCTTTCTTAACTCACTTTTAGAAATAATAAAAAATCCAAATCATATTAAGTTACACCCAACAGCCACTGAAAAATATACTTAAACAATTAAGATTCACATTGTTAAGCATCCAATCTCACGAACGTGACTTTCCACAATGGCTGTCAGATCTTGGTAAAAAAAAAAAAATGTTTTTAAGTCAATTTTTGGGTGTTTCTGATATGTTAAGCCGCTAATAACTGTAGTTATTATATTTACTAATTGTAACTTAGGCAATAAGTTGTCTTCTCCCTAACAGGTCAAAGAAAGATAATTAATGTCATATTTCCAATTAGCAACTATTCTAAATATATTGATAGATTTTGAATAAAAGAGTATTTTTAACATTTAAAGAGAATGTAATTTTACATACCATTGTGAACAAAGGCAGTAAATACTTTGCTGCTTCAAATTATCCTTATATCTCTAAATCATATACAATGGTTTTTATCTTTAAAACAAAACACTAGAAAGATTAACTACCGTATATACTCGAGTATAAGACAAGTTTTTCAGCACATTTTTTGTGCTGAAAAACCCCCACTCGTCTTATACTCGAGTCACTGTCTGTATTATGGCAACTTACATTGCCATAATACAGACAAGGACCGCCGGGCTCATTACAAGCCCGGCGGTCCTGTTGGGGGCTGGCAGAGAGCTGTAACTTACCTTTCTTGCAGCTCCTGTCAGCTCCCTTCTCTCTCCTCCGGTCCGGTCAGCTCCCCTGTCAGCTCCCCTGTAAGTCTTGCGAGAGCCACGGGGTCAGAGCGCTGCCACGGGTTACCGTGGCAACGCTCCGCGTGGCACTCACACCGCAATGGAGCTGACAGGGGAGCTGACCGGAACACAGAAGAGAGAAGGGAGCTGACAGGAGCTGCAGGAAAGGTAAGTTACAGCTCTCTGCCAGCCCCCCTCCTACACAGCCCATCCACTGGATCACCAGGGAATGAGAGCCCCCCTCCCTGGCCAGCCAACAAGCAGGGAAGGGGGACAAAAAATATATAAATAAACAACAATTTAAATAATAATAAAATAAAAATAAAATATTAATAACATATAAAAAAATTTATATTAAAATAATAATAATTAACAAAAATTAATAAAAATGCCCACCCCCCACCAAGGCTCTGCATCACACACACAAACACACTCTGCATCACACACACACACTGCATTCACACACACACACACTGCATTATATACACAGACACACACACACTGCATTCATACACACACACTGCACTCATACACACACTGCACTCATACACACACACACACACACTGCACTCATACACACACACACCTCATTCACACACACACACACACACACACACTGCATTCATACAAACACACTGCATAATATACACACACACTGCATTCATACACACACACTGCACTCATACACACATACTGCATTCATACACACACACACTGCACTCATACACACACACTGCATTCATACACACACACTGCATTCATACACACTCACACACTGCACTCATACACACATACTGCATTCATACACACACACACACTGCACTCATACACACACACACTGCACTCATACACACACACACACACCACATTCATACAAACACACTGCATTATACACACACACACACACACTGCATTCATTATATACACACACTGTGAATAAATATTCAATTAATATAATTTTTTTGGTATATAATTTTATTTAGAAATTTACCAGTAGCTGCTGCATTTCCCACCCTAGTCTTATACTCAAGTCAATAAGTTTTCCCAGTTTTTTTGGGTAAAATTAGGGGTCTTGACTTATATTCTGGGCGACTTATACTCGAGTATATCCAGTATGTTACTATTTCATCTATCATTATTATACAAAGTATAACAATTGTAAAGATTTTTCCACAGATTTTACCTGTTAACATTTTTAGCACAACAGCACCTGATGTAATTGAGATGTCTATCACTGAGATGTTACAAAGATTCCAATACAGCAAAAAGAGGCGTTCTTGAGAATCCACTTCGATTTCTGTATTAACATAACATTTACTATATTGTGATCCAGGTCACTTAAGACAATGTCTTGGAAATGCTGTCAATTAATTTATTCCGTAAAAGAATATCGGAGAACATCCAATCTATACACATCATAAACGGTGTAAAAATGTTTCATGAAAAAACAAAACAAAAAAAGCAAAGACAAATACCACGGTGATAACATATGATGCTGATTTAATATCAGCAACCAATTCTAGCCAAATATTTGGAAAGCTGGACTCTACAACCTATACTCTACAACAAATACCCGGGTATTCTACAAACACAACCTCCAGCAATGTATCTAAGGAATGTAAACTTCTACAGGCCTTTAAGACTTTGGATTACAAATACAATTACTATTTTTAACTTTGCATTATTATTACTCTGGAACTTGGTGTTCTTTTCAATTCTTTCCCAGACAAAAGCTTTGCTCATTTTAATCAACCACCTTTACATGCAAAGATCACACTGTGGATATTTTACTGTTACAACAATGATCAATGAGCACAGAAAACCTAAAGACTGTTGGTTCACTAATTTAAGGAAGAAATGCTCTACAATGCCCACAGTTTAATGGAGAGGGTGTTATGGGCAAATGCAAATATTACAAGTTTTAGAATGAAATGTTGTATTTCTTAAACTGTGTACTTTGTCTTTAAGAGATATTGCAAATTGACAAGGTGTTAGAAATGGAACATATTGTTAATCATAACTGTTTCTTTAAGCAATAACCTCAGTGCATATTATGTTTACGCCATTTTGTCCCAGACGAATTACAATAACAATAATGCATAAACAAGCTTTTTACCAAGGTTACTGTGGTAACCTTAGTAGATAAGGATGTTCAGACTTTAAGATGCCATCTTGAACTAAGTCAGGAAAATGTCCATAATGTATGCACCCTTTAGTGATGGACTTGTATTTTTGCCAAGTTAAGGGAGGTCCTAAAATGAATAAAGTAAAAGAAGTGTTACTTTTTCATAAATTAACTACGGTAACCCTAAAATGGAGACACCTAAGGTATAAATAGGTGTACTTTTAAATGTTATCACACAGAGGAGAGACCTGGAGACAGATGCTGCTCCATCTTCAAATGACAGAGAGGCTGACATGATGACATGTTTAGAAGGGTATGTTAACCTATTAATGATATTTGCAAGCATTTAGTTTAATCTTATAAACTCTGCTATATGGATTTTATATGTCTATATTTATATTTTTATAGAATAAATATCAAAAAGACAATCCATTATTGCTTCCAAGACAATCCTTATTTTATATTGTATTCTCAATTATTTATATATGTTAAACAGCAGATCTCTTACACTAACTATATAAAATTATGGCTAAGATATCTGTATGGTTAGCCCTACTAAGTTTTATGCTTTAAGACATTATAGTGGTAAATAAGGGAACCAGCCGCGGTTACACCCCCAAAATCTTTTAGCTTAACCTCTTTTTCCAAAAATATTTATTTTTTGGGGACGGCCAAATTTCAACTATATGGTGGTTCAGCTTGCTCAAATTTTATTAATGAAAAAAAGATTTGGGAATACAAATCAGATGAACCCAAAGGACAGGAAAATGGGCCAATCAATGTACTGCAAAATATATATATAATTTAAATACTATGTTTTATTTTGCAGTACAGTGGTAAGCACATTTTCCTGCCATTTGGTAAACAGATGAAGTGAAAATAGTGACCAATAATGTGAAAACAGGGAGGAACAGTATTATAAATCTTTATATAAAGGTTCATTTGGGACCAAACTGCAATTTGAATGACCCAAAACATTTCCGATTTCCATGGAACCATGCACAGGAAACTTGGGGTTAACCAACTCACTCTAACCTGAACATGCTTGTTTTCATTTGCTATTCCTGGTACCAGGAAAAAGAGAGATTAAATGGAGACAAGGCAGTTGTTTTTTTTGGGGAGGGGGGCTGGGGACTACTAAGCAGCTCAGTTTGACATGATGAAGAGGTCTGCTCAGTCATGTGGGCTGGATCTCCTGTCCAGTCAAGAGGTAGCAAAACAAAGAGGTAGAAAAACAAAGATCACAGTCACTTAATGTTGCTTGCTTTTATTCACAGATCAAGTGACAACTGACCAATAAAGAGAAAAAGGGAGGAGCAATAAAACAGTTATACTTAACCCCTTAACCCCTTCGCGACCGAGGACGGTTCAGGACCGTCATCGGCATTTTTGCCTTGCCGACCGATGACGGTCCTGAACCATCCTAACGGTCTTAGTTACTTACCTGATCGCCGTCGTTCCCCCGGCGGCGATCAGCGTGGCTCCGGTTGTGGGGAGACTGCCTGCAGCCCAGACAGTCTCCCCACACTGGATTAGGACCCCTGTGGCCATGTGATCGCTTAACACAGCGATCACATGGTCACAATAGGTGTCCATGTGTCTGCCTGCAGGGGGACTGTCTGTGCTGATAGGCAGTCTCCCTGCTAGTGTAAAATCATTAAAATAAAATAAAGTTAGTGTTAATAAAAAAATAAAAAAATTATATATGTGTATATATGATATGTATTAAGGCAATTTGCCTGCATTTGTGGGAGGTGCTGGTTTGCTACCCCTAGCCTACTTAAGGCACTCCCCTTGCCTGGCTCCTTACCATTCGAGGTCAGCGTTGAATGAGGATCCACTTCCGGGTTCTCTCAGACGCCATCTTGGTTTCAGTATCCAGGAGGTTTCACCACGTTAAGCTGTATCATTGAATCCTGTTCAGGCCTTTCCGCCTGTCCAGCTTCTTCTGACTCCGGTCTCCGTCGTAGATCGTGTCCCAGGGACTCCTAAACCGTAAGTCAGACCTATCTGTCACGCCAGGACCGGTTCCCACGGCGTACGGTACAGCACGGGTCCTCGCTTTACGGCTTTTTCCCTGGTTATGACACGAATGTTTCAAGCCATTCGCGGGCTTTTTCATTCGTACGGTCATTCGGCTGAACATATTTAATCGTTCAATAGTCATTTCGCATATCCTATTTCATGTTATTGAAACGAATTATCATTCGGTTGTTTTGCCGTTCGGCAAATTTTTACATACGCTCATACACGCTTTTGGTTCGCATAAGTCATACGGTTAAACTATTCTAACTTCTGTGTTTCCCTCACATTTGCTTTCGGCTTTTCTGTGTGTTCACGTATAATCCTTTCATGAATTATATTCGCCATTTCATTAGTATATAACGTTCGGTTAAAGAATTGCTTGCTTAAATAGATTATTTTGATTACTTTTAAATATTGTCAGTATTGTATTACGTCCACAAATCAAGTCCACTTCTCTGTATATACCATTTGACTCCCACACTTTCAGGGGTCTGCATTACTTATCCATTTATACAAATGGACTCAGCCTATGTTACAAGCCTCACTTCTGGGTTATTAATACAACACATACAAAGGATATAGGTTCATTTAAGCAATAATTCTCGGGTTGATATGTCTTTTCTATACAGATATATCATATAGATATACATCACTTTACATCATTTTAAATCATTTTGGGGTATCCCTGCCTTTGGTTATTCTGCTACATATCATACATAACGCTGTGTTAATTAGGCCATGACCTCATCCATGTCCCTTTCTATAAAACCAGTTACATTTCTGTACAGATCATTGAACTCCCACGCCAGGAGTTTTATAACTATCCATTTCATTTCAATTCACTCAGCCTATATTACAGGCCTCATTTCTCTGTCATGACGATGACACATAAGGCTTAAATCCTTTTGCATGCATACTCGGGTTGAATCACATGTACTGATCCAACCAATCATACGTCCCCTGCACAGTCATATACATATGTATATAACCTACGTTTCATGTTTTCCTTTACACACCATTATCACGTAACACATAGATTGTTTGTACATAGGCCACGGCCTCCTCAGATGTCATATTCAAGCATGCAAACATTTCTGAGCCACTTATAGCTATTCCCATGGTATCAACATAATTTTTATACATTGCTGCTACAGACTATAAGTCTGTTTCTTTTCACACTCCACACTCATCATACTACTCTCTTTTACCCATTTTTAGGCTGTCAAGCTTATATAATTGCTCCACACGGTTTATTCCTGTGATTTGTCATACTACCAGGTACGTACACCTGCTCATATGGTATTCTACCATACATTTCATTTCATCCCCCTAGTTTAGAGTACTGGCAATAGGGTCACAGGATTCCCAATAGGTATTTACCCCGTCTTGGCTGTCGCCATCAGTTAGTGGTCCCGCGAGGCCAACACCCCGCCTCAAACGTTCCAGAGGCAAACACCCATCGGGCCACACGTTAGCTAGCCGCCTCGCATGTTGCAAAGAGAGGGCCTCACCTGTTACTCCCTTCCCCTGTTTTCTGTCGTACAGTCACCGAGAGGCCTAAAACTCCTGCCACTACGTCAAGTGGCCTCATTAACCCCTCGCGCCAACGCATAGATAGAGCCTCTCAAGCCGCTTGGCAATTAGCAGGGCCTCACCTGTCACCAAACAAGTATAATACTTTCGCCATCCGGCCTAGCTAGCCTGCCAGTACAATTTGGTGGTTCTATCTACTAATTATTGTTTTATTTATAGTATGTCTCAGGAAGGGGTAGAGGATTTCTCCCTGCCTAGCCCCCCGGCTAGAGCTGTCACTCCCATACAAGGAGGAGAGCTAGCTAGTCCAGCATCAATTAGATCCTGGACAATCCCGCGCATAACCACGGAATTAAGGAGACGACAAATCCCCTACCCCGCTACAGCAAGGAAGGCAGAACTTTTCAAACTGCTATGCACATCAACTAATAACATGGAAGCCGGGGAAGGATCTAGCCAGTCCAACCCAGGGGACATACATGCCATGTTATCCTCACTCATGGCACCCATGGGCAAGGTCAACTCCAGGCTGGAGAAACTTGAGTCGGTCACCACGGCCCTCACTCTAGCAGGGCCACCCGCGGCTGCGGTACAAACACCAGCCTTGCCATTAGTCGCTCCAGCCAGCACCCTGCATGACCAGGAAGTTAGCCCGGCCCACATGATACCTGAGCATATCAAAAGGGATATCCTGGAAGGTAAAGACGTCAACCTGGCTTCCCTGTTGATTGCCTCCCAGGACATTGTGGAACATAAGACGTATGCTTATGATGATGTTTCTGTTATTGTCAGATCTAGGGATGCCCGCCTGAACAGGAAACTGACTATCCCTGAATTTGTACTAGCGTTTGGTATTTACAGAGATGTCATCTGTGCGGTTTATCCCAACAGAAGAGAGGAGTTTGATCTCTATATGCACAAGCTGGTAGACCTGGGCAACAAATATGGTGGTTCAGCATTCTATGACTACCATAGGTCTTTTTCTGCAAAAATGGCTGGAGCCTTCTCCCAGTATGGTACACGATCCAACTGGGGAAGGATTGATACCGTCTTATTTTGCAGACACTTTGCAGGTCTCAGAACACCAGCTTGTGCATACTGCTCCTCCACAGCCCATACTACTAATTTTTGTCCCAACACGGCAGATGGACATGCCTCCACACAAGGAACTAGTTCCTCTGGGGATCCAGGGAAACTATCCAAAGACAAATCAAGTTTCTGGGCAAGTCCCAGATATGTAATAATTTCAATGTTGGGTCTTGTAATTACAGTGGATGTAGACTATTGCATGTCTGTTCAAAATGTTTTAGGGCACATGCAAAGACCATGTGTCCAAATAAAATGTATTCCAAGCCTTACCACGTCCATTAATATGCCAGTATTCACAGCATTGATGTCTCAGCACCCATCTAGACACCTGGTAGATTTTCTTATTTCTGGTTTAACAGAAGGCTTCCACACAGGTATCCTACACATACCAGCTGGAACTCTGGAATGCCCTAACCTACAATCCGCCCAACACAACCCCACAGTGGTTGACACCCTCATAGACCAAGAAGTGGATGAGGGCTTTGTATTGGGACCTTTTAGAACTCCTCCATTCACAGAATGGCGCACCAACCCTATTGGTATTGTCACAGGGAAATCTTCCCAAAAACAGAGACTCATCATTGACTTATCGGCTCCCCACTCATCGGCCAACCTCAGTCTTAATTCCCTCATACCCTCTGAGGAATTCTCTCTGCAATACACCACCATAGATCACGCCATTACAGCTATCATACAAGCAGGGGTTGGAGCCTGGCTCAGTAAGACCGACATTACTAACGCCTTCAAATTACTCCCTATCCACCCCACACTGTGGCACCTGCATGGCATCAAGTGGTCCGGGAACTACTATTTTTCTCCCGGTTAACTTTTGGGTCCAAAAGTAGCCCAGCTATTTTCGACACATTTGCCGAAGCATTATGCTGGTTACTATTGAACATAGCCGGATGCCCTACGGTATTACATTACTTGGACGATTTCCTACTGGTCGAGGAGAATACTGCACCTCCCACTAGCCTCAAAGCTACCACTAAGCTGTTTGAGCAACTAGGTGTACCCATCTCCCCAAAGAAAACAGAAGGGCCAGACACGGTTATCACTTTTCTGGGTATCCAATTAGACTCTGCCACAATGCAAGCAAGCCTACCATACGATAAGATAGAGAATATTCTCACTTACATAAACAACTACCTACAGCTCGGCACTTGCAACCGCAAAGAGCTACAGTCCCTTCTAGGGTCACTAAATTTTGCGATGCGCATCATACCTCAAGGCCGCTCCTTTATTTCACGACTATTGCATCTTTTCCCACTTTTTCTACATGACACGCACAGGTTGTCCTTTGATGCCCAAGCTACGGCAGATCTAAACATGTGGAAGAGATTTTTAACCACTTGGAATGGTAAAAGTATGTTCCTCCCTCAATTGACTGAATCATCTCCTACCATTTGGTCAGATGCGGCATCTACCACTGGTTTTGTAGCAATTTTTGGGAACGAATGGCTTTGGGGCAGCTGGCCTTCAGCAGTTCTGGATTTGGAAGGTTTTTCCACTACCTCAGCTCTTTTTGAGATCTACCCCATAGTGGCAGCTGCCGTAGCGTGGGGTCATTAATGGGCTAATACGCCAGTGCTTTGTTACTCAGACAACCAGGCAACCTGTCACATCATCAACAAAGGTCGTTCCAAATCTCTTACGATCATGAGATTTCTGAGGAAACTCACTTGGTTGGCAGCTTGTCATAATTTCTTCCTATGTTGTTTCCATGTGCCAGGTGTATATAACACAGCTGCTGACAATTTGTCTCGCTTTACATTTCAGGAGTTTCATCAAGCACTCCCGTCAGCAGCACCCACAGCCACCATCACTCCAACATTTCAACAACTCATACTGGACTAGACGTCATCATGCAGCATAGCAGGACATTGTCCCAGTTGGCACTTTCACACAATACAAACAAAACATACAGCAGGGCTTTCACACTATTCAAACGATTCCCTCTGGAACATAACATCATACAACCGTTTGTTATGACATCTTTTTTGGGGTTTGCTTCCTTTTGCCACCTTAAACTCAAAATGTCATACAACACCATCAAACTCTATCTCACTGGCATTCAACACCACATGCTCATCTTACACCCAAATAACAACAGTTTCATGGCCTCTCACCAAATTAAGACCATACTCAGAGGTATTCAAAAATCAGAACCCACACATTTGGCCCAGAGGCTACCCATAGATAACCATATCTTCAAAGCATTATCTAACCTACTTGACCTAAAACCGTTTGACACTAATACGAATTCTATCATCAAAACAGCAATATACATCGCTTTCTATGGATTTCTACGACCCAGAGAATTCACTACGACCTCCACGACCCAAACCACTCCATTCCTCCTCTATTCCCACTTGACAAAACATATGGATCATTACATCCTGTCTTTACCTCACTCCAAAACCAGCCAGCACATACCTGTAAACATTCCGTACTATCCCACGCACAACAGATGGTGTCCCGTCAAGGTTCTTGATGCCTACATACAGCACCATCACTTACTGCCCTCGCAACCGTTATTACAACTACAAGGTGCAGTACTCACCACTACAACCTTCATGACCTACGTCAGGTCCTTGCTCACACAACTGGGCCTCAACACAAACAATTACTCAGGACACTCCTTTCGTATAGGAGCCGCGTCCACAGCCTCCAGTGTCAACATCCCAACTCATGTTATCAAAACACTGGGGCGCTGGAAGTCATCCGCTTACTCACGGTACATACTGAACCCAGTACAAGAATTAAGGGATGCTTTCATAAACATGTCTGGTTGATAAATGTATATGTATTGGTTGTCTGTTAATAAATTTGATTACTTAATTTTTGCTCTCTTCTTTCTCAGGCCTCCCTCATCGTCGGTTTCGGCACACCTCCTCGGTTTTTGCTCCTTTTATCATCCTACGCTTATTCATGGTATTTCACACTGTACTATCTTAAGCACCTAACACAAATAGACATATATTATATCTATATAATATATGTCTATATATCATATATATAATGTCTTACTAAGTGTATTTTTATATTAATATGTACTTATATTAATATAAAAATACACTTATAATTAAATTACACACGTATATATATAATATATATAATAACTATATATATTGTATATATATATTATTATAAAATATAAATAATAAGTAATTTAAATTAAATATTTTTTTAAAATAATAATAAAAAATTTAAAAAAAATTATATATCTATATGAAATTTTATTCTAACTGTATTTTAAAATTAATATATATATATATATATTTATATCAAAATACACTTAGAATTAATTTGTATATATATCTATGTATATATAAATAAATAAAAATAATACAAAACATACATATGTCCATATACAAAATTACATAAATAATTATATAAATATACACGTAGACTTCAAATATATAAATATGCATATATATTTAAATTCTACGTGCGTATTTATGTAATATTTTTACATAATTCAGTAATTTTATTGATTGCAATTTGAGGGACCTGCCTGCCAACCCAGGCCGAAATTCCAGAGAATTTAATTTGCTAGCACTGTATTTTACCCTGTAACGTTCTACGACACCCTAAAACCTGTACATGGGGGGTACTGTTTTACTCGGGAGACTTCGCTGAACACAAATATTAGTGATTCAAAACAGTAAAACATATCACAGCGATGATATTGTCAGTGAAAGTGACTTTTTTTGCATTTTTCACACACAAACAGCACTTTTACTGATGATATAATTGTTGTGATACGTTTTCCAGTTTTTAAACACTAATATTTGTGTTCAGCGATGTCTCCCGAGTAAAACAGTACCCCCCATGTACAGGTTTTATAGCATTTTTGAAAGTTACAAGGTCAAATATATGGGTCAAATATTTTTACATTGAAAATGGCCAGGTTGGTTACGTTGCCTTTGAGAGCGTATGGTAGCCCAGGAATGAGAATTACCCCCATGATGGCATACCATTTGCAAAAGAAGACAACCCAAGGTATTGCAAATGGGGTATGTCCAGTCTTTTTTAGTAACCACTTGGTCACAAACACTGGCCAAAATTAGCGTTCAATTTAGTTTTTTTACTTTTTTCACACACAAACAAATATGAATGCTTACTTTGGCCAGTGTTTTCGACTAAGTGGCTACTAAAAAAGACTGGACATACCCCATATTGAATACCCTGGGTTGTCTACTTTAAAAAAAATATGTACATGTGGGGTGTTATTTAGAGATTTATGACAGATAATAGTGTTACAATGTCACTATTGATAAATTTTAAAAATGTATGTTTTGAAACCACAATATCCTACTTGTACCTATAGCCCTATAACATGCAAAAAAAAGCACGTAAACACTGGGTATTTTTAAACTCAGGACAAAATTTAGCAGTTTTTTTCATTCGCTTTTTTAGATGAGTAAAAGATTTTTCAAGTAAAAGTAAAAAAACATGTATTTTTTTCAATTTTTCATCATATTTTTTTATTTTTTTTAAATTAAAATACATGAGTTTATACAAATAATGGTATGTAAAGAAAGCCCCTTTTGTCCTGAAAAAAACAATATATAATTTGTATGGGAACAGTAAATGAGAAAGCGGAAAATTACAGCCAAACACAAACACCACAAAAGTGTAAAAATATGCCTGGTCACAAATGTACAACATCGCAAAAAAGGTTCCTTATTATATATCATTTTATTCAGGAGAAACAGGGCTTTCATTTAATATCAAATATTTAGCTATGAAACATAATTTAATATGAAAAAAATGGGAGAAAATAAGAAATGTTGTTATTTTTTTTAGTTCTATATGACATTTTAACTGTCAATGTCATAATACTGCTTGCTTTTACTGTAATAAAATACACATATTTGTATTCAGCAAAGTCTCACATGTAAAACAGTACCCCCTATGTACAGGTTTTATGGTGTTTTGGGAAGTTACAGGGTTAAATACAGCACGTTACATTTGAAATTGAAATTTGCCAGATTGGTTACGTTGCCTTTGAGATTGTATAGTAGCCCAGGAATTAAATTTACACCCATAATGGCATACCATTTGCAATAGTAAACAACCCAAGGTATTGCAAATGGGGTATGTCCAGTCTTTTTTAGTAGCCATTTGGTCACAAACACTGGCCAAAGTTAGCGTTAGTATTTGTTTGTGTGTGAAAAATGCAAAAAAACGCCAATTTTGGCCAGTGTTTGTGACTAAGTGGCTACTAAAAAAGACTGGACATACCCCATTTGCAATACCTTGGGTTGTCTACTATTGCAAATGGTATGCCATCATAGGGGTAATTTTCATTCTTGGGCTACCATAGGGTCACAAAGGCAACGTAAGCAATCTGGCGAATTTTAATGTGAAAAAAATGAAACACAAGCCTTATATTTGACGCTGTAACTTTTGAAAACACCATAAAACCTGTACATGAGGGGTACTGTTGTACTCGGGAGACTTCGCTGAACACAAATATTTGTGTTTCAAAACAGTAAAAAGTATTGCAGCAATAATATCGTCCGTGTAAGTGCTGTTTGTGCGTGAAAAATGCAAAAAACTTCACTTTTACTGGCGATATCGTTGTAATACATTTTACTGTTTTGAAACACTAATATTTGTGTTCAGCGAAGTCTCCCGAGTAAAACAGTACCCCCCATTTACAGGTTTTATGGTGTCTTGAAAAGTTATAGGGTTAAATATAGTGCTAGCAAATTAAATTGCCTATATTTTCGGCATGGGTTGTCTGGCAGGTCCCGCTAATTGTAATTAATTAGGATACCTAATTATGTAAAAATATTACATAAATATAAGTGTAGAATTAATATATGTATATATATACATATGTGTATATATACGTATATATATATATATATAATTTTTAAAATATTTTTATTTATATATAGGTATATATATATAGTGATATATACGTATATATTTATGTATATAGATATATATATTATTTCGTTCTACATGTATTTTGATATAAATATATATATTAATATCACTACCTAAATTAATACACCCAGATCAGGTCGGCTTCATACCAGGACGCCAGTTATATGAAAATACACGCAGAGGGGTGGATCTGATCTGGCATATATCACACACTAGGCAGCCTGCCCTTGTCCTCTCCCTCGACGCAGAAAAGGCCTTTGATAGGGTACAATGGCCTTTTCTGTTCACAGTACTTCAAACTCAGGGATTCCCGGAACCCTATATCACGGCAATAAAGGCCCTATACACAAACCTGCAAGCACAAACCATAATTACAGGAGTGCCAAAATCCCCATTCCAAGTGAGCAATGGAACAAGACAGGGCTGCCCCCTATCACCACTCCTCTTTGCTTTAGTGCTAGAGCCCCTCCTACACCTCATACGAGCAAACCCAAACATAAAAGGAGTGCACTTGGGAGATGAACACTTCAAAGTAGCTGCATATGCAGATGATATACTCCTAACACTCACAGACCCAACCCAATCGATGGCAAATTTAGAAAAGCTACTGCAGACATACGGTGAAGTATCAGGATACAAAGTTAACTTAACCAAATCGACGGCACTGACATTCCATATACCTGACCGGGAGGTACAACACATCAGACACACCTATCATATCAAAACCAACACAGACACACTCACGTATCTAGGCGTCAAACTCACAGCAGATCACAGCACACTATTTAAACATAATTACACTCCACTGATCACAAAACTCAAGACGGACTTAGAAACTTGGACAGACAAACCCATCACATGGCTAGGTCGCCTACATTCCATAAAAATGAACCTATTGCCAAGACTGCTGTTCTTATTCCAAGCGCTCCCGACTCGAGTGACCAAGAGTGACCTAGCTGGCCTACAACAAGCAATAGACGCCTTTATCTGGCAGAGAAAGCGGCCAAGAATAGCCAAAAAAATACTGTATAATCCCAAGGGGAGGGGCGGCCTGGGTATGCCCCACATTCACCATTACTATACCGCAGCCCAAGTGGCCCAAATAGCTCACTGGCACTGCCCCAAAAATCAACGCCGTTGGGTTGACATAGAATCCCACATGACAGGAGCAGACCTCCCGCAATTCCTCATATGTACACCGAAGCATCACAGAACAATCTTACGGACAGACTGCCCGGCCATCCTAAACTCCATTAGCTTATGGGACCAGATCGCGCAGAAATTCAAACTCACACACCTCCCGTCCCCAATGACCCCAGTACTACGTAACAGAGCATTCCCACCGGGTCTAAGGGCACGAGACTTTAAAGGCATCGAAGCCACGAACCTACAACGCTATATCCACCTATACGTAGATAACCAACTAGTGACATACCAACACTTGCAAACCTTAGCCCCATTACAAACCCGCGACTTCTTCCGATATATACAATTACGGGACTTCGCGCAAACCAATGAGGTCAAAATGGCAATTGCCAAGCCTCTAACTTTCTTTGAGCAAATCTGCCTCAAAGAAAGCATGCCAGCGAAACTAATCTCTCTGCTCTACAACCACATATGCCTAGAATCAGGCACGTGGGGCCCGCAGACATACACAGACAAATGGGAAGCGGATCTGGGGGAAACACTAGAGGGAACGGAGTGGCAAGACATATGGGAGGCGAACACGAAAGTGTCTATATGCACGACCTTACAGGAACAATCATATAAAATAATGCTTCGGTGGTATACAACACCAGTCAAGCAACAACACATGCAACTCTGTCCCACCGATACCTGTTGGCGACTATGTGGAGAAAAAGGCACATACATCCACATGTGGTGGCAGTGTATTAAAGTAAAGGAGTTTTGGAAAAAGATAGTGGCCATGCACACTAAAATCCTACACCGACAAATAACACTGGACCCCTGGGCATGTCTATTATCACGACCGACAAACGGACTAGACAAACACGACCAAAAACTTCTGAATATGCTCAATCTAGCAGCTCGTAGGGCACTGGCACAATACTGGATAAAACCAGAGACACCCCCACTTTCATTAGTAATCTCCAAAATCAGAGATAATTACTTAATGGACAAGATGACAGCTACCGTTCGGAACACTACCACCACATTTCAAAAGGTATGGGCCCTTTGGGAACAATATGAGGAAAAATCATAGGACAAATGAGCACCCAATCACAGACCGCTACACACTCGTGCAGATTTAGGATTTAACACCTACGTTCACTTGATCGTTTTGCTTGTATATATGTTTTTCTTTGTGTACACAACGAATAAAAAAAAAAAAAAAAAACCTTTGACAGGCGAAAGCTAAATGACAACAGCCTCTACGCAACCCACATGCAACAAGTCTAAAATGTATATTATGTATACTAACAACCCAGTCTTTTTCTGTACCATGACTAAAGCATACTTGAAAAGATGGGCTTCTGCGTAAGCCAAAAATGCTCTTACCTTCAATGTCTGTCAATGCAAAAATAAAGAATTGATAAAAAAAAAATATATATATTAATATCACAATACAGTTAGAATGAAATAACAAACATCTATATATTTTGTAATTATTTATTTTTAATTATTTTTTTAATTTAATTTTTTTTACGTATTTACATTTTTTTATATTATATATAAATATATACATATATATATATAACAATAATTTTATATATATATATATATATATATAATCAGTATCAGTCTACGTGTAATTTGATAGTAATATATATATAAATAATTATATATATTAATATTTAAATACACTTCGTGTATGTGTAAATGTGTGTGTGTGTGTATATATATATATATATATATATATATATATATACTTAGATCATATATATAATATATATGATCTAAGTATATTTTATTTGTAACTGTAATTTTTTTTTTTAACTAATATTTTATTTTTATTACAGGAGAGGGGGCAGAGACAGTGTCAGCCAGTGAATTCACATCACTGGCTGACATACAGGATCAGTGATCACAGTGACTGCCTGTCACTGTGATCACCTCCTGCAGATTGGGTAATTGACCACAGGGGGGAGTGCCTGGGTGGTACAAGCACTCCCCCCTACCAATCTGCAGGGGGATCATTGCACCTGTTACATGTGTCAGCCATTAGGCTGACACATGTAATACTGATCGCAGTGACAGGCTGTCACTGCGATCAGAGCGCACTGAGATCGCAGTGACAGGCTGTCACTGCGATCTCAGACTTAGCAGATCGCGGTCACTGACCCCAGGGGGACTGCCTGGGGGGCCAGGTAAGTCCCCCGACCGCGATCTGCATAGCAGAAAGCCGCCGGCCACGTGTGTCAGCCGATTTGAAATCGGCTGACACACGGAAAATACTGATCGCAGTGACAGCCTGTCACTGCGATCAGAGACTGCAGATCGCGGTCACCGGCCACTGGGGGGGTTGCCTGGGGGGCCAGGCATCCCCCCGACCATGATCTGCAGCGGGCGATTAGCGCTGGCCACGTGGGCGGCCATTATAGCGAGGGCGTACTATTACGCCCGCCGGCGTTTAGAGCCGGCTCCTGCAGGGCGTAATAGTACGCCCTCCGGATTTAAGGGGTTAAAGCAGTTGTGGTACTAATGGAGAGAGTGTCCTGGTACAAGAATTTTGTTTCAGCCCTCCTCCAGTGCAAGGGTGGCCAAAGGGTAAATCCACATCTGTTGTATAACTCCCATGATGCTTAGCTTTTTTTTTTTTTTTAAATGTGG
The DNA here is from genome assembly GCA_933207985.1 of Pelobates cultripes. Taxonomy (NCBI): domain Eukaryota; kingdom Metazoa; phylum Chordata; class Amphibia; order Anura; family Pelobatidae; genus Pelobates; species Pelobates cultripes. The sequence continues at coordinate 145,542,959 of OW240916.1, read as the reverse complement.
GTATACATATGTGTGTAGTATTGGAGTTTGAATGAAGGGGTGTGTTTGTATATATTTTTGGTGTTTGAAATGCAGGATTCAAACTGGAAAATCCCATATTTATGAATTATGTAGACTTCATGATGTTGCTTGTTCGGCAACTTGTTATCCCTTCTATTTGGTTTCCACATGTGACATTAGTGTGGGACACTATATTAACCAAAAAAACTTTAGCCCAGTAAAGCAGCTTTATTAGCTATTTTGGGAATAAGACGACACTGATTAGCTATTTTGGGCCACAGATGGCACTGGCAAGCTGTACAGAGATATAGATGGCACTGAGAAGCTGGGCACTAATAAGCTTTTTGGGGGTAAAGCTGGCAGTGTAGTAAGTGGGTGACATGTCACCTGGTGAAGTTGGGGGGCCCAAAGAGTTAGAGTGGTTTCCATATAAAATGGGTGTGGTTAGAAGTGTCATGTTTGCGAAGGGGAAGAGTTAGCAATATAATCATTCCATATGGGGTTGCCAAACGTATTAGTCAGTGACCCCAGGATTGGCCCTGCCTGTGCCAGAGCCACCATTCCATTGATATTAACCAACCAAGTGCAGGCCTTTGTACAGGCTAGTGTTGCAACAGCTTCTACTGCCGTAGATGCAAATCCACTTGCAACTACAGCAGACACAATCATGAGAGCAAATGTATCACCAACAAAGCAAATTTTTAGATCACTTTGAGGGCCTGAAAGAAGAACATAGAAGACACAGATTTTTCCCACACTGAAGGACTGTTTTTTAAAAAGACAACTCTTACACTATGAGAAGATTAAAGCTGTCCAATGCATTCAGTCTGTATCGAGAGTGACTGTCCTTCTCACTTGATCAGTGATTAAAATCATGTCTGTCCTCTAGTCATCAATCATCTTTTTTCCTATCAATTATTGAGCAGAATTCGGAAATACAAATCAAACAAAAATATTCGTCCATTGTGTTACTGATATGGTCTGTGATAATTCTACATTTCCACTAAGAGTTTGGGAATCCGTATGATCACCAGTTTGGCCCAAATTCAAGTACTGGGAATTTCAATTTGTAAGTCTAATGTATATACAATTTTGGTATTGAAGAGGTTAACCTTAAAGTCTACACATATTAAATGATGCAGATGTTTAATTTTAAAACAGTAATTTGCCCCTTGCTATATTTGCCCTTTAACTTCCAAAACATTTTTGAAACCTGAAACATATGGCATTGTAATGTTCAGGACAAATGAATTAATCAACCTATTTTGAAGTATTTTGAAGTATTTACTGTAGTGCAAAAAACATCGTAGAAATTATTGAAAAGCAAAACTGTGATTTTTTTTTATATTTGATGGTATTTTTATTTTATTGACACCTAATATTGCATTATATATTCAAAATAAAACCCTTTAAAATCTGGTGCGCTTACTGAACAAGTGTGTGGTTGAACAGCGCAAAGTAAACAGACCATGGCTACAAACACATGGGAACTTGTAAAAACCTTAGTCACAATGAGAGTAAGATCTAAAGAATAAAATGCAAGTATATAATGAAAACGCATAATGATGTTAAAGAATGATTGAAAATGATCTTACCAACGAAATTATGGGACATATACAAAATAGCAAAATAATAGTGCCATTCATAATAAATATAATAAATAAATATCTATATATCTATATATATATATATATATATATATATATATATATATATATATATATATATATATATATATATAAATTACATCAACATATCACAAAATATTAAAAGTGTGTGTATACAAAATATTAAATAGTAATGGCAAACACTATTAATATTTGCTTATTTCCTATTATACTCATGCTCATTTTTAGCATAGCTTTTTAATCCCAAATGAGGAGGCACATTTTTCTGTAATAGACAATGTCTTTAATAATAAGTTATGTTCTAATGTGAACTGTATATTATTACTCAATGCAGTTTTGAAATTTAATCGAGACTGCCATTTTACTGCTTATCAGTAAGTAACTGGCACCCAGTAGAGCTATATATTATATTAAATGAATAACCTATACATTTTAGATTTAACCTTTTCATTATGATTTACTCAATTCAGTTGAATGTTTATTCTGTTACATACTAATTATCCATTCATTTCTAAAGTTGCAGGTGTTTAGCGTTTATTCTTCTCTTCTTATTGAAGCATATGCTTCCTATGTGCTTAAAAGATTAATAGTCAATGCTTCCATTATTAAATAAAAGGAAGAACCATTAACTGTAACAGTTATACCCATTTTTGTATTTTTTTACTTGGTGGCATTATGTTAAGTAATGGTTATTTTGTTAAGTAGCAGCTACCTTATTTCAGTACCAGGAATGATTACTTAAGTATTGGCTATGAATAACAGGCTTTCAGTGGGTATTTTAATAGGACTTTATGAGTACTTTAAAATATGCACAATGCCTAATCCTTATCATTACACACCCAATATAAATTATTCCAAAGCATTCACCTAATATAAGTGCATACGATCGAGTACAAAGTATAAAATGTCATTAGTATACTGCAAAGCTAAAATGGCACTAAAAATCAAGGATGAAGCATATTTTGCAGAAACAAGACATGCGACAGCAAGATGTTAAATTGGTGAGAGAAACACTGACGTTTAAGAAAAATCATTCACCCAAACCACCATGGATATTCATAGGAAACAATGAAAAGGCCCCAAAACATTCTGCAATGCATTTTTGTTCTAAATCACATACCTTACATGCATAGTTTGGCTCAATGAACTATATATAATGTTAAACGAATAACCTATACATTTCACATTTAACATTCTTATTATTATTTACTCAATTAAATTGAATGTTTATTATGTAACATACAAATGATGCATTAATTTTAAATGTTACAGGTGGTTAGTTTTAATTCTTCTCTACATAATTAAGCATATGCTACTTATAGTTAGGTCCAGAAATATTTGGACACATTTTGTTATTTCGGCTGTTTACCAAAATTAATTCAAGTTACAGTTAAATAATGAATGTGGTAATGAATATTGTGGGCTCTAAGTGCAGTCTCTCAGCTTTAATTTGAGGGTATTCACGTCCAGGAATCACAGCTCTATAATATGTAGCTCCCTGTTTTTCAAGGGACTAAAAGTAATTGGACAATTGACTCAAAAGTGGTTTCACACAAAAGGTGTGAGCAATTCCCTCATTATTTCTTCATTAATTAAGCAGGTAAATGGTCTGGAGATGATTCCAGGTATGGCATTCCCATATGGAAGCTGTTGCTGTGAACCCACAACGCACAGTCGGGTTCTCAATGCAAGTGAAACAAACCATCTTTAGGCTGGAAAAAAAGCTTTCAGAGGGATAGTAGGAACATTAGGAGTTGCCAAATCAACAGTAAGCTTGCATTAGTGAGCTCTGCAATACAAAAATATCTGGTTGTCCACAGAAAACAACAGTGGTAGATGAACAATGGTGGATGATCCTTTCCATGGCAAAGAAAAACCTTTTCACAACTTCCAGCCAAGCGAAGAACACTCTCCAGGAGGTAGGCATATCATTATGCAAGTCTATCAAAATGAGAAGACTTCACAAGGGCAAATGCATGTTCACCAAAAGTTGCAAACCATTCATAAGCCTTAAGAATAGAAAGTACAGATTATGACAAAATAAAATCTAAAATAGCCAGCCAAGTTCTGGAACAGCATTCTTTGAATAGATTAACTGTCTGAGATCAACTTGTACGAGAATGATGGGAAGAAAAAAGTATGGAAACGGCTTGCAATGGCTCCGAAGTATACCACATAACCTGTAAAACATGGTGGTGGCAGTGTCTTTGCATGGCTTCCAATGGCATTGGTCACTAGTGTTTATTGATGATGTGACAGAAGACAGAAGCAGCAGCATGAATTCTGAAGTGTATGGGGAGATATTGTCTGCTCAGATTCAGCCATTTTCAGAAAAGTTGACAATGACCCAAAACATACTGCACAAACAACCCGGGAGTTTTTTAAGGCAAGGAAATGTAAAGGCCTGGCAAAGCATCACAAAGGAGGAAACACAGCATTTGGTGATGTTCATGCATTCCAGACTTCAAGCAGTCATTGGAAAAGTCTCTAGTAGCTGTCATACTGACAGTCACTAGAGGTGAACTTAATCCTGTAGTGTAAACATTACAGTTTCTAAAACAGGGGCATTGCATCTGGACCATTTCATTGAGATACAGTTAGGGCCAGAAATATTTGGCACTGTAAACTACCACAATTGATTTTAAATGAAGTAACTGAGATGCAATTGAAGTGCAGACTTTCATCTTTAATTCAAGGGATTGAACAAAAATGTTGTATAAAACTTTTAGGAATTGCAACCATTTTCATGCAAAGCCCCTTATTTCAGGAGCTCAAATGTAATTAGCCAAATACACACAATCATAAATAAAATGTAAATTTTTAACCCCTTAAGGACAGAGCCAAATGTACAAGTTGTGATCAAAACAAAATGTAAACAAACCACAGAATTTGACTCTATGTCTGTTCAACTATAATTTACCTCTTTCATATTAAATGCACCCACACTTATTATATATTGGTTTGTTCAGGGGAAACAGGGCTTACATTCCATATCAAACATTCATATATAGAACTCCATTTTATATAAATAAGTTTAAAAAATGAAGATATTTTGATATTTTTCAATTTCTGCATGTCAATTTAACTGATAATGTCACAATATTGTTTGGTTTTGCTGCAATAAAACATACATATTTGTATTCAGAAATGTCTCATGAGTAAAACAGTAACCCCCATGTATAGGTTTTATGGTGTTTTGGAAAGTTACAGGGCCAAATATACATCTTGTCTATTTATTTATTTTTTACATAGAAATTTCACAGATTGGTTTGCTGGGCCTAGGTTGCCTTTGAGACTGTATGGCAGCTACGAAATGTAAGTTACCCCATTATGGCATACCATTTGAAAAAGTAGACATCCAAGGGTATTCAAAATGGGGTATACCTAGTCTTTGTAGTAGCCACTTGGGCATAAATGCTATCCAAAGTTAGTGTTCGTTTTTTTTTTTTTCATTTTTCACATAAAAACTGTACTTTTACTGATAATATTATTGTCAGTATATAGTTTACTGCCCTGAAACACTCCTAGTTCTATTCAGTGATGTCTCACAAGCGCCACGGTACCCCCATGTATAGGTTTTATGGGGTTTTTGAAAGTTACAGGGTCATATATAAGGCTTATCCATTTTTCACAATGAAATTTGTCAGATTAGTTTGCTGTGTCTAGGCTGCCTTTGGGACCGTATGGCAGCCAAGAAATGAAAATTACCCCTTAATGGCATACCATTTGAAAAAGTAGACATCCCAGGGTATTCAAAATGCGGTATGGCCAGTCTTTTGTAGTAGCCACTTGGGCACAAATGCTAGCCAAAGTTAGTGTTCGGGGTTTTTTTTTTGCATTTTTTTGCATTTTTCACAGAAAAACTGTACTTTTACTGATAATATTATCCTCAGTATATAGTTTACTTCCCTGAAACAAATATACGCTTGTCCATTTTTGGTTTTACATATTGAAAATTGGCAAAGCAATTTTCTGGGCCTATCTTGCCTTTGAGAGAGCATGGCAGCCTGGGTAATAACATTTCCACTATTATGGCATACCATTTTCAAAAGTAGGCAACCCAGAGTATTTCAAATGGTGCATTTTAAGATGTTTGATCTAACCACTTTATCAGAAATGAAGGGCCCACATAGCGGTAAAAGTTTTATTTGTGCTTTTTTCCACACATGAACTCAGTTTTCACATGACATTTCCTATTCCTGGTATGAGTAATTGCAACAAAGCCTTACTATTTTTTTTTTAACATTGTCTCCTGAATATAACAGTACCCCCATGTACCGGATTTTCAGTTTTTTGGGGGAAGTCACAGGGACAAATATATTAGAAGTCCATTTCAAAGTTGGAAATTTGACAAAGTGATTTGCTGGGCCTGTGTGGCTATTTAGAGAGCATGGCAGCCTGGGTAATAACATTTCCACCATTATGGCATACCATTTTCAAAATTAGACAACCCAGAGTACAACAAATGGCAGACGTTGAGATGTTTGGTCTAGCCATTTTAACAGAAATGATGGGCCCATGTAGCAATTTGTACTTTTATTTTTGTCTTTTTAATCAGATAAATTGCATTTTCACTAGAAATGTCATAATCCTGGTATTAGTTAGTGCACTAAAACATCAGTATTTTGATTTAACACTGTCTTCTGAATATAACGATACCTACATATACAATGTTTCCAGGTTTTTAGTATATCACAGGAATAGTAGAGTACCCCCACATACACTTTGATCTGAAGGCAGAGAGAGGCAGATAGATCTTTGACTCAGATACTGTAGCATTAACCCTGTGATTAGTTTTTTGCTTTTTTGTGAAGGCAAATTTCAAGTACTACAAATGTAGTATTTTGAGTTGTTTGGTGTAGCCACTTTAGAATGGCTAGCATAAACAGGGGCAGGCCAAGGTCAGGGGAATCCAGAAGTCAGAGTAGTCGGTAAAACAAGCCAATGGGTCAGTACAGGCAGCTAACGAAGCATAGTCAGGACAAGCCGAGGTCAGGGAATCGAGGGAAATCAAGCAAACAAACTGCCAAAGTACCATACAGAGTACTTTAGTAGTTCAGCTCTGTATGGTAGACTTTGAAACAGTCTGTTATGCAGAGGGCGGGTGGGGATGGACAGGAGGGGCAATAATAACTGGAGTCCTTTTGGACTCCTCTTTTCCAGCAAAACACTGCATTTTCGTTGGGGTGATCTTTTACAGGGTGTGGGGGGGATTCGGGAAGGGAAATGTTTGCTGAAAAGTCGTTGGACATCTTCTGATTCCAAAGGAGGGTTAGGATTTGGGGTCTGGGCAAATATAATCTGAGACATAATTTGGACCATAAACTCTGGAAAAGGGCATGGTCTACCTATGGCTTCCTTTTTATAAAGCACATAGGCATTGAAAATTGCAATCTGGGTTATGTAGATTGCAATTTTCTTGTACCAGGTCATACTCTTCCGGTTCACCAGATAGGGCTGTATGCACTGATCAGCCAAATCTACTCCCCCCATAAACTTGCTGTAGTCTACAATGCACTTTGGCTTCTCCAGCTGCTCAGTTCCACCTTTCACAGACACTGGCACTGAAGTTTCATCGTGCATTGTAGACAACATGTACACATCTTTCCTATCGGTGAAGCGAAGGGCAAGCAACTCATCCTGGCGGAGCGCTAAAAGGGAGCCTCTACTGCGTCTACCTCTTGCAAGGGTTTGGGGGAAACCTCTACGATTCTTATGCACTGTACCACAGGCTACGGTCTCAAAGCAAAATAGAGTTTTAAATTACTCTATGCTTGTTTAATAGTTGTTAACCCATAGCCTGTATCCCTTATTTAACAAGGGAAGGATTAGGTCCCATACTATCTTGCCACATGTACCCACAGAACCAGGGCATCCTGGTGGGTCAAGATGGCTATCCTTCCCCTGATAAATACGAAACGCCCGTGTATATTCAGATTTGGATTCACACAATTTGTACACAAATTTTACACCGTATCGGGACCGTTTAGAAGGGATATACTGCTTAAAAAGTAATCTAGCCTTAAACTTCATTAACCCCTTAAGGACCAAACTTCTGTAATAAAAGGGAATCGTGACATGTCACACATGTCATGTGTCCTAAAGGGGTTAAGGACTCATCTATACAAATATTTTCTTCAGGGACATAATTTTGGGAGAATTTGTCTGACAGGAGTTCAATTAGGGGCCGAATTTTGAACAGCCTGTCAAACAATGGGTTCGTTTCTTGGGGGGCACAGTGTGTTATCGTTGAAGTGGATGAAACGCAGCAGCTGCTCATAGCAATCCCTCTTCATAACCCCAGGGAAAAGAGGGGTAGCCAGGATGGGGTGCTTATACCAGTAGGACCTGATACTCGGCTTTTTGACAATGGCCATAACTAGCGTTAGGGCCCAAAATGTGCGCATTTCTGCGAGATCCGTGGGGTGCCACATATTACGCCGATTGTAATATGACCCCGGATTCGCAATCAGATATTGGTTGGCTAATAAATTGGTTTGCTCAACCAATAACTGAAATACTTCCTCTGACATGAACAAATCTAAATATTTTAGGGGCTCCCAAGCATCCACCATAACAGTGATGTCAGGGGTCGCCGTAAATGGGGGAATAGCTGGGGCCGTCAGGTTTGGGGGCACCCAGTCTCCATCTGGCATTGGGTTTGCTGAGTGTCCTCTTGTTGGTGATGGTGGGGCACCATCACTAGAGGAGTCAGTCATAGCATCAATGTCAGAGGGAGGGATAGTGTCACTGTCTTGCAGAGTGTCACTATCACTGCCTGCCAGAATGGCGTACGCCTCCTCGGCCGAGTAGCGACGTGCCATTCTAGGGGAGACTACTCAAAATTAATCAAAAAAATCTAAATGGGAAATTACAAAATTCATACCTGCCTAACACCCTACTACCCACCCTCAAAAACCCACAAAAAATAAAATAAATATACTGATCGCAGTTTAGGCTTCTGCGACAAGTACTGAAAGGGTTCATTTTTATTTTATTCTTTTTTTTTAATGAAAATAACCCCCCAAAAAAGTCAGCCTGATCAGAGAGCCCTCTGATCACAGTGATCACTGGTACAATACTGTACAGTAGCGATACTGTACAGTACAGTGATCACGGCAGCGGGAAAAGGGTTAAGGGAGATTTGGGTTGCTGCGGCTGACAAAGGGTAAAAAAAAATTTAAAAATATTTTTTGACCCTAAAAAAAAAATAATAATAATAGTACAAATGTACTAAAATCCCTGATGACAGTGTTAAATGCTGTGACCAGCACTGGAAGGGTTAAAAAATTACTTTTTTTTAACTTTTTCTTTATTTTTAACAATTCTTTCTCCTACAGGGCTCTCCAGCAACGATCTCTCTGCCTCTCTCTTTCAGATCGAAGTGAGGTGAGGAGAGGGGCAGAGACAATGTGTCAGCCAGTGATTTAAAATCATTGGCTGACACATTGTAACAGTGATCATAGTGACTGGTTGTCACTGTGATCACAAACTGCAGATCACTACGGATTGGCCACAGGGGACCTGCCTGGGTTGCCAGGCAGGTCCCCCCACCGCGATCTGCAGTTTGGGAGTGATCGGGGAAATATGGGTGGGCTTAATCGCCGCAGCATGCTATGCCGCCGTAAAGGCGTTTTTACGCCCATTAACGCCGGGACGGCAAAGCACGCCGTAACGACGTTAACGGGTTAATCCTTTGTTGAGAATCCTTTGCAATCACCTGGTAGGGTAAGGGTCATGCCATGGCCTAAGAGAGTCTTAACATGTTACTTGGCCAGGAGGGCTACTGTCAACTCTGTCACTGGTGCCTCCACCATCACTGCTGCCACCATCACCACTATTAGAAGTATTCAGTCTTAGGATAGTGGGAATAGCATAATGCCTGTTATTTCTAATCCAATACCCAGGAGGCAACAGTTTATTCCCTATTCTTTTCATGCTGCAAAAACTTGTGCTGCCACCTACACTGGCACTGCATCCCTTCTACCACAGCTAGTTTAAAAGTTCTATCTTGTTGGAGCTTCCTATCAGAGTCACTCTTTAGTGAAGATTTCGAGTATCAACTTAGTGTCCCAAATGTCTAGTGTTGGCTGTGGTATAGATGCTTCTGGTGATGATAAATATGTTCCTCCCACTACTGCACTTTTAAGAGAGTATAGAGAGGGCAGACAGACTGACGTTTTCTTCTGCAGCTAGTGTGCACTTGCCTCCTGCATCTAATATATCTGTATCTTTTTTGGAATTGTTTTATAAAACAGAAACAGTTGTAACATTAGTTGTAGTTGTACATGCTACCAATGTCTCAAGAGGCTCACCAATTGTCATTGTTATCATCACCACCACATGCACCACCATAACGAATACCACCAACATCAACATCACTAGAACCATCTCCATCAACATTTCCATTACCATTAATCAAGTACTAATTTAAAAGCTAGTGCTCCGACAAGTTCCACTGCCAATGATACATAACCACATATGTTTTCAGCATGTAAGGATATGCTACATAATTAAATCACACCACAGAAGGTAGGAAAGGAATTTGATAGTTACACATTACCAGTCCTTAGAGGTGGCTTGGCTTAACATACTAATAACCAGAGAAATACCAAGGTCAAGTAATAGAGGTATACAAAATCAATAAACTAGACAAGGTCAATGATTTAGAAACAAATTAGTGAAAACAAACCAAGATCAATAAACCAAACCCGGCACAAAGACATTTTTCCAAGAAACCTGTTCAATTGTAGAGATATATGGTGAGGTGCTAAATATGGAATATGAAGCTCATATGTCACATATGTCAAAATGGTGTGGCAACTATTTTGTATTTTTTGCTCATTTTTTTAAAAACAAATATGAATACATTCCCTAAATCTGCTTATGCAACATATGTGAATTTTTGTTTGTAATGTAACGTTATGACCTGCATTTAGATTTGTTCAAGATAAGTCAATGATTTATGTGATTTGGCAGATAGTTTAAAATAAATAGCAAGTAGGATATTTTTAGTGCTTGTATAAAGGTGTGTAGGCAGCTGGAACGACCCGAACCAGGGTCTCTTCCTTTTGGTGGTGGATACAAAAATGAGTGGTGGAAGGGTAGCAGCGCCTTGTTGTGGTCCCCAAGTTCAAATCAATATGCAAGATAAAAGAAACAAGAGGCCCACAATGGTATATTATGTATTTGTAGTTGATAGAAGAATAAAGAAAAGCACTTACAATTTTCTGAAGCTTCTAAATCCAGAGATATCGCCTGGACGTTATGAACCCTGTCTGTGTATATACACGTAGTCCTGGTCTGGTCTGGTCAGATTGTGGGCTAGTAGCCAGCAGCAGGAGTACGTTAGTAGGGTTCCAAATGACGTGGGGAGAAGTTCTTACTTGTAAGTGTGATAGCAGCAGGTCAAATATATATAATATGCAGAGAATAAAACATATAGTGTACTCTGATAAAATATGATAAAAATAATAAGGAGAGGTACTCACATAGAGGGAGCAAAGATTGGCTCATATTTTTTATCCACTTTGATACATTTCCCTCCCTTGTTTCCTTTTTTCCCCTTCATTCTGCATTCTATATTTATCTTTATTTTCACCTATATAAAACGGAATCTCCCAAAATCCTCTCTCCTTTTCTCCTATTCTTATGCCCTCTCTCCACTACATTTCCCATATTCCTATCACCTCCAAGGATCCTCCTGTCCTGTTTCTTACTCATATTCTTCCATGTTGGTACTCCCTTAAGGGAACCACCCATTTTCATTTTTTTCGTTTTCTTGTAGCTTTTCTTGTAGCTTTTCTTCTTTTTTAATATTTCCCTTTCACTATCATTCAGACACACTATCCTTTAATTTTGTTTTTATGTATCCATGAGTTAATTAAACTTACATGGCACATGACTGTGACATCACCCAACCATTTTTTGTTGTTGTTTTTTTAACGTTGTATGTTATATAAACCAGAGTGGTCCAAGTCTCTGTAAACACTTTAAAAAAGCCTACTGTCAGGTGTAACACATTAGTGTGTCTTATTTATATGTTTTATTTCTGATAAAAGTTGCTACATTATACTTACCTTGGACTGTCCAGTTGGTTTTTAGAAGATTTTATGCAGAGGACGCTCTCTTCTAATTCCTTGGTGGGGAACATGCTACCTATGCCAGAAGGATTGAGCACAGCCAATCTTTGCTCCCTCTTTGTGAGTACCTCTCCTTTTATTATTTTTATAATCTTTTATCAGAGTACACTAAATTTTGTTTTATTCTCTGCATATTACATATCGGAGACATGCTGCTATTGCACTTACAAGTAAGAACTCCCCATGTTATTTTTCGACCCTACTACCACACTCCTGCTTCTGGCTACTAGCCCAAGATCTGACCAGACCAGGACTATGTGTATATTCACAGGGAACCAACCAGTAACCAACCTCATGCTGATGATTTGCATTAACAATAAAATACATGTCCATGAGTGCTTCACTGGCTTTATATCTTTTCCTAAGTTGTGTTTTGTGGCAAGACCGATGGCTGTCCATGACTTGCCCTCTTCTATATTCTTAGATTCCCCATTACAAAATGTGTGTTTCTCTATGTAGTTTTATTTTAACTGTGTAATATGCCTTTTGACCATGCGGGGGCGCTCCATCACACAGATCCCGTGCACCTCCCGAACAAGGACCAACCCGGTGCCTCATTAGAACATTCCCACCAATTAATCAGAACGTTCGCACTTGCAACATATGTGTGAAACTGCAGGGGAAGTATTTAATGAGCGCTCCCCTGGGTGGCCGCAAGAGGGACGCTTCCCTGGCTTTGCACCGGGACTCCAGGGACGGGTTACTGTTCAGTGGAGGCGGCCACTGGGGAGAGGCGTGAGCCCCAGTGGGGACCCTGGGTCTGTGAGTTTGCTTCACAGCCGCAGAGTCCCTGCTGGCCACCTGGAGGTCCATGCCGACCAATGGGAGAAGGCCCTCCCCTTCAAACTGGGTTCGTGCCTTTCTCCTGATTGGTCAATATGAGGGAGCGCTGATTGGTCGCTGCAGGGTGCAGGTGACCAATCAGAGAAGGAGTGCCTTCCAAACGGGTTTTGCGCCCTTTCTTCAGATTGGCCGGTGAAACTCTTCTTCTCCCCGAGCGCTGATTGGCGTGATTTGGTTCGAACCCTTTCAGCTGATTGGCTGTTGCTTGGTTTATGCGCGAAGTTTGATTTTAACGGACTAAACCAAGCAACTCCTTAGAACTAATTTCGGGGATGTACGGAGCCTCGAGTTCCAGACTTTAGATGATGATTTCTTGGGCTCTGTACATCCAATAGCCCCGCTGTTTGCAGGGATCCCAGAGGGGACCCAGCGCTATTCAGTGATATGTGTCTGATATGTGTGACCCCTTCTCTTCCTGGGGCATGAAGCTCCTAAGTGTCCCCCCAAGTGTCCCCCTGTATGTACTATGTTTTAACATGTGTAACTGTTGTCTAGTTGGTATCTTCCAGAGCGGGAGATGGTTATCTGCTGTAAGCCATCCCCCATCAGCCTGGAACTGAGAATTTTGTACTGAATTAATGGAGACCCCCTGTGGGGGTCTGTGCATAAAAGAAGCCTGTTTTCAATAAAAATTGAAAGTGTTGTACCTCCAGAACTGTGTCTCGTCCAGTTACTGAGGGGAAATGGGTCTCTTTGTATTTTAAATGGTTCCTGATTGGCTGAAGGATGGGAATTAGTGGAGGTAACCGGTCGAGTTGCCAGGTGGTCTGCTTCATTTTTCAAAGCTGTTGTATACAGAAAACACAGACTCAAAGGAATCTATATTTAAAATGGAATGAGGTAGACATGTGCATGGGGAAAAATGTCAGTTCAGTTCGGCATTCTGAAATTTGGGACTTCGGCGGTTCGGTTCGGCACTTCGGCAATTTGGGACTTCGGAGGTTCAGTTAGGCACTTCGGCACTTTAACACTTCAACACTTTGGAACTTCGGCACTTCAACACTTCAGAACTTCGGCAACTTCGACACTACGGCACTTCGGAACTTCGGCATTTCGGAATTTCGGGACTTCGGCATTTCTCTTGCAGCCGCTTAGTAGATAACTCCCTAATTCCCACGGTATTAGGAAGTTATCTACCAAAAGGCCGAAAGACCTAAATTGGTCTTTCAGCCAAATTTACTAATACTAAGTATAATTTACTTAGTATTAGTAAATTTTGCACCTATTCGCTACACCGCGAGTAGGGGCATGTCCCACTCCCGAGCCCCCACCCGTGACGTGCGACCTAATGTCCTCCCCCCTGGCCCCCACCTGCCACTCAGGGGTGGGGGCCAGGGGGGAGAACATTAGGTCCCCCCTTATTCTAATTTAGGGCCCCCACCTACCGTTTAGGGGTGGGAGCCAGGGGGGAGGACATTAGGTCCCCCCCTTATTAGTATTTAGGGCCCCCACCCACCGCTCAGGGGTACGGGCCAGGGGGGAGGACATTAGGTCCCCCCTTATTAGTATTTATGGCCCCCACCCACCACTCAGGGGTGGGGGCCAGGGGGAGGACATAAGTTCACCCCACTTATTCTAATTTAGGGCCCTCACCTACCATTCAGGGGTGGGGGCCAGGGGGGAGGCATTAGGACCCCCTTATTCTAATTTAGGGCCCCCACCCGCCACTCAGGGGTGGGGGCCGGGGGAGGACAATAGGTCCCCCCCTTATTTTACTGTGTGGCACCCACCCGCCGTTCAGGGATGGGAGACGGGGGGGGGGGAAAGGTCCCCCTTCAGGTTAGAAGCCCTCACTCGCGTGGCACGGGTGGGAGCTTGGGAGGGGGGAACGTTTTTATTTTTTTTCTTAACAGTGAGCAGCCATAGGCTAAACATGCCCCTACTCGCGGTATAGCGAGTAGGGGCATAATTTACTAATATCAAAAAATCTTTACTTAGTATTAATAAATTTGACTGAAAGACCCATTTAGGTCTTTCAGTCTTTTAGTAAATAGCTCCCTAATACCGTGGGAATTAGGGAGTTATCTACTTATTCACTGCTGTCATTACATTGACTGGCTAAGTAACTTACATTTTATATGAATGTATGTTACTTGATTGTTGTAAGTGTTGCAAATACTTACAGCTGAATGCTGTCTATGTTTGTATACTTTTTATTTAAAATTGTATACAGTGTAACATTCTTCATTCTTCCACTGGGTAAGTATATTAGTTCTTAGGCAACAATATGTCTTATTTGTATGACCAGTGTTGCAAAATTTTAATTATTGCAGTATCTATACATGTATTATATCCATGTTCTTATGCTTGGCCACCTTTTCTGATAATCAACAATGTGGTTTGACAAGCATTTTGAAATATTCAGAAATCTTACAGTGAATGTTCGAAATAAGCGTAAATTCAAAAATGCTTAAAATAAAACCTCCTTGAAATCAATATGGTTAATTAGTCATGTGTAAGGGTAGTAATTTAAAATTTGCCACAAATGTTTAAATGTATTATAGATATACCTACAAAACCAACAGACAAAATCTCTTTAAAATTAGCTATGTGATAAATGTCAATTCTGTTCTCTGCCATATTTAGTACACAGTCCATATGCCATGTGGTCTGGGAGCCATATTGGATTAAGTGACCAGTTTTTAAAAATATCCAGCTCAGTTTTTAAAATACACATCTTTCCATATTCGCTTTGCTACCTAACTACCTACAATATACTCATGTACTATATACAGGTTCATATTTGTGGCTGCCTAAATTTCTGCTTGCAGCTATATTTAACTTGTGTTATTGGTATAAAATAGATTTTTTTTTTCTCAATTCGGCTGTTATTACTTTACTACAACTACTGCTCAGTAAAGAAATATAATAATTCCCAATATGTTCTCCTTAGATCTTTATATGTGCATGAAGAAAATAATTTGGTTAAAGTTATTTATTTGCTGTGCCATCTATTCAAAATGTGGGATTGTTTGCTTACAAACATATTATTCATTTATTTTTGTAGTTACGGTTAAAAGGTACTTAGAAATATAAAAACGTCCATGTAAATGTTTTTTTTTAATCATTATTATTTAGGTCAGTGTTAAAGATAATTAGCACACTCATGCACGTTTTTGTATTCATTTCTTCATTTCTTGTATTCTTTAGCACACCAAATAACCCTGTTAGAGCTTTCAAAGTCTTTATTCATCTTTTCAAGCTGATTCGTCATGATACTTAATAATTCTTTTCATTCATTCAGAAATGAGCCAGGAAAACATGTGAAATGCTCATTTTATGATGACCATCATGTATTATTTCAACCGCTAATGCTATTATATCAAAAGCTTTACATGCAGATTGGCAACAATACAACATACTATTATGGATGTAGCTACTTTTAGAATCAGCTGTAAATGCAATAGCCTGCTTTTCCATTAAACATTTTCTTTCGTAGTTCAATCAAATGTCACTTAGCTGCAATTCCTAAAGTACACTTAATATTTTCATTAAAATCAATAAAACCAAGATATGACAAGGGTGCAGGTGGATGCAAGCAATTAAACTCCTTCTGTCTGTATTGTCAGACACCACTTTAAAGAAAGAAATGCTATTCAACACCTGTCCATACTCTTTTGAATGGCAGCTAACAGAAATCCACTTAGCCAGCCTTTGTCTGCTTATTTCCCTGACAGATAATGCAAAGAAGTAGGTAGTTACGAGCCCAGTAACTCAGAATTAATTTTCCCTTCACTGTTGATGTGCACATCCGACTTCGATAATGGTTCCTGAACAGAAATCAGGGGGTAAACAAGACAATTTGAGATGATGGGCTTGATATAAATGCCCTTTAAATGTGTGGGCCTTTTGCTGTTCAAAATAATGTACTAAGTAGCATTTTGCCTTTCTCTATTGATAGTCTGAAGAGTTAATCGTTACAGCATTAGCACTTAGCATTCGCCGAGGTTGAGTTGAAAAACAGATAAACGAAGACATGATGTGCAAAATGTGTAATAGCACAAAGGAAATGTAATTAACAAATATAGGTAACACTGTTACTGTCATTCATGAATTAGCTGCAATTTAGAATTGCTGAAGACATTGCAAGTAAAAGTGTTATTCCATCTTTTCTTTTATTTTTGTTCCAAAACAAAAATGCATAAAAGAAAATTATACAATTATGAATTCAATACAGACTACCTTTTTTTACACCTGAATTTATTACCTTAATGTAACATCTACACATAATAGATTTTATTTTGTTTAAAAGATGCAATGTCCAACAACATGGCCATTAGTGACAGTAATAATAGAGTAATATGCAGGAAAGTATCTCCATCCTGGCTAGAAACTTCTCCAAACTATCAAAATTTGGATATTCCTTTGGCTGTGCTATTCTGAATGTTAACTTTCTATGAATTGCTTATCCATGAAGAAAATTAAACTTGCACAAACATGTAGCAGCATCAAAAGAAAAGAAATATCCAATATCAACCAGTGTGATTGGTTATTTTAACAAAGTCATGTTCTGGTTGCTTCATTTTGTCCAAATATAACAGCATTTTTTTTTATTTATTTTTAGCAGGGTGCACTCTTACAAGCTAGTGTTGCAAAGCATTTTTAACACTGTAGTGTCATAGATACTACTAGACTTGTGCATGTCTCGATAGTTCTATTTCGCCAAATAATATTTTTCAAACTCGAAATGTTATAAGTTACATCTGAAGCTTGACAATGGGATGGTACTACCCATGTGAACATTGTCCATTGTCCTCCAACATATTCAGGAAAAACATTCAAACAAGACAAAAAAGCAAGACAAATGAACCTACAACAATGCATAAATGGTTACAATATTGCCTAGCCTAATGGTGAGAAGTGCAATGTGTTTGTGGGGTGCAGTGTGTGTGTGAGAATTGCAGTATGTGTGTGTAAGAAGTGCAGTGTGTGTGGAGGGGTGTGGGTGTGTAAGGGTTGCTGTGTGTGTGTGTGTGTGTGGTGCAGTGTGTTGTGAGGAGAGCAGTGTGTGTGAGGAGTGCAGAGTGTGTGTGTGTGTGTCGAGTGCAGTGTGTGTGTGAGGGATGCAGTGTGTGAGAAGTGGACTGTTTGTGTGGGTATGTGTGAAGGGTGAAGCATGTGAGGGGTGCAATGTGTGTGTGAGGGGTGCAGTGTATGTGATGCTGCAGTGTGTAAGGGGTACAGTATGTGTGTAAGGGGTGCAGTATGTGTGTAATGGTGCAGTATGTGTGTGAGGGGTGCAGTGTGTGTGCACGGGGTGCAGTGTGTGAGGGGAGTATGTGTGTAAAGGGGGCAGTGTGTGTGTGAAGGTTGCAGTGTGTGTGAGTGGTGCAGTGTGAGGGGTGCAATGTGTGAGGGGTGTCACTGTGTGTGTTAGGGGTGCAGTGTGTATGTGTGAGGTGTGCAGTGTGTGATGGGTGCAGTGTATGTGTGTGTGTGTGTGTGTGTGTGTGTGAGGGATGCAGTGTGTGTAAGAGAGGTGCAATGTGTGTGTGAGGGGTGTAGTATCTGTGTCTGGGGTGCAGTGTGTGAGGAGTGCAGTATATTTGTGAGGGGTGCAGTGTGTGTGTGGGGTGCAGTGTGTGTGAGATGTGCAGTCTGTGAGGGGTACGGTGTGAGGGGTGCAGTGTGTGTGGGTGAGTGGTGCAGTGTGTGAGGGGTGCCTGTGTGTGTTAGGGGTGCCGTGTGTATGTGTGACGTATGCAGTGTGTGAAGGGGTGCAGTGTGTGTGTGTGTGGGGTGCACATTGTTTGAGGTGGTGCAGTGTGTGAGGGGTGCAGTGTGTGAGTGAGCGGTGCCATTTGTGTATGAGGGGTGCAGTGTGTGTTAGGGGTGCAGTGTGTGTGTGTGTGTGTATGTGACGGGGTGCCGTGTGTGAGAGAGGTGCAATGTGTGTATGGGGTGGAGTGTGTATATGTGTGAGGGGTGTAGTAGCTGTGTCTGGGGTGCAGTGTGTGAGGAGTGCAGTATATTTGTGAGGGGTGCAGTGTGTGTATGTGGGGTGCAGTGTGTGTGAGATGTGCAGTGTGTAAAGGGTATGGTGTGAGGGGTGCAGTGTGTGTGGGGTGCCTCTGTGTGTGTTAAGGGTGACATGTGTATGTGTGACATGTGCAGTGTGTGAAGGGGTGCAGTGTGTGTGTGGGGGGTGCATATTGTTTGAGGTGGTGCAGTGTGTGAGGGGTGCAGTGTGTGTTAGGGGTGCAGTGTGTGTGTGTGTGTGTGTTTGTGAGGGGGTGCAGTGTGTGTGAGAGAGGTGCAATGTGTGTATGGGGTGGAGTGTGTATGTATGTGAGGGGTGTAGTATGTGTGTCCGGGGTGCAGTGTGTGAGGAGTGCAGTGTGTGTGTGGGGTGCAGTGCATGGGAGATGTGCAGTGTGTGAGGGTATGGTGTGAGGGGTGCCTCTGTGTGTGTTAGGGGTGCAGTGTGTATGTGTGACGTGTGCAGTGTGGGAGGGGTGCAGTGTGTGTGTGTGAGGGGTGCACATTGTTTGAGGTGGTGCATTGTGTGAGGGGTGCAGTGTGTGAGTGAGCGGTGCCATTTGTGTGTGAGGGGTGCAATGTGTGTGTGAGGGGGTGCAATGTGTGTATGGGGTGCAGTGTGTATGTGTGTGAGGGGTGTAGTATGTGTGTGTAAAGGGGAGCAGTGTGTGATGAGTGCAGTGTGTGTGTGGGAGGTGTGCAGTGTGTGTGTGAGAGTTGTAGTGTGTGTGTGGGGGGATGCAGTGTGTGTGTGTGTGTGGTGCAATGTTTGAGAGTTGCAGTGTGTGAAGGGAGCAGCGTGTATGTGTGAGGTGTGCAGTGTGAGGGGTGCATTGTGTGTGGGTGAGGGGTGTAGTGTGTGAGGGGTGCTGCTGTGTGTCTTAAGGGTGCAGTGTGTATGGGTGAGGTGTGCAGTGTGTATGGGTGAGGTGTGCTGTGTGTGAGGGGTGCAGTGTGTGTGTGTGTGTGGGGTGGTGCACATTGTTTGAGGTGGTGCAGTGTGTGAGGGGTGCAGTGTGTGTGTGAGGGGTGAGAGAGAGAGAGAGAGGTGCAATGTGTGTATGGGATGCAGTGTGAGTGTGTGAGGAGTGCAGTATGTGTGTAAAGGGCAGCAGTGTGTGACGAGTGCAGTGTGTGTGTGGGAGAGGTGCAGTGTGTGTATGTACGTGTGTGAGGGGTGCACTGTTTGAGGTGGTGCAGTGTGTGAGGGGTTCAGTGTGTGTGAGGGGTGTAATTTGTGTGTGAGGGGTGCAGTATATGTTAGGGGTGCAGTGTGTTTGAGGGGTGCAGAGTGTATGAGGGGGTGCAGTGTGTGTGTGTGTGTGTGTGAGAGAGAGAGAGATGAAATGTGTGTATGAGCAGCAGTGTGTGTGTGTGAGGGGTGCAGTATGTGCATGTAAAGGGGAGCAGTGTGTGACGAGTGCAGTGTGTGTGAGAGTTGTAGTTTGTGTGTGTGTGTGTGTGTGTGTGTGATGCAGCGTGTGTGGTGCAACGTTTGAGTGTGTGAAGGGTAAAGAATGGGAAGGGTGCAATGTGTGTGAAGGGTGCAGTGTGTGTGAGGGGTGCAGTGTATGAGGGGTGCAGTTGGTGTATGTGTGAGTGGTGCAGTGTGTGTGTGTGAGGGTTGCAATGTGTGCGTGTATATGTGTGTGTGAAGGGTGAAGCATGTGAGGGGTACAATGTGTGTGTGAGGGGTGCAGTGTGGTTGTTAAGGTGTGCAGTGTGTGATGAGTGCAGTGTGTGAGGGGTGCAGTGGGTAACAGCTCCCATTAGTTACTATTTTCCAACTAATTTCTAATCCTATCACTACTCATTACAGATTGCTGCTATCCAAAAAAGAATAACATCTGCATCTGGCTAGGTGTAATAATGTTAACAACAGTTAAATCTCTATCCATCCAACTGAAACAAAAAGTGTTGTTCCAACCCTGTCTTTTATCGGCCAAACACTACTTGCCAGTCTCAACTTGCCATACAAGGTGAAGTGTAAATACTCAGATGTTTGTTTCTGCATTTTATCTGCAAGCTACTAATATGTGAGTGGTTGATATCTATCGGCTGTAGGTACATCTTACTGCACCTACTTTCAACAAGGTTCTAAGAAAGCCCTTAGATTATATACTATAAACCCTTATTTTTTGATTGGGTAACTAAAATTATAGATCAGGGTGGTGCAGTAGACATTGCTTACCTAGATTTCAGTAAGGCTTTTGACACTGTTGCACATAGAAGGCTTATCAATAAACTGCAATCTTTAAGTTTGGATTCAAATATTGTTGAATAGGTAAGGCAGTGGCTGAGTGACAGGCAACAGAGGGTTGTAGTTAATGGAATATATTCGAAGCTTGGACTTGTCACCAGTGGGGTACCTCAGGGATCTGTACTTGGACCCATTCTCTTTAATATTTTTATTAGTGATATTGCAGAAGGTCTTGATGGTAAGGTATGTCTTTTTGCTGATGATACTAAGATATGTAACAGGGTTGATGTTCCAGGAGGGATAAGCCAAATGACAAATGATTTAGGTAAACTAGAAAAATGGTCAGAATTGTGGCAACTGACATTTAATGTGGATAAGTGCAAGATAATGCATCTTGGACGTAAAAACCCAAGGGCAGAGTACAGAATATTTGATAGAGTTCTAACCTCAACATATGAGGAAAGGGATTTAGGGGTGATTATTTCTGATGACTTAAAGGTAGGCAGACAATGTAATAGAGCAGCAGGAAATGCTAGCAGAATGCTTGGTTGTATAGGGAGAGGTATTAGCAGTAGAAAGAGGGAAGTGCTCATGCCATTGTACAGAACACTGGTGAGACCTCACTTGGAGTATTGTACACAGTACTGGAGACCGTATCTTCAGAAGGATATTGATACCTTAGAGAGGGTTCAGAGAAGGGCTACTAAACTGGTTCATGGATTGCGGGATAAAACTTACCAGGAAAGGTTAAAGGATCTTAACATGTATAGCTTGGAGGAAAGACGAGACAGGGGGGATATGATAGAAACATTTAAATACATAAAGGGAATCAACACAGTAAAGGAGGAGACTATATTTAAAAGAAGAAAAACTACCACAACAAGAGGACATAGTCTTAAATTAGAGGGACAAAGGTTTAAAAATAATATCAGGAAGTATTACTTTACTGAGAGGGTAGTGGATGCATGGAATAGCCTTCCAGCTGAAGTGGTAGAGGTTAACACAGTAAAGGAGTTTAAGCATGCATGGGATAGGCATAAGGCTATCCTAACTATAAGATAAGGCTAGGGACTAATGAAAGTTTTTAGAAAATTGGGCAGACTAGATGGGCCGAATGGTTCTTATCTGCCGTCACATTCTATTGTGCAATATTTCACACAAGGTCTGAAATGTTAGTACAAAAAAAAATATGTTTTTTTTTTTTTTAATTAGTGGGTGCAGACACCCCAACATGCAAAAATGCATTTCAGAGAGGTGGCTTCACCAGCTATTGTGCCATCCTCCCATCCCCATCCCCACACACACAGACACAGACACACACACACACGAACACCTTGACACACAGATACACGTACTGGCACATACACAAACAGATGCACACACTGGCTCATACACACACTCAGATATACACTGACACATACACTCAGAAACACATACTGGCACACAGATACACATACTGGCACATACACTCAGATACACACACTGACACTCAGATACATACACTGACACATAAATGCACACACTGACACAAAGATATACACACTGACACAAAGATAAACACACTGAAACACACACAGATACATACACTTGCACATACACTCAGATACATATACTGACACATACACTCTTATACACACACTGACACACACACACTCAGATACACACACTGGTACGTACATTCAGATACTCACAATGACATACAGATACACACATATACACACACTCATTCAGATGCACAGACTGGTGCATACACTCAGATACACACACTGACACACAGATACACACACTGACACATACACACTCAGATACGCACACTGGCACATAATCTCAGATACACACATTGACATACAGATACACACACTCAGATATCTATACTCAATGTTACCAAACATGTAATACTTTATACATTTGCAGCCACCCTCCTGTTAGCTTAACTTTGTGTCCAGGAGAGTGGCTTGAATCGTGTTCTGGTCCTGGCCAAGGCTGATGGGAGTCAGGGCCGGACTGGGGATACAAAGCAGCCCTGGAAAAAAAATTTGAGCCAGCCCCATAAGTCACTGCGCCATATATTGTCGCGTGTAATATGTAAGGCTATGTCTTGCCAGGACAGATGATTGAGTAATATATATATATATATATATATATTGCTTTTTCTAATATAAAATATTGGTCCTTTCAGGGTAAAACGTTTAATTATACAGTAAGCATACGCACATGCAGACACAGGCAATTTCACTGACATTTCAGTGACACACACAAGCTCATTGATACACAGCCTCATAGACAAACAATCTTACTGATATACATCAGCTCACTGACATAAAAACACAAGCTCACTCACTAGCAGGCACACGCATGCAAGCAAGCTCACTCACTAGCAGACGCACACACACAGCTTAATGTGGTGGTACTGGTGTCTATAGCATGTCCCTACAGGCTTTTCAACGTAAACACTGACTTTTCAGACAAAAGGCAGTGTTTACATTGCTTCAAAGTGACACTGCTAGTGACAGTCACTCAGACGGTCACTAGAGGTGCTTCCTGTGTTAGTGCCCTCCCGCCCTCGCGCGCTGCTGAATGAGACTGGCGCCGGAATATGACGTCATATTATGGCGCCGGTCTCATTCAGCTGCGTGCTGGGGAGCAGAGCCAGCGCAGCTCGCGCAGCTCCCTCAGCGGCCGCCAGGACAAGTCTGCCAGCGGCCGCCAAAACACCTCCCCAGCGGCCAGGGGAGGGCTGGAAGCCTTAGGCCTGGGGGGCAAAACCAGTCAAGTAGACTGGTGCACCTGGCCAGGATCAGAGCCGGTGCAAGGATTTTTGCCGCCCTAGACAAAATAAAAATTTGCTGCCCCCACATGTCACATCACAATGCCCCACCCATATGATCTGCCATATGAACTAACGCCAGTGCTGCACACAGTGTGTGTTTACATTAAAAAGCCTGCAGGGACCAGCTATAGACACCAGAACCACTTCATTAAGCTATAGTGTCCCTTTAATGTGAGGTAAATTATAGATTAGTGTCACTAATAATATACTAGATTGCCTACTTACAAGCAGATGAGGATGATGATGGGCTGCAGTTTGGCTCCACTGGTCTGGTGTAGAACAGGATCTCTGGAGGCTGTTTGCAACTGTGGTCACAAAATTCAATGTTCTGGGAGAATTGGAAGCAGCTCAATTTTTTTGGGGCCCCTTACACAGCTCAAGGTCTGGGCCCCAGGGCCTGACGGTGAGTATGCCCATAAGGCCCACTCATAAGTTCCACCCACCCATGAGTTCGCTCACAGGGAGTGGAGTGTGTAGGGGATGTGTTATGTGTTATTGTAGAGGACCTAATATGTGTGCTTATGGTATGTAGTGTTTAGGGTTACCAGTTTGTGCAGGTGATGCAGTGTATTTGTGTGTAGTGGAAGTAGTGTGTATTTGTGTATAAGGAATGTATTATGTGTTTCTGGTTGTGTGTAAGGGATGCATTGTGTGAATCTGTGTTTGTATGCATAAGGGATGCAAGGTGTGTGTCTGTATGTGTGTGCATGAGATGCATTGTGTTTCTATGTGTATGTAAGAAAAGAAGTGTGTGTGTTTGCATGCGTGTGTACGGGTTTGCATTGTCTGTTTCTGTGTATGTGCGCAAAGGATGCATTGTCTTTGTGTATAAGGGTTGCATTGTGTGTGTGTGTGTAATGGATGCATTGTGTGTTTCTCTGTGTGTAAGGGAAGCATGTTGTGTTTCTGTGTATGTATAGGGATGCATTGTGTGTGTGTGTGTGCGCACGTAGTGTGAAAGAGCTCCCTGTCTTGGCCCTGTCCTATAGAGCTGTCCCTTCTTCTTATTCCCCCCCTCCCCTTCTTCTTATTCCCTCCCCTTTTCTTATTCCCCCCTCCCCTCTTCTTATTCCCCTCCCTCCCCTCTTCTTATTCCCCCCTCCCTCATCTTGGCTCCCCCTCCCCCTCTTTTTATTCCCTCCCCCCCCTCTTCTTTATTCCCCCTCCCTCTTCTTATTCCCCCCTCCTCTTTTTATTCCCCCCTCCTCTTCTTATCCCTCCCTCCCTCATCTTATTTTTCCCCTCCCCTCATCTTATTCCCTCCTCCCCTCTTCTTATTCCCCTCCCTCCCCTCTTTTTATTCCCCCCCTCCCCTCATACCCCCTCCCCTCATGTTCCCATACCTCTTCTTGACTTCCCTCCCTCCCTCTTCTTATCCCCCTATCTTATTCCCCTCCCTCCCCTCATCTTATTCCCCTCCCTCCCCTGTAGCGTGGCCGAGCTGCACTCCGGTCTGCGGTGCCCGGCCGGACTGATAGGAAAGTGCACACTCAGTGTGCACTTCCTGTCAGTCCGGCCGGTTACAGGAAGCAGAAACTCCGCGCGGAACAGGAGTTTCTGTTTCCTGTAACCGGCCGGACTGACAGGAAGTGCACACTAAGTGTGCACTTTCCTATCACTCCGGCCGGCCACCGCGGACCGGAGTGCAGCTCGGCCACGCTACAGGGGAGGGGAGGGGAGAAGCTGCAGCCGCCTGAGCCTCTTAACAGAGCGCTCAGGCGGCTGCAGTATTTAAAGGGCCGGCCCAGGAACGCGGCCGGCCCCCTGGTGCCGCGGCCCACCGGGAAATTTCCCGGTATCCCGGTGGGCCAGTCCGGCCCTGCCAGCAGGTATTCCAAAGTGTGTGTGTTTATTACAAATATTGCAATAAAAAGAGTATAAAAACAATGCTGTGTCATATACAGAAGATAGAGGTGGAAAAGTGATGCATACAAATCTCCCACGTGACACAGCATGTTTCAACTGACCATCTTCTTCAGTTGCCTTGTGCAGTTTCTATAGAGCCTGTTCACAACTCTGGGCCATGTGAGTGGTTCTAATTATTATTATATTTTGATACTGTCGAATACATGCTACACTATCAGATATCCATATTTTTATTTTTTGACAGATGTCATCTAATTCTAAATTCACCCTTATCATCATTTACACTCTTTACTTTTTTGCTTTTGTGTGTGTATGTTTGTCTGTGCATGGCTGTCATTATGTCTGTGTATGTTTGTCAGAGTGTCTGTATCTGTCTGGTAGTGTGTATTGCTATATATATGTGTGTGTGTGTGTGTATGTCTGTCTGGCAGTATGTATATGGGTATGTGTTTGTATCGGGGACTGTGTCTGGAATATATGTGAGTGTGTATCCACGTCAGGTGGCATAAATGAGAGTGCTGGGACCCCAGTTGCTGGGTTTGTAATTGGCCCCAAGCGATGGCAGATGGCTAGCCGATGATCAGGTCACTTAAAATAATACTACAACACCTTTCATATTAACAACAGTAGGAGGTGGTCATGTTTCATAATGTGACAAAAATATCGAATCTTAGCTGAGGGTCACTTACCATCACAACACATTTAATGTTTCTAAATGTCAAAATAGCAGTTACCATTCACTATAAATTACTAAGAACTGCTGCCAAAAACAGCATTAAAACCAGTATATACTTACCCCCTTTTATGAGTGTATGTTTTGGCCTATTTTACAGAGCTTATGAAAGAAATTGTATTAAGAAAGTATAAAAACTTAAAAACTTGTAATAGCTTAACAATTGGCCAAAATAGTTAAAATACATTAGCAGTATTAATCTTGAAGTAGCAGATTCTCGTAAACGAAAGGTCCCTGAAAATGCGTGCTGAAATCACTTGGACGAAGTACACAGCCAAAATGGAATTGTATAAAAACACATTCATTTCAGAATTCTTTGGCTACATGATAAAATGATGATGGAAAATTCCGCAAATACACTTGTCAGAATAGAATAAATAGGTCCCTGCATATATAAAAGACAGAGAGGAAAGGCAATGGTTGCAAACTAATTTACATAGAGGCCAACAATGGAAATGCTTGACATAACACTTTTATGCACGGCTTTACCTTTAATTTATAAGCAACCGACATAAAAGATTGCAATTGTGTTTACATGGATTAATTACAATCATGATCCAGGCTTGCTGCATTCAAAACATTTGATCTTGTTCCAAATGACAGCCTCCAACGTCAGTAATAATTTTTCCATATAAAAACGTTAGGCCTGCACATAGTAGCCAATATTTGGCTGGATGAAAAAAAACACAGAATACAGAATGTGTTCCTTTGAAGCCATAAATAATGTATATTTTTCTTTTGACTTTTAATAAGTCAGTAGAGTTCATTCCGCAGTCTCCAAACACACGTATTTTATTATGGGTCTCTGTCGTTTACTTTAATTAGTGTGTCTGAGTGCTTTGGGAGATTTAGCCCTACTTAAAACAAACACAGTCTTACTATCTATAAAACATTAGTTCACTCTGGTTTATTCTATTGCTGCAAAGGCTTGCTGGGAAACACATGGTATAGGAAAACATTCATAATTGGATTATAAACCTCTCGTGTATTGGTAATTCAAGCTTATTTCTTAATATTGTCACAATGCTGAGAATGGTTTTACCAAATTTCCATCCATCTGGGATTATATGATATTCTCACTTTGTGGGAATTCCATTATCTATCCCCTCTGTCTCAGCCACCTGCCCTGTGAGACCAAGCCAGAAATGTTAAGAAATGGCAATTAAACACAGTATAACATATCGGTAAAACCAAAACATAACACTACAATAATATTCATATGTCTTCGGACAAATTGTACAAAAACAGTGGATTTAAAATTGTCTTTTATCAAGCAAGAATGTTTCTTTTTCTTAAAATATATTGGTTTGATTATCCTATGCCGCTCTTTCTGTAGGCCTGTTTTTCAAATGG
>OW240916.1:145435683-145515285 GCA_933207985.1 Pelobates cultripes | reverse complement strand
TAAATTTATAGATCTGAGGTTTCCTGCACCTATCCTAATATATGTTTGAGTCAACAATGGAGGCATAGGTTTACTGTAGTTATTTGGTATTTTTAAAAATTTATTTTAATTTTAAGCTTTATAATTTTTTGTTTGTAGAATGAGTAAATTGTTGGGTTCACCTCAGAAGCAGAATGAGTTTAACTAGAATAAGCCACATCACTCTGGTCTTACCCTACTAAATTGATATATATAGGCACATCTGTTTATTTAGGATTTGATGAGATTTGTATTTTCTCACCATTACACACTTAGTGGTAGCTTGTCACTAATACTAGGTCAAATAAGCTGTAAATTTGAGTCATAATTACACCTAATAAATATTTTGGATAAGGCATAGTTATACACATTAAAGTATTTGGTTTCTTACAACCATTTATTGCAACATAGGGTTGCTACACTGTGTCTTTCATGATCTTACTCAATGTTTTTTTGGTACTCCATTGGTTTGAGTACAAGTAACACTATTTTATTATTATTTTTTTAATGTTATATCACCATATATTTTTTTCGTAATTTTTGTCATTAATTTATTTGTAAACTAATTCCCTTAGGGAACATGTCTTAGTTAGAGGTAGGTCTAGGGAAATTAAATATAAAGAAGCTAATGTAATAGCCTCTGGATTGATTATCCTTGGTGAATTGTGTGCTTTAAATTGAGCTCTTATGAACTTGTTCTGCTGTGTTTAATTTCCGCCTAGCCTCCGGGACTTCACGCCTCAAACGGCTCAAACGGCTTCACGCCTCAAACGGCTTTTTGTAAAGTGAACAAGTTACATTTGTCCTGTATGTGATACCGTACGGAGGTTGCTTATCCAATTAGACGTGTGCGCCTTTGGTTGCCCCGGTAATGCTAAGTTTGGCCAATGAGGTTGGCATGACTTTTTGACCAGGAAGTAGTTCCGGTAGGAGCGGGCTTGCACGACGAACACCACCTGAAAGTAAGTACCCTATAATTGTATGTCCTATATAAATTTAATTTCCGTTTTATGATTGTTTGTGTCCTGAAGAAAGCTCCCTAGAGGAGCTGAAACGTCGATTAACCTTCCACAATAAATGGAGATGTAACTTTTTTAGAAAATCCTTGAGTGCCGGTACTTTTCTTTATCTATGATTGAGCCACCAAAGCACCAGGTATTGATTTTTTCTTTTTGTTGGAGTGCAGGGGCTGCCTGTGTGTGTATATATATATATATATATATATATTCCAATGAACGGATAGCACTCCAGGGTCTTTCAGATAAAGTAAAATATAACTTTTAATTCATATAAAGAAATAAAAAGTCCACATAAACGTTTCGGTTCCTCTCTGGAGCCTTCTTCAGGTGATATGTCTGTCATCCTGAAGAAGGCTCCAGAGAGGAGCCGAAACGTTGATGTGGACTTTTTTTTTCTTTATATGAATTAAAAGTTATATTTTACTTTATCTGAAAGACCCTGGAGTGCTATCCTTCATTGGAATATTTACATCTTTTTGCTTTATTTGCACCGGGCAAGAGCTTTACTATTACCAGGAGTGCAAGCATTTTTGATTTTGTATATGTGTATATATATATTTATATAGATATATATGTATATATACATCTTATATATATGTAACGTCATACGTAGTGTATTTTAATGTTAACATAATTACATATATTAGTATTAAAATACACTTAGAATGAAGTTACATATATATAACATATATCTTATATATATAATACACATATATATATATATTATATTTATATATACGTATAATTACAATAATAAATAAATAAATAAAATAAATAAAATATTTAAAAAAATGTTTTAATAAATTATATATTCATATGTAATTTCATTCTAACTGTATTTTGTTATTAATATATATATAAATATATTGGTAACAAAATACACTTAGAATGACATTCTGCATATATCTATCTATATATGAAATACAAATACCTGCAAATATATATATATAGATAGATAAATATATATATATAATTACATAGATGATTACATAAGTATACACATAGAATTTAAATACATATATATGTATATATATTAAAATTCTACATGTATATTTAAGTAATCTTTTAACATAATTATGTGATTTAATTAATTAAAATTTGATTGACATGCCTGACAACCCAGGCAGCAAGTGCAGAGAATTTAATTCGCAGCGCTATATTTAACCCTGTAACTTTCCAAGACACCATAAAACCTGTACATGGGGGGTACTGTTTTACTAGGGAGACTTGCTGAACACAAATATTAGTATTTCAAAATGATAAATTGTATTACAACGATGATATTTTCAGTAAAAGTGACGTTTTTTGCATTTTTCACATACAAACGGCACTTTTACTGACGATATTATTGTTGTAATATGTTTTACTGTTTTGAAACACTTATGTTTGTGTTCAGTGAAGTCTCCCAAGTATAACAGTACCCCCTATGTACAGGTTTTATGGTGTTTTGGAAAGTTAGAGAGTCAAATATAAGGCTTGCATTTCATTTTTTTTTCACATTGAAATTTGCCAGTTTGGTAATGTTGCCTTTGGGACCATATTTTAGCCCAGGAATGAGAATTACCCCCATGATGGCATACCATTTGTAAAAGTAGACAACCCAAGCTATTGCAAATGGGGTATGTCCAGTCATTTGTAGTAGCTACCAAGTCACAAACACTGGCCAAATATTTGTGTTTTTCTTTTTTCACACAAAAACAAATATGAACGCTAACTTTGGCCAGTGTTTGTGACTAAGTGGCTACTAAAGAAGACTGGACATACCCCACTTTTTAAGTACATAAATTCTAAAAAAAAAAAAAATGAAAGTGTAGGTACACTAAAAACCGGGGTGTTAGTTAATGAAGACCAGGAAAAGGCAGGAATTTTAAATAACTATTTCTCCTCCGTATATATTAAGGAAGAACCCATGGCAATAGATGTGCAAATGATTGCTACTAAAAACTTGCATAATAATTGTAATTGGTTAACTCAAGATAAGGTGCTGCAGCAACTAAAGAAAGTTAATATAAACAAAGCTCCAGGGCCTGACAGTATCCATCCATGAGTACTTAAGGAACTAAGTGTAGAAATACGTAAACCTCTGTTTTTAATCTTTCAAGATTCTTTTCTTTCAGGAAGTGTTCGGGAGGATTGGAGGAAGGCAGATGTGGTTCCTATATTCAAAAAGGGTTCAAAATCCTTGCCTGGAAATTACCTGTGAGCTTAACTTCTGTGGCTGGGAAAATATTTGAAAGGTTATTAAGGGGTAATATTCAAGAATTCCTTGAGAAGAACATGGTTATCAGCAAAAATCAGCACGGTTTTATGCAGCACAGGTCATGTCAAACCAACTTGATTGCGATCTACGAAGAAGTAAGTAGAAGTATAGATCGGGGTGTTGCAGTGGATGTGATCTATTTGGATTTTGCCAAGGCCTTTGATACAATTCCACACAATAGATTAGTGTTCAAACTCAAGGAAATCGGTCTAGATGAAAATGCTTGTTCTTGGGTAGAACATTGGCTTAAAAACAGAGTACAAAGAGTTGTCATTAATGGTAAATTTTCAAGCTGGACAGAGGTGGCAAGTGGTGTCCCTCAGGGGTCTGTTCTGGGACCCCTTCTATTTAACATGTTTATAAATGATCTTGAAGACAGCATTGAAAGTCATGTTTCAGTGTTTGCAGATGACACAAAACTCTTTAAAATAATACAATGTGAGCAAGATATTACTTTGCTACAGAGGGATTTAGATAGACCGGGGGACTGGGCACTCAAATGGCAGATGAAATTTAATGTTGAAAAATGCAAAGTTATGAACTTCGGCATAAAGAATACACAAGCAACGTATACCCTTAACCCCTTAAGGACACATGACATGTGTGAAATGTCATGATTCCCTTTTATTCCAGAAGTTTGGTCCTTAAGGGGTTAATGGAAGTGAATTAGGGATAACCACACACAAAAAGGTCTTGGGAATTGTTATAGACAACAAACTATGCAACAATATGCAATGTCAATCAGCAGTGGCAAAGGCCAGTAAGGTATTGTCATGCCTGAAAAAGGGCATTCATTTTCGGGACGAGAATATAATTTTGCCTCTTTATAAACCACTGGTAAGACCACATATTGAATATGCTGTGCAATTTTGGGCACCTGTTCTAAAGAAGGATATTATGGCACTAGAAAAAGTGCAGAGGCGGGCTACAAAATTAATAAAAGGAATGGAACATATCAGCTATGAAAAAAAGTTAACAATTTAAACCTATTTAGTTTAGAAAAATGTCGCCTGAGAGGGGATATGATAACATTATACAAATATATTCGGGGCCAATACAAACCATTGTGTGGAAATCTATTCACAAACCGGACTTTACATAGGACACGAGGTCATACGTTTAGACTGGAAGAAAGAAGATTTCGTCTAAGGCAAAGGAAAGGTTTTTTTTACTGTAAGAAAAATAAGGATGTGGAATTCTCTGCCTGAAGAAGTGGTTTTATCAGAGTCCATACAGATGTTCAAAAAGCTACTAGATGCATACTTGCAAAAACAGAATATTCAAGGATATAATCTTTCAATGTAGGATAATAACTGCTTGATCCAAGGATAAATCTGACTGCCATTCTGGGGTCAAGACGGAATTTATTTCCTAGCTTGTTGCAAAATTGTGCTTCAAACTGTTTTTTTTGCCTTCTTTTGGATCAACAGCAAAAAAACAAATGTGAGGAAGGCTCAACTTGATGGACGCAAGTCTCTTTTCAGCTATGTAACTTGCAATACCTTGGGTTGTGTACTTTTGCAAATTATACGCCATCATGGGGATAATTCTCACTCCTGGGCTACCACATAGTCTCAAAGGAAACTAATCTGGCAAATTTGAATGTGAAAAAAATGAAAAATGAAATGTACTATATTTGACCCTGTAACTTTCCAAAACACTGTAAAATCTATTAATGCTGGGTACTGTTGTACTTGTGAGACTTTGCTGAATACAAATATGTGCATTGCAGTAAAAACTAACAGTATTATGACATTTACAGCTAAAATGTCAGGCTGAACAACAAATTCTTTTAAAAATCTTAATTTCTCACAGTTATTTTTTTTAAATTCATAATAAATTATGTTTCATATACGAATAGTTTATGAGAAATTAAAGCCCTGTTTCTTCTGAACAAAATTATATATAAAAAGTGTGGGTGCACTTAATATGAAAGAGGTGAATTACGGTTAAACAGACATATAGCGTAAATTCCAGTTTTTGTTAACATTTTGATTTGAACAGAACGTGTACTATTGACTCCGTCCTGAAGGGATTAAATGATAAACAAAACACAATTTTAATTTTAAGTTGTCATTTTTTTTTATTGATGAAATGCCTGTTACATCAGCAGATCCAGTTGGTAGAAGCAGATAGGGCAGCATTATTTTCCACACTGAATGACATTTCCTTCTTTTTCCCCCAAAAAAGTGAATGGAAATGGGCAATTATTCATCTTTCAGTGTGGAAGAAAATAGTACTCTATGATCAGCTTTTACCAACTGTGGCAGTAGTGTTAGGAAGTGAAGAATTTCTGGGTCAGTAATATTACTCTCTCATGCCATGGACCTTCATCAGTTTGGAACTCTCTGTATTTCTCCTCGTCCCCAACCAGCTGGTGAAGAGCCCCAATGAACGAGACAACACAGTGCAAGGTTCAAGGTGCTTCTGACATTTAATAGGTAGTACAACTGATTATATTCAAGAGGAAACCCATGTTTCCGCAGTTAGAAATAGCGAAGTAAATACAAACTTACAAATAGATATGTTACTACGCAGTTAGAAATACAGAAGTAGAAAACAGAAAAAAAGTCAAACAGGAAATAAGACCAACGCCTTGAGATAAGAAAGTTTATAACTCTGTGTGTAGAGGGATATTCACTAAGCGTTGTATAGATAAAGTGTATTATCAGTTTGCAGGCAGTGCAATACTAAGTCAGGCAGGGTGAAATCAAAATAATGAAAGACATTTTAAAAAGGGGGAGCAGCAGGAGTATTTTAATTTGAAAACAGTATTTTTTAAAAACAGATTAAGTTTGCAAATGTTGGCCCACTCAATCGTTCCACTCTTTAATTGTTTTAACAAATCCTTTTTTTATGACTAAATGACTTCTGCTGCCTTAAGAGCAAAACATTTTTTTTTTTTTCAAACTGAAGAATGGTAACTGACTGGATATGTAGAAAATGTTTTTGTCAAAGTGGAAGGGGTAAGTCGGTGACCAATTGTACACTGGCTTTTTTTTCTCTATTATTTTTAGATAGATCACCTTTTTTTAACTGGAAATTGCTCTTTCTCCCTATTTTTCATTAATACAAGACAGTACAAGGGAAACAAGTTTAATCGATCATTCTAAAAAATAAATAAATCGATCAATCTAAAACTATATATATATATATTCCAAGATAAAGCACACTCATTGGACTTCACTTAAAGTTCAAATATCTTCCTATATATATAGTAGTGCAATAAACAGTGGTCAATGTTTCAGTCCATACAAAGATGTATTTGTAATAACTATACAACAACACAGAGTGGTATAGACACTACGAATATAGCTTTGTATGGGTAATTTAATGTTAGGTGAGTTAGGAAACCCGCACGAGTGTTGTTGTTCCATGTCAATGAATAGGTATTTGAACTTAAAGTGAAATCCAGAAAAGTGCAGTTTATGCTGGAATATGCATATTGGCTGAGGTTGTACTGTGGCATTTAACAGACTAAGATACGTTGAGTGCAATCTTCAATATAGTTGTTCACATCAGGTATCCTAAGAATATAGCTGAGCTAAAGCAGTCCTGAAAGGAAGAGTGGTCTAAAATTCCTCCTGAACATTGTGCAGATCTAATCCACTGATACCGGAAAAACTTGTTTGAGGTTATTGCTGACAATGGAAGATCAATTAGCTATTAAATCCAAGTGTTTACTTACTTTTTCCTCAGCACTTTAAATGTCTAATGGGATATGTTCAATAAAGACACAAAAGAATATAATTGTTTGTGTGTTGTTAGTTTAACTACATTATGTTTGTCTATGCTTGTTACTCTGATGTAGACAAGATGACATTATATGTCCAATTTATACAGAAAACCAACTAATTTCCACTAGTTTTTTACTTTTTCTTGCCACTGTACAATTTTTGTTGACAAACTTGGTTGAAAAGGCACATTTTAATTTTATATATGAATCTACCGATTGATACTAAATATTGTCATGAGATTTGATTCTCATTAAAAGTCAGTATTATTGCAATATATGTTTTTGTGATAAGATAAAGACTTTTTGTAATGTGTGCTACAAAAATAGCATATATGCATTCACTGTAGAAGTGGCTGTAGTTAGTAAACCACTTCTTAAATGCTATTTCTGAAACTTGAATTCTCTATAGAGAAGAATAAAAATAATTCACCAACTGGCCCGTGCAACTTAATTACCATATACACATACATGAAGTCTGCAAATTACATAGAGACCAAGAGACTAATTGTAGAACCAAGTACAATTTACAAGCTCTATAAGTCCTTGGATAAATAGTTTTCTTGTAAAATCAGTTGCAGTTTTGTTCTACAGGAGCATGAATAAATCTGTTATTATTTCACATTCATTTAATGCAGGGACATTAGTCAATAAGACCTTTTTGTAGCCTAATAAACAGAGGCAGCAGTCGTTTTTCTTTGTGAGATCAGCTGTTCTTCACTAAATTAGAGATTGTGTTATCCGAAGAGAGAAACTTTCCCAGAATGATTTAAACTCTATATAATATACGAGACTATAACAATGGATGAAAATTGCACTCATGCATAAATAAGAAACATAATTTTAATACAATAATTTTTCATATGTCTGCTTAATAATATAAAAAGGGCAAAAAAACCCTATTTCATCTTTGGTAAAAAAATATATTTACAGCTATTTTATTCTTGCCTGTGATGGAACCAGAAAAAGACAAAAGTTAATTGTTCTTTTCAAGATATAGTAAATGTAAAGTGACTTGTTTTCAACTCATATGGTGTCACAGCACAACCCATTTAAGAGACCTTGCTGGGTTTGAACTCACAGCTCCAGCATCCCAGTCAGGTTCTCTGCCATGGGCTACAGTTTCTGTTTGTGTTTTTATGCTTCCTGACCCCTTGCCTGGATTAAGCAGCACTGATCCACCTGCAGCCCTATTCCAATTAGGGTCAACTGCACCTAATTAGTAGGCTGTAAAAGCCAGCCCTGCCTGAAACCTAGTATCTGGTCATTTTGCCTGCTTGGTGTTTCCTGACAGATCTTTGATTTCCTACTGACTGATTTCCTGGTCTCTGACCTCTGCCTGCTTTACCTACTTTGTTACTCTGCTGCCAGCCCTGACTTCTGCTTCTCACCTGACTCTGCCTTTGGATTTCCCCTTAATCTGTACTGTGTTTTTGTTTTTTGCCTCCTCCTGTGCCATCTCCTGCAACTGGGCTCTAACTCCTGGTAAACTGTTCCATAAGTCCCCAGGTGACTGTTACAAATGGAAATACAGTTAGGTCCAGACATATTTTGACACTGACACAATTTTATAACATGACAGGAGGCTTCGTATTTGCTTAAGTCTCTCTTTACTAGAACTCCACAGCAGCACAGAAAAACAACCAATCAGAAAAAAGTTAGGTACACCCCCCACCCCATGCATCAATTCCTCTTTCTTTGCTGCTCTGCAGTCAGTACAGGTCAGAGTACCACTGCCTCCTGCTTATAGTGGGTGGCTTTGGGTTTTTATTGCTTATATTCAGTATTTTAACCTTATAAATGGAGTATTGTTATAATCCTTGTATGATTTTATTACTGTATGCTGTATTGTTATAATCCATGTGGGATTTTATTTTTATAATGCAGTATTGTTAGAATCCATGTGGGATTTTATTTTTATAATGCAGTATTGTTATAATCCTTGTGGGTTTTTATTTTTATAATGCAGTACTGTTAGAATCCTTGTGGGATTTTATTCTTATAATGCAGTTTTGTTATAATCCTTGTAGGATTTTATTTTTATAATACAATATTGTTATGTTCCTTGTGGGATTTTTATGCTTATATATTGAATATCTTTTCAGAATTTTTTTATTTAGGCCTTGTGGGATTCATTTTATATGCAGTATTTTCCTTAAACGTGCAGTTTTGTTAAAACCCCTGTGGGACTTTATTTTTACTTGTACCTTCAGGCTATCACTGTTATATACATATTTAGTTTGGATTTCTGGGGGGGTCTTTGGGGTCCTCCTGTCTCCTCTATCCCCTTGGCCTTGTCCTCCCTGTCCGTCTCCCGTGTGTGTGTTTTTTCTGGTCGCAGGGGAGCTCGAGGTGAGCACCCGGAGGCCAGATCACCTTTCCCACGTGGCGGCTTTGCCGCGGCCCACTCCGCCTGTGGACCGTGTGTTTCCAGGCGGGGGAGGGTGCGACCGCTCGGTCTGTTTGAGGGGCTTTGCTCCCCTCTGTCAATCAAGGCTGGATTCCGGTCACGGCCGGAGTTTTTTTTTTTTTTATATCAGATGAGGGCCCTTCACCCTGCTAAGGGTTAATCTATATCCCAATATGACTGCACATTTATATAATTTTATATAAATATTTTGCTGGGCTGGAGAATAGGCTTTAGGCAGTACACCCTGTACTACTCTGAGATACCTGCAGTTTGGTTTTCTGCCTTTGAGCATGTGCCCATGGGTACAACTCCCACAAGCTTCATTTTCACCATTTGCAAATGAATATAGCACTTCATCAATAGTAGCTGTAACATCTGTGATATTAGACTGGAGACATTATAACAACTTTATCCAGAGGTATTATGTAAAAATACTGTTATAATCACATTACTACCTTGCTAGTGGGTTTTACATATTGAAATTATGTAACCCAAGGTTTCACTGTTTCATCACGCGCATATATATATATATATATATATATATAGTGGAGTCTACACACGCAGATGGGCCATATGGCTGTCGGAACGCTATCACGGGCCTGCTATGTCTGTGCCTA
Source organism: Pelobates cultripes (assembly GCA_933207985.1). NCBI lineage: Eukaryota > Metazoa > Chordata > Amphibia > Anura > Pelobatidae > Pelobates > Pelobates cultripes. The sequence continues at coordinate 145,505,228 of OW240916.1, read as the reverse complement.
TTTGATTGGCCAACTATTCTGTGCCCATTCGTTTGGCCTGCTGGGCCTGTGCCCTTCTGATGGGCCTGCTCTATCGGTGCCGAACCCCATTTTGGCCGCAGGCCTGGGGGAATATCACTGAGGAAAACCCAGTACCCACTAGTGACATGGAGATAGGCAGGTGTCCAGGCAAGCACCGTTGCCATACTATCCAAGAGAACGCCAGTATACGGCCACCTAAGTATGGTGGGAAGGGGGAAGGCCCTAAACCTCATGCCTGAAGGGCAAGGTTTCTCATGAAGACCCCGGGCACGCATCCACGGTTTACACCAGCCCAGCAACGGCACATCTCCAAGGAGAACTTCGCACAGGCAGGGACCGGTACTCAGACGCCTACAGGGGGACACAGTGTTTCCTTGTCTTTAACAACTAACCCTCTAACTGCCTCCCGGTATCCATCTAGATATCGGTAGTTATTCCTGCGTAAGGTTAGCTCCTGGCCCTGTTCAGTGGGGCTTACTTGACTTGCCTTCCAGCCTGCTATTTGCCTTCTATCCGAGTTAGAATTTACGTATTTACCCTTATCTACATTTATTATTGTTTTTGTTTTCGTGCCTTCCTTTTCCTAATGCTCGGGTCGTCGAGAGGCCTGACTTCACCTCCTCCAACCTCCCGGGCGCTCGTGGATTGCGGAGAACGTCTCCAGCTTTCCTCAGGCTACTGACGGTCATCCTGGACCCCGCGCGCGCACGGGATCCGAGCGGTCAGTTGATAGTTTCCATCATTGTTTCCGAAGGTTGCATTTTCGCACCATCCCTTTCTGTTATTTAGAATGGACACGGCCCGAGGTTGTATACTATCCCATCTGCCATCGGTCTGGTTTACTACCAGTTGATTCCTTTTCAGGTGAGCGATTCAGAGAGAGGTCTCGTGGTCGGGGAGAGACCCACCTAAGGACCTCAGTCTTATGCTGATATTAGTAATTGGTGTACCCCTGCCGTTAGTCACCCTGAGGGACTCTAAGGGACTCTAGTTTGGATCACAAGAGGGTGCGGCCCTCCATCACCTCGATCCGAGAATGATATCTTATTTTCAGGAACAGAGGGCGAACCCCTCTCATATACAGAACCGGACACTGATTTGTTATTAGAGGGCGCGGCCCTCCCTCAACCTCAGCCCGATACTGAGCTAGATACAGAGAACATGTTTGGAGTGACACATTCTCATAGAGAGAACCGGTCACGGATGTAGACTCTACTGTTTGGTTATTAACGGGTGCGGCCCGCTCAGGCTATCAGCCAGATGCTGACACGGAATTCAGTCACATTATTAGAGAGCGCAGCTCTCTCATACGCTCTATGGTGCCGTCCATTTGTTCATCACAACGGCTTGTACCTGTACAAGACCTCGATGACTGCATAGAGGGGCGTCCCTCCTGCATTCAATTAGATCTAACGACCGTGCTACTGATTTCGTTATGGAGGGCTGCCTGATCATGCAGGATATACGTATTTAGACTGGATCCCTCTATTTTATCTCCTGTAATGGATCTACTGGATCCGGACCACTGTACCACATGCGAGAAATACTCACAGAAGTATAACGGGGGGAGACTCCCACTTATTTACACAAACTCCTGGAGAAGGTACGGCTAACGGATGAGCCTCAGGTATTACAAGAGTGCAGGTTTTGGTATAGTCTGCGCTATATAAAACAGAGAATTGCATTCTATTTTGGATATCCGGACCATTGCGAACAAACTGCGCAGACAGTTTTTCCCATATCAAGATGACATGAGATACGGAGACCTTCATGGAGCAAACAGGCACTGCATAACTCAGGAAACAAGACTAAGAAAGGCCTACTACCCGGTCTGAAAGTACACCATACGCATGGATCGCATGGTAAGACTGGAAACCTCGGATGTCTTGTGTTCCCTGGTCATTACAATCTTGGGATAAGATGGCAGGACTGCCCCTACTCCTCTGAGCACATACCTGGAGAACATGGTTCGGAGATGGAGGGCCCTCCATCTATACTCTATATATCCCTCATGGGAGCCGTTTTGGTTTGGGTTCGGTCTAACCCACCTTTTCAACTACCATCAAGGAGACCTACGAGACTCTGTGGAGGAACCTGGTGTGCCCCGACTCCTACATAGACATCAAAGTCGGGTCACAACCTACCACTGGAGTACGGCTCAGGATGTATAGCAGACTCAGGGCTGCCGACATTCTCAAATGGGACAACACATGTGTCGGACGGCTGAAGCTAGACCCTTCTTTTTTCGCTATATCTGCTCTCTGGAGTCACCTGTCATGAGTGAAGGGACTTTACGCCTTGTCTGCGTATTGGAGAACGCTATGTGTTCGCGGGACTCCAAGCTAAGAAGGGAGGTATCCCTCTATAGGGAGACTTTGACTTCAATTATCAAAATCACATTCCTGGGTCTCTTGACCTAGGGCCTACTCTGGGAGTTATGTGCCTGGACAGTCAGGGGTACAGGGACCTAAGGGTCTCACTATATTATACCCTATCTTGTAGGTGGCGTGTATATCAGGAACCCCTACACAAATTTTGACAGGTCGGGCATGGAACAGAATCGTACGTCGTGTAGTCGGACTATTTCACTCTCTCACTACAGCACGTGAGGACTCTTCGTTGTTATACAGGTCCCAATCGCCATTGGATCCATACATCTTATCACTCTTAGACGTTGACATCTGGAGGGGAATCTCAACTCTGGTTTACGTTTCCCATCCCTTTGAATATTTCCAGGACCCACTATTTCCAGAATAGTCATCTACCGTTCCACCACATAAGTTCAGTTTGGGACCCTGATTGGTCGTCCTTTCTCTACCGCAGCCGTGGATTACACAGTCCAGTTGGAATATTAGAATCACTTGGGATAGAGCTAGTTTGCCACACTCTTAGAGAAAATATAAAATAGACACAGCACTGGTTAACTAACAGGCAGCAACCTTAAAAAAGGGGAACCCTCCAAACCCTTTTAAAACAAGACAGGTTAAAACAACAATAAAAAAGGCTGCACCACAATGAAAATAAAAATACAATAAAAAGTCCAATTTAAAAAAGAGAATCCAACTTGAGTGGTCTTTATAACAGTTCAATAGTGGAGTCTTCATAGACTGTATTAGTTCCGCTTATGTAGAAGACAAAAAAGAGAGAGAGGGACGACCAATAGTGCAATATTGTATAATTCCAATAGTGACGTACTTAGAATTTATAGTAGAGAACTCACATTTGGTAGAGTTTATGTCCAGCTCTAGGATAAAAGCGCATGCAGCGGTATAATCCCCGCTTGTAGGATATGTCGTGGGTATCTCTCCGTCAGTGGTGTCCAACTCTCAAATACGAAAAAGAAAAGACAGCCGATAGTGCTCACTGTATAGTAGTCTTAATATAAATAGATAAGAACGTACTTAGAAATGAGGAGCAGACCAACCGCTCTTGTGTATCATCATAGATGGATTGATCCCCACCTCTGGATTTCTTTGAAATACAGGATACTTCCAAATGGTTAAAAATCCAAAAGAGGAATGAATAAAATAGTAATATATAAAATACAAAAAAATAATATAATAATAAAAAAAAAGCCAGGTAAGAGAATGTGTATATAAAACTATAAAAAAAGAAAATTTGGAGCAAATAAATGACCAAATATTACTTTTAATATTAAAATACACAATATAACATTGCACTATTGGTCGCCCCTCTCTCTCTTTTTTGTCTTCTACATAAGCGGAACTAATACAGTCTATGAAGACTCCACTATTGCACTTTCTGTTATAAAGACCACCCGTAAGGACACTCACGTTGGATTCTCTTTTTTATATTGGACTTTTTATTGTATTTTTATTTTCATTGGGGCGCAGCCTTTTTTATTGTTGCCACACTCTTGCCTGCATAATAAATGTATTCTCGGATGAGACATCTCACTGGGTAGGCCATCAGGGAACAAAGAGCCTACTCGGTTCTATTACGGAATTGCTGGTGGACTTAGGCGCATTCCTTGAGATTGAAGATCACATCGCCGGGTGACCCAGGCACGATTGGTGGAGCAACCTTACACATCAAGAGTTGAGACATGGTGACAGTGTCTTATCGCGGCCCTAAGTCCGCAAATGACCTTCGACATTTTATAACTGCAGGGAAATGGCTAATAGGTCAGCTTGGCAGCTCATGGAATGGCTGGTAGAAAACAGGTCGCAACCTCACGTACAATGGATCTATTAGCGGATGGTGTTTTTTTCCGTATTTAGGATGCTTCGTCAACTGGGATCTTCATCGATCAGTCTATTGTCATTTATCGCAGTTGGAAAGTCCATTTAGGCTTGCTCGGATAGCTCCCGGATTAGGTACCAGTGAAACAAACAGCGTTGGATTTGTTGACTGAGCTTTAAAACAGCAAATACGAAACCTCCTGTCATGTTTTAAAATTGTAGATTATGCTAGCTTTAGTGTACCTATAATCTTAATTTTATTAATGACAGGAGGCGAGTACTTACCACCCATTCTTATCCCTCCCTTGTTTAATTTTAATAGTTTGGAATAATCAGGTACGTATGCAACTCTGCTTGTTGTCTCTGCTACCTGTCGCCTGTTCTTATGTCTGTTTTTTCATAAGTAGGGTTGGGATATCTACATATTGAGGTACTTTTGGTTGCTACATTGGGTACCTACATGTTGATGCAGAGTACATTTCATTGGATAATCAACCTGTTCGATTCTGTTTTTCTCTCGTTTCAGTTTACAGTCCATAAACGCTATCTGGTTTGGCAGTTCTTCTCAGATGGTGGACATCGTTGTATTCATCGTATCTAGGACTTTGTTTCTTCCCCATTATGTTTTCTGTCTTTTATTCTGTTTTTGTCGCAGCTTGAAAGAGGAAATGATGCATGGGGAAGGGAGTTTTATAGTACCTAACTTTTTTCTGATTGGTTATTTTTCTGTGCTGCTGTGGAGTTCTAGTAAAGAGAGACTTAATAAATACTCGCCTTCTGTCATTAATAAAATTAAGATTATAGGTACACTAAAGCTAGCATAAGCTACAATTTTTGTTATTTTGGCTGTTTACCAAAATGAATTCAAGTTACAGTTAAATAATGAATATGTACTTAAAATGAAGTCTCTTAGCTTTACTGTGAAGGTATTCCCATTCACATTGGAGGAAGGGTTTAGGAATTACAGATCTTTAATATGTAGACTCCTATTTTCAAGGGACCAAAATAATTGGACAACTGACTCAAAAGCTGTTTCTTCAGAATCTTCTTTTATTGTGTGCTCAAGAATGAAATAAACATCAATACATGGGGTAAAGAATAATTCAGAAGTAAGTCACAATGCTAAGGTTTCATATTATTGGTAGCTTAGTTTAGCTTTGGTTGTTAAATAAATGAAATGCATATTTGAGGTACCTCACTCTTTGATTACTAGCCCCTATACGGCTATCAGTCCATCTTGATGCAATTATCATCTACAGAAATGTTAGAAACAGTCATTGTGATAAAAATACATAGCAAGTGACAAGAATACATTATCTTTACTATTTTTTAATTTAGACATTCATTTTTACTCTAATCATGATGATTTCAGATGCATCAAAACCATAATCCCACCTAAAGAAATGTTCCAAGTTTCTAATGACATTTTATAACATCTTTCTATTTATGTTAGAAAGATTATTCTAATTTTAGTGTATATAAGGTATACATTAGGAAGCGTGGTCTTGCTGGCAACCAAGATTTCCACTAACTAGCTGAGCTCTACACAGACCTGGGCTAAAATGCTGAATAAAACTGTTTTAATTTGGCTAAATTTGCTATATCTCTGCTTTCTATAACATGGAGCAATCTAAGAAATTGTTAAGAAGCCTCTAGTGTGAAAAATCTGTGAGTAAAACAGTCCCTGCACTGGGCAAGGGAAGTGGAGAACACTGCAAGGACCCCTTCCAGTGCAAGTTACAGTGATTCAGAACAAGCAGGCATTACATCAAAGCCATGTTACATAGATGACTTGATTCAACGGACTATTTCACCAAATTGGTGACCTACTAATTTACCTGCAAAATTACCAGATGAGCCTTCCCGACAGCGAACGGCTGCGAGTCCAATGCATTAGTTGTAAATGGAACCACAGAGTACAATTAACTATTCCTGTGATGAAGCAAATGCTTGAATCACTAAGGAGACTATAAAGTCATATTTATCAAAAAAGGTTTAAGTGATTCTCCAGGAGGTCGATTAAATGGATGTTTGGGCTTTACATCTCAAAAGGACCGAACTGAGGAAATTGCTGAACTACAGAACAAGGTAAAAACATTTGACTTGCTAATTCAAGCTCTAATTGATAAAAAATACTGAATTAGAGGATCACAGCCAAATGCACAGCTTGGAGATTGTTAATTTGGTTCTCCCGAATGCAGTGGATGTCGAATTGTCAGTGTAACAATGCCATAAACTATTGAGATCTAATTCCGAACTACCTAATGCACTCTGAGACACACTTATGAGATTTAATTTTTTACTCATTAAACAACAATTTCTGTCAATATTAAGAGAAAGATTGAATTTGTCAGCAAAATACAGACAATTACAATTTGTCTACCCTCTTAAATAGGCAAAAGTTATCCTCTATTACTGAGAGATGTGGATTTCCTACTAAATTGATGTTCCGCCATGAAAGAAAAAATGTTGTTCTGAACACCCCTGAGGAAGGAGAACTGTTTTTTAAAAAACTTGGTCAACTTCGGATGTTTCTGCAAGAAGCAGAGGGGAAATTCCTAAAATACGGTGGATTTGATTCTGGATAAAAAGATGCCGCAAGTTCCCCCTATAATTTCATATTATGTAATAGTTATGGACTTTTATGACTTGATGCTTTTATGCTAACTTATACAATGTCTGATAACTACCTACACATTGATCTTGGACCCACATTGGCTCTGGTATACATGACTTTCTCCAACATTGCTTTATGTGTAGCCCGGGATATTCTGTGGCTGATGCAGATTTCTGTGGACTACATTGTATAATGTTTTATTTCTAGTTTAAATTGGTTTTCAGATATGTATAAAGGTTTATTTTATGTGTGTATTCCAGTTAAATGTTAGTCTTTTTGATAATTTCTTTATTTTTCTTTTTAATATTCTTCCCGTATGGAAACCTGTTTTTGATTTTCTCTTTTTTGTTTGAATATTGCACTCAGTTCTGCATTTCATTTCAATTTCTATATGCACTTGTCCCCCAACCTTATAGGTTTTTTTTTGTTTGTTTTTTACATCCATCCCCCATGGCCTTAAATTTGTTGTAAATACTTTCTTTTTTTATTGGGAATATTTGTTTCCCTATTTTTATATTTTTTTTTCACCTTCACCTAATTTTGTTTTTACTTCTCTCAGTTCACAATTCATATATTTTTTTATTTATTTTTTGTATATTTGATTTAAGGTCTTAAGACATTATACTTTATGATGTTATATTCTAACTGTATGTGTAAGTGACTGTATTTGTATTAGTTTCTTATAAATATTGTCATTCTTTATGGTCATTTATACACCAAATGTTCCCTCACTTGTATAATGCATAATCAGCTTAGGATGGGATATTTGTTTACCCAGGCTTATACCTTTTGGTTTTTTTTTTCCCTAAAAAAAATGTTTTCAATAATTTTAAAAATAATATTTGAAAATAGGTATACATTAATGAAGGATCCAGAACTGGTCTTCTAGAATGTAGTCTTGTCATATATGCCTAATTAAAATCCAAACTATTTCTTAGCATTATTATGTAGAATGGAGTGTTTTGTACTAGGCACCTCCACAGTACCTGCTGCTTAAACAGAATAATAATTAAATATTATCACTATTATATAATATGATAGAACATGGTTGAAACTACATTAAACCCTCTAATTTAAGGAAAATCCTTGTCACAAGCAAGTATTCAACAAGGTTTTGGCCTTGAAGGGGTTAAGCTGATATAAAAAGAAACAGTAGGAGTGAGAACTAAGAAAGTAAGTGCTATAATGAATGATTAAAGTTGTTGCAGGCAGTTGGAGATTTAATAACTTTAATAGCCTACCCATTAGACTAAGTAGACAGCATAGATACTGTGAGTCACAGAAGTATACTTAAAGGGCTCAAAAGTGGCCATTCCTTATTAGCTTTTTTTTCTTTTGTGACCCTTAGTAATTTTGTGCCTGTTTCCGAGAACAACTCTGGACATTGAAGTCCTTTTTTTGGGTTAAAGGGGCAAATTAGCTAATATTCATTCAAACAAAGAAAAAGCTAGCATTGTGAACAAAGAACCCTAAACTCTGAATTATGTTTTGAGAACAGTCTGTTTTTATGTCTTTTAGCTTTTCATCTAACTGTTTGGAGCAGTGTAGAATTTTAGGTGTATACGTTATACTCCTTGATATTTTTCTTAATGTGCATGCAAACATTTTCTCTTTTGTTATAGCAGTTTGTGAAATATAAATTTCCTTCTTAAAATATAAACTTTGTGTATCACTTTAGGTACAGAGTGAGAAACCTTATATAGGATACAGCCCAAATAATAAAAAAAAATAAAAAAAATCTAAACTGTAACTTTTATTATATCCAGTTTAAAAGGATCATTAGCTCTGTAAAACGTTTAAATAATAGAAAATATAATATATATATATATATATATATATATAATGTGTATGTATGTAGTTAATACAATGTTAAACAAAAATCTGCACACCAGTCAGTTGTTAATGCAACTCATCAGAATGAGGTTGGTTACTGGTTTCATAGGCGTGCGCAGCCTGTTGCATTCAGGTGTGCACCCTAAAGCACAAACACACGCCGCGTGTATATGTATTTTTATATACACATACACATACATACACACACACACATATATATATATAAAAATATACATAGGTGCAGTGTGTGTGATTGTGAGTGATGCAGCATGTAAGGAGTGCAATGTGTGTGTGATTGCGAGGGGTACAGTGTGTGTGTGTAATTGTGAAAGGTACAGTGTGGTATAATTGTGAAGGGTGCAGTGTATGTGATTGTGAACGGTACAGTGTGTGTAATTGTGAGGGGTGCAGTGTGTGGGGGGTACTGTGTGTGTAATTGTAGGGGGTACAGTGTGTGTAATTGTGAGGCAAGCAGTGTGTATGATTGTGAGGGGTGCACTGTGTGGGCGACAGGGGTTAGGTGGGTGGAGGGGCAGTGACAGGGGGTAGGGGGATGGAGGGGCAGTAACAGGGAGTAGGGGGTGGAGGGGCAGTGACAGGGGGTAGGGAGTGGAGGGGCAGCGACAGGGGTTAGGGAGGTAGGATGGACAGGGGTAGGAGGGTGGAGGGGCAGTGACAGGAGGTAGCAGGGTAGATGGTTAGTGACAGAGGTTAGGGGTAGAGGGGCAGTGACAGGGGCTGGGAGGTAGAGGGGTAAATGACAGGTGTTAGGTGGAAACGGACAGTGACAGGTGTTGGGGGTAGAGGGGCAGTGGCAGAGGCTAGGGGGGGGTAGAGGGACAGGGGTGGGGGGGTGGAGGGGTGACAGGAGGTAGCGGGGACAGTGAAGGGGCTGGGGGTAGAGGGGCAGTGACAGGGGTTGGGGGCAGGGCAGTGACAGGGGTTGGGGTTAGTGACAGGGGTTAGGGGGTGACAGGGGTTGGGGGTAGGGGGTTAGGAGGGTAGAGGGGCAGTGACAGGGGGTGGGGGGGTGGAGGGGCAGTGACAGGAGGTGGAAGGGGTAGACGGTAGTGACAGGTGTTAGGGGGGTTTAGGGGCAGTTAGCAGGGTAGAGGGGTGACAGGTGTTAGGGGTAGAGGGGCAAATGACAGGTGTAGGGGGTAGAGGGGCAGTGACAGGTGTTAGGGAGGTAGAGGGGCAGTGGCAGGGGCTAAAGGGGGTAGAGGGCAGGGGCAGTGTGTGACAGGGAGTAGAAGAGGGGTGGGGGGGCAGTGGGTGACAGGGGGTGGGGGGCAGTGAGTGACTGGGGGTAATAAAGAGGTTTAAATACCTTCCCTGGTGGTCCAGTGGGTGCCCTCTCTCTTCAGTCTGCAGCTCTGCCGGGAGTGAGCTGCAGACCACATGGTGAGATCTCCAGTCAGAGAGTTGCCGTGGTAACGCTCTTACAGACTGGAGTTCGCGAGACACCTCAGTCTGCAGCTCACTCCCGGCGGAGCTGCAGACTGAGGCTGGATCTCCTTTAGGGCAGACTGACAGGAGGGGCCTCGCACACGGCGGCATTGTGGGCAAGCCGCCGGGCCCCCTCCTGTGTCGGGTCCTCGGTCATAGACCGAGGACCCGACATGTTAGTCTGTCCTAAGGCAGTGCAGCACGGAGGAGTGATTAGGGTGTGCCCAGGCACACCCGGCACACCCCGTGTGCACGCCTATGACTGGTTTGCTTATTGAGGCTTGGTAGTGCTTGGGTTATGGTGGGAAAAAATGAGGCAAAAATGTGATTCTTTGTTAAACTAATTTGCATATGCCAACCCAGAATCTTTTGCGGTTTTAACATCGCTGCAGTTTTGGGATTTCTGTTGGGAAAAGCAAATCTTATGGCTTGAATGGTGTGTAGATTTCTGTTTAACATTGTATTAACTATCCACAGACTTCAGGTGGAAAGGGTTTTCAATCACAATTTTCCCCCATCATAACCTATTTGGATTTTGCTTCCCAAGCACTACCAAGCCTCAATAAGCAAACCAGTAACCAACCTCATGCTAATGAGTTACATTAACAACGAAACAGCTGTCTATGAGTGGTTCACTGGTTTTGCATCTTTTCCTATATTGTGTTTCAAGCTGTTGTACACAGCAAACACAGATTAAAAGGAATCCATGTTTAAAATGGAATGAGGCAAAAATGTGATTCTTTGTTAAACTAATTTGCATATGCCCACCCAGAATCCTTTGCGGTTGTAACCGCTGCAGTTTTGGGATTTCTGTGGGAAAAGCAAGTCTTATGGCTTGACTGGTGTGCAGATTTTTGTTTAAAATTGTATTAACTATCCACAGACTTCAGGTGGAAGGGGTTTTCAATCACAATTTTTCCCCACCATAACCTAGTTGGATATATATATATATATATATCTATCTATCTATATATATCTATCTATCTATATATATCTATATCTATCTATATATATATCTATATATATAAAATCTCCAATAAAAAAGATCAATTGATCTGGATAATAGAAAATATATAAACATGAAACAGAAAATAAGCAAAACTTACTGGAAAGAAAGCAGACCTTGTTTATATTACAACTCTGGAGAAACTTAGGTAAAAAGTATTGCTCTATAAAGTATGATTTTAAGCACCAAAGAACAGATAAGTATCCAATAATAAACCTCAATTATATGTATAACCTGAGCTGAACAAAACAACTGGGGCTAGGGAAAGTGGGATAGGAATAATAATCTGGATACTAGTCTATTGCTTATCAGTGGCTTTGAGGGCACCCTATTAAACTCCCACCCCAATATTGCTAAGCCTTCTAATATAAGTAACAAATCATAGACCAGTAATATCAAAAAGTGAAAAAAGGGGGTCGGTGGGGAAATCAGCATACAATCATGCCTAGACTGAGTACTTGTTCCGAAAGCATGTTTAATAATATACTTTTATTTAGAGAAATAATTTTTCATAGTATCGTCCCTCATCTATCAGAACAAACACTAAGTCTACTATTATCCCAATGCACATTTTTACCACAACTGGGCTCATCAAGTGCTCGGTTGAAGAGCCCAGTTGTGGCAAAATGCATGTCGTAATTACAGTAGACTCAGTGTTTATTCTGGTTATCCATCCCAGCAAATATTGGAGGGAGACTCTTCCAATGATTTGCTATGCACAGCTTGGCCACCACACAAATTATAAAGCTTATTTGCAACAGCAGTTGGCTCCTCATTAGGGCAGGGTCTGTTGAGAGGTTCTCTCCAGGGTTCAGGATACAGCACCACTTATGAGACAGGACCTCAAGGACATATGTTTTTACTAATAAACAAATCTAGAAATGCAAGATTCTGACAGAGTTTGATTTAATATTTTGGTAATAAGTTTTTAAAATTATTTATTATTTTAAGATACTTTTTTATTATTATTATGGAAATATATGTTAGCATGTTAATATTTATATATTTTTTAATTATGTTTTAATACTTTAACAAAATTATTGTAAATATTAAAATAAAAAAATATTTAGTTATTTGAAAAATGTATCATAAAATATTAAAATCAACGCCATCATTTGGTTTTGTTGTCACAATTCATCTGTCTATGTAATATAAATTATTATACCATGACTTTATACAGAGGAATCGTTTAGAATTGAGGCAACCAGAATGTAGAGAATTAAATCTTACTGTAAAGAAGCATATTGAACATAAGATGCAGCATTATATAATCTCACACGTATATACATTTCCTCATTTTTTTTCAGTTTAAACAACATTTTTTAATAGAATCTCGTCAGAATATATAAAACTGGTCGGGCCAATTTATTTTGCTACTGTGGAAAAGTGTACTTCTGACCTTTACAACATGACAGTTTTAGAATTAGTTATTTGTTTAGTCCATGTAAAAAAGAAATGTTTTTCATGGCATTTGGTCAAATGCAATAGGCATGGTAATAAACATGCCACCTCATTTATCAGTTTCAACCTAGTACAGGTGCATTTTTTAGATACAACACAGCATACTATTATATTCTACTTGAATTCAAATTATTTTACATAATGCAGTTTGAGAAATAGTGTAAGACTGAATTTGCAATATGCCTTCAACATTTAAGTTTAGACAGCCGATACTATGATGTAACACGTAAGCAAAATGCTAATTTACTTTATACCATTTATTGCATATCTTTTGCAATTATAAGAAACTTTATTTTGTATTGATTGAAACCAAATGAAATTACTACAAATAAACAGAGCTTCAGGGCAAATTATTTTGAAATACATTTTATTGCATTATAAGAGACAACCGGAATACACTTATCAAATTTTTACTTGGAATATTTAAAGTAATATCTGGATTTAACTGACCTTCCATTTCAATTACATTCTAAAACTATATTTAGAGTATATAAATCACTTGTTGAAGTGCTATTTTTTCATGCACTCAGAGTGTCTGTTTTCTGTAGGAAAAATTACAATTTTTTAAACACAATGAGCCCGCTGAATCCTCTGGGTTGCTAAAGTGCTGTTATTGGAAGACTTTGAAAACTGCCTGAATCTTTTAATGACTGCATGGATGCTCTATGCCCCATAGTTCTCCTTCCTGATCTCAGGGCTGAACTCTACATGCAGTGCTGTAAATTGTCTCAGTTAAAAGTTGATAAGATGCCCTGAAATATGACACAGAAACAAAATCAATAGTGTACATTTGCAAAACGAAAACTGAAATGGGCAGATAATATTGTCATGTCACTAAAAATGCTAGCAAAGGTGTATATATAAATAGGGGAGATGATGAAGGCAAGCATTAATTATTTATAGGTCTTACTTCAATAATACACATCAAGTTTATACATCACACAACATAAATTCAATATATATGATAAAAATGAATAAAGCAAAGTGAAAGAAAGGAGAGGCAAAAAACAGAACATAATTCAGGCAAGCAATATATATTAAAACTATAAATTAAACTCTTTCAGAAAATCAATGTAATGTGGGTTATCTCACCTCAGTTACTATATAGTAAATTTTTATTGGCATAGAATTTATCCACTTCCTCTACTTTTGAAAAGGTGTTAGGTAAACAAAACATATTACTTGAAAGAAAAGAAAATCAGTTCATGGAAAGTTGTTATTTTTGAGGAGATAAATAGTAACTACCTCTTTAAAAAGTAATAATAGTCCACAGTGACACTTATACAAAGAGTCGTAGAAAGCCTGTTTCATTTGTCCTAATGGGACACTGGTGGTTATGGTTAGTGCTTTGTGTACTGCTAGACACTGTCACTTAACACCAACTTGGAATCAATAATTTACAATTTTTAGAAGTTGTTTTAAGCGTATAAAGAAATTTCATCAAGTGCCATCCTCTTCCACTAGCACTGCAGCTGTTACAGCCACAGCTTCTTCAAGCATTATACCTTTTTGGAATCCCTCAAGAAGCAACTTACGGAGAGTTCAGAAGAGTCTACTTTGTGGGAATATCAGAAACACTCTGTTATGTAGACTTAGAGCAGAGTACAAAAGTAGTGTCCCCAATGTCTGGTGTTAGAGTGGTGGTGGTGGTGCTATACATGGTGATGGTAGTTCTGTTTCCCATAGCAATGAGCCTAAGTAATTAGAAGAGGAGAGTTTGGATAGGACATGCAGAAGACCAGTATCTTCTCCTACAGCTAATGTACACTGGCTTTCTGCATCTTCTCCACCATCTCCTCGTCTATTTGTTTCTGCTTTGGAATTGCCTCATCTAATAGAGGCATTGTATCATCAGCTGTTCCTGCTCCCAGTGGCACAAGTTGTTCATTCACTGTCAATGCTACCATCACCACCATCAAGACAACCAATAACCAGTAACCACCATTAATATTTTCATTAGCATTAATAAACCAAGTGCTAGTGTTCAGGCTAGTATTGCAACAGTTTCAACTGCCAGTAGATACCAGTAGATGCAAGACAATAGGTTTAGGTTTAATGTAATGCAAAAACTTTGGGATCACTTTAAATGCCTCCACAAAGGCCGACTTTTAAAGTGCAAATTACAAAAATAAAATATAACAACAGTGTATGCTTGTCAGTGAGTGTGTGTCAGTCAGTGTGTGTGTCTGTCAGGAAGTGTTTCAAATCAGATTGTGTGTTTGTCATTGAGAGTGTGTGTTAGTGAGTGTGTGTCTGGTAGGGTGTGTGTCTGTCAGTGTATGCATTTCAAATCAGTGAGATTGTGTGCCTGTCATTGAGAGTATGCGTAGGCAAACTGGAAGAGCCAGGAGACTGGTCAGCAATATGGGAGACACTCAGCTCCCTCACGTCAACCACAAGGAACAAGAAAGTAAAATGCTCTTCTAAATGTACACCACCCCGCTTAAACTCCAGAAAATGGGATGCATACTGAACAACCTATGTTGGAAGGTCTCCGGAAACTACCTACACTGCTGGTTGCTTTGTCAGAAACTGAAACCATTCTGGATCAAGGTACATGCACTGATTGAACAAGTCATAACAAAACTTCTCCCAGCAGACTCATGCACGCTACTGCTCTTAAAACCAAACGACTCCCTAACCATGAGTGAAAACAAACTTACTGCTAGAATCACCTTAGCAGCTCGTAGAGCAATTGGAGAGTTATGGGCAGATGTTAACTGTGAAACGTAAAATCACAGAGACATTCAACCTCAACAAACTAACAGCACAAATTTACGACTCAAATAAATCCTTTCATAAAACTTGGGACCTATGGGTCGCCAGCGATATATATAAAATTTCGACTATATCTAGAATTACACTACGCTGCCTCAAAACTCCTGCAGATGGAAATCCTAACCGACGAACTTTCCAGATCCAATGCCACCACCCCCTTATTCATATTACTTCACAAAACCCTCACAACCCCCTTTTTAATTTTGTTTTATTTCTTCTTTTCTGTTCTTTTCTTCATTTTTCTCTTCTTATCTCCCTTCGCCTATCCTTTTTTCCCTGTTCTCCTCTTACCCCCTTTCCCCTTCACCTTACCCATCACACTAGGGGAAAGATTGGGGCTGGGGGGGACTGGTTCTCTTCAAACGTTACACAGTTTACTAAATCTCTCAACCTGACACACTCATTTGCCTTCTACTACCCTAGGCCAATGGCTTGCTCTAGTGTATGGAGCTTCAGGTGGAACAATTCCCACCTAGGGATATATGTGGACCCGGAACAGCTGCAGAGTAGTCTTGAAGTACAAAAAAGGCTGGCTATACATATAGTTAGATAAAATATAACTTTTATTTGTGCATACAGAATAAAATATAAGTAAAAAAGGAACTAAAATAAAAACCAGTCCTCTGTTGTAGTCCTCACGCCTCACTTGACGCGTTTCGACAAAGCTTTCTCAAAAGTGAATGATTGCAGGTCGGGTCCTTGTTGTTTAAGTAGACTCTTGATGTTTCAATTGGATTCTGGTGTAAGATGCAACCATGTCCTGTTTCGAACATCATTTCCGGTTTCCGGATGCTGTGGTAATGACGTGCATGGCACATAGCTATAGCTATAGACATGCACGGAGATGCCTCGAGCGCCATTCAATTATTCCGGCCACCCCCTCTTATGGCTTTTCTTACTTATTGAAACATGCTAGGAGTATATCAGTATGTCACGTCTCACCAGGTATACTTCATATTACGCATTGCATGTATGGTCAACTGGATCACATATTATACAGTTCAATCTCCTTTGGTTAATTGGTATCAGATATCAAGAGTATTCATGTTCTGGGATCATTGCACTTACTTTACCTACCTTACCAGCAATCTTGCCGTTGCATTTTCACGGTGTTGTCATAGTTCTCGATTATGGAGTCCTTTGAGGCATTTCGGTTTTGGACCTCTGTACACATTTTCTTTTGCCCATAACATTCCCATTTTTGTCCATCCACTTATTCTTTCCATCACTTCTGCCAGGGTATGTCTAATTAATCACGCCACAGTTTATTGTTTTGCATTTAAGTTTTTCAAGTCACCAGGCAAGTGACTCGCTATCGATACTACCTCCATTCTTACAACAACCACTTGCTCTACACAACTTATGTTTAGCTTGGTCTGGCTGTTAGGGTTCCTTAAGTGGCCCTAGATAGTTTTCGGCTTCTTGTGCCATTATTTAGCAAAAGCAGTTAGGGCATCACCTGTCACGGCCAACTTATTTTGAATCTCTTTAATCCTCACTGAGAGGTCAACACTCAATGGCAAACTTATCCAACGGGCCAAATCATAGGTACAGCCTCTCATCACCACTTGGCAACTAGTTAGGTTCCCATGTCACCAATTTAGCTTAATTGTTTCACCACTTGGCATAACATAGGTCAGCCAGTATCTTGGTGTTATACAGTATCTCCCACTAACAAAATTTATTTCAGGTATGGCTATAAATGCTAATATAATGTAAAATGTATCTGCCAGGTGTATGTCTAATCATGCCACCTTTTTTTCACATTTACATTTTTCAAGTCACCAAGTAAGTGCCTCACCTTATAATACTACCTCCCTTCTTATAACAACCACTCGCACTACAGAACGTATGGTTAGCTTGGTCTGGCTGTTATGGTTCCCTAAGTGGCCCTAGATAGTTTTTGACTTTTATTTAGTAGTCCTGCAAGGCCAACTCCCATCCTCAACTACGGAAATATTCGCCCCTTTGGCCAAATCATACTTACTGCCTCACATTTCTGCCCTCTTGGCAAAAGCAGTTATGGCCTCACCTGTCATGGCAACCTATTATAAATGCTGATAAAATGTTAAGTATTGATTGCGTAATGTTGACACCTATTAAAGTGTTAAGCTATTAACTTTTTGCACTCTTTTTACAGGAATACCCAACATCAGTTTCAGCACACCACAACTGACTTAGGCACCACTAACATAACTTGGCTAATTGTCCCTGACCACAAATGAAAGGCTGGGCCTGTAGTTGTGGGAGGGGTTATTCCAGCCTATAAATACACAGGCTGCCCCTTCCTCTGGGCTGAGACTGTCTATTTCAGCCCACCCACCACTCCCTTTATCAAGCCATTTAAATTGGTGGGCCCTCTTGTTACAGGCCTACCCGAACATCGGTTTCGGCACACCACAACCACTTTAGGCACCACTAGCATAACTCGGTTTAATGACCCCAACCACAAATATATATATATATGTATATAAAATATACATATATACATATAAAATATACATATATATGTGCATGATAAGAGCACACACTTAAATTAATGTCAATGATCGATTCTAGGCAAAATTATTTTTTTCTCTTACCTCCATAAGAATTTATTTTTTTCTTCAAACAGTTAAAGCATACCTCTCATGACAAATACAACTTAGTATTGAATGATAGAGAATCAAGCTTAATCTATACATTCAGGGCCGGCCTTAGGCCCACCCTACATCAGAGCTCTGGTAGGGGAGAGATTGAGCCCGTCCGCCCTTACATACGGAAGGTTTGCCTCTTCATTGGCCAGTGATGAGATTAAGGACCCCTGTTGTCTGCATGATGGGAAGTAGGGGGCCCAAAGTGCTTCAGTTCTGCACCTTCCCCAGTTGCAGATACTGTGCACTTCTCACAAGCTCCGTATTTAAAGCATTGCTGCTGGTTTTCAAGGCAACGGTCTAATAACATTAGAATGGAACTCAAGAGGAAGGCCCCTGCTCTGCACCCAGCTCTGGCAGAAACTGCTGGACCATCAATATTACCCCCCTCCATGGACAAAGGTATGTGAGAGGGAGGGGGAATCAACTGTAATTTATTTTAAAAAGTACAATTATTAATTATTAAAACAACAAAACAAATTTGCTCTCCTACCCCCTTTTTTAAGTCCTAGGTCACCCTCTGCAACACACACTACATCCATATACCACCCAACACTGTGTTCCCTACACTCACTACATAACCTAAACTCACACACACTACATCCTTATCCCACACCACACTATGTTCCCTTCACACACTACATTCCTATCCCACTCCACACTACGTTCCCTACACACACTACATCCCTATCCTATCCAACACTATGTTCCCTTCACACAGTACATCCCTATCCCACCTTACACTATGTTCCCTTCACACACTACATCCCTATCCCACCCCACACTGTGTTCCTCACATACTGCATCCCTATCTAAACACTATGTTTCTCACACACACTTGGCTGTCAGTGCACTCTTATTGGTTGGCCTTCTAGCTAAGTTATTTCTGCTGCTCCCCTTTTTTCAAATGCCTTTCACTGTTTCTGTTTTCTACACTGGAGGTTGGCTACTCATGCTACAGACTGGACGTATGAGAAAGCTTTGTTCTTTTCACTTTTTCTTCTCATTTCTTGAAGTATACTGCAGCAGTATTAATACTGGGTGTTTGTGAGGGAGACTGCAACATTTGGGACATAAAGTTCAAGCAAAGAGACACAATTAAAGATCTAATGAGTCTCATTGCAAACAAAACAGGTACTCAATATAAAAAGGTAATATTAAAGAAATGGCAGACTTTCATTTAGCATTAAAAATGTTTTAAATCTGAATGGAAAGATGGTGGAGATCCAGACACTATAGCTACTTATATGAGGCAAATCAGTTACAGTGCCTAGAGTGTCCCTTTAATTTTGTTAGTAAGATGTTTTAATAATGAAATGTATATGTTCTGTGTGGTCGTTTCGTCCTGCCTGGCTGAGTCTTGCAGTGTGACTATGTACGCTACCTCTACAGAGAAGTTGGTATAAACTGATAGGGCCAGAACTAGATTTACAGGTCAGGTGCACACAATTCTAAGGCATCTCCTGCTCACCCCCACCACCCATCCCTCGCCTCACATCAGGTACCTTAATTGTAGATTTAAATGCTCTTTAATTTTACACCCTATCTAACTGGCAGCTCAACCAGGAAGCGTAAGAGGCTGATTGGACTACAAAGGACACTGACCAAGGTAGGAATTTATCTCTATACATCAGCACACATAAGCTCTAAAAAAAGCACCTTATAAGTACTGAAAACAGGCGCCCCTTGTAGGAGAGTAATTTGTAGGCATGAGCCTACTCTGCCTAATGGGAAATATGGCCCAAGATAGGGCATTGTTTTTTAAAACATCCATATGAAATCACCTGCCATGTGGCAGGTGGGTCATATCTATTAAATATTTAAGTAGTGAATATATTTAAAACTACTGAATGGGCATCCATTGCTACTTAGCTACTACAAAAGCCCCATCCTATTAGTATTGTACCTATAAAATAACAGTGGAGGGAAACATAGTTCCCCTGTGCCCTATGTTTAAATAAATGTTCAAAATAATTTTTTCAAAATCTTAAAATATGACTATTAAAATAGAAAATATGAATAAAAATATATAAATATTTCAAAAAATATGAACATATTACAATACTGTTCAAAATATTAAATCATTTTCAAACAGTGTATCGAAAAAAATTAAATAATTTGAAAAGTTTATCCAAAAATATTAAGTTGGGTCCTTTAATTGAAGAATGAGGATTCGGTAAACTAGTAGCTTGTCATTTTGTTCCGTCAAGTCACCAATGTCCATCATTGTGATTTATCTGAATTGAACATGTGACAGAAGCTATCTTCGGTGGAGATAGAGTGTTGGAATTGCTTTGGAGCATGGGATTCCTGATTCATGATATGGATTACCTGTCACCAAAATGTCTAAATGGAAAAAAAAATCTTTACACGATTATTTTCTCAGCCATTTATAGTTTTATTTCAGTATTATTGCCTGTTTGCTAGTTGATTATGTTATGTTTCCATATATGTATAGTCTAATTTTACTTTTTATCTATCTATTTAATACTGTCTGTGGATAAACTCATTGTCCTTAAAAAATTATAGGATAAATACAAAGTTGGGTCTTCATTTGAATTGTAGTATTGGGATATTATGGCCTTTATTGGGTCTAACGAAAAAAAAAAATTGAAGAAGAAAGATTTCTGAATGTAAGTACGAAATGTTATTGTACAGGTGTCTGATATATTGTGCCAACTAATTATTATTATTATTTTAGTAATCTGCTAATTGTGTCTGCACAGTCACAATTAGTTTACACAGTTGCACAGTCTGTTATCTGGCATAGTAACTGCCAGTGAACCATAGAAAACACCAGACTGACAGTGAGGCGGACAGAGCTTAGACATGTCTCCAACAATTCCGATTTTGGCAGGACAGTCCTAATTTTTGGGACTTGTCCCGCTGTCCCATTTTAGTCCCCTGTTGTCTCATTTTTTTCCTGTAAGAGCAAAACAATAAATGTTTACTTGTTCTGATATTACTTCACCATTTTGGCTATTTTTCTCTTTTCCACTAAGAATATTCTCTACAGAAGATCTTGATTACAGTACTCTTGGAAGGGGGATGAGCCTGAAACCCTCATATTTGTGAGTGTTCTACCTTATACTCACTGTAAAATTTATTTTATTACTGTATTACTCTATGTTCTATTTATAATTATTTTTAGATGCCATTTAACTCTAGTGGAATATGTTATCACATTGTTATACATTTTTTTAATTTTACATTTTTGCAGTGCATAAGATCTCTGGCATCATATTAAGCTTTACAATTTGGGAAGAAGAGTGAACATGCACAATTTTATATTCTAAGAAACATGCGTAAAGATAAGAAACATGCTGAACTTTTGCATGAACATATGTAGAGTTGAATCAATCTAGATTTTGGTTGCAAGAGTTGTTTAAACATAGTTTGTCATAGCCTATATAAGTAATGTGAAACTTGCTAGTGCTGAGATACCTGTTACTATACTAAAGTCATATACACGCTTATAGTCAGGCCCAAAATATAGTGCTGATAGAATCTTGGCCAGTAAGACCATTAGGTCTGTGGAGGGGAGGACCTGCAGTCTGTTGACAGGGCCACTTAGCCGATGCCTGCAGAGGGGAATATGTCGACACCTAGATAGGGCAGTCTATAAACATGGTGTGTATCAAAATGTCGCCAAGTGTGCACATTTTACAGGATAGGGTAATAACAAGAGGTCGTAATATCTTTAGGCAAACATGTCTAGGGATTCAAGAGTGTTAAAACAAGAAGATTTATAGACAAGGTGATATTTGGTTACTAGTAGGCACAGCCCGGGTGATTTACATGCAGCAAGGTACCTATAGAGTATTGTGGCCACTAATGCTTGGGCAGCCTTATAATGCTATATGTCTCAGCATAAACAGCAGGGTGACAAACTAAATAAAAAGATATCTGTATAACTGCTATATACAAAATAAAAGAAAGAAAAATATAGATTGCGATTTGAATATCATCTGAGTAGAACCAAATGGAGTCCAGCATTATACTGGAGGCCTGCAATGAAGCTTAACTCAGCCGATCCCAGTGTCCGGTAGGATCCATATGCCTCATGGAGGATGTATGTGATTCACCCCTTTCTCTGTCAGTGGATAATGTAGGCTGTGCTGAGAGTCCAGCTGCTGCGTGAAAATTTATTTTCAGGTCAAAATCCCAAAACCAGACATTATTCTAGCCTGGGAACAAGACTTGGGTCTGCAGTGGGACCTGGAGGAATGGCTTGCATTTACATCATCTCTCAAAGGGATCCTGCAGCGTTCCAACCATATAGAAAATCACTACAAAATTATATATACCATTGGCACCTGGCTCCTTCAAGACTCCATGAAATGAACACAAAATATTCAGATAGAGATTGGAGGGGTTGTGGAGGCATCGGTACGCATATATGGTGGCACTGTGCAAAATTACAGCCGTTCTGGCAGGGAATGCATTCACTGATTAAAAAGATAGCTCCCTCAAGTGTAACATTCTCTACAGTGGTGGATTTATTAAAATATCTCCCTAAGTAAATTAGATAAAATCATAGTAGGCAACATTCTTATTGCGGCAACGTCGATCATACCATTTTATTGGAATACTACTACTATACCATCAATCAAGGAGCCACTGATTTTAGTACTCTATAACAAAAGGTATGAACTGGTGTTGTGGCAACATTCACTTCAAAAGGTCAATTTGCAGTTTCATTGAGACGCTTGGTAAAGTGATATGCGTAAAGAGCTTCTCCTAAAGACAATTCCTCATGCCCTGCTACATATTGGTATACAACATATATATAGACATACAATTGATTATATTACTCTCAGTATTTTTCAATGGTACAAATCCACTATTTTATTATTATGTATTTGCATAACCTCCCTTTTTTACATTTCTTTTTGATTTTGATTTTTTCCCCTTCCCTTCTTTTTTCTACTCATGTTTCTATGGTAAAATGTTACTTTCTTTTTTATTTTTTCATTCTTTATTTATACTTGCAGAAGTAGGTACAATGACAGTGGATTCATAAGACAATTAAGAGTGTCAATAAAAAAAACAGCAATAATGTCTACACATTATGACATTTTGAAAGATACAAGTCATGGAGACAGTAGGTCGTAGCACAAAAGGCCTCCAATCATCCTTGATACTTTATAGTTATAGAATATATCCAGTTGCATGTTCTTGAACATGGCCAGAGAGATTAGGAGCCGTGTCGCTTTTACTATTCAATGAGGCATTCTAAGCCACCCTTCAGTCACAGTAGTTATCCATGCATACAGTATATGCACCCACTACACAAGAATTTTCTTCTGATTGGTGGAGTCGAAAGGGGAGAAAAAGACAGAAAAGAAAGGAAAGAAGACGAGAAAGAGAGAGAGAAGGCGTAAAGAAAGTCGACACAGAGGCGGCCCTCCTCTCTAAAGGGTCCAAGTCACTAGTCTGCCTAAGGGTTGCCTGAAAAGTCTTTCCACGGCTCCCAAATCCTTGCAAATGATTTTAATGTCCTGGGAAGTTACCTTATCTATCAGGTACGTATCTCAAATTTTCAGGAGTATGACATCCATAAGAGATTTGTTAGGTTTTAGCCATGCCTGAGCTAGCGCTCTTCTGGCTGCTAAGGTGATTTTGTGGATAAGTTTTTGCTCAGTATTGGTTCATCCATCTAGTGATTTAGATTATAAGAAGACCAAACTATCGGTTCATCAAAAAAGTCAGAGATGAGTTTCCCAATGTCCCTCCAGAAGGTTTGTGTGACGAGACCAATCTCGCCACATTGCATTGGAGAAGCCTGGTTGCTCGCCTGCTGCCTTTGGACTATGGCCCCCTTTTAAAAGACTTTATTTTTGCCTGCAGAAAAGCTGTATTCGTGCTTTTCTGCCTGGGGTTCGGTAGATTTGTTTGAATGTGTTATACCCCAGATAGGAATCCCATGGAGCCCATTCATATGAAACTGACTGTAAAGACTTTAGCTCCATGGCGATTAAACTGTATTCGTGTGGTCTGAGCGCCATTCACTTAATAATGTGCGCTCGGACCTGAGCTATCTGGGGATATGTTACATGTCTGTGTTTTATGTAATAAATGTGACTTTATGTATTTTAAAGTGTTTTGTGTCTCTTTGCAACCATGTGCTTAATGGAGTCTTGTGTCTGTCCTGGGAGATAATTGAATTACTTATCTCCAGGATAGAAGACTCTGAAACTGGTTTGGGCCAGAAAGCCATGCTTCATTTAGTCACAAAGGACTTTTTACTAACTTTTGAACCCCTTGTCTGATTTGTGCCATTTTTGAATATGTTGTTCCCCTGAATGGATTGATTGAGAATATGTAATTTTATGTGAATGTGATGTATGGTTTTGGAGTTATGAAAGTTGGGTAGAAAGTATGTTTTAACTGTTTGTATAATTGAGTTTCCTCTCAGGATAAGGGGAGGGAATATGTGGGATGTAACTGTGATATGATTGGTTGTTTTATCCCTCCCTGTGGGTGGTCCTGTATTTGAAACACTGTAATAAAAACCAGGCTGGGTGTGCCAGCACCTCAGACCACTGCTTGACCCTCAACACGGAGCCTTGTCTCGTTCTTGGGGGGATTCACTGTATGCTGTTAGAGACTGATTGCCAGGAGTGTAAGCTGCTTGTCTGCTTTTCCTGTTCGTCTGCTAGCAGCTATTTGGGAGGTTCCAGTTCGGGAGTTGGAGTGTTATTTTGTATCCAGTTTGGGAGTTTGATGTTCTGCAGTAGCTGTGCCTGTATCTCTGGAAAGGGGGCCGATCACCTAAACGGTTTTTTTCCCCTTTTGTGCAAAACTGTCCGTTACAATTGGTGGCAAGCGGCGGGATCGTTCCTACAGCCAGAAGGACAGCTACAGGAGACACCGTTTCTTTGGATTTACAAGTGGGGGCAACGCATGTCCCAGTACAGCGACCCTAAAAGCAACAGAATGGAACCAGCAGTGTTATACAAGGAGGAGGACCTGGATGGCCGGGATGCATTAAGGAAAGGCATCTGGTACCAGGCCCTGGATAATGTACAATACCAGCGGGGTGAGAGTCTCCCCAGTGAAGAGCAGCGGTTGCAGAAGCAAGTGGCCCTGCGGATGCCCTTCCTGGGAGAGCAGCCCCTGGAGGAATGGGTGAAGGAACTAGAGCATCGGGTATGGCAGGAGCTATGGCTGGAGGATGCCTACCAGGCGCTCTGGTGGTATATGGCACAGTATATACCCTGGACAGCTGAGCATGACAAGCCAGAGGGAGAGGAGTTTGATGGTCCTGGCTTGTTATGGGAGTCCTTTGCAGAGCCTGACTTCGGGAGCCCTGCGCAGAACAGACTTCAGGAAATTTTCTATGAGAGGGAGGCTAGGCATGACTGGGATGACCCCCATGAGGTAGAGCAAGACCTGGCTCACCTAGCAACCCTGGAGTGGGAACTGGAGCAGGACTACCGAGATCTCTTCCACTCCATTGGGAAGGCTCCGCAGGACAGCAGAGTGACAGATCCAGTCTCAGACCCATTCAGCTGGGAAGATATTGTTGAAATTTACTGGGAGGAACCCCAGGCGGCAGGTGGAGAGGGGACCGAGGTCCCTCCACCGGTATTGCAGGGAATTGGGAGCCCGAGCTCCATTCCCCAGCGGGAGATATTGCAGGGAATTGGGAGCCCAAGCTCCATTCCCCAGCGGCAGGCTGAGTTACAGGGGGCAGAGGTAGTTGTTCCTGCCCCCCAGCAGCAGAGTGATATGCCAGGAAGGCAGTGTGAAGTGCAGGGAGAGGAGAGCAGCGTCCTCCCTCCCCAGCGGCAGGCTGAGTTACAGGGGGCAGAGGTAGTTGTTCCTGCCCCCCAGCAGCAGAGTGATATGCCGGGAAGGCAGTGTAAAGTGCAGGGAGAGGAGAGCAGCGTCCTCCCTCCCCAGCGGCAGGCTGGGCTACAGGGGGCAGAGGTAGTTGTTCCTGCCCCCCAGCAGCAGCATGATTTTTTGGGAATTGGGAGCCCAGTCTCCATTCCCCAGCGGGAGATACAGCAGGGAATTGGGAGCCCAGTCTCCATTCCCCAGCGGCAGAGTGTCCTACCGGGAATAGAGAGCCCAGTCTCCTTTCCCCAGCAGCAGGACACTGTATTGGGAGCAGAGACAGTCGGTCTCCCTCCACAGAGGATGAAAGTATGTATGGGAGAGGAGCTTGCTACCACCTCTCCCCAGCGGCGGATCATTAATGGGCAGGGAATAGAGAGCTCAGTCTCCTTTCCCCAGCGGCAGAGTGTTCAATCGGGAGAGGAGCCTGTTACCCCCTCTCCCCAGCGGCAGCTTAATGTATCAGGGGGAGACAGTAAGCCCCACAACTGTGCAGATGGGACCGTAGTCTCTACACTGCCAGCACAGGGGGTAGGGACGGTCGGTTCTGCCCCCCAGCGACAGGGCTGTTTAGCCAAAGGGGAGACAGTCGGTCTCCCCCTCCAGCAGCAGAGATGGGTAACCAAAGGGGAGACGGTCGGTCTCCAGCAGCAGGACTGTGCATCTAAAGGGGAGACAGTCAGTCTCCAGCAGCAGAGCGGTGTATTTAAAGGGGAGACAGTCGGTCTCCCCCTCCAACAACCAGGCTTCAACCAGGCTATCCTCCCAGTAGCGCTGGCAACAGGGCAGAGTGCCGCTGGTCTCTGCCCACGCAGCAACCCACCAAGTCAGCGTACCCGTACCCAGCCCAGCCGTGGTGAGGCACCTGGACATGGACAAGCTTCTCCTTTACCCAGGTGTAGTAACCATTTATTGTGGGTGGGCTGTGCTGTTGATTATTTGTTGTGGGTGGGCTGCTGGACTAACAAGGGCACTGACCGGCAGGAGGTCAGATACCCTGTTAGTCTGTTTGGAAAAGGGGAGAGATGTGACGAGACCAATCTCGCCACATTGCATTGGAGAAGCCTGGTTGCTCGCCTGCTGCCTTTGGACTATGGCCCCCTTTTAAAAGACTTTATTTTTGCCTGCAGAAAAGCTGTATTCGTGCTTTTCTGCCTGGGGTTCGGTAGATTTGTTTGAATGTGTTATACCCCAGATAGGAATCCCATGGAGCCCATTCGTATGAAACTGACTGTAAAGACTTTGGCTCCATGGCGATTAAACTGTATTCGTGTGGTCTGAGCGCCATTCACTTAATAATGTGCGCTCGGACCTGAGCTATCTGGGGATATGTTACATGTCTGTGTTTTATGTAATAAATGTGACTTTATGTATTTTAAAGTGTTTTGTGTCTCTTTGCAACCATGTGCTTAATGGAGTCTTGTGTCTGTCCTGGGAGATAATTGAATTACTTATCTCCAGGATAGAAGACTCTGAAACTGGTTTGGGCCAGAAAGCCATGCTTCATTTAGTCACAAAGGACTTTTTACTAACTTTTGAACCCCTTGTCTGATTTGTGCCATTTTTGAATATGTTGTTCCCCTGAATGGATTGATTGAGAATATGTAATTTTATGTGAATGTGATGTATGGTTTTGGAGTTATGAAAGTTGGGTAGAAAGTATGTTTTAACTGTTTGTATAATTGAGTTTCCTCTCAGGATAAGGGGAGGGAATATGTGGGATGTAACTGTGATATGATTGGTTGTTTTATCCCTCCCTGTGGGTGGTCCTGTATTTGAAACACTGTAATAAAAACCAGGCTGGGTGTGCCAGCACCTCAGACCACTGCTTGACCCTCAACACGGAGCCTTGTCTCGTTCTTGGGGGGATTCACTGTATGCTGTTAGAGACTGATTGCCAGGAGTGTAAGCTGCTTGTCTGTTTTTCCTGTTCGTCTGCTAGCAGCTATTTGGGAGGTTCCAGTTCGGGAGTTGGAGTGTTATTTTGTATCCAGTTTGGGAGTTTGATGTTCTGCAGTAGCTGTGCCTGTATCTCTGGAAAGGGGGCCGATCGCCTAAACGTTTTTTTCCCCTTTTGTGCAAAACGGTCCGTTACAGTTTGCACCTGTGGGCATTCCTACCACATGTTTCTGTGGTGCAGAGTTTTTCGAAGAAAGTAATGCGTATGCAGGCTGCCTGTTTTATGTGGGGTTGTTGGACAAAATCTCATGCCTGAATGCATCAGAAGTAGTCGGCGGTGGTCAGCGGCGTCCGGCCCCAAAGTTCAGGAAAGGAAACCACTGAGTCGCCCTCATACATTTGGCAGATCCTCTGGATGCCTGCATATTCAATTCCTCTAAATTCCCTAACTCTCATCCCTGGTGGAAAGGCTCTATTTTGCAATATGGGCATCATTGGGGACAGGGGGGGACCTAAACTCATACTTCAGAGCACAACCATCCCATATCTATAAGGAGGCCACCACTGCCTGGTAAGCTGTGCACAATATTGCCCTGTGTTCCTAGGGAGTCCAGATATAGAACTGTGGAATATCCGTACCCATCAGAAGGGATTCAATATCTACCCACCTCTGGACTCAAGGAGTGAGCGCCAGGAAACTATTTGAGCAAATTGCGCTGCCAAAAAATAAAAAAGTAGGTGTAGGCCCTGTCACGGCAAGGGTGCATAATTTATTATTACACTATGAAATATTATCCTTTAATGTAATTTGTGCAGTAAATGGCACAAAATACAGAGATGGTATTGTTGAGGTCAAAAGGGGTTACATCTTTTGAAGCTGGGACCCCCACAGAGGTCAGATGACAGAAGGGGTAGTGTGAATGGCATAGAAAAGTGAAAAGGATTTTACTATATGGATGTGAAGTAATCAAGGTTCTGCGAGGTGTGAGGTTCTACACTTGGAAAAAGTCTGAATGTCTCTTCATCCATTTGGCATGTACCTTGTAAAGGATAGTTCAATCATTTGATATGGTAATGTGATTAGTTTTATGAAGATCCTTGTGTTCCAGTATTTTATCCAAGAGAAACATTAATACTTACCCACAGTTTAATAATCAAGCCTAATTTTTATTATATTTGGAATGGGATAAGCCCACTCTCTTAATTAAGCCTAAACATGAGTTGCACAACTTAAACCGTGTGGCAGGAATTGTGCTGTCGGTCCTATTGGATGGTGGGTGGGGCGTGCAACACGTCTATGGATTGGGAAAATAATAACAAATTCATAGAGGCAATTATTATTTCTGTGGCAAGTACAATAGAGGAGATAAAACCAAAAGTTTATATTTGGCTTGTTTTCTGGAACAAAGAAGGTAGTCACTTAAGTACAAACAAAAAACACGGACACCCGTGAAAAAGGTGATATAACACAACAACTTAACTGAAAGGTACACAGCTTCCCAAGGTTATTTCCCAGTTGATAACCTTATAGCAGAACAGTGTGATTGATAGGATATTTGGGATTCTGCTGATGTACCTATAATAGAGGACAAAACATAGTGCAAATATTGCTACACACTATAAAACCGCTGGTAAAAAATATACACTCACATATTCCAAAGAATATAAGCGTGTTCAGGGTGCCTCCCCCTAAGTGTGAAAAAAGGGGGGGTTATTCTCCTTTAATTCTCCCTCCTCAAGTGATAGCCAGTGGGGTATCCGGGTCAGCAAAAAGATCCAAGCAGATGCAACCAAAGGAATACTTCAAAGGTGATTTATTCACTTATAAAATTCAAGAGGTATATATAAAAATACATAAAAACAATATAAGAAAGAGATGCTGGTCCTACGCGTTTCGTCCTTATACAAAAGGACTTCCTCAGGGACCTCTTTCAGCACAATATTCAATCACCAAAATTACAGAGAATAAAAAACAGCATCCTAAAAACGCTAACACATGAATAACCTTATATAGGGCTAATCCCTTCTAGTCATTGGTGGAATAGTGGGTGTTCTCTCCTCTTCTGACTCCTATTCGTCCAGGGTTTCTTTTCTTCAGGTGTGTTCACTTAATCGAAATGAAAAAAGCCGGGCTCATTACGAAACTAGTCACTTCCGCATACGTCATACGTTACGTTCGCGTCACGTGTTCCGTGATTTATCACGTGATCGTTATGCGTTCCACATTCGGGAACAAAGATGGACGTGCGTTCCACATAGTGGCAGCCTGGAAACATCGTTTTTCTTTACCTAATAATTGTACACACAAAACTAGAGGCAAAAGGACTGTTAGAAATCAGATGAGAGAATTTGAAATATTATATTAATTGTCCTCTAACAATGAAACACTAAAAATAATAATTCTTATAATGAATGTATAACAACTTCCTATCCAAGTTGACCATTCATAATATATATCATAACAAAAATACATATATCATAGTATTACAAAAAAATTTGGTATATATAATAGCAACCAATCATTAACAAATTCATATATCCATATATTGACATTAATGTCTAATACACTAACATAATAAACAGCACCAATTAAGGTGCTTAATCTTTTTAAAGTGACTTAAGTGATATTATACTTATTTGCAAATCTGTATTATGTAAAGTGCAATGAAATTGACATTTATTAATCATTACATGCTCAATTACATATCCATATTGTGTAAACTAAAACAATTGACCAGTGAACATTATTACTTATTAATTAATACACACTAAATTAATACACACTAAATTACATATCCATATTGTGTAGACTGAAATAATTAACTAATCATATGCTCAATGTCATATTCAATTTTAACATTTAAATAAAATGACATGAGTTATATATGATCGATTTCAAATGTATCTTTATACTTTAAAATTAGTTAATTCAAAAAACAGACAATATCCATATCCACGTTTAATCCCCTTGGGACAAGGGTACGTAACCTATGAATCCAATATGATTCCCTTTGTGCCAATCGCTTTTCTTTATTACCCCCTCTCCAATGGGGTTGAATTTGTTCTATCCCTATACAGCGTAGTCCCTTCAGAGAAAACAAGGGACAATTATTACAGTGGAGGGGGACTGAATGAGTGTCTAATTTTTTCTTTATGTTGTTAATATGTTCCAAAAGTCTCACTTTTAGACATCTCTTTGTGCGACCAACATATTGGCTGCCACATGGGCACTGAAGCAAATATACAACACAGTCCGAGCGGCAGCCAATCTCTGATTTAATCGAAAAAAGTTTCCCTGTAACGGAACTACTATATGATGTAACCTTATTTTGGGGGAGCATTTGTCAAAAAGGCCAAAAATCATCTATAGGAAAAAACAAAATCTTAAGAACTTATTAGCACCTAGTTATGCTTTAAAAAACGGATTTAAAAATATTTAAAAAGGGATAAAAGGCTTCCGAGGTTGCAAAAGTTGTAAAGCCTGTTCTCAAGTAAACACAGATAAGGTTACATCATATAGTAGTTCCGTTACAGGGAAACTTTTTTCGATTAAATCAGAGATTGGCTGCCGCTCGGACTGTGTTGTATATTTGCTTCAGTGCCCATGTGGCAGCCAATATGTTGGTCGCACAAAGAGATGTCTAAAAGTGAGACTTTTGGAACATATTAACAACATAAAGAAAAAATTAGACACTCATTCAGTCCCCCTCCACTGTAATAATTGTCCCTTGTTTTCTCTGAAGGGACTACGCTGTATAGGGATAGAACAAATTCAACCCCATTGGAGAGGGGGTAATAAAGAAAAGCGATTGGCACAAAGGGAATCATATTGGATTCATAGGTTACGTACCCTTGTCCCAAGGGGATTAAACGTGGATATGGATATTGTCTGTTTTTTGAATTAACTAATTTTAAAGTATAAAGATACATTTGAAATCGATCATATATAACTCATGTCATTTTATTTAAATGTTAAAATTGAATATGACATTGAGCATATGATTAGTTAATTATTTCAGTCTACACAATATGGATATGTAATTTAGTGTGTATTAATTTAGTGTGTATTAATTAATAAGTAATAATGTTCACTGGTCAATTGTTTTAGTTTACACAATATGGATATGTAATTGAGCATGTAATGATTAATAAATGTCAATTTCATTGCACTTTACATAATACAGATTTGCAAATAAGTATAATATCACTTAAGTCACTTTAAAAAGATTAAGCACCTTAATTGGTGCTGTTTATTATGTTAGTGTATTAGACATTAATGTCAATATATGGATATATGAATTTGTTAATGATTGGTTGCTATTATATATACCAAATTTTTTGTAATACTATGATATATGTATGTTTGTTATGATATATATTATGAATGGTCAACTTGGATAGGAAGTTGTTATACATTCATTATAAGAATTATTATTTTTAGTGATTCATTGTTAGAGGACAATTAATATAATATTTCAAATTCTCTCATCTGATTTCTAACAGTCCTTTTGCCTCTAGTTTTGTGTGTACAATTATTAGGTAAAGAAAAACGATGTTTCCAGGCTGCCACTATGTGGAACGCACGTCCATCTTTGTTCCCGAATGTGGAACGCATAACGATCACGTGATAAATCACGGAACACGTGACGCGAACGTAACGTATGACGTATGCGGAAGTGACTAGTTTCGTAATGAGCCCGGCTTTTTTCATTTCGATTAAGTGAACACACCTGAAGAAAAGAAACCCTGGACGAATAGGAGTCAGAAGAGGAGAGAACACCCACTATTCCACCAATGACTAGAAGGGATTAGCCCTATATAAGGTTATTCATGTGTTAGCGTTTTTAGGATGCTGTTTTTTATTCTCTGTAATTTTGGTGATTGAATATTGTGCTGAAAGAGGTCCCTGAGGAAGTCCTTTTGTATAAGGACGAAACGAGTAGGACCAGCATCTCTTTCTTATATTGTTTTTATGTATTTTTATATATACCTCTTGAATTTTATAAGTGAATAAATCGCCTTTGAAGTATTCCTTTGGTTGCATCTGCTTGGATCTTTTTGCTGACCCGGATACCCCACTGGCTATCACTTGAGGAGGGAGAATTAAAGGAGAATAACCCCCCCTTTTTTCACACTTAGGGGGAGGCACCCTGAACACGCTTATATTCTTTGGAATATGTGAGTGTATATTTTTTACCAGCGGTTTTATAGTGTGTAGCAATATTTGCACTATGTTTTGTCCTCTATTATAGGTACATCAGCAGAATCCCAAATATTCTATCAATCACACAGTCACTTAAGTACGCCTTAACTGCACCCCTGGGCAAGACTTGATAAACCACAGGGTATATATCTAATGATCCTGAAGGGTGCTGGTGTACTTGTTTGGGGCCAAGATCTAATTTTGAGTGAGTCACCATCTTTCCTTGACAGAGACCCCCTGGACAGAAGTTGAGTAATTAGGACTTCTGTATTTTATCCTTTTTGTTTTTATCTGTTGTTGGTGTAAATAATTTATCATATATTGTTATATGCACTGTGAATATTTTTTGCTCATAATAAACATTAATTTATTAAGTTCTGCCTTTGTCTGGTTAAGAATCACGTTACCTGAAGAGACTAGTTAGTATTTTTGTAATTACTTGAATATTGTACTAAGTAATATTTGGTGGGTTTTATTGTTGATTTACCTGGGGGACCAAGGCACCCCATTTATAAATTGTCTTGGTGGTGGCAGCGTTAAAGTAGTAATAGTTATATTATTATGTTTAAGTGTGGGTGATGTTAAAGGGGGATTTTGTCATTATTTCCGGTCTAGTGCAAACAAATAGTGAACTTTAACCCTTTCACAACCACAACTACGTCACACACACTCTTTAAGAGTAGTAAAACATAAGATCAAGGTACACGGTTTATTTTCAGGTTAAGGCGGAAGGGTTATTTGCTCAACTTCTTATTGTTTCTGTAGACCCTTTCTATGATTGATGATATTTGAACTGCAGGAGCTGAATATAGTGTGCATTGCTTCCCATACTCCTCTAAGGCATTTCTTGTGTGAGAGGTTACTAGTGGGCAGACAGAAAGTTATCCCTTCCTCATTATGTACATTCTCACACACACTGTAGGAGCCTTTTTTGTTGTTGTTGTTTTTAATTTGTTTATTTTATCACCTTAAAAAAAAAAAGATTTTCCAAAATTGTCAAAATGAAAAGCAAAACAAAAAAAAACCTTATTTTCTTATTGGGGACTGTGGTGTCCTATATTTAGTTTTTTTATATTGTTGGAGTGTATTACAAGGGGTTGACCGCGATACAAGCACCTCATTATCATAAGCAGTTGAGTGCTAGCAAGTAAATGTGTTTGTTTGTAAAATTGTTTCACTATTTACTATTGAGGGACACCAGTATTATAGTGGTTATGGTGTTTGAAGTGTTCTTTGAAATATTTAGCAATAGGTATTCTGATGGTTAAAATATGTATTTTTAGATTAGGTATTAAGAGTTAAGAATTTTAAGGTTAGAGTTAAGGATTTCCATTGGAGGGGTCTACTACCACATAATCTGAAAAAGCTTTACCAGTAAACATGAATTGCTTTTCTAATGACCTGCTTTAGCTGCAAGACACAAGTTGCATACCAAGTAAAAGAGAGAGGATGTGACAGACTGGGGATTCAAAGTTAAAGTGAATTTCGATTTTAAAGTAAAAATATCCAAACTGGAAAAATGTGTCAGTTCGTCTACTCTGGCATTAAATTTAAAAAACTAACTTTAAATTCACTTTGAATTCTCATTTTAGTAAAAAACTCTGTAAGTCACTATTGTCATGTGAATGCAAGGCCGTATACAGTGAACCTTACCAAGCTGCAACCTAAAGAACGTTTCTTTCCGCAACTTCCATATCAGTGATGGTAAGTGTTTTTGAGCCTGAGTACCCAAACACCAAAAAAACAAAACATGTAACACTGCAATTAAACCGGGTTATTGATGTTGTTTGTTTCTTAAATAGAACAGATAATAAAAGAGATTTCAACAATAGAAACAGTTTTTATTGGAAACAAATTTAACCATCAAATAAATTAAAACAAACAAACAAATACCTCAATCAAAGCATCTTGAGACTTTTCAACAGGCACAAGCAGGTACACAGCAGTGCCCAAGTTTGTGTGCAAAGCAAAGCTTCTGCATGTCTGCTGTGGAACGCATGTTATTGGTTATATATATATATATATATATATATATACACACACACACATATATATACACACACACACACACACACACACACACACACTAGTTTATATCACATTATGCACATTACTTGCACTAAATGCTTGGCTACAGTGAGGCTGTAAATGGGCACATTTGTCAAGCCAACCAAGTTTAATTTCGCTTTGTGATGCGTGAAATATTTTTTAAATTAAATACAGGTAGTGTACAATGATTAAATGCAATGATTTAAATGGAATAACATTTTTATTTTCTTAAAACGCAACAGCACTTAACCACTTAAGGACACAACTTCTGGAATAAAAGGGAATCATGACGGAATATTCCCGTCATGTGTCCTTAAGGGGTTAAAATTTAGATATTTACTTTAGTCCTTATCTGTTTCTGGCAGTGAAAAGGTTAAATCTGTCAGACGGCATATTTCCCGAAAGTGATTGAACCCACTGAGATTGTATCAGAGCCCCTTGTATATTAGTTACGCAAGAGGAGCAGCGAATCAGCTGATGAGCTCATGATTGGCACTGGCTGCTGTGTGCCTGAATAGGCTTTTCTTCTTTTTAAACAGATACTGAGCTGAGACTGATTTTGATAGCCAGTTTCCATCAAGAATCATGAAGTTATTGCACATTTCAGACTGTCAGCCTAGAGATCTGTTTTGTGATCCCCCTCCTTTTCCTAACACTATCTCTCTCTCTCTCATCATTTCATAAGACTGCAAGGTTACAGAAAGGTCCAATCAATTGTCAAACTCTCCTTTATCACTGAGAAGGTGGTAGAGAAACCTAACTGCCTTGCTGTAGGGGGTTCTCCTGACTACACAGCACCCTATTCCACATACAATGCTACCATGATTAATGTCCTCCCACCTCAGACCTTGTTAAAGCCTGTTCTTTAAAGCTGCTTGGTACACCGCAGTGAAAGCAAGAGCGGGGTTGCATAAATCAACGTGTTCTCACAGCCCCCAGGATATCCATTATAGATGCCAGCTGGATGACTGCAAGATAGAGAAAAATGAATATTGTTTCCTGTGGCCTTTTGCCTCTAATGACCACTTTTCAACATTTTTGCAGGCATGATTAAATTTTGATAACTGGGGAAGTCACTCTAAGCAGGCTGAAATAGAGATAAATTGACTGAGGGTCTGACATCTCAGTAGAGAGCAGGCAACTAATTAGTGTGTGAATCGCACTTTGAAAGAGATGTAAAAGGGAGGCAGGTTTAATCAGAAGAGCTGCTGAGGTACAGGAATAGTACTGGATAATTGCGGCCTGTGTTGAAATCACAGGCTCAACAAGTGGCTTTTTCTATCTGCTTGATTGGCATTCGCTGACCTGCCGGCCAGTCCCTTCAACATTTACAATTGTCGGAGCATTGTCAAAGCAATTTGCTTGCTAACACTCTCTGACCAGTTATTTTACATCTGAAGGTAGGTCACTCAAGCGCACAGTAGATTTTATCTAAGGAGAATGTGGGTGTAAAATGTCTTGATAACATCTGAGGATAAGATAATGACACAATTTACACAAATCACATGAAATCCCTATTATCAAAAAAATAAGCACTTGTATCCAAGTAAAATTAATCTCAACCAGAAAAGTTGTATGTCAGACATTAAACTTTTTTCTCCTTTTCAGACATCGTATTTACTGGTCAAAGTTTGTGCTAAGACTGGAATTTCCTAAATATGAGCATTTGCAACTGAGAAAGGTTGATTGAAAAGCCAACAACTATCACAAGAGTTTTAACAGAGGTCAACATTTTTGTTAGAACAAGAGACCTTTCCGTGAAAGGAAATGTATGATTACTTTCAGATAATATTCTTTTTTTGTAGAGTTGCAAATGTATGTATTGAATAGCAATCAGAAACGGCAGCACAAACTAATATCAGGGTGTGATTAAAGAGACTAAAGATGACATTGCTCTCCTTAGAAAGAAACTAATTGAAGTCTGCACTAATTTTGCCCAACATTACATACTCCATAAGCTAATTAAATTGCATGTCATCTACATTTCTAATCACAACATCAAAGTTAACAATAATCATCATGCGTATCGATATACTATCAGGGCCAAATGCAACTTGAACTTAGTTCACTGCAATGTCAGTTATCTTACTAACAGATGAGGAACATGTAATATATACGGGGTGCAGGTATCTGGGTAAACCCGTCATAATACACCCCAAAAATATACAAAAACAAAATCTATGGCACCACACCCCTCAATAAGAAAATAACATACACTATTAATAATTGTATTTTATCACATTAAAACCAATTTTGTAAAAATTCAAGAATTTTTTGCGAGTTCTCTTGGAGTTCATTTCCACATTAGCTGTTTGCTTGACGCTTCATCCACATCCAGGATTTTCTCAAGAGCTGCTTTTCCCAACCAAACGTTCTTTTTTAAAGCCATGTTTAAAACCATTTTAATTGGTTTCTCAGCCGTCTTTTTGGTTTGTGGCTTTTGCATTCATGGCTTAGAATGGTAATAAAAATGGCGAGCTTTAGAGCAAATAGCTAATTTGGCGAATTACTTCAAGGGAACAGAGATTTTGCAGTGTGCACCTTATCAAAGACAAGTGGCCCCCTAGTGGGTAATGCAATTTTAGCACAATTTTATTTGTGCTTTTTTCTTGGGAGAGTCTGTCTTATTGTTTGTGTAATTTTTACATTTGTAGTACTACACTATAAGGTTTTTGCCTTGCTTTTTCTATTTCTTGTTTTCTATTTTCCTTCATATGTAAACTCTCCGAGAGTGCTTTGATTTGAACCTTAAAAGCCTTTTAAGGCCATATTTTATCACATATTGGCACTTTATTGTGTGAGTACACTCTGCACTTAACTATTTGCACCAAAGACATATTTTATTTTGACATACGTTCTATTTAGAACTGTTAGAGGTAGTTCTACCAGGCAACATTTTTGCTTTTTTGCAGTGTTGCACTTTATCAAGATTGCACTTTTCTCTTTTTTAAAACAAACAAATCCAGTATGATGGTCGAATTGTTTGCAGTGCATCTAGTCGCTGTTTAGCTATTTCACCATATGTGCATCAGGAAGTATATAGGTTCCAGTGTGATCTCCCCCTCCACCCCCACATTCTTGCACATGGGGGTGGAGGGGGAGATCACACTGATAATGTGATATAGATATAGTTAGGAATGATGTGGTGATATTGTAGGAACCTTCGAGTCCCAACATACTATCACTCTTATAAAACTGTGCGTACCTGGCTAGACAATTCATCATTAGTATATACTCTCCCCTCTGCCAGGCCAATAATGTAGCTACCCATTGCTTTCTTAGCCCCACACCCCCAATAGGCAGCAGCACTGGCAGGTAATATGCCTTATTATACCATGAATAGCACGCTGTACTGTAATAAATAAAGAAAAAAAACAGAAACAAAACCAACAGAAGCAAAACACCAAGTTAGTGACCACATCGGAAATGCTGTTGTGGGCCTTGGCCTGTTCTGCCATCTTAGCCTCCATGTGAGTTGTCCTCTCCCGCAAGTTTTTATAAAGTGACATAAATACATATTTTAAATGCTGTGCATAAAACAAAATTATATGCCAGACAGGGAATGTTATATATTACATCAGGGCTGCCCAACAGGTAGATCCCCAAACGGGGAATAACAATAATTAGAATAACAAAGCATCATGGGAGTTGTAGTTCTACAACATCTGGGGATCTACTTGTTGGGCAGCCCTGTATTACACAGAAGTCAGCTATGCATAAATGTGGAAGAAAAATAAACAAAACAGGTATAGTAAAATATAGGAGAGAGAAAGAGAGAGAGAGCACAACAATACCGGGCACAACATTTATTTGTTAATAAATAAATTATATTGGTGGGTGTACAGTGAATCACATCCTTTAATGGTAATGATTCCCCAGTCTGTGTACAAAAGAAAAAAGTCTTCTTCGTAAAGATCTGCAGTCCTTGAATTTGCCACATTTATAAACACCTCTCTTCCTTATCTATACTTTTCGTGATGCTAACTGTTAAATAAAAATCATTAAATAAAAATATTTATCCTTCTTCAATAATGGCCAATACTGTTTAAGTAAAATATTGATCTTAAATACTGCATTATCAGAAATATGCTTTATAAAAGAAATATTCAATAATTTTTACCTTTCTTCAGACTAAAAGCTAATTACTGTTCGGGAAAGGAATATATATCCAGATTTGGCATTTCACTTTTATGTTACATTGGTAAGTGAAATGTAAATAATACATGCTGAGTTGGTTTCAACTTACTAGCATCTGAGACTTTGTATCGTTTTACTCTCTCTATATCATATTATATACTATAGTATACATTTGTTAACAGTTATTAAACTAAAGTCCTAGCATGCTAAATTTCAGTATTGTCTTCCTTGCACTATTTGACCTATAACTGCTGAATTGAATCCTGCTAAATTAAAAGGCTAGACCTGAGATATTCTGAAACTAAGAACCAAAAAATATGAATGTAATTTAGATTTTTTTTTTTTTTTTTGCTGCAGTAGACATTATTTTAGGCAGAATATATTATGCTAATCAATTCAAAAGAAAGCCTCTTTTGTCCCTTAAACAATATAAAATATATATGACTTCAATTAATTGTGTTAAATGAAAACTCCAAGCTCTCCATAGTGGTTATAGTGACAGGAGTTCCCTGATGTCCCCATTATATGTACTCAAAATGTTTTTGAATGGTTTAATTTATTAGCTGTGGTCTGCTGGGTGGTGCTCCATGTTTCCACTACTAATGACTGAGATTTAAAAGCTCCAGAGCAAGCATATTAAGCAAGATTTAATGCAGGGCTAGC
Source organism: Pelobates cultripes (assembly GCA_933207985.1). Classification (NCBI taxonomy): domain Eukaryota; kingdom Metazoa; phylum Chordata; class Amphibia; order Anura; family Pelobatidae; genus Pelobates; species Pelobates cultripes. Next base: position 145,465,432 of record OW240916.1, on the reverse strand, counting down.
TGATTGGCTGAGATTAACAGCAAGGATTAGCTCAGAAACAAAGGTTACACTTTCTGTCATTAACAGTGAAAGCAGAGATGTGCGACTGGCAGACACCAGGCAAAAAGTCAAACCAATCTAAAATAGCTATTCTTAAAGTAAAATTACTGACAGTTGGATTGGGGGGAGGGATGGCATAGGGCACTCCTGTCACAATAACCACTGCAGTGACCTGTACTGCTTATGGTGCTTGGAGTACTCCCTTAATCTACAGATACCGGAAAAGGATAAGCTTTGGGTCTTCTATATCAATTATCAGTAATCCTTACTAGGCCTTAAATGTGTTATGGATATAAAGGGTCTTGCCTACAAAATGTTAATGCTTATCACTAAGTTTGCTTCAATCATCTTGTTTTTTTTAATGTGTGATAGGTGCAGGGTTGTTGTTAGGAAGCATAAAGTCCAGGTGATTCAACCAGAGGTTAAATGTTATGGAACATAGTAACTTAAGCCCCTCCCAATACCATGCCCTGTGTCTAAACCAAAAACATAACATGTTCTATAAAGCAAATTGTGACATCATAATTAGACCCAAGGTCAAAAGACATTTGGGAGTCCTGGCCCTGTCAGCCCTCTAGCCATGCCCCTTGTTGTCTGCCTCTCTGTGTATCTCTCTCAAGTTATGCCCATGCTAGATATTCACAGTTTTTTCCAAAGTGTTATTTTGGCATTCTGTTTTTTATTTTTTCACTAAACATAATTTCACAGTGTCCCAAGATGTACAATTTGGTTAAAATGTGCTGATATGGAAACAGTATTGCCAAAATATAAAATTTAGATAAAATGTGCTGGTTTGGAAACAGTTTCCTATTCTGCTAGAATCGCAGCTTGGATATTTTAGCCTAAATGTTATTTGGATTTCAGATCGCTACAATGATATAATGTGCTATTGTTGTGAAAAAATCCTAAACTTCTAGCGCAACTACTTCTCAGTGATACGTTTCCATAATATTTGATTGCACTATATAAAAGTTGAAAAAATATTCTCTATAAGCTGTGCCTTGCTCTAAAAAGTTATCTACTTAACACCTTATATGTAATCTGTGTCTGAATGACATAATAGAGTTTCCATTAGCCACACATATCTTCAGTGATGTCAATCTGTTCTAATGGTGTACTTCACCAAGGCAATAAATAGTCAGCACAGTTCCAGTCCTAGCCAATCCTTATTTGACTTTTACATAGCAAAAACACTTACAGAATTCAGAGTCATAGGAGGATAAACTTTAAATATTGACTATTCACAAAACATGTAATTTTGGAGCAGTGACACAGATTTAAAATCTACTTCCAAAATAGAAAAGGTAAAAAAGCAAATAAGGTTGCTTTTTCAAACACAATATTTTGGGCCTTATATTCTATATTATTACATAAAACAGTGTCCCCCCATGCCCTCACCCAGGGCCAGTGGGTAAATGCCCTGATCATAATAAACACGGGAACCTAATATCCCCCATACCTCCAACCAAAATGGGGGTCTAATGTGGTAATGTATAGGGCGACACAATCACATGTGTGATAGTATAATTACCGCTTAATTGGTTATTGCATGTAAAGAGAAAAAAGAGATCATGGTGCAGTATTTATTAATAACAGAAAAAAATGGTAAAGAGGTAAAAAGAAAATCACTCAGAAAGGTACTGGCACAATCAGAAATATAATACACAAATACAAAAAAAATCAAGTAAAAAAAAAAGGAGCTATGTGAACAATGGTGATAAAATATTGTGATAAAACTTTGTGAATAAGACTTTTTTTAAAATAAAAATATTCCAAAGGGAAGCTGCACCTTTAAGAGTGAAAATAGCTCAAAAACCACCTAAAATAAATAAATAATTGTATTTAGAAAAAAGTGTGCTATACCTTTAAAATATGTATATATATATATATATATATAGAAGGCGTATGCCTGTAATTGTGGGAGGGATTTAGGCCTATTTAAGCCCAGGGAACCCTCACTTACCTGTCTTCGTTGGTTCCGGAAATCCGTCTCCTCGCTTCCGGTGCGCGCAGACCTCTGACGTCACTTTCCCGCGTCGCTCACAGAGTACGTCCAGCGTCTCAGTGAGAGCTCACGAACGGCTCCGTTCGGTGATTACAACAACTGTAAGTCCTCATAACTGTTCAATTAAGCAGCTGGTCGTATGGGGGTTTTTTCTACAGGGGGGGGTTGCCATTCGTTTCTTACAGCTATTACATCTTCGGTCACTTTCAGAGTGATTATTTAACTAAAGTTGCTCTTACGGTGCTTGGAGTCCTCTGGCTTGTGTGTTCATTAAAAAATAAACTGACCTCTGTCTGATTCAGTCTACTGGCATTGTTGTAAAATGGGGCATATCAATTACAATTTGTATCATCCTGTTTCTCTCTACTTAGAATGTACATGTATTTGTTTTCTTCGTTATACTGTTATGTTACATACTTTATTCGTGTCATAGAAAACCATTTACATTTATTTATGTGTACAAGGCATGTCATGCTTTCTATTAACACATGCAGTCTTAGAATCTTTCAATCTAGAAATGTGCTCTCCCAGTAAGCCTAATAGCCACCGTTGGCTGTTTTCATACTTCTACCCCTCCATTATTGAAAGCGTTAAACAAGGATTATGTATTGGGTAGAGTTTAACAAAAAAAAAAAAAAAAAATAGGAGGGCAGACAGTACACTGGCATTACTCAGAGCTCAGTTCACTCGCTCATTAATTTAATCATACAACTACCCAGTTATTCATCTTGCTACGAATTGGTATTACGTACGCTGTTTATAAACAATTCTTTCCTTTCTAGGAATTCAATACCACCAATTTACGCAGGTTTTCACGTTCACGGTCCGGTTAGTGAAAGAAAAAAAAAAAAATTTTTTTTTTTTTAGCAAGTCCGCATAGTTTACGCCTCCCATTTGTTTTTTGTTTTTTTTGCAATAGGTGATTCAGCTCGGGTAATAAAAAAAAAAAAAAAAAATACCACCCGACCATACAAACTCATTAGTGCGACTCAAGTACGTACCAAGTTCGCATACAGGTAAGGATAACGAACGTTTATTTATTTATTTATTTATTTTTCCGTATGTATCGTCCCTCGTAGTTTAGGTGGCTGGCTGTTAAGGTCATAGCAACCCAGTAGTGTTAAATATCATCCCGGCTCTCTCGCCTTAAAATAGTGGTCCCGCGAGGCCAACACCCATCCTCAATTCAGAGGTACTACGTCCCTCGGGCCAATCCATAGGTAGCCGCCTCGCACGTGGTATAGAGAGGGCCTCACCTGTCACTCCCATTCTATCTTATGACTACTACTCATCGAGAGGCCAACACCCCGCCACAACGTTCGGTGGCCACGAAATTCCCTCGCGCCAACTCATAGATAGAGCCTCTCAAGCCGCTTGGCACTTAGCAGGGCCTCACCAGTCACCGGCTTAGTGTAATTGCTTCGCCGCAGAGCGGCACTAGCTAGTCAGCCAGCACACTCACATAAAAAAAAAAAAAAAAATAAAAAATAAAAAATAAAGTTATTTCCTAACATAACATCTCTTTTCACGCCCTTAGCATGTCTAACGAGTCAGTTCAAGAAGAAGACCTGTCACTTGCCAGCACTCCCTCCAGACCTGGCAGTCAGCCAAGACAGTCCAGTACGATGTCCAACTACAGATCCTGGACTGTCCCAAAAATCACTGCTGAACTGAATAAAAGGAACATTCCTTTTCCGGCTACAGCCAGAAAAGCTGAACTTTTCCGCTTATTAAACTCGCAAGACGTAGAATTACCAGGCCCCAGTTCCGATGCTACGATCCAAAATAGCTTGTCAGAATTACGTAATATGATGACCTCCCTGGTGGCTTCAGTAGCTACCATAAATAATAGATTAGATAATCTGGAAACCTCTTGTCAAGCTAGCATTCCGGAAGTACAAGTCCCACTAGGACAACCAGAAACAAGCTCAGGAGGTAACTCCAATCCTTTCCCTGCTAAAACATCTAATATAATCAACCCAGTACATTTGATACCACAAAACTTAAAAAGAGATATACTAGAAGGGAAAGATGTTAATCTAGCCTCTCTCCTCATTGCCTCACAGGATATAATCGAAAATAGAGCCTATACTTTCGGCGATATTTCCGTGGTAATGAAAACTAGAGATCCTAGGCTCAACAAAAAACTTAATATTCCTGAGTTTGTACTAGCCTTTGGCCTATATAGAGACGTAATTTGCACTGCCTTCCCACACCGTAGAGAAGAGCTGGATCTATATCTGCACAAACTGGTGGAGTTAGCCTATAAATACGGGGGGTACGCGTTTTACGACTACCATAAGTCCTTTGCTGCCAAGTCAGCTGCATCATTGGCCCAGTTCAACACCCCCACCGATTGGAGTCAATTGGATACAGAATTATTCTGTAGACATTTTGCCGGGCTTAAAACACCAGCATGTGCAATATGTGCCTCAGCGTCTCATACGGCAAATTTCTGTCCAAATAATATAAGTGGTCCGTCTAATAGTAGTACCAGTCCGGATTATTTCCCTAATCAAAGGGAAATGAAAGATAAGTTGGGGAGACCTATAGTATTTCTCGGGAAAGCTCAAGTCTGTAACAACTTTAACGCAGGAGGCTGTAGTTACAGCGCTTGTAGATTGCTTCATGTTTGCTCAATCTGTTTCAGAGCACATGCGAAAACCATGTGTCCAAACAAACTGTTCCCTAAAAAAGCTATGACCCCAATAAACGTAAACAATTTACAACGTTACTTGACTGTACATCCTTCTTCCTACTTGACAGACTTTCTCGTATCAGGTTTCACGACAGGCTTTCACACAGGTTTGGTAGCACTCCCTTCAGGCATACTAGAATGCCCCAACCTACAATCAGCTGTTACAGACCCAGTCACTTTAACGGATCTCCTCAATAAAGAAATTGAACTTGGTTTCATGATAGGTCCCTTTACTACTCCACCCTTCACCTCCTGGAGAACCAGTCCACTCGGTATAGCCACGGGCAAGTTTAACAATAAAAAAAGGTTAATAATCGACTTTTCAGCACCTCATACTTCCACAGCCCCAAGCTTAAATTCTCTCATACCATCAGAAGACTTTTCACTGCAGTACGCAAAAATAGACGACGCCATACAAGCTATCATCAATTCGGGCGAGGCAGCCTGGTTGAGCAAAACTGATATTTCAAACGCTTTCAAACTCTTACCAATTAAACAGTCACTCTGGCACCTTCATGGTGTTAAGTGGGAAGGAAAATACTATTTTGCGACCAGGCTGACCTTCGGCTCCAAAAGTAGCCCAAAAATCTTCGATATATTCGCAGAAACCTTAAACTGGCTACTACTAAACAATTCCAGGTGCCCAGTAGTAATTCACTACCTCGATGACTTTTTATATATCGAGCCTAGCTACTACACGCCACATAGTCTAAATAATGCACTATCCCTATTTAATGACTTAGGAGTCCCGGTAGCTCCAAACAAAACAGAGGGTCCCAGTACAGAAATAACTTTCCTAGGCATCACTCTTAATTCCGCGACTATGCAAGCTAGCCTCCCTCAGACGAAAGTAGACAGAATTCTTACTAACATTCACAACTGCACCAACCAAGGGTCTTGTACCAGGAAAGAGTTACAGTCGCTTTTGGGTTCCCTTAACTTCGCCATGAGAATTGTCCCTCAAGGCAGGTCTTTTATCTCTAGGCTTCTGTCTCTCCTACACGGCCTCCCTGACGACGGCACTAGAATTAATCTAGATAATCCTGCGAGGGCCGACCTTAATATGTGGGAACTGTTTTTAACAACTTGGAACGGTAGGTCACTTTTTATTCCCCCCATATCAGATGAGTCCCCGGTTATCTGGACAGACGCAGCAGCTACCACCGGGTACGCTGCTATATTTGAGGACGAGTGGTTGTACGACAGTTGGCCACCCGAAACACTTACCCTGGAGAATTTCGACAAAACCTCTGCGTTCTTCGAAATTTTCCCAATAGTAGCGGCAGCTCTCATCTGGGGAAATCATTGGAGGGGGAAAGCAGTGAAATGTTACTCTGATAACCAAGCAGCATGCGACATAATTAACAAGGGCCGTTCTCAGTCCCTACCAATCATGAGTCTTGTAAGGAAACTTACTTGGTTGGCTGCAAATTTACAGTTCTATATGCATTGTATCCATGTCCCTGGTGTCTTAAATAACGCAGCTGATGCTTTGTCTCGTTTTAATTTGCAGGAATTCTTCAATCTACACCCTACAGCAAACAAACACTCCATAAATCCCCCACAATTCAAAGACCTAATCATGCTCTAAATCAATTATTAGAACATAGTAGAATTCTTGCACACGCAGCCTTGTCGGAAAACACAAAAAAAGCTTACGATAGGGCATTTGACCTGTTCAAAAAATTTGTACGAGATTTCAATATAATAAACTGTTTTTCTGTAGAAACTATGGTTGCTTTCTCAACTTTTTGCCACCTCTCATTAAAACTAGCCTACAATACCATAAAACTTTATTTAACAGGGGTACAACATTTCATGCTAATTCTTTCCCGAACAAGTCCCCTTTCTTGTCCACATACCCTGTTAAAAGTATACTAAAGGGTATCCAGAGACAAAAGGCACATGTAGCCCTGAAAAGACTCCCCATAGACAGTAACCTCTTTAAAGATATCTCCAATCTGTTAGATAAAAATCCTTTTGAATATAACACTAACCTAGTAATTAAGACAGCAGCGTATCTGGCCTTTTTTGGGTTCCTCAGACCTAAAGAATTTTCAGTAGAGAAAATATCCGACACAAAAAATTGTCTCAAACAAGGAAACCTAACTAGAGTACATGATCATTTCATATTATCTATTCCCCGCACAAAAACTAACCAATCAGGTCCCCCAGTAGACATTAAATACTTTCCTACCGGTTCCATCTGGTGCCCAGTACAAGTACTAGATAAGTTCATACTGAGTCAACGAGTTAAAAATCCAGATTTGCCTCTGTTGACCCTACAAGGTAAGCCTCTCACCACTAAACAATTCATGCTATACATCCGCGCTTTACTCCTCAGACTAGGCCTCAATCCTAACTCCTTCACGGGACACTCATTCCGCATTGGAGCAGCCACAACTGCCTCAAGTAGTCAAGTGCCAACACATATTATAAAGAAAATGGGCCGCTGGAAATCCTCCGCGTATAACCAGTACATTCCAAACCCGGAGAAAGAGATCAGACTTGCTTTTTGTAACATGTCTAAATAATGTTGTGTTAATAAATGTTTGTTTCTCTTATTTTTGCCCTCTTTTTTACAGGCCTAACCTCTCGTCGGTTTCGGCACACCTCAACCGACTCTCATTTTCAAAACATAACTCTCCATTTTAAGTATACGCCCCTTTTATAATCCCGTACACAAATAGAAGGCGTATGCCTGTAATTGTGGGAGGGATTTAGGCCTATTTAAGCCCAGGGAACCCTCACTTACCTGTCTTCGTTGGTTCCGGAAATCCCCTCCCTCCACACCCTTTTTAAATATCAATAATTCAGGGTGGGCCCTCTTTTTTACAGGCCTAACCTCTCGTCGGTTTCGGCACACCTCAACCGACTCTCATTTTCAAAACATAACTCTCCATTTTAAGTATACGCCCCTTTTATAATCCCGTACACAAATATATATATATATATATATACACATATACACACACACACACACACACACACACATATAGTGCAAAACAATGCAATAAAAGTGCACTATAAAGTGCTATGCACAATGCAATACATATAATTGTGTCAGAACATTTTTTTGTGCAAAATCCAAACAGTGCACTTAGTGGTAAGATGTTAAGACAAAGAGCACTTGCTCTCTTAACCCCTTAAGGACCAAACTTCTGGAATAAAAGGGAATCATGACATGTCACGCATGTCATGTGTCCTTAAGGGGTTAAAGCCTGAATAAAGAAACTATTTAGTATACCTTTCCAAGTATGGGTAGTGCATATGATACATAAAAACAAAAAAGACAAAAAAAATATAATAATGTAATTCTGTGATGTGAATTAAAATTGCATAAAAGAATCAGGCAACTCACAAGGGGAGAGCAGTGAAAGTCTGCTCAAACTTTAACAGCTCAGGTATCCTATAACCAGGACCACGATGTGGCAGGCAGGAAGGCAACTGGATACATGAAAGTCCTTTATGGGTAACATAAAATATACAAAGTATAACGAGCTCTATCACTAGCAGAGTACTTTTTGTGTGTGTCCTCAGTCCCTCTGACTCGCGGCTAGCACTTGCGGTCCTCGGGCAATTGACACACTGTAGACTCCTTCCAGGAATTCGAGCTTCATGGGAGCACCTACTGATGTTGTGCGTCTTAATGCGTGATGATGCGTTTTGCCTGGACGTCTTCTTCAAATCACGTCTTGCGTTTGCCGTCCCTCCATATTTATATCCACCCCAATTGGCATGATAAATAGAAAAGTCATGTATTGATTGATCCTAGTATAGAACTAGAATACAAAGTCTTTACACAAATGAAAAGGGGTATATTGCCTAAATGTCTCTCACAGAATGTCAACATAGTCAATGCACATCATAAAAGTAAACAGAAAAATTAACAGAAAAATTAGGAAACAGCATCAGTTTTAAACTCTAACGATACACAGACCTAAAATATATGAAGATATAAGAGAAATATAAGGAAAAAAAGAAACCTAAATATCAACTTTCTATAGAGGAAGAAAAGGAAGAGCATTAGTATCATATAGAAAAAACAATAGCCAAAATACTATGATATGCCTATTTTATTGATAAGAATCTAATTTGTATCTATTGATACCAATGATAATAATGAAAACAAATGGGGACCCTATAGAGTTTTAAAAATATATAGAACATTTGTTTTATTGTTTTATAAAATTGAATAAATAAAATCTTGCTGATAATAAAAAATATAAAACTGTACTATAAAAATGTAAATAAATTAAATTCTATAGAATTTCAAATTCAGAAAGCTATGTAAATATGCTTAATTCATTACATATAAAGAGAGGAATCCACAAATATTGACTTAATGTAAAATAAAAATAGAAATAGAATGTTGTTATATAAAAAAAAGTATTTAAGTTCAATTAATTCTGTAAAAGTTTTGAGTGTAAAGGGTCATTTGTGGAAATGACAAAGCTGAGTAATTGAAAAAAATATATAGATTGAAAAGAGAACCAATGAATAAAAACAACAATCTTTTAATTGTTTAATTAATTTTGAGATGTGTTCATCATACTTTGAACAGTAATATTTATTTTCACAAGTATCATTTAATTAAGAAAAAAACTTTTTGTATAAGAATAATTTATTTCTATTTAATATTTTACATTAAGTCAATATTTGTGGATTTCTCTCTTTATGCGTAATGGATTAGGCGCATTTACATAGCTTTCTGAACAATCTATAAATGACCGTACAGATTTATTGTAGTCGTGCATTGTATCAATAAAGCTTGGTTGAGTTCCAAGCTGGATGCGCATGCATGCGCGAATTAACATCTGAACGTTATGATGCCAAACGTCACGTTCGGCCTCGTTCTGCACATGTACACACATCTGAAAGACGCACAAACCAGCATATTTAAATGCCAAGCGACAGGAGGATACCCAGTTCTTGAAGTAGTCTGCAGTGACGAAACGCATTGAGCAGATTCAAAACCCTGAAAGGATTGCAACAGAGACCAGTCCAGCCTCCGAGACTTTCCACCATTCGAGAAACCAAGACATTTGGTGACCAGAGGGACCACTGGTGGCTGTTTACTCTTTGGGGTCTAAGACCATTTGTCGGTATAATGCTTGTTTGCACAATTGAGATATATTTCTAATTGTGCCATTACATTTGTGAGTGTGTTTTTTTACATTTTTTCCCATTTTTTTCTGTTATTAATAAATACTGCACCATGATCTCTTTTTTTATTTTTCTCTTTACATGCAATAACCAATTGAGCGGTACTTATACTATCACACATGTGATTGTGGCGCCCTATAACTGTGTATCGATTGTGATCATACAGATTTTGTTTCTATATATTGACAAGATTTGGGGAGTGATCCTATTTTAGTGGCTTGCCTGCACTTGTTTCTTGCACTTTTGTTACACTTACCTGTTTTTATCTCATCAAATTATAATAATACAAGCATGGGTGTCTGCAGGAATTTTTTCACGGGGGGCATAATTGTAATTTAATCCATGCTTTTTGCAGAGCTGGACTGGTGATACAAAGCAGCCCTGGAAAGCAATGTATGCCAGCCCCATAAGTCATTGTACCATGTAGTGTGTGTCTGTATATATTATTGGTATGTTTCTTTTTCTGATTCAAAATATTGGTTCTGTAATTATACAGTGAGCATACTCACATGCAGACACATACAATCTCACTGGCACAAGCACACACGCTCATTGATACACAGAACCACAGACAAACAATCTCATTGATACTCATATGGTCATTGACATAAAAACACAAGCTCACTGATACACTCATATAGGCTCACTGACAGACAATCTCACTGACACACACAGACAAGCCTACTGGTACACACACACAAACTTAGTACAGACTCTGACACTCACACAAGATTACTACAGACAAACCCATTAGTATACAAACACAAACTTACTACAGACAAGCTCACTGAAACACACATGCTCACTATGTCACACACATGCTTACTACAGACAAGCTCACTGACACACACACTCTCTGACACACACACATGCTCACTACAGAAAAGCTCACTGACACACATGCTCACTACAGACAAAGTTCACTACAGAAAATCAAACTGATACACACATGGTCAGTACAAACTCACTGACACATACTTGCTCACTACAGAAAAGCTCGCTGACACACATGCTCACTACAGACAAACTCACTGACACATACACATATGCTCACTACAGACATGCTCACCGACACACACATGCTTACCACAGAAAAGCTAGCTGACACACACAAGCTCGCTTACACATAAGCTCACTGACACAGACATGTTCCCTACAGAAAAGCTCACTAACACACACACACATGCAGCTCACTCACACACATGCTTATTACACACAAACTCACCAACACACACAAGCTCACGACAAACAAGCTCACTGACACACACACAAGCTCATTGACACACACACATGCTCACTGTAGACACGCTCATTGACACACACATGCTCCATACAGACAAATTCATTGTCATACACATGCTCACTACAGAAAAGTTCATCAACACACAAGTTTACTTACAGATAAGCTCACTGACACATATTCACATACTCACTACAGACACGCTCACTGACACACACATGCTCACTACAGGAAAGCTAGCTGACATACGTAAGCTCTCTTACACATAAACTTACTCACACACAGATAAAAGTAGGTGGAAAAAACCTACACATACTAGGAGATTCCTTACTAGACACTAACATAATATTAGTAATTTGTATGATAAATAATAATACAAATAGCTCTAAAAGCACACAAAAAGAGACATTTTAAAAAAGCATATCATGCTAAAAATACAAATCAAAAGTACAATAATAGAAAATAGATAGCAGATGATGTAATCACTAGGTGTCAGCCTTGTAAATGAGGGACACTACATGAAAAAGTGGCTCGTCCACTAAACAGTGAATACTGTGGAAATAAATATAATGGCTGGAATATATGAATGAAAAAATTCCAGATTTTATAGTCCAAACGGCTGAATAATCTCATAAAGTCTGAGGTAGTTAGTATCTAAAACATAGTCCAAATTGAAAATATTGTCCAAAAGCAGTTCTTATATTGCACAAATTACAATATCACATCCTACACAGTATGCTTATGCTCAATGGGAATAACAGTAGCAATAAAGTGCCAAGATTTGGTGATAATGTAACCAATTATGGTATAAATGTCAGATAGCAGTAGAGAATAGTGATTGCTCATATACCACTAAAAGCAGGTATAAGGCAATGGAGCTATTAAATGCTCTGCAAATAATAATAGAAGAAAGCTGGTATTTTTCTCCAATAAAACCACATTTATTTGAAATAAAATTAAAACTTGGAATACACTCACAAACTCAGCCCCCCACACCTCCATCCTTCTTTCCCTTGGACTGAGCCATCATAGTCTGAGGGAAAATTGCCTGTGTTGAGGGAGCATAGATTGAACTGACATAGCAGGAAATTTCCATATGGTGCTGTCTGTGGAAAAAGTCAAAAACAGCATTTATCAATAGCTTTTTGGTATAAATGGTTTCATGGTCGTTTATTGAGGAGTCTGACCTTGATAAATCAGTCACGATTATCTTCTGTTATATCACACTGTTCTTATGATGTTATTAACAAAGCCTATAAATATCCAGTACAGCTCAGGTCATTTTTGTTTACTTTTACAGAGCAAAACACATACGCCCAGAAGAGTGATTGTGGGATAAACGTTTAATGTTGAAGATTCAGCAAACACAGAATATTGGACAAGTGGCACAGGAATATTAAATTTATGTTCAAATAGATGAGAGAAAAATATAACGAATTAGGATATATTTTTTTTTCAATATACCTGGTTGGCCCTTAAATGTGAAAATGTCATAACTTATGTAACCCATACTCTGAGTCCTACACAACCTCATTATTTTAAATGTTCATAAAATACAACCAAAAAAAAAGTTGCCACCTGAATTTAACTAAGCAAATAGGTAAGAGCCTCCTATTGGATAGTTACTGCATGGGCAATTATCTTTCAGCTGGCAACAAGTTATTTAATTCCAACTGATGCAATGAGTAGCTTCTCATTTCTTAAACAACCATGTCGAAAGACACATCCCATGGCCGTGGAAAATATATTAGTCTGTTTGAGAAGGGTCAAATCATTGGCATGCATCAAGAAGAGAAAGCATATAAGGAGATTGCAGAAAATACTTAAAGGATCACCATAGTGTCAGGAAAACAACTTGGGTTTCCTGACACTATAGTACCCTGAGGGTGCCCCCACCATCAGGGTCCCCCTCCCTTGGTGCTGAAGGGGCTTAAACCCCTTCAGTTACTCACCTTCTACCACTGCAGGGCTCCCTTATCTCTCCTCCCCTGGCAACGTCAGCGGAGTGGAATGCGCATGCGCGGCAGTGCCGCGGGCGGATTCAAAGTGTCCATGGGAAAGCATTTTTCAATGCTTTCCTATGAACGCTCTGTGTGATGGAGGCCTAATATGCCTCCAGCGTCGCAGATGTGCCTCTAGCGGCTGTCCAGAAGACTAGAGGCTGGCTTAATGCCAAATGTAAACATAGCAGTTTCTCTGAAACTGCTATGTTTACAGCAGGCAGGGTTAACCCTAGAGGGACCTGGCACCCAGACCACTTCATTGAGCTGAGGAGGTCTGGGTGACTATAGTGTCCCTTTAAACTGGGTTAAGAACTGTCCAATGCATTATTAAAAAAAACTGGAAGGATAGTGGGGAACCATTGTCTTCAAGAAAAAAATTTGGTCAGAAAAAAATCCTCCTTGATCGTGATCGCCAATCACTTAAACGACTGGTGAAATCAAATCATAGAAAACCAACAGTAGAACTCAGGGCTATATTTAATAGTGAAAGTAAGAGCATTTCCATACACACAATGTGAAGGGAACTCAAGGGATTGGGACTGAACAGCTGTACAGCCTTAAGAAAACCACTGATCAGTGAGGCTAATCGGAAAAAAAGGCTTAAATTTGCTAGGGAGCATAAAGATGGAGCAATGGAAGAAGGTCATGTGGTCTGATGAGTCCAGATTTACCCTGTTCCAGAGTGATGGGTGCATCAGGGTAAGAAGAGAGGCAGATGGAGTGATGCAGCCATCATGCCTAGTGCCTACTGTACAAGCCTGTGGGGGCAGTGCTATGATCTGGGGTTGCCGCAGTTGATCAGATCTAAGTTCAGCAACTTTATGTGCTCAAACAATACTTAAAAAAACTATAAAACCTCAGTGTATAGCCACTTCATAAACTAAATATAAGAAATAATTTGAAAAAAAGAAAAAGTTGATAATGCAAAACCGCAGTGATATGTTTTACCTTTAGAATTTGATATATAGGTCCTATTTTCAGTAATGACATTGACTGTGGATCCTGTATATAACATATACAAAATACAACATAGTGTGTACTGTTGTGATCAATATCTAATATTGTGAAAATAAAAAGGTGCATTCACAATTTCCAGAGCCACATAAGTTAGTTTCTGGACTATAAGGGTATTTCATCCACTATTGGGATACACAGAATCTGGTCACTCCTTCTGCATGTTCACTGTTTAGAAGCCTCTTATCAGGAACTTAGGAGCCAGGTTAAGATATTTCAAACAGGAATTTTTTTTAATATATAAAATAACAAAATAGTATTAAAATAGCAACTGGCACAATGTGTTTCGACCTTCAATGGTCTTCCTTAGGTGCAGTATATCTACCCACCTGCTAGCCCACCTATATATGTCTCCCTTGTAAATATGGGGGACAGGTGTGGCAGCTATAAGGGTAAATGGATGTATAAATTTGTCCATAACCGGAAGCAACTTGCCACCACTAACATGGTGGTGCTTCCATTTTCGGCATATTCAGTAACCATGTCTTTTTCTCGTGTACTTCCGGTTTTCCAAGATGGCGGTACATCTACTTCCGGTGACGTACTTCCGTTCCATCGCTGTGATTGTTCACTTTTGTTCTCTAACTATGCTGACAGGCTCCACCCCCCTATCGGATGCTGATCAGTGCACACACAGAATTCAGATACAATACAATCTTGTCAGATCTGGTAACTGTTTATACTGTGATGAGTTTCTTAACCCCTTAGGACACAACTTCTGGAATAAAATAATTTTTCATGTGTCCTTAAGTGGTTAAATCACGAATTGTTTTTTCTGAATTGTATTTTACTCAAACTTTCTTCCCCATTCACTCGTTACAAACATCTCTATCATGGTAAATTCTAGTTGATTGTTGCACTCTCCCTCACAAACAACCATGACATAAACGGCAAATCAAGCCACAGTAAGCTTCAAAGACCACCCTCTAACTCCTTCCACCCTGAGAAGGACAAAAGATTTCCCATACACTCAGTCTGTAACATCAATGACCCCCCTTCAGTGTGCAAACTACTGTGCCCTATCAGTTCTTCCAACTGTGTCTGTGGAGTTAGAAGATGTAGTCACACCACAAGATGCAACCACTACAATAAAAGATATTTAAAAAAAAAGAGGGAGTCATTTAATTTTGTTTTTCTGTATTTGTTTTAAGGAGATGGGTAAACAATGGGATGACCTGTCCCCAATTGGCATTAATGTGGCTCTAAGTTTCTGCCAGTTCCCTAAATGCTATAGGAACTGATCCTATATGCATAATTATAGTCAATCCTCACAACCAAGTATTTAATGCCAATGGACTGGTAATAAGACTAAAGAGGCCCTCTGGTGTTCTAAAGTTCTTTACAGCATGTCTAAAATGGAGTTCCATTGTGTGCTGACTTCCTGTCACATGTAGTGTGTGGGAAGCTATGTTACATTGTTACATAGTTACATAGCTGAAAAGAGACATGCGTTCATCAGGTTCAAGCTTCCTTACATCTGTTTCTGCTGTTGATCCAAAGAAGGCAAAAAAATAAATAAAACAGTTTGAAGTGCTTCCAATTTTGCAACAAACTAGAAAACAAAATCCTTCTTGATCCCAAAATGGCAATCAACTCTCTTCTTGGATCAAGAAGCTATTATCCCACCATTAAAAATGATATCCCTGGATATCACATCATTGTGAATCACGAGTAGTTTGTTTCTTGTGTTTGCCCAGTGGTGGTTTGGAAATTGGGAATAGTATGAATATCTGGATGGCCCAAATTTGGCCAAATTACAGTTCATAATGAAACAAATCTCTAAATCTAGCAAATATCAGGACATACAGATTAGACATGTGCAATTTGTTTCGGTCCGAATGTGAATTCGGCCGAATTTCGTGCAATTCGGACATTCGGGTACTTCCGAATGTCTGAATAGTTGAATTGCCGAATTGCCGAAGTCCCGATGTTCAGAAATTACCGAATTTCCGAAGTGTCGAAGTGCCGAAGTTCCGAAGTTGCAGAAGTTCCGAAGTGTCGAAGTGCCGAAGTTCCGAAGCACAGTATTGCCTAAGTACTAATATACTTACCCAGTGGAAGAAGAAGAATGTTACATTGTATACAATTGTAAATAAAAAGTGTAACAGAACTCCATGTACTCCGACCGAGTACTTTCCGTTGATGGACGCTTCCTAGTTTCCGCCGAGGACCACAGGCACCGCACCGGACACCATAACCACCACAGACTCCACAACCGCCATAGCTTAACTGGAGTCTCTCCGTCTTCTGTCCACCCTGGATCAGCTTCTGTCCTCCACGACCGTGTGGGGAAGACCTCTCCTCCAGGAGAGCGTATAAGGAACAAGCTCTTAAAAGAGCTAAGTGATTAAAGCTCAGGGGAGTATGCAGAGCATAGCAATCCCCAGTGTGAGTATAGCTGTCCCCTCCAATCACGAGACAAGACTACGTGTTGAGGGTCAAGAAGAACTGTCTGTACTGGCACATACAGCCTCTTTTATTCACATTCTACAAACATAGCACTGCCCACAGGGTTTTGAAGAACAACCAATCAACAGATTACAACACAGCTAACACTCCCATTCATTACATTAGAAATCCTCCCCTCTGCCTGTGATACAATTATCTCAACACAATAGACTAACTTAATTATCACAGGCAGGAAAATACAGTATTATCTCAACACAATAGACTAACTTAATTATCACAGGCAGGAAAATACAGTATTATAAAACATATCACAGGGACCCCAAAACATGCAATAACCCCATAAAAAATATATCCTGAACCACATATCCAAAATTCACCCAGATCCGTTCAGTAGTTTGGAAGATACGGTTTAATGCAGATTCTGCAGAACATATACAGGCTATACGAAAAATAATTACTGTTAAATGTGTCCCCTGTTCTGTAGTTTAAAACTACTGAACGATGTCTTTGTGCACCAAATACTGGTGAGATGGCACCGTGTAGATAAGTTAAAACAGTGTCTGTGAGTTAAAATGGCCGCCATCTATTGTTCTCACCATGTGCTTCATCCATTGTTCTCACCATGTGCTTCTGATACATGAAATGGGGGCCACCCAGTAACTCCACAATTTGTCTGGTAGTCTATCCAGTCGAACCAACAGATGAAACACATGGGGAACAGTGCAACAAACGAAGGGAATCATAAAAAATATGGACAATAGTCATATTTGTACACAATCTCCAGTTTTGTCACAGGGCACAAATAGTGTTTTCAAATGCCATATATCCCAGGGCCATAGTCAGAAGGTAGGAGGCGGGCAAGCAGCCCCCTCCAAGAACACGTGGCAAGGTCTGTTCCGCCACAAAAAGTATAGAAACACAGCCAGGATTCAACAATGAAGTAACACACATTCATATAAAATGTAAGTTACTTAGCCTGTCAATGGAATGACAGGAATGAATAAGTAGATAACTCCCTAATTCCCACGGTATTAGGGAGCTATCTATTAAAAAGCTGAAAGACCTAAATTGATCTTTCAGCCACATTTACTAATATTAAGTAAAGATTACTTAGTATTAGTAAATTATGCCCCTACTCGCTATACCGCGAGTAGGGGCATGTTTAGCCACAGGCTGCTCAGTGTAAAAAAAAAAAAGCATGTCCCCCCTCGCGAGGGGTGGGGGCCATGGAAAAGGACATTAGGTCCTCCCCAATTGGTATTTAGGGCCCCCACCCACCACTCAGGGGTGGGGTACACAGGGAGGACATTAGTTCCCCCCTCTTATTCTAATTTAGGCCCCCCACCCACCGCTCAGGGGTGGGGGCCAGAGGGGAGGACATTAGGTCCCCCCTAATTGGTATTTTGGGCTCCCACCCACTGCTCAGCGGTGGGGGCCGGGGGGGGGACATTAGGTCCTCTCAGGAGTGGGTGCCAGGGGGGAGGATATTAGGTGTCAACCCCCCTTATTCTAATTTAGGGCCCCCACCCACCGCTTAGGGGTGGGGGCCAATGGGGAGGACATTAGGTCCCCCCCTAATTGGTATTTAGGGCCCCCACCCACCGTTCAGGGGTGGGGGCCAGGGGGATGGACATTAGGTCCCCCCTTTATTCTAATTTAGGGCCCCCACCCACTGCTCAGGTCTTTCAGCCTTTTGGTAGATAACTCCCTAATACCGTGGGAATTAGGGAGTTATCTACAAAGCGGCTGCAAGAGAAGTCCCGAAGTGCCGAAGTCCCAAAATTCCAAAATGCCTAAGTTCCAAAATTCCGAAGTTCCGAAGTGTTGAAGTGCTGAAGTTCCGAAGTTCCAAAGTGTCGAAGTGCTGAACCGAACCGAAGTGCCGAAGTCCTGAATTGCCGAAGTCCTGAATTGCCGAAGTCCTGAATTTTGGAATGCCGAACCAAACCGAACATTTTCCCCATGCAGATGCCTAATACAGTCTGAGTGGTTTTGGGATAAACAGAAAATGCTGAAGATTTACCAAATGTGGAATTTGGGGAACGCGATATAGGACTATTTAAAGGGAACCTATAGTCACCAAAACAACAACACAACAGTTTATTGTAGTTGTTCTGGTGAGTATAGTCAGTCCCTGTAGTCATTTTCATGAAAACACTGACTTTTCAGAGAAAAGGCATTATCTACAATAAAGCCTAGGGACACCTCCAGTGGCTACTGCTCCAATGGCTACTGGAGGTGCATCTTGGGGCAGTGCTGCACACTCAGTGCTGCACGTTCAGCGTCTCCACACTCTACATTTAGACGCTGTACCTTCTTCATAGAGATGCATTGATTCAATGCATCTCTATGCGGATATGCTGATTGGCCAAGCTGGTGTTTGGCCATTCCCCCACTCCGACTTCTTGGCGATCTCAGCCATTCTAATGCTTTTCTTATGGGAAAATTCTGATGATGTCAGCCAAATAGGTGGGTCGGGGCAGGACCCATCTGGTGCTGGAAATATGGTACGTTTTTACCCTTTCTAAGTGGGCTAAGGACGGGCCCTTTTATGTCCAAAATAAATGTATAATCCAAATTTCTGATGTCAGCAGGGTAAAATCCAAATCCACACCAGGGAGGTTATGACGTGGGGACGTGCGGCCGTACGCTCACCGTGATGACGGAGTAGGATGGGAACCCGCCATGCACTGCCAAGGTAGTCGCGGCAGCCGCTCTTAAATGCCTCTCTCTGCCGCGTAAGTAAAGATTACTGGCTTACCTGCATACCTCTGCATACCTCTTCATAATTGACCGACAATTGAATGACTATATGTTCATATGAACGCTGAATAATTCCTACCTGAAGAGCTCGCACTCTCAGTGTTCCGACTACTCCGACTACTTCTGACTACTCCACTCTACTCTGCAAGTCTTTGGAGGTGTTGTCTGGAGAGAGCCACGTGTGAGCCATATAAAATCTCACATAAACGCCAGCAATATCACGGTGCAGTAACTCTTTTTATTCTGAAAATTCTGCAATTTCTCAGCTTAAATTCTTATAATGACTGCTTATACGTGGCAGTAAGTATAATTCTGCACTGTAAATTTGGCGAAGTCAAGAAAACTATCTGTGGTCTCAGTTCAAGACAACTATAAAATACCGTTTATATATACACAGATGAAAAACTGCTGATATTGGTATTGAAATTATAAAGAACCCAGAAGATGGGATAAAGATAGAACCAGTAAAGGCTGAAGAGAAAGGTGAAGGAGAGGGAAAGGAAAAAGGGAGGAAAAAGGGAAGAAAAGAAAAGAAAGAAAAAAGAAAATAAAGTGAAATTTAAAGGGGAAGTGGAAGCAGAAGGAAAGGATACTAAAAAAGAAGGGGAAAGAGAGAAAACCTAAGAGGAAAGAACAAGAGGGAAGAAGGATAAGAAAAAGAGAAAAAGGGAAGGGAAAATAAAGAGAAAGAAAAAGGCAATAAATTATATAAAAGAAAAAGGAAAAGAAAAAAAGGGAAAAAAAAGAAAAAAAAAGGCAGAAAAAGGGGGAAAAGAGAAAAGAAAAAGGCAAAGGCAAGTGAGAGGGGAAAAAAGAGAAAAAAGAAAGGGAAGAAGAAGAGGAAAAGAGAAGAAAGGAAGCAAAGGGAGAAAAGAAGGAAAAAAAGGGGAAAAAGAAAAAAAAAGAAAAAAAAAGATCTTGAACCCAATTAAAATTAAGATTTGTACAAAGAGTAATTGATAGTGGTCTGACGCTTTCTCAGGGGATTCTCATAACATGGCTTCGAAAAAACTCCATGAAACTAAATCCTCTTCAAGGAAAGATAAAAAAGATCCTATTCAAGATAAACCTCAGGATAAATCACTAACAACTTACTTCTCTCCCCAGCAACATAAGATTTCTAAAAAGAAAATAAATTAAATGGATCTAAGTTCAGAAGATCTGGAACCAGAACATATAAGTAATCCTGATAAAGACTTAATAACTACTTCTTTGCTACACTCTAGTCTTAAGACTAACCTAGACGAGATTAAAGCCGAATTGGCTTCAACTGCTGCTGAAATTAAATCGGATATTAAAACCGAAATAAATGCACTTTTTGCAAAAATGGAAAGATTTGAAGATCATCTAAACCAGTTAGATTATCAACATAAAAATTTATCAGAAGAGTGTGATAAGGCACATCGGGCTATTACAAATTTACAAAACAAATTATCTGATTTGGAAGATCGATCAAGGCGAAAAAATCTGCGTTTTAGAGACATTCCAGAAAAAGGCAGACAAGAAGCTGTAAAACAGATTTTGATGGAATATCTATCTACACTGGGTGTCCCCTTTAAATCTTCTGACCTGATAATAGAAAGATGTCACAGGACATTTAAACCACAAGCAATCCAAAATGATTCCCCTCGAGATATTATTGCATGTTTCTTCTCGTTTGACTTCAAAGAAACCATTTTGAAATTTGCAAGAACTAAGTTAATCTCTGATGGTTCCTTCCAGAAAGTTAAAGTATTTCAAGACTTATCCTTTGAAACCAGAACAAAAAGAAAAGCATTTAGTTTTGCCACACGATCTTTGAGAAATCATAATATAAAATATAAGTTGCTTTTTCCACTAAAACTTAGCCTCTCTTATGAAGGTAGAAGAGAAATATTTGAGACCAGTGCGAGTTTAACAGATTGGCTTAAAAGTAACAAATTGTTGCTCTAGTTCTATGGTTATATTTTGTAGAAGATAAATATGAATATGGGTGCTGGAGGGAGGAGGGGGAGAAGAAAGGGTAAGAGAAGATTACAAGTACTTTTTTCACGTAGTATCACAAGAAATTTACACATGCTCAAGAAAACATGTTATTATTTTATGTACACTAAGTAATAACCCCTTAGAAGAAATTAATATTTGAAAAAGCAATATATATTTGCCTCTCTCGGTGTTAGTTTACACTATAAATCCATTAATTCTTTCACAAGCTCACTATATTAATTACTAATGATTGGCACTTAATAGAACTATGGTATACGTTCTAGGTTTAAGGTAATGAAAGAGTATTGAAGGCACTTATTAATCCAATTAAACAATCCCCCCTTTTGTGTTGTAATATAAGAATTATATTTTTATTTAATATATATTTACTTATTACCTTACATTCACTAAGATAAAAAACATTTTGAGAAGTATTTTTCCCCCTCTTCCTTCTATTAGGGAGATTTATTATATGACAGAGCGAGGTTATTTTTGTAGCGGTAGGTTTTCCAACTCAGGCATGGTTTGGGGTTTCCACTCTTGTGTAGTTTTGCTACTCCATTTTCATTGCACCAATATGGCTGTCAATGATTATTGTAGTATTAGGTTTTTACCTAATAGTCGGATGAATGTTGTTGTTGGACTTATTCACAGCCCAATGATAGGGAGTATATGTTGGGGTTTTTTTTATTTTTTATCAGGAAGTCCAAAAATATTTTTCTGAGGTATCTCTATGTTGAAGTTTTTATCCTTGAATGTCCAGGGGCTTAATACTAATAAAAAAAGATATAGACTGTATGATTCCTTGATAAAACAAAATATACAGGTTGCTTTTTTACAAGAAACGCATTGGCTTAAAGATACTAAACAAACATGGGGTGGAGACAAATTTGTAACAGCGATTCATGCCTCATTAATTAAAAATAAAAAAAGGGGTGTGGCAATTATATTTAGTAAAGATATTAATGTAGATATCCTACATACTGAACTCGATCCAGAAGCGAGGTTTATTATTTTGGTTTGTAAGATCGAAGA
This sequence comes from Pelobates cultripes, assembly GCA_933207985.1. NCBI lineage: Eukaryota > Metazoa > Chordata > Amphibia > Anura > Pelobatidae > Pelobates > Pelobates cultripes. The sequence continues at coordinate 145,443,095 of OW240916.1, read as the reverse complement.
CAAAATTTATACATTGGTCAATGTGTATCTACCCAATGTTAATCCAATGACTAAATTTTCTTTGATAATGGATAAAGTTGACAAAATTAATAAGGGATATTTGATTATCGCTGGTGATTTTAATTGTGTTAGTGATCCATTTTTGGATAGAACTACTGTATCTCCCTTGTGTAACAATAATACAGGACCTACTAAGCAAGCCAAAAAATTAAATAATATCTGTAGGCAATATAATTTATATGATATTTGGAGACTACTTCACCCCCTTAAAAAAGATTTTTCCCATTTATCCGGTGTTTATGGAACTTATTCCCGGATTGATTTCTGCTTAACAAATGCTATTACAATTCCGCTCTTCAATCATATTGATCTTAAGGAAAACACATGGTCAGACCATAGTTTTGTTTTATTTGCTCTTGGTAATTCTCCTCCTCTTTCTCGTAATACCTGGAGATTGAATGATGACATTTTGAAGGATTCTAAGAATAGGGAGGATTTGACCAAATTACTAGAATATTATTGGGCAGAAAATGACCCACGAGACACCTCTCCTTTAATAAATTGGTGTTCCCATAAATCCGTAATGAGGGGTTATATAATTAAACTAGACCATCTTCTTAAGAAAAATAAAGGTACAAAATTGCCTGATTTATATATTGAATTTTATTAATGTTCCAAAATGAATAAAATACAATCTTCCCCTGAGCTAAGAACTCATTTAAAAGATCTACAACTCCAAATTAATTTAAAGGAGGAGGAGAAAATTAAGTTAAATATAAATAAACTAAAACTAAATCACTATATTTCGGGTAATAGAGCGAGTAAGAGTCTTACTAGGAGGCTTCGCAATCAATATGCTAAAAATAGAGTAGAAAAATTGGTAGTTGATCAAATTGTATACTCCACTCCATCGGAGATTGGACAAAAGTTTAATCAGTTTTATCAAGATCTGTACAATCTAAGGTTGTCCCCAGAATTAAAGGACATCAAGAGTTATCTATTAAGTTCCCGAATCCCGAGAATTTCTTCTCAGGATCTCACCATTCTGAATAAAAAAATTTCTCTTGAAGAAGTGCAATTTCAAATTGACAGACTAGCTATAAACAAAACTCCCGGTCCTGATGGCTTTTCAAACCTTTATTATAAATATATGAAATCTTATCTTTTAAAACCCCTTACTGAAATGTTCAATCAAGCAGCAGAAAATGAGGTCATACCAAAGGAATTATTACAATCAAATATTGTCCCTATCCTAAAACCGGGTAAAGATAGTACGGACCCAAGAAATTACAGACCGATTGCATTAATTAATGTTGATATGAAAATATACTCAGCTATTATTGCTGAGAGATTAAAAATGGTCATCACTAAACTTATTCATCCTGACCAAATAGGGTTCATCCCAGGAAGATGGGCATCAAATAACACCCAAAAGCTTATAGATATTATTGGTCTTGTTAAAGTCAACAAAGAGCCCCTCCTGGCCCTGTCTTTGGATGCAAAAAAAGCGTTCGACAGGGTTGGGTGGGGCTATTTAAGTGAACTCCTTAAGGCATATGGCTTTAGGGGTTGGATATATACCGCAATTATGGTATTATATTCTGATCCCTCGGCCAGAACTGTAGGTCCCAATATTACTTTGACGTGGTTCGATCTTAAAAATGGAACAAGACAGGGATGTCCTTTGTCACCACTTCTTTACATTTTATCTCTTGAACCTCTTGCTGTTAGTATTAGGAATAATCAGTTAATAAAGGGTGTTTCTATGAAATTTCAAGATATTAAGATTGCATTATATGCTGATGATGCTCTGGTAACTCTTACATCTCCAGAAGATTCATTGGTATCATTAATTGAAGAAATTGTTAATTTCTCTAATATCTCTAATTTCAAGTTAAATGTTTCAAAATCTACTGCTTTAACTATTAATTTACCTTTGACTCAGGTTGAAAGGCTATCTCAAAAATATCAGTTTATTTGGACAGATTTAGAAATCAATTATTTGGGTCTTAGTTTCTCTGCTAACGCCTCCCATATAATGGAGAGGAACGTTATGCAGCTAATGAAGGATATGAATCAAAATTTTAAAAAATGGAAAAATCTAGAAACATTATGGATAGGCAGAATTAACATTATTAATTCTTATATTTTACCAAAATGGTCGTATTTGTTCTCAATGGTTCCCCTTAAAATCCCTAAGGTGTGGCTACTTATGATACAATCTGCCATAAATAAATTTATTTGGAAAAATAAAAAGCCTAGAATAAGTCAAAAATATATTTCTAACAAATTGTCCCAGGGAGGGCTAAACTATCCAAGTATTATTAATCTTTACTATGCTAATATTATACGACATATATATATTATACAAGAACCACTTTTTTTTTCTGAACCTTGGTATAATTTGGAGTCTGAAGCGCTACATGTATCTACTCTTTATTCTTACATATGGTCAGATCCTGGGAAGTTCCTAAGGGATTTGCCGAATTGCTTAATATCGTTGGCTCATTCTTTGGAAACATGGGTTGAAATTAGAAAAATTTTGGGCGTAAGTTACTTAATTCCTAGAACATGTAAATTAAATATATTAGAAAATAATGTAGAGGATTTATCATTGAGACACTGGCCTAACAAAGATATATTAACCTTATCGGATATTATGCAGGGCGACGATATCCTACCATTTCAACAGATTGTGGATAATTTCCATATACCATCTAAAGAATTATTTACATATTTTCGTATTAAACACTATATCCAGAAACATGTTATTCAATCTTTTTTTCCTCGGGTTAAAGAGTTGCAAATTCTTTTTTCATTCAAAACTGTACCCAAGGTTGTTTCGGTAGCTAATATGCTTTTTAAAGGCTTAGATACCTTTCCCTATAAACTGGTTAAATCATGGGAAAAGGATCTCAATTTAGTGATTTCCCCAAAGGAATGGTTTTCTTCTATAATTTTAGTAAATAAATTTGTTCATGGTCTAAACTTGACTGAGTGCCACTTTAACCCCTTCGCGACCCAGGACGGTTCAGGACCGTCATCGGCATTTTCCCATTGCCGACCGATGACGGTCCTGAACCGTCCTAACGGTGCAATTTACTTACCTGATCGCCGTCGTTCCCCCGGCGGCGATCAGCATTGCTCCGGTTGTGGGGAGACTGCCTGCAGCCCAGACAGTCTCCCCACGGCAGATTAGGACCCCTGTGACCATGTGATCGCTTAACACAGCGATCACATGGTCACAATAGGTGTCCATGTGTCTGCCTGCAGGGGGACTGCCTGTGCTGACAGGCAGTCTCCCTGCTAGTGTAAAATAAAATAAAAAAAAAGTTAATGTTAATAAAAAATAAAAAATAAATTATATATGTGTATATATGATATATAGACATATATTATATCTATATAATATATGTCTATATATCATATATATATAATGCCATACTAAGTGTATTTTTATATTAATATGTACTTATATTAATATAAAAATACACTTATAATTAAATTACACACGTATATATAATATATATAATAACTATATATATTGTATATATATATTATTATAAAATATAAATAATAAGTAATTTAAATTAAATAAAAAAAATTTAAAATAATAAAAAAATTAAAAAAAATTATATCTATATGAAATTTTATTCTAACTGTATTTTAAAATTAATATATATATATTTATATCAAAATACACTTAGAATGAATTTGTATATATATCTATGTATATATAAATAAATAAAAATAATACGAAATATACATATGTCCATATACAAAATTACATAAATAATTATATAAATATACACATAGACTTCAAATATATAAATATGCATATATATTTAAATTCTACGTGCGTATTTATGTAATATTTTTACATAATCAGTAATTTTATTGATTGCAATTTGAGGGACCTGCCTGCCAACCCAGGCCGAAATTCCAGAGAATTTAATTTGCTAGCACTGTATTTTACCCTGTAACGTTCTACGACACCCTAAAACCTGTACATGGGGGGTACTGTTTTACTCGGGAGACTTCGCTGAACACAAATATTAGTGATTCAAAACAGTAAAACATATCACAGCGATGATATTGTCAGTGAAAATGACTTTTTTTGCATTTTTCACACACAAACAGCACTTTTACTGATGATATAATTGTTGTGATACGTTTTCCAGTTTTTAAACACTAATATTTGTGTTCAGCGATGTCTCCCGAGTAAAACAGTACCCCCCATGTACAGGTTTTATAGCATTTTTGAAAGTTACAAGGTCAAATATATGGGTCAAATATTTTTACATTGAAAATGGCCAGGTTGGTTACGTTGCCTTTGAGAGCGTATGGTAGCCCAGGAATGAGAATTACTCCCATGATGGCATACCATTTGCAAAAGAAGACAACCCAAGGTATTGCAAATGGGGTATGTCCAGTCTTTTTTAGTAACCACTTGGTCACAAACACTGGCCAAAATTAGCGTTCAATTTAGTTTTTTTACTTTTTTCACACACAAACAAATATGAATGCTTACTTTGGCCAGTGTTTTCGACTAAGTGGCTACTAAAAAAGACTGGACATACCCCATATTGAATACCCTGGGTTGTCTACTTTAAAAAAAAATGTACATGTGGGGTGTTATTTAGAGATTTATGACAGATAATAGTGTTACAATGTCACTATTGATAAATTTTAAAAATGTATGTTTTGAAACCACAATATCCTACTTGTACCTATAGCCCTATAACATGCAAAAAAAAGCAAAAAAGCACGTAAACACAGGGTATTTTTAAACTCAGGACAAAATTTTGAATCTATTTATCAGTTTTTTTCATTCGCTTTTGTAGATGAGTAAAAGATTTTTCAAGTAAAAGTAAAAAAACATGTATTTTTTTCAATTTTTCATCATATTTTTTTATTTTTTTTAAATTAAAATACATGAGTTTATATAAATAATGGTATGTAAAGAAAGCCCCTTTTGTCCTGAAAAAAACAATATATCATTTGTATGGGAACAGTAAATGAGAAAGCGGAAAATTACAGCCAAACACAAACACCACAAAAGTGTAAAAATATGCCTGGTCGCAAATGTACAACATCGCAAAAAAGGTCCAGTCCTTAAGGGGTTAAGTTACTCCATAGATGGTACTACACTCCGACAAGATTGGCCAAAATGTATCCTTCTCAAGATTCTACCTGTTGGAGATGTGGTACCTATTCGGGTACATATATCCACATATGGTGGTTCTGCCCAGTAGTAAAACCACTATGGGCCTGGACCTATAATATCTTTTCTGAAATATCTTTGAATGAGGTATCATTTAAAGACATAAACAAAAATCCAGTATCGGCCCTCCTTCATCTGAACTGGCCTTTTAAATCTAGTAAACATACTTATTTAGCTATTCACTGCTTCATTGCAGCTAAAATCATCATAGCTAGACAGTGGAAATCTTCTGTTCCTTTTCAAAAAATTTCCCTAATTAATCAAATTAAATTCCAATTGACAATGGAAAACGATATGGTTAAAAATTGGTCAGTGTTCTCAAAAAAAAGTGACTGGTATTCTACTTGGCTAAAAAACTGTTCTCTATTTTATGGCAATTTATAAATCTCTTAGGTGATGTGTTTATGAAAGATGTAATTCTATTTGGGAAGTGGAATTTATCTTATTGTTAACATGTATTTAAAATTTGTACCTATTTCTACTGTAATATGTATCTAAACTTGTGCCTATTTCCACTGATATACCTCTTATCATTTTCGATAGACTAAATTTCATATTTACGACTTCCTGTTTTTCTTTTTTTTTTTTTTTTCGATCGATCGATTGATTGACATACCCCAATGAAAGGAATCTCTTTTTATAAAAAGATTTATTAATATTGGTCGGATTTATTTTGTGTGAATGTATGTATGTATTTATTTTTTTTGAACTGTTTTGTAATTCTAAAACAAAATTTTCCAATAAAAAGTAATTGAAAAAAAAAAAAATCCACACCAGGGAGACCCAGGTATCAATTCCTCTGTTTCAGCTGGGACTCTATTTAGCGGCACCAGATTGACTGATGAATAGTGATGTCCCAAACTGTTCGCGAACGGTTTGTCACGAACGGTTCGCCGAACGGTTCGCTGACCGGTTCGCCACGGACTCATCATTCCAGCCAATCAGCAGCAGACCCTCCCACCTCCTGGACAGCTCACTAAGAATGCAGCTTCAAAATGGATGCTGTCAAGAAGGTGGGAGGGTCTGGGAGGGAGGGTCTGCAGCTGATTGGCTGGAATGTGTCAGCTGACTGGAGTCCGTGGCAAACCGTTCGCGAACCTTTCGGGACATCACTACTGATGAACTGTATGCAGCTCTGCATATATCCCTTTAAATGAAATTCTCTGGCTGCATGCTGTACAAGGGTCTGAAAAGATCCTGCCAGGTTCTTCCTGCATGCCTCTCTGCCAATTGCGATCTGTGTTAGGCTTTGTCTACTGCCAAGCATGCTGCCTTTATCAGTGTAGTCGATAGAGGCAGCATCCTAGAGCTACCGAATGAGAGCAAGAGCTCCCTGTCATGCTACAAATTGCCAGTAGTTGGCAGTCACAGACCACTCTATGATTTTAACTTGGAAATCCCTCTGCTGTTAGCAGATATTAGCAGAGGGAAACCATTTGTGTCAGGGTTACGGTTAGGGATTAGGTAAATTAATTGTTAATGCTGGATTAGCGTAAATGCTGTTTGAGGGTTATGGATAGTGCAGGGATAAGGTTAGGGTAGATATATGGCTAGAGTTAGTGGAAGCATGGGGCAGGGGTACAGTTGGTATAGGGTTAGGGGCATGGTATAGGGTTAGCGTTAACTACCAAAAATTTATTTAGATGTTTGACACTGAGGCAATTTGTTCCCTATGTTAAATGTTGTTTCCATACTTAATGTTGTGTTAGCTTTATAAGTAGGGTAATAAAAGAGTGCCCTTTCTGGCATTTAAACACCCATATGGTTGCACTTAAAGGAAAATCCATAAATTACAATTGAACATATAGCACAAATTCCAAGTTGTGTTTTGGTTCAGAAGTTTAACAATAGTCTCTATCCTTAAAGGGAGAATAACAAGGCATTCAATATAATTGTAGTATGACTCCTATAGTGTGGAGTAACCTCTAAATTTAACCCAAATTTTAATCCTTAATGGGACACTCCACTGTGGGCTGTGGAGTGTCTCTTTAATGGGTTTATTAAACTCGTGTTTTTTTGGCCTACACATCCTGTGGGTGTCAAAAGATGCATCATTTTGGATGTTCATAAAATATACATACACCCGTAGGCGTGCGCACGGGGTGTGCCGGGTGTGCCTGGGCATACCCTAATCACACCTCTGTGCTGCACTGCCTTAGGGCAGACTAACATGTCGGGTCCTCGGTCT
>OW240916.1:145420765-145435583 GCA_933207985.1 Pelobates cultripes | reverse complement strand
TGTCACTACCCCTCTACCCCCCTAACCCCTGTCACTGCCCCTCTACCCCCCTAACCACAGTGAGAAGTGCGGAAGCGCCTCTAGCGGCTGTCAATGAGACAGCCACTAGAGGCTGGATTAACCTGTTTCTCTGAAACTGCTATGTTTATAGAAGAAAGGGTTAATCCTAGCTGGACCTGGCATCCAGACCACTTCATTAAGCTGAAGTGGACTGGGTGCCTATAGTGGTCCTTTAACATTAAGCTGTGACTTAACAACACGGCACCCACAACCATATCCCCTCATTGTAGTGTATAATAACCTCCAGGTTAAAAAAAATGTCTAGCCTCTCTCCTCACTATAGCCACTATCCTCCCCACTATAGCCCATATCTTCCAATTACATCCCCTATATCCCCACTAAGGTCACTCTCCCCCCACTATGGTCACTATCCTCCCACTTAAGTCACTGTGTTCACATCACAGCCCTAATTGCAACACAACAAGCAGTCACCCTCCCTCTCCCAAACACACAAACCCATAAGCAGCATTCCCACACACATACAACACTACAGGCTATATCCACACACATGCATGCTCTCCCAATCCTGTCCCACTAATCATCTAACCCAGGGATGCCCAAAAGCTATATTCCCACATGTTGTAAAACTACAACTCCCATGATTCTTTGCATGCCTTTAGAATGCTTTAGAATGACAAAGCATTATGGAACTGAAGTTTTAAAAACATCTAGGGATCTACCTTTTGGGCACCCCTGATCTAAACACACACCTAGTCACATTCACCATTCAATCATACCTGAGCATACCTGAACTCATATAAATGCATCCAATATAATACTCTAAATACTCAACTTTGTTGAGCAGGGAGTGTAAATTGAGTAAACTGTTGTTGGGGCAGCAAGGTCCTGCCCGAATCAGTGGATGGTGAAGCGTATAATTATGTTGTACAATACAGAGAAATATTGGGTATAACTATCCACTGCACTACCACTAATTACAGAAATGAGATGTTTTTCATGAGATTCATTCCAAATCAGATGATACTCTATTTACTGGCTTACTGTAAGTACAATGGAAGCTGTTCTATCCTAAGATTAAATATGGAGCCAACTACAATGAAATAATCAATTCTGTGATGAACTAAAAGACTTCATGCTAATGTTGTAGTGTGACATTTTGTTAAGAATGCATTCAAATTGAGCAGTCTCAATTGTAACTCATAACAAACCTAAAATGTGATGAGTATTTTGCTTAATAATATGCTGCACATGCCCCTGTGGTATTCCAGATAACTGATTGGGTTCATTAATAAGTAAAGATTCTTGATTTTAAATTTAAAACCCAACTCTGTATATAAGTACATTAATTTAAATGTGAGGATGCTTTACAGATTGCAATTGGTATTTTCAGAGCTGTTTTCATCAAGCACTTTGCAGAGTTTTCTAACAAAGTATTGGCCATCAAATTTTTACCTCCCACCCTCCTGAATGTAATTTTTGTAAAACTGCCAGGCTAATCATTATGAGTCAGATACCACTAATTGTCACCCTGATCCGGAGCAGCTGTCTAATTACAATTTTGTTTTTATTAATTACTGAGTAGAAAATCATTTGTAATTAGCTCCTACTAAATCATAGTTTAAACAGCCAAAAATTGCATTACAAACTAAAGTGTAATTAAGGCACTAGACTGGAGTGTTTATTTAAATCATGTTCAGTTAGTGCATATTTTTTAATCAGCTTATTAGTCTTGTATACTGGACTCTGATAGTGATACTGACATTTATTACATTTAGCATGCTGTGTTTTTTAAAATTTCTTATTTGTTAGATGGAACGCAAGTACACAGTAAAACAAGTTGATGTGTAAGGGAAATAGATAAATAATCAAGCAATACTGTTAGACATGAAGGCATAGTCAACACATGACATAAAGAAAATTCAGAATCTTCTATACTGAAGTCTTTGAGGATTTGCATCATTTCATTTACAGAACATGCCCACAACTTTGAAGATGTTTTTTTTTTTATTTTTTTATTGTGAAGCAAACATCAAATAGGACAAAATAACAGAAAAAGTCAATGTGCATAACTATTCACCCCCTTACAGTCAATACTTTGTAGAGCCACCTTTTGCGGCAATCACAGCTCCAAGTCGCTTTTGATAAGTCTCTAAGAGCTTGCCTCATCTTACCACTGGGATTTTTGCCCATTCCTCCTTGCAAAACTGCTCCAGCTCCTTCAAGTTGGATGGTATGCGCTTGTGTACAGCAATGTTTAAGTCTGACCACAGATTTTCTATTGAATTGAGGTCTGGGCTTTGACTAGGCCATTCCAACCCATTTACATGTTTCCCCTCAAACCACTCAAGTGTTGCTTTAGCAGTGTGTTTGGGGTCATTGTCCTACTGGAAGGTGAACCTCCGTCCTAGCCTCAAATCACGCACAGAGTGGTAGAGGTTTTGCTCAAGAATATCCCTGTATTAAGCACCGTCCATCTCTCCCTCAACTCTGACCAGTTTCCTAGTCCCAGCTGCTGAAAAACATCCCCACAGCATGATGTTGCCACCACCATGTGTCACTGTGGGGATGGTGTTCTTTGGGTGATGTGATGTGTTGGGTTTGCGCCAGACATAGCGTTTTCTTTGATAGCCGAAAAGTAAAATTTTAGTCTCATCAGACCAGAGCACCTTCCTCCATACATTTTGGGAGTCTCCCACATGACTTTTCACAAACTCAAAAAGTGCCATTTTGGTTTTTGCGGAAAGTAATGGCTTTCTTCTGGCCACTCTGCCATAAAGCCCAACTCTATGAAGCGTATGGCTTATTGTCTTCCTGTGTACAGATACTCCAGTCTCTGCTGTGGAACTCTGCAGCTCCTCCAGGGTTACCTTAGGTCTCTGTGCTGCCTCTCTGATTAATGCCCTCTTTGCCTGGTCCATGTGTTTTGGTGTGCGGCCGTCTCTTGGCAGCTTTGCTGTTGTGCCATGTTCTTTCCATTTGGTTATGATAGATTGGATGGTGCTCCTGGGAATCATCAAAGATTTGGATATTTTTTTATAACCGTACCCTGACTTGTACTTCTCAGCAACATTGTACCCTTACTTGTTTGGAGAGTTCCTTGGTCTTCATGGCAGTGTTTGGTTAGTGGTGCCTCTTGCTTAGGTGTTGCAGCCTCTGGGGCCTTTCAAAAAAGGTATATATATGTAATGACAGATCATGTGAGACTTAGATTGCAAACAGGTGGACATCATTTCACTAATTATGTGACTTCTGAAGGTAATTGGTTGCACCAGAGCTTTTTATTGTCTTCATAACAAAATTCAGATTAGTAAAACATTGAACTTAAGGCTGTAATGTAACAAAATAGGTAAAAAGTCAAGGGGGTGAATACTTTTGCAAGGCACTGTAGATACATTTTCCATATTCCTCCCAGTGTGATTCCTTTGCTACCTCAGGTGGTTCTTCACTAGTTTACTCAGCAAAGTGTTCCAAAGTATATCTTAGGATCTTGGTTATTTACCAAGTGCTAATCATGACCTACCACTCCAAGGAAAAAAACGCAAGAGGCACATGTCTTTTTTAAGTTAATGGCCCTCAGATTGATAAGGCCCAGGATTGTGCCACACAGATGGTCTATCTTTGAGGGAAGTGAAGCCACCTCTCTAGCTACTGCTGCCCAGCTATTGATCACTCAGACAGAGAATGCTCAACAACATGAGATTCTCACTAAAGGGGGACTTTATCAAGTCGTTGGTGGATATTAAAGCTGAAATTTAGACACATATCTCTGATCCACTCAGTCACAATTACTCCTATTTTAAACTATATACAGATCTTTCCTTCCATTGATCAAATAGTGTATATTAACTTCTGTTACTAAGTCACTTTGAAAAATGAATATGCTTTACAAATGGGGGTTTCCTCACAAATTTGATTGTTACATGTAATGACATGGAGAAGATTTTATTAACCCCAGAAGATGGCCATCAGTTGGTATATATAATGGAACTCAGCTCTCTGAGGCTCTGGTCACAGCCCTAAAATTGAATTAACCCATCATCGTTCAAAAGGAATGTCATAAAGTCTCTCCTCTGAGTGGCACCTGCACGTGACTACTACATCTGTAACCATTTTGTTACTTTCCTGTGATAATCAAGAATGTGGAGGGGTTTTCTCCAATTACATATTGGTCAGTAAGTCCACTTGTGAACGCTCTCCAAAACAAGGACTTTATTTTTTTAATTGTGTGTCATACACTATGTTTTTTTTCTAAAGGGCCATTTAGTACCTACTGTTCCCCCCAGCAGCCAACCATTGCCGGCTGGTGGGGGCCCTAAGTAATAAAGGGGGGAACTTATTTTTCCCACTCAACCTCCACCCATAGTCAGTGGGTGGGGACCCTGAATAATAATTGGGGGGGAATATTGTTCCACCCCAGCCCCCACCCATTGCCAGTGAGTGGGCGCCCTAAGTAATAAGAGGGGGGAACCTATTGTTCCCCCTCAGCCCCTACTTTTAGTCGGTGGGTGGGGCTCTGAATTATAATTGGGGTTCACCTCAGCCCCCACACATTACAGGCAGGTGGGGTTTCTAAGTAATAAAGGGAGAGGAACCTATTGTTTCCCCTCACCTCCCACCCATTGCCAGCTGGTGTGGGCCCTGAGTAATGGGGGGACCTATTGTTCCCTCCCAGCCCTCATCCATTAGCAGCGGTGGGGGCTTATTGTAAAATAACCGAGTAACTAGGGGTTCTGCCTGAGCAATGAGGAGATCTATTGTTTCCTCCCAGGTCTCACCTATTAGCAGTGGTGGGGGCTAATTGTAAAAATAACCTCCCACCGAGTGACTGGGGTACCCAAGCCCCTAGTTTACCCCCCCCAGTGACCAGGCATTCCCAAGTGCCTAGTCACATCCCTAATAAATAAATACCCTACCTACCCCCTCACCCGAATGATAGTGAGGGGGAACAATAAACTAAATACTTGTAAAATAAAACATTCATACTTACCCTTACATGTCTTCATTTTTTTCTTCAATCTTATTTTTTCAGCCCAAAAAGAGGCCAAATAAAAATCCATAAATCCCATTGAATTAATAAAATAAAAATGAATCAAACACAAAAAAAAAAAAAATTCCCGACGATAAAAATGAATCTATCTTCACCCAGCAAGGGCTCTGCACAGAATGAGCTCAGCAGGGCAGACAAAGGCTTATTAAGCCCTCCCATGCCATGTAATTTGACTAAGAGTGTTCTGACAGGTAAATCTTGAGCCTTACTTGATTGGTTACCTGTAAAGTGCTCTGTGTCAGCATGGAAAGGCTTTATAAGCCTTACTATCAAACCTTTAAACAGAATTTAGCTCCATATTTGTTCAGACTGTTTAATCATAGGTAATGTGAAATCTCTCTCCCAACAGAAATGCTCTGTGCTCTTGTAGTAATATTTCTGGGCAAAACTCATCACAATTGGCAAATGTTTCAACCTGTATTCCTTCTAAATTACATGCTCCAAACTATTCTCATACATACTATCTTACATTCTTCCTGAGCTCATACACTTTGACCAATCAAGTTTCTTGAAATCTCAACAGGTATTGAAAACACACAAACTTTACTTAACATTCTACAATCTCTAGAGTCGAACTGTCACTGGGGTCTGTCTTGCACTTTATGCAGAAAAGGCCTTCAATAGCCCTAAATGGGTACATATGAAAAGTGTTTTTTCCTAATTTGGTTTTCCTGGAATCTAGGGCATTATGGATTTACATCACCAACCATCTGCTACAATTTTGAATGTGTTCACTTCCACTCCTTTCAAAAATCACAATTGTAACCCACATGATGCTCTCTATCCAAGTTATTGTTGATTATTTCTCTAAAGCACATAGTATTAGGATTCATCCAAACATACATAGTATTAAAGATCAAGAGGAAGACCATTAGCTCAACCACAACTATAACTACCTCCCCTATTGTCCTTATAACCTTTGGCAATATATATCTATCTCAAACTTAATACTAACAAAATCCAAGTTGTGCCTATAAGGATGCCAATTACATTAGTGACGGATTCATAACAACAACATGTTTTTGAATGGAGGTCAGATTTTTTTTAGTTTATTTGGGGATCCTAGTTACCAAATCCATAGCCACTTTACATAAGCATTATCAGTCTCCACTACTTAAACAAATTTAAACAGACTTTACATTCTTGTAGACATGCAATGGTGTCATGTTCAGGCCATATGCATACTATAAAGATCATGATAGTTCTTGAACTATTGTGTGTATTTCGTACCTTGCCAATTCCACTTCATTTGTCCTTTTCAGAGGCTCAAGGTATTATATACTCCTTTTTGGGATAAGAGAATAACAAGATCATAATATAAATTGTTACATCAACCACTTAGCCAGGGTGGCATGGTAGATCCCAATGTAGCTAACTGCTGCAGAGCAAGAATAGTGCAAGAAGTCCAACGACATGCTTCTCAGGGAATCTTTAATGGGTGGACATCGAGATCTCTCCAGATTGCATATAATTACCACCATAGTTTTAGCCCTAAAAATATGGGACCAAACTATGCATAGCATTAATCCCTCAAACCCTGGCACCAATTTCACCAAGCTGTAGATCCTGACCTATCCTTGAACTCATTGGCTACTAAGGGCATTATGGATTTACAACATTCTAGGCTTATCTCAAGTTTTCACTCTACCTTTTGCTGATTTAAATTTACACTTATACTATATCTTTCTTTATCTCAATCTCAAAAGTATTATCCTCAGACATGTGAACAGTGGCAGAGACAACTGGTATGAAATCCTCGGTTGCATAAAATGTACTCTCCTTGTATGTTTGACAACTGAAAACAAAATCTTTATCAGTGTGTTATAATGCTTCAATATTAGCTAATCTGTTAAGCAGGTTTAACTTTCTCAAAATTGTCCTTGTTACAGACCCATCTAAAACATGAGTGATCAATATGCTTTCCCATTTTAACAACTGAAGAAGGCTAATATTTTATCGATTCACTGACCAAAATTTACAAGGAGTCATATCCATTTTTCCCCAAGATAGGTTCAGATCGATCAAAGTTGCCATTTTCAAAATTTCAGGGCTAGTCAATTTTATTGATTATTTACCCATCATTATCATAAAATTAACAGGCAAACATAAACATATATATCCAAAAATTTAAATAATTTACACCAGATTTTTATATTGGACTGAGGCAGATATATTTAGGGTTTTTAATTAAAAAGTGAATTGTGATAAGTTGAAAAATGAATTTAAAAAAAAAAAAACTATGGAACTAATCTAAAATTTAGATGAAATGGAGATTTATTTTTCCAATTCAACTATTGAAGCTTAAAATTTGAAATTCACTTTTCAATTCATCATAATTCACTGTTTAGTAACAAACTCAATTAGTCTTAAGTGCATTAGATAAACAGCAGGCATACTTATTTATTATGTATGCCAACACTGTTAGCACAATTTGCTACATTAGGAGAGCACGTTCTTATGCATTGTGTAGTCTTATGTTATTTTAAATTCTGCAAAACACAAATCACTTCAGTATCTTAATGTTACGAAAATAACTGTTTTACATTATTTGCAGTAAGCAGATAATATTTTTATGCTCGAAAGAATAGATACATGAAGAAATCGAACTCTCAATTTCCATCTGCTATACAAGGAATAGGTATAATCACTATAATCTAATCCTATGGAGCGTGGGTGCTTCTATTCTTCCAGAAACAGTTTACACCCACATTCCAGTGAGTAAAAGGCAACTTTTTTTTAACCCATTTAGGTGCAAGTGGGATATTGATCACATTACAATGTTCACTTATTTTTAATATAAAGAGCTAATTATAAAATAACTGGTATATGAAATTGAGCATCACTCCCAGTATTTATTAGTTTGAACAATTATTTCCCAAAAATAGCAACATATGTCTTATTAAGCAAGGTACATGCTAATTTTGATGAAGGTGTGCTAATTAAGTAATTAGCTCCTTTTTAGAAAAATGTTACTACACATTCAAATTTAGAATGAGCTCTAAGCAATGGAAATTTTTTTTCAGTTTACAAGTGCATTTTTGTTTTCACAAAACAACCTAGCAAACACCAACACCTACTTACTTGGTAATGGCTATTTAATGTTTATATCTAGATAACTGTAAAGGAGAATTTGTTCTTAAAGCAACACTATACGCACCATAACTACTTTAGCCAACTATAGTGGTTATGGTTCCAGGTTTGCAATGGTGCCCAACACCCCAATAATTTAAATAAGCAAACCATTTTAGGACAGACCTCTAGGTGTCAATCATAACCTCTTATGGAGCTATCTGAAGCTTCTGCCTGGTGTATCAATTAGGCTGATTAGATTTCAAACTGATCAATCTGCTCTTTACTATTCTCTAGTACAGATTTAACCAGGCCAATATTTTTTATCGTGCGTGAAGTTAAGCTATCATTTTCCTTCTTCATCAATATTCTTCAATTCTACCTGTGGATGGTCCCCAGTCTTGCACGTGTCCTATCTGACTCTCTCAATCCTTTTGAGTCATATTCATTTTTTCCCTTTTTCCATCATATTCATTCTGTCCATACTACTCAGACATTAGTTTCCTATCTCAGTATCTAGCCTTTACACTTGCATACTCATACTGAAGAAAAACAAATGTGTAATGAGTACAAACATATATATTTGTACAAGTGAATTGATTTGTGTGTATATGAAAAATAGTACAATGGGTGTGATTCTCGCCCATAATCTATTCTAATAAATACTAATGCAGATTTTTAAATCATAAGCTGCTCTAATAAATATGGCAGAATTTTTTTTTGCTGATTTAATGTGACTTGTCTGACATTTAGTATATTGTTCTCATAAATTCCACATGTTAATCTAGAATATATACTTAATATTAATTAATCTTAGTAGTTTATATAATCCTACTGCATCACTTGCAATGATATAAGGTTTGAATATTAATACAAGTATTGTTACATCAGAGATTGGAGAAAGTTATATTTTGTATTAGATTTAAATTGTTGAAAAATAGAAAATCTGTAAACCTAGTATTAATGGAATTAGATTAGATATTGTTTGAAGAAAGCTTTTGTATCAAACAGTAATTTTACAGTGTTACCAACCACCCCATGCTTTCCCTGCTAAGGGTTAATTATTTTGTAGGGGTTCACAAGCATATCTCTTTCTGTCTTATTAGAGATTTTGCCGTTGAGCTGTAAGCAGCAAAGTGAATTGTTAGAGTAGGACTCAAACAAGAGGTTTGCCTTGATGGGGTAGATCAGCTTACATTGTAATTGGCACTGGTTTTGTTCTATATATTTAGGCTGATGATTTCTGTAGCATAGCTACTGTTGTCTCCAAGTGAAGTGGATGTTTAAGCACAGGGCTGAAAGGGATACTGTATGTACTAAAACTGCTTCATGTCATTGAAGTGGTTATAGTGCTTGGAGTACTACGGCACAATTCTTCCATTTAGCATTAAACAATTTTTAATGTTTTAATGCTAAACAAGAATGGTCAGCAGCCCTGCTTGGGCTTATGAGCAACCTATCACAGTGCCAATCATTGTTATGAATTGGGATACAAGCAAAACACAAATGGGATACAGCTGCAAAATCTACAAAATACAAAAATAAAACATAGTGCAATACAATTTTAACAGGTTATACACGCTGTATAAAGGTGCACTCACAAGATATAGATGTATAATGAGCTCAAGGATGGCTCCCCCGATGTGATTGGGGGACTGAAAATCTCCCTCCGCTGCCCACAGAATCGCAGAAGATATTATAAATCTAATAAAATGATAAAACATCAGTAGTTGTGGTCTATCACGTTTCGTCCCACACTTGGAACTTCCTCAGAGACCATAAAATTAAAGCAGTTACAAATGCTAGTACAGAAATAGCAGCCTACTGCCTATTGTTATGAATTGGTAAGGCTAAAAAGAAGTGTGTAATTTCTGCCTTAGCTATGCCTCCAGTAGACCCAGACTGAGTGGACAAGAACCCTTAGTCAGTGGGTGTCACGTATTCATCTGCTTATAGAAATGTGGTTAATGACATTTACTGTCCACACAGGAAAAGTTGTGCCGAGCAGCAACCTAATCCACAGAAGGTTTAATGCTGAGCAGTAATTGTGCAAATGAAACCTGGTGTCATGTATTCATCTGCTTATAGAAAAGTGGTTAATGACATTTACTGTCCACACAGGAACAGTTGTGCCGAGCAGTAACCTAATCCACAGAAGGGTTAATGCTGAGCAGCAATTATGCAAATGAAACCTGGTAACTGACTTTGGGGTCAAAGGCCGGTTACAGCCTATCAGAACTAAAGGAGGGGTATTTAGGCCCAGTTCTCAGCCTGCTCAGTGCCCTGTCGTGGTTTCCCTTGTGGTTGTCCGAGAGCGCGTTCCTGTTTATAGTTTTCTACCTGGTTTTTGACTTTGGCTTTGTTTATTGACTTCTCTTTATTCTGGTATCCTGACTCCTGGCTTTCCTCATCGCTGTGTCCCTTTCTGTGTTCCCTGACCTCAGCTAGTATTTTTGACTATTCTTTGTACGTTAAATCCGGCCATTCTAAGGACCGGTAATACGTTACTTATTTGTCATCCGTGCTGTACAGTTCTACGTGCTGGATCAAACAGTAATCCTGACAGTGGGTTCCCGGAAAAATCTAGAATGGTCTAGTCCAGTGGTAGGCAACTTTTGGTACTACAGATGTATATTACCCATAATGCCCTTAAAGCTGATAAAACATCAGAGGACATTTATCCAAAATATCTGATGTGTCTAGTCGGTCAGTAATTTAAACCATTTTTTTTAGAAAATTTAACACTGAATGAGGGTTTTGTGTCCACTCAGTCTTCTGAAGGCAATGTTATGTCCTGAGGAATTGAAATGTCAAAATATGGATTGCTTATAATGATTTATTTCCAGAGTGCTGGTATAATTGTTTTGCCATTATTTTGCCATTTTTATATATTGTTTTAATGAGCACCGGGTAATAGAAGCTACTGATCTTGTTGAAGTTGCAAACTACTGGGTCTATATATATATATATATATATATATATATATAGATATAGATATAGATATAGATAGATATAGATAGATATAGATAGATATAGATAGATAGATAGATAGATAGATAGATAGATAGATAGATAGATAGATAGATAGATATAGATATAGATATAGATAGATATAGATATAGATATAGATATAGATATAGAGATAGATATAGATATAGATATAGATAGATAGATATAGATATAGATAGATATAGATATAGATATAGATAGATATAGATAGATATAGATAGATATAGATAGATATAGATAGATATAGATATAGAGATAGATATAGATATAGATATATATAGATTCCCAGTAGTTTTCACAACATAGGTATGTAAAAAGAATGCATAAATATACACAAAGAAATATATATATATATATATATATATATATATATATATATATATTTCTTTGTGTATATTTATGCATTCTTTTTACATACCTATGTGATTTTATTAATTTTATATTGACGGACCTGCCTGACAACCCAGGCAGAAAGTCAGGAGAATTTAACTTGCAAGCCCTGTATTAAACCCTTTAAAACCTCTACATGGGAGGTCCTGTTGCACTTGTGATACATCACTGAAGTGTTTTAGAGCAGTAAAGCATATAATGACAATCGGTGAAAAGGTAGTTTTTGTGTGAAAAATGTAGAAACAAATATGCACAGTAACTTTGGCTATGGTTTGTGACTAAATGGCTACTAAAAAAAACTACTTTGGCTACTAAAAAAAAATCCCATTTTGAAAACCCTTGGTTGTCTACTTATGCTAAAGGTATGCCATGATGGGGTGATTTTGATTCCTGAACTACCACACGGACTCAAATGCAACAATCCAATCTGCCAAATGTCAATGTGCAAAAACTAAAATGGGTAAGCCCTATATTTGACTCTGTAACCTTCCAAAACTCCATAAAACCCATGCAGGGGGCTACTGCTGTACTCATGGAACATCACGGCATACTAATATGTGAGTTTTATTGTAATAAAAGGTAACATTATTATGACTGCTACTCATTTTTATTTATTTGCCTGTTTATTTAGTCAGTTCTGAGACTGACCATAGCAGTTTGATTTCTTAATCGCTTAATCTACTAATATCTATGGACTTCACAATAACTTTGAGCTCTTTTTGTGAAATAGTTTATCTCTTGTTTTTCCCACTGTCTCTTAATTTAATTTGCTTTAGTTAAAGTAAGTAAATTACATTTCTACATGATTCATATTTGCAGCAAACATACTTTTAAATTAACTATTTTATCTATGTATTGAAATGCATTTTCTAGCCTTTAATAGGATTTTTTGTATAATTTCTAGTGTATAATACAAATTGGCTATATATTTTTGTAGTAAGAATATCATTAATAAAAATATAATTATCATTAATAAAAATATAATCAATGATGATAATATGTTTAACTTAGAAACTTCAGGTTCAGTACAATTTAGGTTGAAGTTATTTAAATATTCATTTTAATAAACTTTTAATGAACAATTTGGCTCCAGATTTATTTTCAATAGTATACTAGTCTACTTATTTATTATCGTTTTGATAACCTATTGGAATCCAGATTATCTTTACAAAAACATTTATTTTTAATCTTAGTGTTTTCTTTTGGTTGTTTAGATTACTCCCTTTTAACTTACCTGTAATCTAGCTCGCTGTTGGAGTTCATTGGGTAGTCACGCTGCCTCATTCCGAGAACATTCTAATAGAGATCTCTATCCAATCTAATGATTATCATAGAGAAGTATTGGGACCTATAGAGCATATATGGCAATTAAATTGTCCCATCAAGTGTGTGCTTCTCATACAATAAATGTTTACGGTATTCAGCTTCAGCATGGTGTGCTTGGTGACACAGAATGTGAAGAACTCCAAAAATCAAAGGTATACTGTGAAAGCGCGTCTATAGTGGCTGCCTGTTGCTAGACGCATTTTATAACCAAATGCAAACAGCGTAATTTCTCTGAAATGACAATGTTTTAAATTACCAGGCTTCAGGGTCAGGGGTTATGCATCAGAACCAGTTTAGGATGAAGTGATTTTGGTGCTTAGAATGTCACTTTATGCTCTCATTACAAATATGTAAAACTTATACTAAATAGTAAGTGCTAGTGGTAAACACACATATTTAATTTGCGCGGTGAGCCTTATGAATTAGGCTATGCATTAGGAAACATTAAATGGGGAAACAGACCACACGTACTGTAGTATGTGCCAATGACAAAAATATCAGACAATGAAAGAAGTGACTTGCTTCTTTCTCCTGTCACCTGCTGTTGCAAGAAACCAGTTGATTTTGTTTAGATTAAACTTTATAACCATATTACCCCAGACCACTTTGCATTTTATGTCTTTGTATATTGTTTAATTTTTCTGGAAGGCTCTACGTTTTGAATGTTCTGTATACCAGTAAGGTACTATTTTACTATTAGAGTAAGGCTCCCAATTGCTTAACCAAGGCTACACAGGGTGTCTTACATCTTAATCATCTGTTTTTCACTTTTAACTGTACTATTGTTTTCAATTTTGTTTTGCTCATAGAGAGCATTTACATGAAATGAGAATCCAAATGTTTATATACATGTAAATATAATTTGTTTTATAATGTTTTAATGTTTTCCAGCATTGAATAGTGACTCACTTTTTTGCTAGATTTGCTTTTTAAGTTTTCACTGTTTGTTTTTAGGAGTTAGTTATAGCTACTGCACTGTCTCCACACAGCCACTATCTCCAACTTTGCTCTAATGTTTACTGCCCAAGAAAGGCAAAAAAAACGTTTTCACTAAAGTGAGAATTTTCATTAATTCAAATTGAATTCAAAGTGAATTTTAAATTTAAGGCAAAGATATCCAAACAGGAATCATAGCTTATAGGATAATTCATTCAGTTTGGCTACTTTAGTCTTTAATTTGAAATCCCATTGATTAACCAACAATTCTCACTTTAATGGATAACCCTGCATGTGTTACTTTAACCTGATCACTCCCAAACATTTTAAGTTTCATTCACTTTGCAAAACTAGATTTAGTCATTAAAGTTTTACTTACTATACTCTATACTCCAGACATTATTTTTTCCCCTGTCTCTTAATTTACAGTAGTAGAGTAATA
The DNA here is from genome assembly GCA_933207985.1 of Pelobates cultripes. Lineage (NCBI taxonomy): Eukaryota > Metazoa > Chordata > Amphibia > Anura > Pelobatidae > Pelobates > Pelobates cultripes. The sequence goes on along the minus strand of OW240916.1, from coordinate 145,421,343 downwards.
TATTTCTCTGTCAGGTATCCATTACATTATGTACCCATTTCAGTTAATATCAGTGGATATTAGGAAAATGTCAGCTTACTCCACACCCTTCACTTTCTCAAATACCTTTTTGAATGCGGCTCCCTGACACTCGCAAATCATATAAAATATTCCATAATATAATATTCTGTTATATACCGTAAATCACATCTGATGTGTGTGTGATTACCATTATATCGTACATGCTTTGTGCTCCCTAGATCCCCCATAATACTTGCTAAATAGGGGCATGGTCGGGCCCCTGTAATATCAACCGTCAGGGAGGAAGTAACAGTCATTTCCTCCCAGCTTCACAGAGAGCCAAATGGGAGGAATGGAGGCAGGAGGCTGGAGGCAGCAGAGGCAGCATGGATGCAGAGAAGAGGCTGGAGTAAGCTGCTGAAGCATGATCACTCCCATCAGGGCCGGACTGGCCCACCGGGATACCGGGAAATTTCCCGGTGGGCCGCGGCACCTGGGGGCCGGCCGCGTTCCTGGGCCGGCCCTTTAAATACTGCAGCCACCCGAGCGCTCTGTTAAGAGCGGTCAGGCGGCTGCAG
>OW240916.1:145410332-145420665 GCA_933207985.1 Pelobates cultripes | reverse complement strand
AAACAGAAACTCCTGTTCCGCGCGCAGTTTCTGTTTCCTGTAACTGGCCGGACTGACAGGAAGGTGCACACTGAGCGTGCACCTTCTTATCACTCCGGCCGGCCGGCCACCGCGGACCGGAGTGCAGCTCGGCCACGCTACAGGGGAGGGGAGGGGAGAAGCTGCAGCCGCCTGAGGCTCTTCACAGAGCGCTCAGGCGGCTGCAGTATTTAAATGGCCGGCCCGCCGCGGCCGGTCTTACAGGAATTTAGGGCGGCCTGGGGGGCAATTGCCTCCCTGCCCCCCGGCCCAGCCCGCCCCTGGCAGTGAGAAGAGCAGGGCCGCCGGACCGGGGAAGCTGCCACCCGGCCCGGCGGCTCCAGCCAGGAACGCGGGCGGCCCCCAGGTGCCGCGGCCCACTGGGAAATTTCCCGGTATCCCGGTGGGCCAGTCCGGCCGTGCTCTGATCTGGCGCGGAGTGCCAGAGTGCTGGGTAGAGTTTCCCTGTCACCTTAAAGCACTGCGCTTTTCGTTAGTATATGGAGCTCCAGCAAGTCCTTGGCGTTGTTCGATGTCTCTACACCTATTCTGCTAACCCTTCAAAGAGCACCCTGGTTTGGTGACATGGGACCAAAAGCGCACTGGTTAAAGTTTTAGTGGACTGCAGTGACTCTGCTATATGCTTTAGCGTTCCAGTGTGATTTAGAGTCACTCCGGGTCAGGTGCACCATGTCTCATTGTCCCCTCTGGCAGAAGGTAGGCTGTTCTGGACAGCCAGGAAGGGGCACTAGGAGATATTGGCTGGAGGGTTAGTTCATAGTGATTTAGTCTTTTTAGTGGAGGTGGAGGGCTGGGGGCAATGTACCCGGCCTAGGTTAAAAGAGGGTCCGTCACACTAATTATTGTGAACTAAATAAAAAAATAATACAAAATAGAAACGTCTTACCTCAAATACCAGAACTACTGGAGAGACTACAAAATCTACTAAGTCACTATCTATACTAAGATGGACCTAGAAGGTATATATTTTAATCAGAATAAAAGAAGGTGGCAAGTAGAAAGCCATCTTTAGTAGCAATAGTTTATCCTTCTAATATTTTATCAACAATATTTTCCGTGACCTTGCTGTCGGTGTTGTCATTTTCTTGGATGATATTCTAATCTATTATCTAATTTTGCACCAATTTATCATTGTCTTGTTACATTGTTGCTGAACTACAATATTGCTACTCTCTCCTACCCCGAACACTGAACTCTTTACTGGATTTTCTGCCTTTGCTCTCACAATATTGTTTTGACATCTCTGCTCCTGCTTGAAGCACCATTCACCTTGCGGTCTTGCTGTTAACCCCTTAAGGACACAACTTCTGGAATAAAAGGGAATCATGACGGAATATTTCCGTCATGTGTCCCTAAGGGGTTTTAAGCAATGTTCTCCAAAGTGTGACATGAAGGTAACATTTTCAATGCCGTTTTTTGGGGTTTTTTTTGTCCATCTTTATTTTGTTGTGCATCTAAGTAGTAACATACGTACTTGCAATGCCACGACAGCATATACAAGTTATTTAGCGTCATACATAGTAATATAAAGACATGGTAGATATATACATTGCACGTTTTTAGAAAAGTAAGTAAAGATCATTTGAAAGAGGTGAATCAACAGTGTCTAGCAGGTAGGCTGAATCAACAGTGTCTAGCAAGTAGGCTGAATCAACATGTGTCATCAGTATGCTAAGCTTTCTACAACATTAAAACATGTTAAAGAGCATATTAGAATACATTCTCAGTGCAGTCAGCATCATGTTAAAAAAACAAAACACTTATCTAAAGCAAGCTAGGCACACGTGTCTAGATGTATAATGTAATCTTGGCTTTTTTGCAGGTATGGTACTTCAGACATGAGAGTGCTAGTAGGAATATCAACTGTTTAAACATGCTAAACATTATTGCAGAAAATTAAACCACTGGGACTAAACCCTTATCTATAATGCTGCATCATGGCAAGAAAGATAAACAATATTAATGGCAGCTGAATAGGAACAGTCTGTGGAACCTATGGATAACTGGAGTGTTAGACCCATAGCAGGTAAATGTCACCCTCAACAGATGCCCATTGTTGGGGGGCAGTTGTAACCATCCGGAGAACAGGACAGGAGCAGCATAATGGTGAGGAGATCCAAGTGCAACTCTGCTGGCACATGGTAGATCAGGATATTCCTCCGGCCCATGGGCCTGTGTGAGGGCCAGCATCACTAGTCCACGGACATGGGAGCCCACTGGGATCAAGTCGTTCCCCTGGTCGGGGTAAGCAGAGGGTCGAGGTCGTAGGTGCCTTTTGCGGCGGGCAGTCCTTCGCTTGTGTGGTGAATGTCTGGAGGCAGTGCCTCTTTGGGCTCTCGGCCTAGACAGGCTGACTTTGGAATGTAGCGGTGCTTGTACAGTGTGGATGCCTGGAGTGGTCCCTCTCCATCCCAGCAGCATTCCTTCCCGAGATATCTCTCTCTCCGCTCTTTGCGTGAATTTTGCCAAGAGTCGCTTCCACAAGCGGTCAAAGGCTTGCCCAATGCGCTCCTCAAGGAGGGCCCAAGACATTGCAGAGGCCATCTTGGAATGGTGTTCGGCCCCACAAGATGATATGCTTATCTGCGCTGTTTGCAATTGTTGTGTAGTTGCAGAGAGGAGGGGGAGACAGGTGACGGGGGAAATAGGGCCCAAAGCAAGTAGTGTGTGCAAGCGGTGAAGGAGTGGCCATCTCCTCCAACCTGTTGCTGTAGTCCTCCAACCTGGTGCTGCAAGTTGAGCTAAGATCTTGTTAGTCTTCCTCCGAAACTCAGAGAGATCATTGGTATGAATGAGGCAAGCAGTGTAGACTAGTGTGCCATTGAAAATTACGTTAAATATCCCCGCAATATGTTCGATTTCAGGTTTCCAGTTGAGAGCTCCTGCTACACACGTCTACCTCGGTTGGCTGTCAGGCCCCGTCCCCTCAATACCAGTTTTGTATTATTAGCGGTATTTATATAGCTGCAACTTATTCAGCAGCTCTTTATGATATCATAAATTTTACAATAAATGAGACAAATACAAAATGTTACAAGAACAAAAGGTTGATAAGGACCCTGCTTGAAAGAACATATTCAGCTATATGTATATCATTTTGATAATGCTTACCCTGTATCCCATAAACTGTATCCCATTGGACTCTGCTAATCTTGACCACCTAAAACCTTAAAGCTCTAACCCAACTGGATTCTACAAATTCAGACTAATCCTGGCCCCCAGGTCTCACTGAACCCTAGTCGCAAACTCTGGCCTTCTAAACTAGAAAGCTCAAACCATAGCATAGAGGTTAATAATTCCAGGTAATGCCCCAAACTGGAGATTTTAACAAGCTAACATACTTTAGATGTTTGTAGTGGGTTTTTTTAATACATAAAGGAAATATTTTACTTTTCACAGGACTTCTCCATATTTTTAGTTTTGGCCAAATTTACTCACATTTGTCCTTCATTAGAACAATTATACATTTCAAGTCTCGGAATGTTTCATTTGAATAAATATATTTTTGAACATTTATATAATTAAATTTTACTCTGTGAGAACTTTTTTTTTATATGTCTTATGTTTAATAAACTATATAAATAAAAGGTCTGCTCTTCTGTCTAATGTTAAACATGAATCTGTTATTCTATTCAGTGTTTATCATTCATTGCGATCTTCCTGGAGACATCGTGAGATTGTTAGGATAAAATAGAATCTGTGCCGGAAAAAAAGTATTTAAAAGATGTTGATGGAAAATATACATATTTATTGCAGTAGAAACTGTGGTTTAAAACTAAAATTTGACCAATTTAGGCCAAATTAGAAGTAAAGCAGGGCAAGCATCATTATAAAGTGCTTGGGAATAGTGTAATTTCTGGGGTTTTGTTTGCTACCCTTGGTCACGATCATCTATTGCAAGTGTCGGACAGGCCAATTGGGACAATGGTAGATTTGCAGTTAGAATTATCATTGCTGGAGTTTGCCTAACTGCCATTTTTTTTAGCTGAAGAACTATAATATTTATACATTTTTCATAGTTCTAACGGTACTTACCCAGTCGCGAGCCGGCAGGGGTCCTCTGATTGAGCCAGGGGTCCTCCTTGCTCCTGGCGGAGAGCGTGCGCCAAACACTCTGATCGGACGCGCGGCCAATACAATATTGGGAAAGCTCCTCGCATTGTGAGCACGTTCTTAAACGGGAAATGGGAGTCTAATCTTGCGGTCGGCTCCCATTGGCCCACGTGATTTTGGCGCCCCCATTCCCGCACGTTTTGGGGCCAGGCATGACGTGGACCAATCAAATTAAAAATAAAGGTATTTAAACTTACCAGGCCCAAGATTCTGTGCCCTATTGTGGTTTCTGTTCCCAGTACCCTTTAGTGCTTTTCTAGTGATTTGTATTGTATTCTGGTATTGACCTTGGCTTTGTTTCATGACTCTGAGCTTCTCATTAACCCTTGCCTGTCTTGTTTACTCTTCTGATTATTACTATGTATCTGACTCTGGCTAGTTCTCGTTTTCGCTGTCTCTCCGTTACCCTGACCTCGGCTCGTATTTCGACTACGCTTTTCTCTGTCTAACGTTAAGTCATGCCACTCTGAGGCCCGGTAAAATGTTTATATTCCTTTTGCCTGTTCCTTGCTATCCTAAACTCTGCGTGTTAGGGTCACACTCCGTGACAATAGTGAATTCATGGGCAGAATTCACCATAAGGCAGTGGTTCCCAAACCAGTCCTCATGGCCCACCAACAAGTCTAGGATTTATGTATTTTCCCATTTTATTCCAACGGGGATACTGTTGGTGGATCTTGAGGACTGGGTCGGGAAGCACTGTCACATGGGCAAAGTGCTACAGAAGTACTTTCCACATGGACAACGCTGAGTGCGGCTTGATACAGAGACTGTCTGTTGGTCTGATGTTCATGTAGAACTGCTCCTTTTATAGGTGGGCTTGCTCCTTTGTGCATCACTGATTCACACCCTTATGGTCCACCCTACTCTGCCTTGAATTCATACCTCCCATGTTGTGAAGCATATACTAGTGTGACTGTCAAGGTTATTTACTAACGTGAGAATTCCAAATTAATTTCAAATTTAAGGCCAGAGTAGCCAAAGTAGAAGCATATCTGATCTAGCATAACAGATTTTTTCCAGTTGTCTTTTTACCTTAAATGTGAAATTCACTTTAAACTCTCACTTTAGTGAATAACCATATAAATGTACGTCTGAAAGTCTTACTTGATGGCTGCTTCTTGGTTTTTATCTTTTAGTAGATTTATGTGCTAGGGCACCTCTGTATTTTTCTTTGTTACTGTGAGTGGATTTTTGTGTTGTACTGGGTGACTTGAATTGGGACTGAGTATTTTGGTACTAGCATTAGTGTATGTGTGTGTTTCTACGGTATGGCTGTCAGTAAGTTTGTGTTTCAGTTTACACAATTAAGGGTCCGAAATCTCATAAAGGAACCACAAGTGGATCAATTGAGAAGAGGCCTAAACCTTTGCACACATCACATTTACACAATCCTCCCCCCCACCCCCCCCACTCATCTTTTAAATTTAGCAATTCAGGATAGATAATAAAACAAAATTGCACATATATGTCAAGTTTGCATTTGCTCACTGCAGAGGTTGTGTTCATTTTATTTTCACATCAAAAATCCACAAAATATGTTACTTGGTTAGGGATGCCCAAACCTATGAATATCCGTCCTCACAGCTAAAAGCTGTAAGCCCTAATAAAGGTAGAGTATGCTAGGGTGAAGGGTACTATACTGGTCTGGACATTTCTGGTAGAGAGACTATCCAGACTGGGGAGGATCATTTCTACTTTCCAGCCAGGTGATGAACATTGTGGCATTACGGGGCGCAGCAGTGTGGAAAATCTGGATTGGTAGGGATTGTTTTCTTTACAGCAAAACATCTATACAGGACAAAAATTTGGCTCTGCCATAAAAGTTAAAAATTCATACGTGTGATCCAAAGTTGGTTCATATGGTTTCTTGGCTTGAATGAATTTAGTCTATAAAAAGGATTCTGGAAAATGATTTGGACTAAAATAAGGGGAATAAAAATGGGCCAATCAGTGTACCGTAAATACATAAATAAATATGTATATATTATTTATATATTTTGCTGTACATCAGTAGGTACACTTTCTTGCCAATTGGTTCACAGTTCATGTGAGAAATGAAAAAAAAATAAACAGTTTATTATTATTAATTATGCCCACACAACTGACAATGGGTGGTGTGGGAGGGGTTATAGGTCCCACTTTTATTTTAATTAGACCCTCACCTGCTAACTATGGGTGGTGGCAGGGAGAGGACACTAAGTCCCTTGCCCATTTATTTGTTAAGTGATTGACACGAGAATATCTCACCTGCTTTTTTAATGTAATAGCCCCGTGATGCTGCATGGGAGGTAGACATGTCACTGTCAGTTCTTTAATTTGAAGCCACACCTTAGGCTCACTGGGCACGGAGTGATCTGTGCCAGTCCCCCCTGTATGTTATCAACTGGGAAGCAATAGCTAGCCAGTCATTAAGGTATTATTATTACTGTCAATGGCTGTACTTATTTATCACACAGAATCAGGTATTTTAATAATGCTTCTATGTCAGTCAAAATGATAGCAGGCTACTAGCCCTGTCCCCTGGTTCTGTGTCAAATAATTTTCAAGAGGCTTGACACAACCATGGGTCCCCCAGGCGCGTACTTAGCCAATCAATGTCCACATTTAGCATTACTAGTGTAGCTTCTACACTAGCAATAGTTCAAATAAGAAGCAGGACCCTGAGAGGCCTTTGGTTTGTGTCAAACCAATTTTGAATGGAGAGGTGGTGCCAGTGGCCTGCTACAACTATAACCACTTGCTATAGTGGATATACCTAAATTTAATTTTCTCATGCGTGGTTTGAGCATCAAACTCACATTCCTCTGACCCCCTTTTCCTTATTTATCAGTAAAGTCTTAAATGGATATACCTAACCCCTAAAGCGCTTCAGCTTTCTGTAGTGCTCTTTGTGTAAAAAGGTTAGATTTCAATAGAAATTTACACTTTTATAAATTAATCTTGTTATACCCCATCGACTTTCAAGCAGACAACCAGTTCAGTTAGTTCCTGGTTTGGTTAGCTCAGTGGAGCTAAACTCAAGAGGCAGCTATTGCCCAGAGCATCTGGCTTGCCAAGACTTCCCATCGAGCCTCATTAGGAAGTCCGCATTAGGAAGTTTGTGAATGGAGAGTCTCATAAAGTCTGGGCGGACTTAGAAGGTGAGATACCCCTAATGAAAAAAATTTACAATTAGATGCAAGCATTTTCATTGGGGTATATTTACTAAACAGTGATATGTATATATATATATATATATATATATATATATATATATATTTGGGCAGTGGAGTATCAACATAAATTCTTACAACTATGCTAAATAAATTATGAAGTTTTGCCATTTAACTTAAATCATCATTAAAAGTTAATGATACTTTCCTTGTTAATTAACATACATGTATTAGTCTGTGATAAATGTTCTTGAATATTGTATATGATAGAATATTATATTTATCCTAACAGTCGGAGAGAAACTATATAGCAACATACTGTCTGCTCGTTCTTGCTGGGATTGTGCAACTCCAAGAGCTATATCCAAGAGCTAAATTTAACCTGCAGTCTTACTGCGAAAACATTTAACGGAGCTACAGGACTGTAAATGGAGATTTATGGAGGGAGAGAGATGTTTATCCTGAATTCTGTGTTCCATCAGTGCAGCCATTTCCAGCACCCTATACTCTGCTCTGTTTATTAGACAGGGCCAGCCACTCCAGCGACTCAAATCTGGACAATGTAACCAAGAGGTTTCTCATGTATAGAGATAGGTGTGTGACAAAACTAAAGAATGCCAGTAACATTACATATGCTCGAAATATCTCATGCAATTAACTAGAACTGAAAAGCATGGCTTAAAATGAAAGCAGTTTGAAAGTTGCAAAATGTCTTGATCTGGTTCTAGATTGCCTGAAACACACTGTAGACTAGTGACGAAAATAAAACAAATTCTCTCTATGTAAACTTCCAGATCTTGTCCAGGAAACTTTTTTTTTTTGCATGCAAATCTTAGACTGAATTGTATGCGTGTGACATTTACACAAATCTGTTTATTTACGGATGTTGATCCAAATCAAGAACAACACATATTTATTATGCTATTGGCTGCACACCAGCCGGGTGTCAGAAATTGTAAGGTAATATTTGCAAGAGGATTGACATGTTACTTGAACAATGTGACTGGCTGGAGGAAGATAGTTAACAGGGCTATTTACCAACGTGAGAATTGTCAGAAAATCAAAGTGAACTTTAAGTAGTTTAACATTTGTTATGCTTCTACTTCGGCTATTTGGCTTCAACCCCTTCCCGACCGCGGACGTATCAGGTACGTCTGGCAAAAAACGGTCCATAATGACCTTGGACGTACCTGGTACGTCCGCAGCTATTTTGAGCGCTGGAAGCTCTGATAGTATTGTAGTGATGCTCTGCATGTGCTGAGTGCCTCGAGGGGTCCTGGCACTCAGTGCATATATAATTATATATATATAAAAATAAATAAATATAAAATAAATAAAATGATCAATATTACCCCCCCACCCCTCTCTTTCTAAAGGCAGTGAATCATGGGGCTTCTGGGGGTGTCCCTAGCATGCCTCATCATAAGGGGCACGCTGGGGTAATCCAATCACAGCTTGCCCCATTAGCAATTTCATCCCAAGTGTGTTCCCCATTTCTCTGATTAGTGTGGATCTGCCTCCCTCTCTTCACTTGTGTTTTAGTGAGAGAGGGAGAAAGATCTGTGGTTTAGCTAGAGAGATTTAGGTATTTAAAAGTAGGGATTTGTAAAATCTTGAGACCCAAAGGCTCTTTTCAGAGCCATTAACCCCTGTCTTGCCAGTGATCACTATAATCACTGGCTTTTGCACAGCAGCACTTTTCTGCTGCTTGTGCATTTTTTTTAGGGGTTAATTTTTTGTCTTTTTCTTTTTTTTTTGTGACAGGTCACTAAGTAAAGTGATTGTGATCATGTCACATGGGTCACGGAAATCAACCAGCGCTGAGCAGTCATATGCCACCCTTGCGCTTGCGTCTGATGCATCAATGTCAGACTCTGACCCTGATTTTGATCCTGCCAGGTGCTCAGATAACATCATCACTACATACAGTGTCTGCTGCTAGTGATGTATCTAGTGATGTTGTATCTGTGCTTGCTAGTCCCACTGCCAGAAGGAGACGTGCTGCTCCAGCTGGCAGAACTGCTGAGGAGTGGGTAGTGCCTCATCGCCAGAGGCCAGACATCCCAACCTTTACTGCAAATCCTGGCATTAATTTGGATGGGCCTGGTACAAAAAGGCTGCAATCTACCTAATGCAGATTGCAACCCACAACGCTTTCTTGTTGTTCAAAAAAGCAAACCCTGGGACACAACTGAGATTTTTACAGTTTCAGCTCCAGATCATTTTGGGGATTTTGTACCGTGATGCACCTGCTCCCCGGGCGGTGATGGGAGAGAGCAGAGTTGGGGCTACACATTTTATTTTTAAAATTCCCCCTACTGCGGCAAAGCAGAATCCCCAAAAAAGATGCAGGGTCTGTTCTAAGAGGGGCCAGAGAAAAGATAGTGTATATCACTGTCCTGATTGCCCTGGACAGCCTGGACTCTGCATTGGAGACTGCTTCAAACGATACCACACGCTGGACCATTTTTAATTTATTTTTTAACATTTGCCGTTCAGTTGTTTCTTGGTGTCTTTTTCCTTTTTTTTTGTTGGAGTTTTGTTAGATTTACCCCATGCATGGGGGGCATGGGTGTCCTTAGGAGGCCTTGCAGAAAACAACCTGGGGTGTTTTATTGCAATAACCCACAACAGGTTCGCCAAAATCACAGTCAAAAATCAGTGTGCGTGTATAGAAATGAGGATTGAACAGTTACCTCCACACACGTTCAACTTTTTTTTATTTGTCTGGCTAAAAAAAAAAATTGCATCAAAGCACTCCACATGCAATACCTCGGGGTGTCTACGTTTCAAGTATGTACCCTTTCATGGCGATATATAAAACTGGGGTATGTGATAAGCCCCAAGCTAAAGATAGGCCTATCAGAAGAAATACTCAATTTCAACTCAAATTGCAAGTCATACAATTGTAATCGTACCTTCCCAAAATCCTGACAAACCTATGCATGGGGGGCATGGGTGTCCTAAGGAGGCCTTACAGAAAACAACCTGGGGTGTTTTCTTGCAATAACCAACAATGGGCTCTC
>OW240916.1:145237974-145410232 GCA_933207985.1 Pelobates cultripes | reverse complement strand
GCTGCCACCTCCTCTACTCCTCCTACTCCATCCTCTTCCATAACCTCCTCGGCTTAGTCCTCTTCTGCTGCTGCGTCTTGCTCCACATCAACAGATAGGGGGCGTAACAGTGATTAAACTGATAACAATAGTACTAAACACACCACTCACTCACTGGTGTCACAATAGCTTGGATTTAAAAACAAATTTTTTTCACTGTTATAGATTGAATATGTTAGTTATCTTCTTTCGATACAGGTGTATCGTAATTCTACAGCGCAGTACCTCCGCCAGCACGCTGCCACCTCTACCTCCCTACCCATCCTCTTCCATAACCTCCTCGCTTAGTCCTCTTCTGCTGCCTCGTCTTGCTCCACATCAACGGATAGGGGGCGTAACAGTGATTAAACTGATAACAATAGTACTAAACACACCACTCACTCACTGGTGTCACAATAGCTTGGATTTAAAAACAAATTTTTTCTTTCACTGTTATAGATTGAATAGCAGTTAGTTATCTTCAAAGTAGGTGTGTCAGCCCCTAAAGGTAGCGCTAGTAATGCTGCCACTCTCCTTTACCTCCCACTCCATCCTTCATAACCTCCTCGGCTTAGTCCTTCTTCTGTTGCTGCGCTCCACATCAACGGATAGGGGGCGTAACAGTGATTAAACTGATAACAATATGACTAAACACACCACTCACTCACTGGTGTCACAATAGCTTGGATTTAAAAACAAAAAACTTTTTTCACTGTTATAGATTGAATAGCAGTTAGTTATCTTCAAGCAGGTGTGTCAGCCCTACAGCGTGTACTCTGCCAGTACGCTGCTACCTCCTCTACTCCTCCTACTCCATCCTCTTCCATAACCTCCTCGGCTTAGTCCTCTTCTGCTGCTGCGTCTTGCTCCACATCAACTGATAGGGGGCGTAACAGTGATTAAACTGATAACAATAGTACTAAATGACAATTCAATTCTATCTGGTGGCACATTAGATTGTACTGCAGTGCCCCAAATTTGTTGTATCTGTGAGGTTAAAATCCAAGTTGTCCATACAAGTAGGTTGCAGCTTTTGAGGGGCCATTCACACCACCAAGCACTCCTTTTCATAATGGCAGTGAATATACTGCCAGTAAAAGTTTACGGCTTAGATAAGCCCTGGGTTGCTAGCCACCATCTGCTCCGACTTGGCTCAATACTGCTCCCAATCCAAGCATAGAAGCGTCTGTATGGACGAGAAAGTGTTTAGTTGGGTCAGGAGAAGAAAGTACAAGTGATTTAATGAGCGCCGTCTTGAGCTGTTGGAAGGCCTGTTCACATTCTGGGGCCCATACTACTATCTTGGGGAGGTTTTTACACGTTCTTATATGGCACTTACTGGGCTTTAGGGTCAGTCCGGACTCCCTAATCCGGTCTATTACGGCTCCTCGCGGGCTTCAGTATTGCCAGGAGCTAAAAATGTTCATACCATCCGTCCAAGTAGGTGTATCAGTGTATTAGGATCCTTAGGACAGGTGTCAATCCATATCTGCTGACCTGATGTTGGGGTACATTCTATTCTTGCTCTGTGTCAATAGTGTGTGTAATAGGACTTTAGGACAGGTGTCAATCCATATTCGCTGAAAATTTAAGGTTAGTAATATTCTATTCTGTTTGCATTAAAACGTTTATCAGGGATCCTTAGACAGGTGTCAATCCATATCTGCCAAGTGACCCTATGTCAGTGTGTATCAGGGGCTCTGAGGAGGTGTCAATCCATATTCGCCAAGTGACCCAAGTGTTGGGGTAACATTCCATTCTTGCTCTGTATCAGTGTGTATCAGGGATCCTTAGGACAGGTGTCAATCCATATCTGCCAAGTGACCCGATGTTGGGGTAACATTCCCTATTCTGCTCTGTGTCAGTGTGTATCAGGGATCCTTAGGACAGGTGTCAATCCATATCTGCCAAGTGACCCCATGTTGGGGTAACATTCCCTATTCTGCTCTGTGTCAGTGTGTATCAGGGATCCTTAGGACAGGTGTCAATCCATATCTGCCAAGTGACCCGATGTTGGGGTAACATTCCCTATTCTGATCTGTGTCAGTGTGTATCCGGGATCCTTAGGACAGGTGTCAATCCATATCTGCCAAGTGACCCGATGTTGGGGTAACATTCCCTATTCTGATCTGTGTCAGTGTGTATCAGGTATCCTTAGGACAGGTGTCAATCCATATCTGCCAAGTGACCCGATGTTGGGGTAACATTCCCTATTCTGCTCTGTGTCAGTGTGTATCAGGACCACTGATAGGAGACGCGGAAGGTATTAAACTGATAAAAATAGTACTAAACACACCACTCCTATCTGGTGTCACATTAGCTTGACCGGCGCAGTGCCCCAAATTTGCAGTAAGAGGACCGACCAAGCCTCTTCTTCCATCTCCCTGTTACAAAAATCAATGCCGTGTACACGACCACTGATAGGAGACGCGGAAGGTATTAAACTGATAAAAATAGTACTAAACACACCACTCCTATCTGGTGTCACATTAGCTTGACCGCGCAGTGCCCCAAATTTGCAGTAAGAGGACCGACCAAGCCTCTTCTTCCATCTCCCTGTTACAAAAATCAATGCCGTGTACACGTCCACTGATAGGAGACGCGGAAGGTATTAAACTGATAAAAATAGTACTAAACACACCACTCCTATCTGGTGTCACATTAGCTTGACCGCGCAGTGCCCCAAATTTGCAGTAAGAGGACCGACCAAGCCTCTTCTTCCATCTCCCTGTTACAAAAATCAATGCCGTGTACACGTCCACTGATAGGAGACGCGGAAGGTATTAAACTGATCAGAACAATACTAAACACACCACTCCTTTTTTTTGGTGAGGCTTTACAGGACAGAGTGCTTCTCCACGGGACATGTTAACTCACGGGCAGCTGGCTCATCAAGGAACCACAGCAGCTTTCCATGTACAGGTAAGACACGTGCAGCCGGTAAGGGTTCAGGCTCTTCTTCCTGGAGGATACGCTGCAAGCCTGTTGAACGAGGTGACCTTGCTCGGGTCCCAGGTGTACGGTTCCTAAAATGGCTGCCATATACACGTCCACTGATAGGAGACGCGGAAGGTATTAAACTGATAAAAATAGTACTAAACACACCACTCCTATCTGGTGTCACATTAGCTTGACCGCGCAGTGCCCCAAATTTAATGTGATCTGTGAGTAAGGTAAACGGTTGTCCATACAAGTAGGTTGCAGCTTTTTGAGGGCCCACACCACCGCCATGCACTCCTTTTCAATGGCAGTGAATATACTTCGCTGTGCAAAAGTTTACGGCTTAGATAAAAATCAATGCCGTGTACACGTCCACTGATAGGAGACGCGGAAGGTATTAAACTGATCAGAACAATACTAAACACACCACTCCTTTTTTTTTGGTGAGGCTTTACAGGACAGAGTGCTTCTCCACGGGACATGTTAACTCACGGGCAGCTGGCTCATCAAGGAACCACAGCAGCTTTCCATGTACAGGTAAGACACGTGCAGCCGGTAAGGGTTCAGGCTCTTCTTCCTGGAGGATACGCTGCAAGCCTGTTGAACGAGGTGACCTTGCTCGGGTCCCAGGTGTACGGTTCCTAAAATGGCTGCCATATACACGTCCACTGATAGGAGACGCGGAAGGTATTAAACTGATCAGAACAATACTAAACACACCACAAATAAGGTTTCTCTCCTGTATGGCTCCTCAAATGATGCTTAAGATTAGAAGCGGCTGAAAAGCATTTCTCACACTCCGAACAAAAATATATTTTTTTAACATTCTCTCCACTTTGAACGAAATGACGTTTGGGAAGAGATTAACATAATTAAACACAGGCAGTAAAAATACAGTTTTTAGCCATACCCTGTAACTTTAAAACTACACATCCCATCTTCATAATTACATATTTGGAATCAGCACACTTAAAACATAAACATAACCAAAAATCAGCCAAATCCATCCAGGGGTTAAAAAGTTAGCTGGAGGTCCCTTTATGACCGACCGCAAGCACATTTTCCTGCCCAAAACAGTTCCATAGATTTGGGCTGTGAGGTCGGTCTATTTCAGGCTGAAAAAACGACTAAGTCCCATCGCGAATGGGACTTAGTCTCTGCAGCTGAAATAAGGCTGAAAAAAAGACTAAGTCCCATCGCCGAATGGGACTTAGTCTCTGCAGCTGAAATAAGGCTGAAAAAAACGGCTGAAAAAAAGACTAAGTCCCATCGCCGAATGGGACTTAGTCTCTGCAGATTCACACAGTACATCCACTACACACACACTGCATCCACTACACATGCACTAACACACACTGTACTTTACACACACTGCAGCTAATACACAAACACACACTGCATCCATTAAACACACACCCTGTGTCCACTCTATAAACACTACTTTCTGGTGGGGGGATTTGGAGGCGGGTCCTGTGGGTGGGCTTGGAGACCGGCCCCAGGGGGCCAGACCTTGAGTTGTGTTAGAGGTCCGAAAATTTCAAATTGCGTCCCTGATGCTCTTAATTAGTTAATTAATCTTCTTGCTTTATATTGTCCTTACATTGGCTTCCAGTATCCTATAGGAGTCAATTCAAGGTATTAATCCACACATATAAAGTACTGACCAATTCTAGCCCCTCTTTACTGAGCCATAGGTATGCCCCTTCTCGGTTTATCCGCTCTGCCCATGACCTTCTCCTGTCCGCTGCTTGCACCCATACGGCCAACTCACGCTTGCATGACTTCTCGCGGGTGGCTCCTTTCCTTTGGAATTGCCTGCCTATGACCATCAGGCTCTCCCCTAGTCTTCAATTATTTAAAACGTACCTCAAAAGTGTAGGAAAGTTTATGGCCTCCCAGAGTAACCTCTACCTCATATACCTGTCCCTTGCTCTCTCCTAAAGTGCAGCAATATATTCTCTCCTCCAGCTCTTCTTCACTCCACCTTGTTTGATTGCTACCTTCTATCCTATAGTGTTTTATGCCCCACCTACTATAGACTGTAAGCAATTTGAGCAGGGCCCTCTTCAACCTGTTGTTTCTGTAAGTTTTTGTAATTGTCTCATTTATTGTTAAATCTCCCCCTCTAAAAATATTGTAAAGTGCTACGGTATATGCTGGCGCTTTATAAATACCAGTAATAATAATAATAATAATCTTTGCACACTGGACCACTCAATTCATTGTCAATTACAAAGGTGTACTACATTATTTTTTCTTAGCATTTTTGCTATCAATCACTATGTGCAACACTTGTTAGACAATGTAAATAGTTAATAGGTAGTTATTGGTATCATAAGCATCTGATCCTCCAAGTCAGATACTGAGGTATTTTTGTTTTCAGAAGTCTTTGGTAGCTGTCTTCTCTGCATGAGCCACTCTTTAGTGCAGACTAAAATGTCTTGTGATGGTGGTGGCAGCAGTGATGAATCTGGTGGTAATAATTATGTTACCCCCACCACTGCATACACTATTGATTATAAGTATGATGATCAAGAGAAATTAGAAGAGGAGTGTGTAAAGAGAAAAAGGCAGCATACCAGTATTTCCATGGGGAATTTCAAATTTGATGTTTAAATAGCCAATCTTGAAAAATTCTCTAAGTCAGCTATATGATCAGTTCAACTATTCTGTCCTTAAATTTGAAGTTCATCTTCAATTCACTTTGCTTTCTCACTTAAAGATTTTAAAAAGCTCACCATCCCAGTGCACTTGATTTCTAAAGAAATAATGGTGACTGAAGGCACTGTTCAAAAATAACAAACGATAATGTTCCAAGCTCCCCTCCTATGTGGCACCCAATATTAAAAGACCAGTTGATCCTGTCCCAAGAATGTTGTGAAGAAATACTTGCATTACTATAAAAATAAAGTCACAGTTACTAACATCTAAAATAATGTGGCTTGGAGGATGACATCTTCGTTTTGCTATGCTGGACTTGTGATAGAAATAGAAAGGGAATCAGATTTACTGCTCTTAGCACATGTAGTTAGTTGGATATCGATAAATACATAAATTTTTCTTGTTTTGGACAGTTATCTACTACACAGGAAAATGTGCCTTGGGTGAGGAGGTCAAACAGGGGTGACAGGCAGAGAAGTATTAAGTTCCCAGGAGAATCCTTCTCAGCAGGTTAACAATTTAGGACCCTTCCTTCATTCCTTACACAGGGAATGCAAATTGGACCAGGCAAATTTTGCTCAGATGACAGGTGACTTGATTATTGATGATTACTACTAGAAAAAACTGATTTAAGGAAGTGTATAGCTTACAAAATATTTTGTAAATATAAATTGAGAAAAAAGTGGACTCTTGACAGATATTAAAAAGTCCTCATTATACTTCCATACTCTAAATTTAAAAGTACACCCATTCTTGATTTCTTCACTTTAATGGCTTTCCTATTCCCTTTTCTCACTTGCATTGCTCATTTTCATTGATAGGTCTTCTTGAAGGCAACACCGTCCATATAGAGTGTTCTTCATAAAAATAAAAATAAAAGAATATTAAGATAAAGTGTAAAAAAAAAAATGAAAATAGTTTTGTGAATTTGTCTAGTAAAAATTCCAGGCTTGATTTATATCAAAGGTTACGGTTTCATTGTTAAACAGTCAATTGTGGTGAAGTGAAATTGCAAAATTTAGAGTGATATAATAATATATGAATAATAAAAGTCATGACTTAGTATGGTTACCTTGGAGAATTTGCCAATGTCTGCTGCTTTGGCCAAATTCTGACTTTCGATTTCCGATTTAACACAGCTCACTGTCAGAGCTATTCATCAAGTTGAGTATTGTGCTGCAAACTTTGCAATTCCTCAATGAGGTTCCCACCAGTCTACAGTTTAGGAATTAACACAGAAAGGATATACTGAAAATAAAGAATGGGTAAAAAATAGATGTACAGGAAAATTCTCAAACTTGACAATTGTTTATGAATTTGCAAGTTGGGTTCAAGTTCAACAGATTCCCTGCTTAGTGCATAAATCTGAGATTGCAGTTACTCCAGTGTTTCCTACAATGCTAATTTGAAGAGCCTAATCCCTATGGATGCTTGCATCCAATTCTCCCAACATAAAAATAAGCCAAAACATCAGAGTTGTAAAAAACAAAATCGTGTTGAGATTTTTTAATATAATTTAATAAATAATATGCTCCTACTTTTGCAAGTCAACGTTCAACTCGACACAGCTCACCATTTAGTGAATTAATATAATACCACAGTTTATTCACTTGAAGGAAAACACATGTATTTCTGACACTATTGTGCCTGTGTGACTGTTTAGGTACCTGGCCCACTTAGATTGTTTTAAAAAAGGTGAATTTATTCACCTTTTCTGCCGAGCTGCTCCAGTTTTGCCGCTGCTGACTCGACCTGGCCCAGCCCATAGGAAAGCATTGGGAGGCTAACTGTGCCAATCAGCATCTTTTCATAGAGATATATACAAAAATAGGGAATGATCTGCTAAGCCAATAAAGAGCAGGGAAACATAGTGTATAACTGTGTATGTAATCAACCACAAATGTTGTATTCCCAAATGGCCACTCACATATTTACTGAAGTTTAAACGCCTTTAATATAAATTCCCTCCAAGGGTTCAATCTTCACTCTGTATTCAGATCACCATGGGTTGGCTAAAGTGCATGTACTCAAAAGAGAAAATAAAATTGTAGTGCACAATCAAGTATATAATAAAAAAATCAATTTATTCACTTACATCAAAGTTAAAAGCAGTAGGTGTAGTATCTCTGTATCACCACCAGGGGTACGCATTTCGTCCGTGTATAGGACTTCCTCAGGAACTTTGGTAGTGTGCAGTAACAATTCCAAATAAATAATAATAAATCCCCCTTCCCTCTCCAGTCCTTTATAGCTCCCCAAATGTCCAAAAAGTCCAATAATCTCTTGCAGGTGTTCTTAAAGTTTTATCTAAGCGATGTGACGTCATCGCACACGCCGTCCGATGACGTCATGCGTTCCAATATGCGTTCCACGGCCGAAACCCAGAAGTAGCTGGGACTTGCTGTTCTTTCCAATCTTCTTTAGCATGCTTTCAGTTAGCATGAACACATACACTCGTGGAAAAGGGGGGGGGGGGGCAAAGAACAAAGCGGGGGGGGGGTATTAGATATCTCTAATTGGCACTAATATAATAAGAGAAAGATGAACATATATATACAAGGAAAATAAATGAATAAAATAAAGTAAGTAAAATAAAACTAATGAAATTAAATTAAAATATATAAATAAAAATTAAAATAAAAATAAAAATAAAGATAAAAACAAAATAAAATAAAAATAAAAAATATGGATAAAAATAAATAATAAAAATAAAAATAACAAATAAAAATGAGTATAAATAAAAATAAAAATACAGATAAAAAAATGAATAATTCTCTTGAGTACAATTTGTTCTAAATGTAAAAGTGGACAGAAGTGGTATACCAACTATTGCTCTATTCCCATCTAGTGGTTAATATTATTATTATTATTATTGCCATTTATATAGCGCCAAAAGATTCCGTAGCTCTTTACAATATTATGAGAGGGGGGATGTAACTATAAATAGGACAATTTCAAGAAAACTTACAGGAACAATAGGTTGAAGAGGACCCTGCTCAAATGATCTTACAGTCTATAGGATTAAATTATTCTAATGGTGCCCCTATAGGAGGGGGTTTAATTCTTTTCTTTGTATATATTTTTGGCTCTTACAAGCTTTGCAGGTGTTACAGGGATTAAAACCTTTAACATTAGATGTTGTACCTTTTCTCGGGAGTTTAATGCATAACTTGGGGCTAGTATGGTTTTTAGATTTCTCGCATGGGGACACTATACATAGATACAGTGCAGCAGTGATACAGGAAGCACCTCTTATGGCCATCTGAGTGACTGCCACTAGAGGTGTTATTGGGCACGAATGTAAACACTGCCTTTTCACTAAAAATGTAATTTAAAAGTAAATTTACGTTGAATTGAAAACCAAATACCAAAATGCAGGTTAAATTAACCTAACTCTGACTATAGCTGAGATGCAGAATGTTTAACATACATTTAGCATACATTATCATAAAATGTTTAAATTCAGTTTTCAATTCACTACAATCCACTGTTAAATGAATAAACAACTGTATTTTTATTTTTGTTTAATCAGGTTCTTCAAAGCTGTCTCTGTTTTGGCATGCAGATTTAGAACTAGAGATTGTAAAAAACGATTCCATGCAAATGTATTATCATTTCAGACTTGTTATTCTGTTTGGTTTCATAAGCTTTATGCTTCTTTGTCTGTTCCTGTAAATCATAGCAGATATGATTTTTTTTTTTTGTTACTGTAAAACCGTCTTCCACTTGCTCTCAGTATTTTAATGTTCTACTTAGCAGATAGAGACAAATGTCTTACTTGCTGGGTCCAATTTTGGCTTTTTTGTGCATGTTATTCACAGATACTACAGGTGAACATGAGAAATCATTTCTGCATGATGATGACTGCTGAAATAATGTGAGATAAAGAAGATGGATTAGAACAAGCGAAACTGACATGATTTGCAAGAATTCCCAAAATTAATCTGTTCTCTTAAAGTGACCATCTCCACTGTAGCTGTGATATTGCAGCCTCCCTAATAACCTTCATCTGCACTTGTGAGCGAAGCACGTTTCCCATTACCTGTCAAGCGAGTACGTAGAGTTCCTCTGGCCCTGCTGTAATAGCAGGCTGCTGGTGAACGGAGTAATAAACACCTACTGAGAGGGATGTAGCGTGAAAAGATCTCATCACCTGTCATTAGTACGCTGATGAATAATGCAGCATTTTCTGTGGCAGATGTCAGGGGTGGGAGGAAGAATCACTTCAGTAAATG
This sequence comes from Pelobates cultripes, assembly GCA_933207985.1. Taxonomy (NCBI): domain Eukaryota; kingdom Metazoa; phylum Chordata; class Amphibia; order Anura; family Pelobatidae; genus Pelobates; species Pelobates cultripes. The sequence goes on along the minus strand of OW240916.1, from coordinate 145,400,378 downwards.
CTCTGGTGAGCACTTCAGCTCAAAGTGAGAGCTGATAGCAACAGATGCATGTGACAAAATTACACTCTGTATTGTATTTTAGAAAGAAATTGGAACATTTACTTCACAAATAGCTGGCTGGCAGGTCTGTCTCCTACTTTTTTTTTGTCTTTTAAGTGAAAGTGAATGGAAGGGATGTTATAATGCAGAGAGGTAAATCATGTCTACAGTTCTTATTGTTCAAGTATTACTTTGTCTTTCTGTCTCACTTTGTATCCTGAATATACAACTTTCTAATTTAAAACTGAGTTTTTATTCCGGACCAGAGTTGTAATATCCTGAATCAATAAAGTTGTCACTCAATTTCTGTTGGTTGCATTAAAAAATGTCCACTACCTGCTTAAATTGCTCGACTTAAAAAAAAAAAACTAAAAAAAACCTAATGTATAATTTATTAAATTACTGCACCTGGAAAATGGTAATAAAATCTCTTAAAATATCCTCTAGGAAATGTCAACCCGTGTCTTGTGTTTTATGTTGTAGGAGCTGAATTTAGAAAGTAAAGAATGCCAACCTGTAAAAATAAAAAAAATAAAAGAATAGAAAACTTCAGAGATATAGCATAAAACTTTTTTTTAGTTGATATACATTGTGTCCAGGCGGCAATAAAGGAGATTCTGAAAGCATATAGTTCTTGGTGCTGCCCCTAAATGGCTTCCATGCTACAGACATGGATAGAGTACCGTTTGCGTTCGTATTTGAACCCACAAGCCATAGGACAAATAATGGGAGCATATTCATGTTCACATACAAAGAACTGTCCTTCCTTTGTTACATGGTTGATTCAGAAAACCTACGGATCAAGCTGTAGACTTAGAGCACTAGCATTAATCTTATGATCCTCTGATTACTTAACATATGTTCGGAACTCCAAATATTTGGTCAGTTATTCAAATAATGAGCCAATTCACTGATCCAAAATAAAAAAAGTGTTTTACTGATTCTTTTACCCCTTAAGGACACATGACATGTGTGACATGTCATGATTCCCTTTTATTCCAGACGTTTGGTCCTTAAGGGGTTAAAGGAATGAAAAAAGCAAAATATATGATTTTCCTTATTATAACATTGGACTACTTTACTATCTGGATGTGGTAAGCGATCAATAAAGTTTTCTGACAGTTATTAAAGCAATCAGACCGCTTACCTCTAATTCACTGGTGAGACCCCCAAACCAGCCTATTAGGGGCAGCACCAAGATAATATCCCACCCTATACAATGCTTCTCAGAGAAGAGCATTGGGGGAACTCATACATAACAAACGCTGCACTTCTCTGCCCTGCAATTATGTTTATTGAAAAACATTGAGTTAATTGCTTCTCCATGAGACGTATTGACTGACACTTTCTTCTGAGACATAGAGTGATCAGGAAGAGCACTCTTCCAGCTGTCTTATTGACAGTTTTGAGGGTGGAAAATTGGCAGTCTGTACTTTTATAAAGCGACAAAGAGAGTGCACTCTGTTGTTGTTCCTTTAACGTTGCTTGTTCACATCCTTAATTTAATGAAAGTGTTTGTTATATTTATACATTCTGCTCATTTACTAGTACTTAAAAATATATGGAATAAAAGTTATTTGTTACAAAATGTTTTTTTAAGTCCTTTTCAAGTGCTTTTAGGTGTTGAAATTGCTAAGTAATCATGAAAAAGGTGGGACCAGGCACATACAGGTGGTGTTAAGGTAGATTTTATTGGAAAATCATACAATGTAAGCTTGATGAAGACTCCTGTGAGAGCCGAAACATTCAATGGTTTCCAAATAAAATCTGCCTTAACAACACCTGTATGTGCCTGGTCCAACTTTCTTAATGATTAATGATACATTAGGGATGTTCTACCCTAGTCTGTAGTGGTCTGCAGAAAATATATGTAGTGAGTGCCGCATATTGAATTGAAATTGCTAAGTGTCTGATGATTTTAATAAATTGCCTTTAACTCATCTTCAGATGGATTGCTTTCTGGGAAACTTAAATTTCTATAGTAAAGTACAAGAATGATTTTCACAGATCTGCTAATAGCAAGTGTTGCTGAAATGTTTCTTAATGGTGGGATTATTATCACTTCTGTGATGAGATTGTCATTTCCTAATAGTGTTCTAAGAAAAATATTTTTTTTTCCCAGTAAGTCATTATTTGCTAACAACTCAAGTAAGAATCTGGCAGCAACAGCCATGGCAGCCAATGTAGTATGCACCCTCCTCACCTTCACGGTAATAGTTTCTCTTCTACACATGCACCACCTTCTTTTCTCCCCTATTTCCTAAACTAGCTGTTATGTATGATGCTCAACATTTGATGTATTTTTGTATATGTATAAGTTTTCAAAATGTGTGGGCCCAGTATGTAACTATAATGGCAAATCTCAATCACAATGGTTCCTTTACTAACCCTTCACACAATATAAAATGAATTGGCCGTGCCATTATTTACTTGTTTTCAAAACTCCATCCATTATTCCATGAGTGTTTTTAATGAGATCACAATCCAAAAATGATAGGCCCTATCTCTGCATAATACCACCAAACTTACAAAATGCTATTGACTTACATTCTATTCCATCATATTTATCCTACACTTACGGACTTATTATAGAATAATTCTGTAATGCAGATTTTGCTTTTCCTCCATTTCCACCCCCTCTGTAGGTATCTTCTCACTTGACCTGTAAACAAAATAAATATTTTGTGTAATATACTGTAGCCCAAGAATTAAGTCAAACACTGAGTGGTCAGTATAGATAAATGTATTAGCGGTCCTTAAAATGGCTCAACATAATAGAGTGGTCAGTAACAAATCAACGTCAGGAACACAGAAAGAGACAAGAAAGAATAGACAAAGCCAAATGATCAATGATACCAGAAATAGGTATAGTCAAGAACAAGCTGAGATCAAAATACCAGAATAAAAACTATAAGAACGTGCTCTCAGATAACCAGCAAGTGTAATGCACAACCCGGCACTGATAACAAGAGGATTTGGGTTTAACTAACCTTAAAACACTGCTTATTGGTCAGAATGGGCCCTATTGACCCCAGAAAGTCAATAATGATGTAGTCGGAGATGGCACTATGAGACAGGGCAGAACTGCAGAGGCCAGAGCCCTTATTGATGTTGGACCGGCCGGCACTACTTCTGATGTTGGCTCAGGTGGAGAGGTAAGGACTTCTCCCTTGCAGTTACATGGCCACACTGATTGGGTGCGGTTATGCAACGGTGCCGATCGGGCATCATTACACTAACCAACAATCATCTTTTAACTTCCTTCAAACATATTTTTTGTCCACCTCTTGATTGGACTGGAGATACAGTCCACATCACTGAACAGACATTTAATCCATCATGGAAAACTAAGCTGTTTATTTGTCCCCTGAAAAAAATTGGTTTCTGCTACAATCAAATTAAATGGGTCATTCATTGCCAATTCTTCTCTTTTGTAATATGTCCATATTTTGCAGAATTCAGTTGGTTCTCCGATTTCTCAAAATTAAAATTCAGACACATTGCTGTTCAACCATAGCCAAATTCACAAGTCTTTTGAATATGTTTAGTCACATTACTTACAACTCAAAATAAGTATTTATGTTGTTTCATGTACTCATGGGTAAAACGATTTGCAAATGTTTGAAGGGATTAATAAATGTGTTAGTTGAAAAGCTTTTTCTGTGATTTATCACATCCATTAGGCTGTTGAATTAATTAAGGATACAATGGATCTGTTAATATCTTTATAAATCAACTTTGGAATGATCATTGAAGATTGACATCTTAACAGAAGGCCCATTTTAGCCAAAATAATCATGCCCACAGTGTTGAAAAGTATTAGAGCAGTATGATTATGATTGCCTCGATAATTTTAACAGTTCATCATCAAAATTTACATATTGCCAATTATCTAACAAAAGTTAGTGATTGAGGTCATTAATATTGTATGTGGACACAGTACTAACATGCATTAAACAGGAAGGTTTTGCTAAAACCTGGCATCTGCACCCTAAAGGACACTGCAACAGGACACTAACGACTAAATTCACAGTGATTCTCCTGCAGTAATGCAACATCATACTTACTGAGCTACGTAAGCTCCAGTAACATTTAAAGAAATGTAGTATTTTTATAGTCCACTTGCAAGATGCAGAGGTAAGTTGCCATTTTTTGTGCTTCGCATTACTTGAGCATGAGCGAGATAGGGTTACGGTTATTTATGAGTATTATGCATGTGAGTTAATTAAGGTATAAACTTAGTAAACATTTTGTTAACATAACATCACATGTAAAAATAGGAAACATTTCAATATATTTTATTCTCTTTCTTTTTTCCTACCAATGTGAAAGGTTAAAAGGACCATGAATTCCTGGAGTCATGTATCTAAAAAAAAAATCTCTTGAACTGCCTGTAATAATCTCCATTATGTATAATGATCATTTTGATAATAGTCTTTCAAAGAGGTAATGGCCATGCTGAATGGTTATTACCTGCCTGTTCATGCTGGAAGCAAAATGCAGGAGTAAAGGAGACATTTAAGCGAACAAGGCTTTTTAATGGAATGCATAGTATGGACAATCATATGCTGGCATTTGTAAAGTGTTTGCATTGTTGTTGCAGTCTTGAATCACATCACAGATACATAATAATTGTAATTGCTTTAGTACAGCATTGAAAAAAATTAATGTGCTGCTTTTCTCTAGAACTGATTATTTATAATATATTGTATTATTTTCAGTTGTTTAATGAGATAACTTTATAAATTAAAAATAGTCCTCTGTATTTCCTTATTTCTTTTAACATTATATTGTAGATAACAGTTATGTTAACTTGCAACTGTCACTTCTCTGAAAATGACAGTCCCTCATTCTCTTTCTCTATTAAGCACTTAATGCACTTACTGGGCTGAGTACATAGTACAGCAGATGTGAATGTGTGAGCTCTGCCACTTATACTATTATAAACCAATCTTATTGTTGATTGCACCCCCATTCATAACTATAGCTGCCTCAATGGTGCTCCTGGACCAATTGGGGTTATACCTGAGTGTGTTCTGATGTCCATCTAGTGACAGAGAGCTGTGAACTGGCTCAATGGCCTAGAGTGTCTGGGTGAGTGGAGATGCTGCAGATCTCTGCTCCTGACCATTTGGTGACTTGTTTCCCTCCCATTGGACTGTTTGGAGTGATCCCGGTTTACTCCGGTCTATGCTCAGCATAAACACTGAACAAGCAACAGGCACTCAGACACATACAAGATGGTGTACGCCGCATGCTCCTCCGATCCCTATGGTGATACTTACGATGTCCGGCAACAACTGAATGAACTTTTCAAGTCCTTATGAGCAACAATGAAGGTGCATCTGGGACCTGCTATACCAAATGATCTGATCTGGGTTGAGAGTCCCCAGAGTGAATGGACCCCTTTCATGCTCAAGTCCAAGTAGCGCAATGATGCAGATGCAGAGTCCCATCATGGGACCGGTTGTATGCACAGTGAGATTGTACCTTAAATCACGCTGGGACTTGGGATTATCTGGGGGACCTCTGCTGACACACAGCGACCATACACGACCACTTGAATGAGCTATTGGGTTTTACACTGGTGCATCCAAAAGATATACTTTTAAATATAATTTAAATATAAATATATACGTGACAGGTTTCCTTTAATTTATACAACACTGGTATACAAGTGTAATTTGGATCCAACATGGGTATTCTGGAAATTTCAACTAATGTTTTTATAAAATTGGACGGTGCCAGTCTAAAATATTAGGGTAAAGGGTTAAGGACAGAAGGATTTACAGCAAAGTAAGAAAATGGCCAGTGTCCTCTGACTCATTTTGAATTACTTTCCTTATGTAGGCCTGTTTTTCGTCAAACAATTTTGCTGGTATGTACTTCAAACAAAACACATAAAACTGACATTATACTTTATTACAAATCAAATTATTGATTGTCTTTCAAGTATTTATCTTATCTAAATAAAGATTTAAAAAAGATTGAAATGGCCACATGTCAGTAAATTAATGTTAGCCCATAGCCTTAATATAGATTTACCGTATATACTCGTGTATAAGTCGATCTCATGTATAAGTCGAGTGCAGTTTTGTGGCCAACAATTGTGAAATATGCTATGCCTCGTGGATAAATCGAGGGTAAAACTTGGGGCTATGAAATTCTGTGATTTTTATAATTATATACACACACACACTCATACAAACACACACTCTGCATTATATACACACACACTCATACAAACACACACTCTGCATTATATACACACACTCTGTGTATATAATGCAGTGTGTGTGTTTGTGTAGTGTGTGTGAACTGGGTGGGGGGAGGGCATTTTTATTATTGTAATTTTTTTTTGTCCCCCCCTCCCTGCTTGTTAACTGGTCAGGGAGGGGGGCTATCTTAATCCCTGGTGGTCCAGTGGCATGGGCTGTGAAGTGGGGGGGCCGGCAGGAAGCATTTACTTACCTTTCCTGCAGTTCCTGTCAGCTCCCTTCTCCTCCGTTCTGGTCAGCTCCACTGTAAGTCTCGCGGTCTGGTTGCCGCGCGGATCGTTGCCATGGCTCTGACGGCCGCGGCTCTCTAAGTTTCCATAATACAGACAGTGACTCGAGTATAAGTCGAGTGGGGGTTTTTAAGCACAAAAAATTTACTGAAAAACTAGACTTATACTCGAGTATATACTGTAGTCCAGTGGAGCTCCGCCATTCGTTTTCTGTGTCCAGTCCACTGCTGGAGATGGTGCCCATCCAACAAGGGAGAAATGTGAGTACTGCTGATAAGGGGTAATATTGCAGCAACACAACCACAAATGGAAAAGGAGACTTTTATGGTAAATTTCAGTACTTATTGAGGAATATATTAGACAATGGGACTACAAATGGAGGGGGTATAGGGGGGAATATATGGCCAAAGTTACTAATTTTGAGATAATATATATACAGTCAATGTGGGTATATATGGTGGTTATAATTATGGGGAATTTTGATTACAAGTCACAGTAATATTTATATGGGGCTATGTAACTATGTATGGGACAATTTATAAGGGATATAAAGTTTTATGATATATGTGGTAGATGTAGATGTAGATGTAGAGCATAATGGTATATTTTAGACATGCAGAAAAATGTCACAATATTACACATTCAATTTTTTTCTAATTTTAAACTACAATAATGTAAAATGGATTTTTGCTTTTTTTTTCTTGTCCATTAACAAGAATCAACAATGATGCTAGGTACTGTGATTAAAAAAATATGATATCCGTGTACTAGCAGATTACTTTCCAGAACACACAAAAATACAGACACAATATTGGGATTCTAGCAATTATTGTTCAGGAAAACTATTTGTTAGTTGAAAAAGTAATAAGCAAATTATTTATATATTCCCTACTACCCTGGAATCATTGACTAGATTTAGCATAAACTGAATTCAACTATAAAAATGTTTGGTTTTTAAACTCAAGTGGAAAACTGCATCTTTATTCTTATATTGTGTTTTCTTCATACCTTTTGGAAGAAAAGTATTTTTTTTTTTTGTTTAAGAGTTATTGCAATTATTGCAATTTCTTGTTCAAATATTGTATCAATTTTAGCTTTTACTCAGAGAAATTCTATTCGCTGGCCATATTTTTATTTCAAAAGTTGTGTTTCAAATTAGTGCTCACTTTGCCTTTTCATGTGCCCTTACCGTGGGAGGTAAAGATTTGTGTCTAAAATTGTCTTTGTGTATTTATTTTCTCCAACAAGAGACTGAGATGAGAAAGTCTGATTTATTTCCTTGGTTAGGGCTTGGGGCTTATAGATCGATAGACTGAACTCGGTAGGATAGCCATCCTGCAGCTCTCTCAATTGTTCACTTAAGCTGCTGGTAACTAGGGGCTTCTAATAGCACTGGAAATATTAGTACTAAAAGTACTATTTTTTCTAGGAATCTTCCTCTTATTTTTCTGTCATAATAGATATTACCTGCTCACATTTGATTTTTTTTGCTGAGCATGATAAGTAAAATAAATAGTGGAGATTTTTCTTTTTTTGATTATTCAGAACATTCAATAAACTGATATAGATGTATATATTTTAGGTTAGCTTAAACTTTATTGCTGAATGCATTTTGTCAGTTTTACTCTCAACCACAACTTCCTTTTCTCTAACATAGCTCACCGACATATATATTTAATATATATATATATATATATATATATATATATAAAATACAGGGTATCCTTGCACTCACGCTTATAGACTGATGTAGGCCGGGTGCTTGTAATCCAGGTAAAATATGCATATAGTGAAAAAGTGATCAGCACTCTCGGGCTTTAGAAGATTAAAACTTACAGTTTATTGAAACTCCATTGCAACCGGATATACATGTAATTCACTACCAGTCACTTCCTGGTTTTATTCCCCATGTGACTCTAGCGTTGCCGTGGCAACGCGTGACGTCATCACGGCACGTAGGGGCGGGGCCATGTCCGCGCATGCGCACGGAGGGATGGTAGACGCCAGGGGCTCCACACCCACCACTCTGAGCACAGGGGTAAGTCATTTTTTGTCTAATTTCACTTATACTTTAGGTATATAAATGCATTGTTTTTACTTGTTTTATATGCTTCATCCTGATGAAAGTTCCAGACAGGAACTGAAACGTTGATCTTTTAATGGAGTTTCAATAAACTGTAAGTTTTAATCTTCTAAAGCCCGAGAGTGCTGATCACTTTTTCACTATATATATATATATATATATATATATATATATATATATATATATATATATGTTGTTGTTACTTGTATACCTTTATTTTTCTACTGTTATATATTATGCTTCTTGATGCACATGCAGGACCATTCCAAAATGCCTTTCTACACATTTTTTCACCTAACAGCGAAAAGAAAATGTCATTAACTTATTTAATACTATGTTTTATTTTAATAATAACATGACATTTATTTGAAACATGAAATTCATAGCTAGGACATAAACATAGGATAAAATCAGTTTTATTTACAGAATGCTGGTGAGTGATACAGATTCCAAAAAAAATACTTTTTTATTTATATGTAAATATTTCTGATGTTTTTGCAGAAATATTGGGGAATGTTTTACAGGTTACATGGTAAGTCATATTTTGACATATTTCCGACATAGTCTAAAATGATAGCACAGAACCAGAAAAAATAACTATGGCACAAAGAGATTAAATAATTTGCATATGATTAGTTATTTACAAAGAACCTGATGGTTTTTTGAGAATGTGGTGTCCTTAAAATTCTGTTAAAATTGTAATATATAATATTACATTATTATTATACTGTGGCCAATTTATTGTAGTCCAGCATTTCTTTTACTTCTTTAAGAAAGTTTCACCAAAATTGCTATTTGCTAATAGCATTGCTATGGCAACAAGTTTCTGTCAGAGTCCAAGCATTCCATAGGAAACTAAAGAAACTGCACACCATTAGGTATTAACTGAATAATAATGAGTTTCATGATCATAAAAATAAACCCTTTTAAGAGTTAAAGGTCTCATTAGATAAGCTATACCAGTATAAAATACAGGAAATCAGATGGCAATCCAAACCTGGACAGTATTGTAAATAAAGAAGGCCAGAGAAGTTGATCAAACGCCTTCTCTGCATCCAGGGAGACCATGGTCATTGAAATGCATCTGTATTGGGTGTACCAGATTAGGTCTATGTATCTGCAAGTGTTATCAGGGGCTTGTCTATTAGGTATGATGCCTACCTGGTCCTGGTGAATTGATGTTTTTAAATATTGGTTGTCTGTTGGAAATTACCTTAGTTAAGATCTTAATGTCCACATTCAGAAGAGAGATCAGACAATAATTTCTCAGATCACTGTGGTCTTTGTCAGGTTTCAACAGGTAAATATTGGATATGACTATGTCAGATGGAAGTTATTCCCCTTTGAGTAGAGCATTAACAATTGAGCATAGGTGTTTCAATTAATGTTCTCCAAAAGCCTTGTAATTTGTAATTTAGCGCTATGTACCTGTCCAGACCAGGGCTCTTATTTGGTTTACAGGATCCCAGGGCCTCAGCTATCTCCTCAATTGCCGTCTCTTCAGACAATAAGTCTCCAGCTTCTATGGGTAAAGTGGGTAGTTGTAGTGAGTCTAGGAATGTGGATGTAATGGTCTGATTGTCTGTCAGTTGCTCTAGTGTAATTGGGAAGTGTTTGTATAGAGCTGTAAAGTACTGTTTGAATATGTCACCTATTTTATCCAGGGAGTCATTGAGAAAACCTCAGAGGTTAGTATTTGGAAGATATTTTTGTTTCTAGTCTTTAAGGCATCTATTAGCCTTATTACTGTATTTGTAGAATCTCTATCTCATCCACATCATAGCTGTAGTCATGTCTGATCAGAAAGTCTTTTGAGGGTTTCCCTAGTCGCAGAAAGCTGTACAGGCAAGGTGGGTGTTGGGTTTCTTTTATGTAGGGTTTCTAGTCAATGAAGTTTGGCCATTGTTTTTTTTTTAGTAGTTTTCTTCTTTTGTTTTCTAATTGATGCAGCTAAGCTAATGAGTTTACCTGGTATGATTACTTCGTGAGCTGCCTATAATGTAATATGTGACCAGACCAAATTCTTATGTGTTAAAGTATTCTATTATTTCCATAGAAATTTTGTTAGTTACTGATTTGCCATGCAGTAGGAGGGGTTCAGTCTCCATCTTCAGGGGAGTTTTATGTTGTGTAGCGTAAGTATAGTAGATATATCTTACTAGCCTGACCAAGGAATGGAGCCTGTCTCCGATCTCTTGATCCACTGTGTTAGGCTATGATAAATTAAAACTGTCAGTCATCGGGAAGTACAGCACAGTGCCAAAGGAAGTAGAAAATGTTGAAAAGAGGTTAGAGTAAAGACGTGGTCCACCGATCCTTACATAGGGAACAAGTGGATTTAAGTAGTAAATTTAGAAAAACTACTGGGCTTACAACTTTCGACAGTAGAAAGGGGGGTAGGCAACCAGACAACTCCATAATATATTTAAATGGAGAGTTATGGTGGAATTTGAAATGTGGGGTTTGTCCAATGGGTAGAGCCATGTGCAGGTGTGGCAAGTGAAGGGCAAGATTATATGGGCCTACATATGTTTAGTTCAGTCTTTTTGCTTATTATGCTGCATCAATGTCCCAAAGGGAGAGGGAGCTCGGAGAAATGAACTAAGATGAAACCTGTTTTGTAGTGTGTGTGAAGGGAATGAGTAGCTCAGATCCAGATCTATTTGTGGGAATTTCAACATAGCATAAATCAACAATTAGAAACATCACTGCAATTTAGCAGTTCATTGAGGAATTTAATTATTCTTTCCTAAGACATTTGAGTCGGCATCGGTCATATAGCCTGTGCAATAGAGCAATAATTCTTAAAAATTAAAATAAAAAAATACAAAGGTATGGTTTGCAACTGCAAACAAGATCCCCAATTGGGGTGCGTATGAGTAAAACATAGACACATCAATTAAAAATGCCGAACCGAATTGCCGAACTAGGAAAACAAAATCTACATTTATGTTTTTTTATAGTAAACATTTATTAAATATATAATAATTAAATGTATGCTTTATATATTTTATTTAATTATTTATTTATTTTGTTCCTCCTTTTCCCCATCTGCCAGTTACCTTTCACTTAATCTGTGAATAAAATCAACATTTAGTGACTATCAACTAACAATCAATTATCTTTTTTCACATGAATCATCTTTTTACGTCATGGACAGAATTCAGACTCATGAATCAAACAAATATTCTCCATTGTATGAGACTAGTGATGTCGCGAACACGAACTTCCGCAAATGTTCGCGAACCGGCGAACCGGGCGAACCGCCATAGATTTCAATGGGCAGGCGAATTTTAAAACACACAGGGACTCTTTCTGGCCACAATAGTGATGGAAAAGTTGTTTCAAGGGGACTAACTCCTGGACTGTGGCATGCCGGAGGGGGATCCATGGCAAAACTCCCATGGAAAATTGTACAGTTGATGCAGAGTCTGGTTTTAATCCATGATACACACTGACACAGAGCAGAATAGGGACTGTTCCTCCTACATAGGGTCACTTGGCAGATATGGATTGACACCTATCCTAAGGATCCCTGATACACACTGACACAGAGCAGAATAGGGACTGTTCCCCCTACATAGGGTCACTTGGCAGATATGGATTGACACCTATCCTAAGGATCCCTGATACACACTGACACAGAGCAGAATAGGGACTGTTCCCCCTATATAGGGTCACTTGGCAGATATGGATTGACATATGGATTGACACCTATCCTAAGGATCCCTGATAAACACTGACACAGAGCAGAATAGGGACTGTTCCCCTACATAGGGTCACTTGGCAGATATGGATTGACACCTGTCCTCAGAGACCATGATACACACTGACAGAGAGCAGAATAGAGACTGTTCCCCCTACATAGGGTCACTTGGCAGATATGGATTGACACCTGTCTCAGAGACCATGATACACACTGACACAGAGGAGAATAGAGACTGTTCCCCCTACATGGTGTCACTTGGCAGATATGGATTGACACTGTCCACAAGGACAAGCTGCAGGCTTCCTGGCAGGGCCCATACAAGGTGGTAGAGCAGGTTTATGATACCACCTTTGTGATCGGTGCGGTCACAGGCACGGGAGGCAAGCGCATGCTCCATGTGAACATGCTCAAGCCATACCACGAGCGCACGGAAGAGGTAACCGCGATCTGTGCACCTGCCACTGAAGATTATGATAATTTGCCACTCCCAGATCTCCTAGACCTAGAGGGCCAGAGCGGAGACCTGGGAGAAGTACAGTTAGGAGAACGGTTAGACCCCAGGAGCGAACCCAGGTCCAAAGACTAATCCAGGACAAGGGGGCCATGTTTTCCAACCTACCTGGGTACAGTCCATTAACCACTCACAAAGTTGAAACCCTAGACCAGACCCCCCTTCGCCAAACCGCCTATCGCATACCCGAAGCAGTTAAAGAAAATATTCAGAAAGAAATTGAGGAAATGATGCAGTTAGGGGTGATAGAACACTCTGACAGCCCCTGGGCCTCCCCGGTAGTACTAGTACCGAAACGGGACGGCACGACCCGTTTCTGTGTAGACTACCGGAGGCTAAACGATAAAACAACCTCAGACGCCTACCCTATGCCCCAGATAGACGAGCTCCTAGACAAAATGGCCAGAGGCCAGTACATCACCACAATAGATCTGTGCAAGGGGTACTGGAAAATTCCATTAGCCGAGGACGCCATCCACAAGTCGGCATTTGTCACCTCGTTTGGCCTGTATCAGTTTAAGGCCATGCCATTCGGGATGACGAATGCCTCGGCTAACTTTCAGAGGATGGTAGATCGGCTACTGGATGGGTTTCAGGAGTATGCCTGCGCCTACTTGGATGATATAGCCATTTTTAGCTGCTCCTGGCCCGACTAGACCGGACTAGGGAGGCCGGACTGATCCTAAAGCCCAGTAAGTGCCATATAGGAATGCGTAAAAACCTCCCCAAGATAGTAGTATGGGCCCCAGAGTGTGAACAGGCCTTCCAACAGCTCAAGACGGCGCTCATTAAATCACCTGTACTTTCTGCTCCTGATCCAACTAAACGCTTTCTCGTCCATACAGACGCTTCTATGTTTGGATTGGGAGCAGTACTGAGCCAAGTCGGAGCAGATGGCGGCGAGCAACCCGGGGCTTATCTAAGCCGGAAACCTTTGCCCAGGGAAGTAGATACACTGCCATTGAAAAGGAGTGCCTGGCGGTGGTGTGGGCCCTCAAAAAGCTGCAACCTTACTTGTATGGACAACTGTTTACCTTACTCACAGATCACAACAAATTTGGGGCAATGCGCGTGCAATCTAATGTGCCACCAGATAGGAGTGGTGTGTCAAGTAGTACTATTCTTATCAGTTTAATCCCTGTTACGTCCCCTATCCGTTGATGTGGAGCAAGACACAGCAGCAGAAGAGGACTCAGCCGAGGAGGTTATGGAAGAGGATGGAGTAGGAGGAGTAGAGGAGGTGGCAGCAGGCCTGCCTGCAAGTCATGGCGGTGTCACCAACTCCTCTGCAGAGCCACGCATTCCATGCTTGGCAGCCGTCAGCAGGTTTGCCCAATGCGCAGTGAAGGTGATATACCTGCCCTGACCATGCTTTGCAGACCAGGTATCAGTAGTCAGATGGACCCTTGCCCCAACACTGTGTGCCAGACATGCCATTATTTCCTTTTGCACAATCGAGTACAGGTTGGGGATTGCCTTTTGTGAAAAGAAATTTCGTCCGGGTACCAGTGAGTGAGTGGTGGCACGGGGCACAGTATCCACTGTGAGCCTGACACACCCGCTGGCAGACAACTAACTGCTATTCAATCTATAACAGTGAAAAAAGTTTTTTGTTTTTAAATGCAAGCTATTATGACACCAGATATGAGTGGCACTGTAAACTGGCAGAGTACACGCTGTAGGGCTGACACACCCGCTTGAGACAACTAACTGCTATTCAATCTATAACAGTGAAAAAAGTTTTTTGTTTTTAAATGCAAGCTATTATGACACCAGTATGAGTGGTGGCACTGTATCCACTGTGAGCCTGACACAGCTTTGAGACAACTAACTGCTATTCAATCTATAACAGTGAAAAAAGTTTTTTGTTTTTAAATGCAAGCTATTATGACACCAGATATGAGTGGCACTGTGAACTGGCAGAGTACACGCTGTAGGGCTGACACACCCGCTTTGAAGACAACTAACTGATATTCAATCTATAACAGTGAAAAAAGTTTTTGTTTTTAAATGCAGCTATTGTGACACCAGATATGAGTGGCACTGTAAACTAGGCAGAGTACCGCTGTAGGGCTGACACACCCGCTTTGAGACAACTAACTGCTATTCAATCTATAACAGTGAAAAAAGTTTTTTGTTTTTAAATGCAAGCTATTATGACACCAGATATGAGTGGCACTGTGAACTGGCAGAGTACACGCTGTAGGGCTGACACACCCGCTTTGAGACAACTAACTGCTATTCAATCTATAACAGTGAAAAAAGTTTTTTGTTTTAAATGCAAGCTATTATGACACCAGATATGAGTGGCACTGTGAACTGGCAGAGTACACGCTGTAGTGCTGACACACCCGCTTTGAGACAACTAACTGCTATTCAATTTGAGACAACTAACTGCTATTCAATTTATAACAGGAGAAAAAGTTTTTGTTTTAAATACAAGCTATTGTGACACCAGTGGTGAGTGGTGGCACTGGGCACAATCCACACTGTGGGAGCCACAACACACCAGCTTTAAGGACACTGACTGCTATTCAATCTATAACAGTAAAAAAAGTTTTTTGTTTTTAAATGCAAGCTATTGTAACACCAGTGAGTGAGTGGTGGCACTGGGCACAGTATCCACTGTGAGCCTGACACACCCACTTTAAGGACACTGACTGCTATTCAATCTATAACAGTGAACAGTGGCGTACACATGACCCATGGGGCCACGGTGCGAAAATTGATCCGTGGGCCCCCCCGCGTGCGGGCCGGGCCATAACACATGGCGGTGGGCACCTGGTCACAGGGGTTACAGGGCTGCGACCCCTGCGACCGCGGTATGTAAGCCAGTGCATTCAGATGCACACACACTTAAAGGACCACTCTAGGCACCCAGACCACTTCAGCTTAATGAAGTGGTCTGGGTGCCAGGTCCAGCTAGGGTTAACCCATTTTTTCATAAACATAGCAGTTTCAGAGAAACTGCTATGTTTATGAATGAGTTAAGCCTTCCCCCATTCCCTCTAGTGGCTGTCTCATTGACAGCCGCTGAAACCCACTAGACCTTTCTCATATTGATTTTCACAGTGAGGAAACCTGGCATCATCCATAGGAAGCGCCCGCGGTACTTTTCCTATGTGACGCTGAATGCGTAGCGCAGCTATTGCGGCAGCGTCGCGCGCCAACCAGCGAGGGAAGAAGAAGGAGGATCGGAGGAGGAGAGCTCTCCGCCCAGCGCTGGAAAAAGGTAAGTTTTACCCCTTTTCCCCTTTCCAGAGCCGGGTGGGGGCACCCTCAGGGCACTATAGTGCCAGGAAAACGAGTCCTTTAAAGGACCACTACAGACACCCAGATCACATCAGCTCAATGAAGTTGTCTGGGTGTCAGGTCCCTCTAGTTTTAACCCTGCGGGTTAATCCAGCCTCTAGTGGCTGTCTCACTGACAGCCGCTAGAGGAGCACACTGAATGTCCATAGGAAAGCATTGAGTAATGCTTTCCTATGGGCGGTTTGAATGTGTGCGTGGTCGCATTCGGAGCTGAGAGGCTGAGGGATCCTCAGCGCCGAGGGATCCTCAGCGCCAAGGGAGTCCGGCGCTGGAGAAAGGTAAGTGTTGAAGACACACACAATTACAGACGCATACACACTAGCTAACAGACACACATTTACTGACAGAGACAGTCAGCGACAGACATACATACACACTCACTTACAAAACATACACTCTCATTGACAAACACACACTCACTAACAGACATCAAACAGACTCACTAACACACACACACACTCAGTAAGACACACACAGTAACACACTCACTGACACTCACTAGCAGACACACACTAACACTCACACTCACTCTAACACTCACACTAACACTCACTAGCAGACACACACACTAACACTCACTCTATGACACACTCTAACACTCACACTAACACACACTAGCAGACACACACACTAACACTCATTCTAACACTCACACTGACACTCACACTGACACTCACTCTAACACTCACATACACTCTAACACTCACATACACTCTAACACTCACATACACTCTAACACTCACACTGACACTCACTCTAACACTTACACTGACACTCACACACTAACACATGTTTTTTTTTTAAAATGTAATCCCCCCAGCCTCCTTACCTTTTGGAGTGCTGGGGGGATTCCCTGGGGTCCAGTGGTGCTGCTGGGCTCCTGGGCGACAGGCCGGTCGGGCAGGAAGGAGGGCGCGCGAGGGAGCACTCAGTGTTTCCTCTTCAGCTCCCTCGCGCGCCGCGTAGGGATGCCGGAGGCGGAGCTGGAAGATGACGTCATCTTCCGGCTCCGGTGTCAGTGCGGTGCGTGAGGGAGCTGAAGAGGAAGCACTGAGTGCTCCCTCGCGCGCCCGCCCGCCTGCCTGCCCGACTGGCCGCCCGCCCAGGAGTGTGTGTGTGTGTGTGTCAGCAGGGCCAGCCTCGGGGGGGCCCTGGGGTGGTCGGCTCCTGGGCCCCCCAGGGGAAGAGGCTGGCCCTGTGGCTACATACCGGGTCGCCGGGGCGGCCGGGCCCCCTGGTGAGCCGGGCCCGGTCGCAGCCGCGACCCCTGCGACCCTGGTATGTACGCCACTGACAGTGAAAAAAGTTTTTTTGTTTTTAAATGCAAGCTATTGTGACACCAGTGAGTGAGTTGTAGCACTGGGCACAGTATCCACTGTGAGCCTGACACACCTGCTTTAAGGACACTGACTGCTATTCAATCTATAACAGTGAAAAAAGTTTTTTGTTTTTAAATGCAAGCTATTGTGACACCAGATATGAGGGGTGGCACTGACTGGTCAAATGGGCACAGTATCCACTGTGAGACTGACACAGAAGCTGGCAGCAGTGGCAGACAACTAACTGCTATTCAATCTATAACAGTGAAAAAAGTTTTTTGTTTTTAAATGCAAGCTATTGTGACACCAGTGAGTGAGTGGTGGCACTGGGCACAGTATCCACTGTGAGCCTGACACACCCGCTGACAGACAACTAACTGCTATTCAATCTATAACAGTGAAAAAAGTTTTTTCTTTTTAAATGCAAGCTATTATGACACCAGATATGAGTGGCACTGTAAACTGGCAGAGTACACGCTGTTGGGCTGACACACCCGCTTTGAGAAAACTAACTGCTATTCAATTTATAACAGTGAAAAAAGATTTTTGGTTTTTAAATGCACGCTAATGTGACACCAGATATGAGTGGCACTGTAAACTGGCAGAGTACACGCTGTAGGGCTGACACACCCGCTTTGAGACAACTAACTGCTATTCATCTATAACAGTGAAAAAAGTTTTTTGGTTTTAAATGCAAGCTATTGTGACACCAGTGAGTGAGTGGTGGCACTGGGCACAGTATCCACTGTGAGTCTGACACACCCGCTTTGAGACAACTAACTGCTATTCAATCTATAACAGTGAAAAAAGTTTTTTGTTTTAAAATGCAAGCTATTGTGACACCAGATATGGTGGCACTGTAAACTGGCAGAGTACAGCTGTAGGGCTGACACGCCACTTTGGAGACAACTAACTGCTATTCAATCTATAACAGTGAAAAAAGTTTTTGTTTTAATGCAAGCTATTGTGACACCAGATATGAGTGGCACTGTGAACTGGCAGAGTACACATTGTAGGCCTGACACACCCGCTTGAAGACAACTAACTGCTATTCAATCTATAACAGTGAAAAAAGTTTTTTGTTTTTAAATGCAAGCTATTGTGACACCAGTGAGTGAGTGGTCGCACTGGGCACAGTATCCACTGTGAGCCTGACACACCCGCTTGAGACAACTAACTGCTATTCAATCTATAACAGTGAAAAAAGTTTTTTGGTTTTAAATGCACGCTATTGTGACACCAGTGAGTGAGTGGTGGCACTGGGCACAGTATCCACTGTGAGCCTGACACACCTGCTTTGAGACAACTAACTGCTATTCAATCTATAACAGTGAAAAAAGTTTTTTGTTTTTAAATGCAAGCTATTATGACACCAGATATGAGTGGCACTGTGAACTGGCAGAGTACACGCTGTAGGCCTGACACACCCGCTTGAAGACAACTAACTGCTATTCAATCTATAACAGTGAAAAAAGTTTTTGGGTTTTTAAATGCATGCTATTGTGACACCAGTGAGTGAGTGGTGACACTGGGCACAGTATCCACTGTGAGCCTGACACACCCGCTTTGAGACAACTAACTTCTATTCAATCTATAACAGTGAAAAAAGTTTTTTGGTTTTAAATGCAAGCTATTGTGACACCAGTGAGTGAGTGGTGGCACTGGGCACATTATCCACTGTGAGCCTAACACACCCGCTTTGAGACAACTAACTGCTATTCAATCTATAACAGTGAAAAAAGTTTTTTGTTTTTAAATGCAAGCTATTGTGACACCAGATATGAGTGGCAAAGTACACTGGCAGAGGTCTGCAGAGCACACGCTGAAGGCCTGACACCCGCTTTAAGGACACTGACTGCTATTAGCTTACACTGAAAAACTTTTTTTCTTTGTAAAAGCACGCTATAGAGACACCAGATATGAGTGGCAAAGTACACGGGCAAAGGTCTGCAGAGCACACGCTGAAGGAGGCCTGACACCCGCTTAAGGACACTGACTACTATTAGCTTACACTGAAAAACTTTTTTTCTTTGTAAAAGCACGCTATAGAGACACCAGATATGAGTGGCAAAGTACACGGGCAGAGGTCTGCAGAGCACACGCTGAAGGAGGCCTGACACCCAGACGCTTGCAGACAACTAACTGCTATTCAATCTATTACAGTGAAAACATTTTTTTTTTCCTTTTAAATGTCAAGCTTAAGCTATTGTGACTAGAGATAGGAGTCGTGGCACTGGGCAAATGGGCACAGTATCCACTGTGAGGCTGACACACCCGCTTTGAGACAACTAACTGCTATTTAATCTATAACAGTGAAAAAAGTTTTTTGTTTTAAATGCAAGCTATTGTGACACCAGTGGTGAGTGGTGGCACTGGGCAAGTATCCACTGTGAGCCTGACACAGAAGCTGGCAGCAGTGGCAGACAATAACTGCAATTACATTACACAAAAAAAAAGCAGACTGATGTTCTAGCCCTAAAAAGGGCTTTTTGGGGTGCTGTCCTTACAGCAGAGATCAGATGAGTCCTTCAGGACTGTAGTGGACACTGTATACCCTAACCTAGCTATGCATTTCCCTATCTAATCAACAGCAGCTAAACTTTCCCTCCTCTCACTAAGCATGCAGCTTGAGAATGAATCTAAAATGGATGCTGTCCAGTAGGTGGGAGGGTCTGCTAGGGAGGGTGTGCTCCTAATTGGCTGGAATGTGTCTGCTGACTGTGAGGTACAGGGTCAAAGTTTACTCAATGATCACGAATAGGGGCGGATCGAACCGCGCATGTGTTCGCCGTCCGCGGCGGATGCGAACACGCTATGTTCGCCAGGAACTGTTCGCCGGAGAACCGTTTGGTGCATCACTTTATGAGACCTTTGTTCGGTTAAGTCTATATGGCTCTTCAGAGTTATGAAATTTGTACCACCTACGATCGGCCTAATTTGGACAAATATCAATTTGACCAAAAAATTTATGTATGTTTAAGAGTCTAATATAGACTAAAAAATATGTAGGCCTACAAGTTCAGCCTTTCACAAATCTAAATTACTGCTGTTGGAAACATAGAAACAATGTGACAGCAGATGAGAACCATTCGGCCCCTCTAGTCTGCCCAATTTTCAAAATACTTTCATTAGTCCATGGCCTTATCTCATAGTTAGGATAGCTTTATGCGTATACCACGCATGCTTAAACTCCTTCACTGTGTTAACCTCTACCACTTCAGCTGGAAGGCTATTCCATGCATCCACTACCCTCACAGTAAAGTAATACTTCCTGGTATTATTTTTAAACCTTTGCCCCTCTAATTTAAGACTATGTCCTCTTGTTGTGGTAGATTTTCTTCTTTTACATACAGTCTCCTCCTTTACTGTGTTGATTCCCTTTATGTATTTAAATGTTTCAATTATATCCCTTCTGTCTAATCTTTCCTCCAAGCTATACGTGTTAAGATTTTTAACCTTTCCTTGTACGTTTTATCCTGCAATTCATGAACCAGTTTATTAGCCCTTCCCTGAACTCTCTCTAAAATATCAATATCCTTCTGAAGATACGGTCTCCAGTACTGTGTACAATACTCCAAGTGAGGTCTCACCAGTGTTCTGTACAATGGCATGAGCACTTCCCTCTTTCTACTGCTAATGCCTCTCCCTATACAACCAAGCATTCTGTTAGAATTTACTGCTGCTCTATTACATTGTCTGCCTACATTTAAGTCATCTGAAATAATTACCCCTAAATTCCTTTCCTCAGACGTTGAGGTTAGGACTCTATCGAATATTCTGGACCCTGCTTTTTACATCCAAGATGCATTATTTTGCACTTATCCACATTAAATATCAGCTGCCACAACTCTAACTATTTTTCTAGTTTACCCAAATCATTTGCCATCTGGCAAATGGCAACATCAACCCTGCTACATATCTTAGTATCATCAGCAAAAAGTCATACCTTACCATCAAGACCGTCTGCAATATCACTAATAAAAATATTAAAGAGAATGGGTCTAAGAACAGATCCCTGAGGTACCCCAAGACAATGCTTTGAATATATTCCATTGACTACAACCCTCTGTTGCCTGTCACTCAGCCACTGCCTTACCCATTCAACAATATTGGAATCCAAACATAAAGATTGCATTTTATTAATGAACCTTCTATGTGCAACAGTGTCAAAAGCCTTACTGAAATCTAGGTAAGCAATGTCTACTACACCACCATGAGTACCCAATCAAAAAAATCAATAATATTAGTTTGATATGATTTCCCTGAAGTAAACCCATGTTGTCTCTGATCTTGAAATCAATGTGACTTTAGATGTTCAACAATCCTATCCTTTAACATGGTTTCCAATTACTTTCCCCACTACTGAAGTAAGGCTTACAGCCCTATATTTACCCGACTCCTCCATACTACATTTTTTGGACACAACATTCGCTAAATTCCAATCTTCTGCGACTACTCCTGTTAGCAATGATTGGTTAAATAAATCTTTTAATGGTTTTGCTAGTACACCACTAAGCTCTTTTAATAACTTTGGGTGTATTCCACCAGGCCCCATTGACTTCTTTGTCTTTACTTTTGACAGTTGAAATAGAACTTCTTCTTCGGGGGCATGGCTGTACACCGTGCAAGATGGAAGCACACTAAACGAGCTCCGCTACCACGGGCTCCATTTCACGGCTAAAACCAGGCATTTTTGGTGTAACCTCCGACCCACACAACAGGAGCGATGTCCCAACACTGGACAAAGAAAACTGCGGAGGCAAAAGATAAAACAGCCTTCTTTGCGGCCAGAACATCTCAGCATAAACCCTCCGATCACCAGGCCCAAGATGGTGCCGACCCAGATTATGATGCAGAACGCGACTGCACAGTGAATAGACAGGAAGATAGCCCCCTAACACAGAGTCTCCTGCAAACCATGCTGGATGCAGCGGTTACCAAGATGCAAACCACCGTCACAGAGGCAATGAACAATCTAAGGAAAGACCTCACTGACCTGGAAGCAAGGGCCTGCCACCTCGAGGGCAACATAGAAAGCCTCACAGGGGCTCAAAATGAGACTGAAACACGCTTCAGCAAAATTGAAGAACAACTTTACAACCACAAGACTAAAATTGCTGATGCAGAAGACAGATCATGCCGCAACAACTTACGCCTGAGGGGTGTACCAGAAGATGTGGGGGCACAAGACCTAACGGCCTACTCTGTAGAGATGTTCCAAGCTTTACTGCCTGATATCCCAGTGGACATGTTCCTCCTAGATCGCATCCATAGGCTTCCCAGACCGCAGCATCTTCCACCTACTACTCCAAGGGATGTCCTTATGAGACTCCATTACTATCACGTTAAGGA
This sequence comes from Pelobates cultripes, assembly GCA_933207985.1. Taxonomy (NCBI): domain Eukaryota; kingdom Metazoa; phylum Chordata; class Amphibia; order Anura; family Pelobatidae; genus Pelobates; species Pelobates cultripes. Next base: position 145,377,545 of record OW240916.1, on the reverse strand, counting down.
CCAAATACTACGGGCACATAGAACCAAAAAGAACCTACCTGCTCAGTTCAAAGACATTCTCATGTTTATGGACTTATCCGCAGAGACATTACGCCGTAGGAGATCTTTCAAAGTTATTGCGGACGTACTGAGATTCCATAATGTCCCATACCGCTGCGGCTACCCGGCCAAACTCCTTATCTCAAAAGGAGGGAAGCTCATCGTAGCAACTACACCAACAGAGGGAATGGACCTCTTGCGGCAATGGGGTATGTCTCGGAACCTGCAGCCATCTCCCCTGAACCTCGGAAAATCCCTACCTGAAGAATGGCGCCCTCAGAAGATGAGACGCACATCCCCGAGAGAAGACTGATGATGCTCGGCGAGATACAGCAAGTTCTAAACAAATTCACTTTATTATTCACCTGTTATGCATTGGGTTAAAATGTGATGTCGTTATACAGATAAATTGTAAACTAACACCCTTATCTTGTGCCCCTGAGACCTACCCTCTTTAGAAGGGACGGGGCAATAAATGTGAAACCCCAAAGAGCCCTACCAAAAACCCTTCATTAATTACACTGAGCACTGCCTACCGGCTACCGACCGCTATGGTTATGGCCTCTACCGCTACAACGCGGGCATTCTACTGCCCATAGAGGCGTTGGTTGCTCCAACCACTAAATCTTAAATAACAAAGAAAGGACAGAGGGAACCTGATTCCCGTTGAGCCCGAGGTGGCCTCCGCTCGACCCGACACAGCTGCATTACCCCCACTTAGGAAGTGCCATGGTTCAGGCACATACCTCTGAAAGTCACCATTGTAAGATACTTTCTTTAATTATTGTTTGATTGTTTAACTGTTTAATCTGTTTTACTTTGCTTTGAAATTTGTATTGTACACCTGGTTCCAACCACTAGACACCAAGGCACAGCTACCCACTGACTGTGCTTCACAGACGACCAGACCAGACATACCGGCAGGCCCAACACTCCAACAGGACTGTGACCACCTCCTCCCCACTACTACGGCAAAACAACCTTACCACACCACAACTATATATCACAACACACACCCTACGTACACCACCCACGGAATATGAAAATAATTACCCACAATGTTCACGGCTTGAACTCACCCAATAAAAGACACACTCTCCTTAAAGAGCTCAATAACACACAAACGGACATCGTCTGTTTACAGGAGACACATTTCAAACAAGATTCTAACCCCATTTTGGGACTCAAACACTTCCCACACCAGTTTCACGCTACCTCCCCGACCAAAAGTAGAGGAGTGTCGATCTTACTGAGCCACACTCTGGCCTTCGACCTAATCTCAATTGAATCCGACCCACACGGTAGATTTATCATCCTAATATGCACCTTGAACAACTCCACATACACAAAAGTGAACTCTTACTCGCCAAACGACAATCAAAAGTCCTATCTGGTCTCCCTCCTGGACAAAGTAGAAAAGCTCCAAACAGGCACCACAGTCATCTGTGGTGACTTTAACCGCATTCTGAACCCTAGCGCAGACTCTACATCCCGACACTCAACGAAACGCAAAAAAATCCTACACAAATATTGCAATTCCATGAACAAAATACTGGCATCGTATGGTCTCTATGATGTCTGGAGAACCCTACACCCTAACGACAAGGAATATACCCATATAGACGGGTTCCTTATACGCAACGCTCAGTTGCAAAAGGTCAGGGCATGCGACATAGGAACATCCACAATATCAGATCATAACCCAGTGTCGTTAATACTCGCAGATTCATGCCAATTCAAAAATACCAGCCCCTGGAGACTAAACGAACACCTTTTTTAACGATCCTTCCTTCATGGAAAAGACACCTAGGGAAGTGAACCTCTATTTTGCGTCCAATGCCCTTAATGGCCCAACCCCCGCCACTCTGTGGCTGGCACATAAGGCAGTTATACGGGGGATCCTGATAGGTAGAGCGGCATATCTTAAAAAGATTAACCACATCACACTACTCAAAAAAGTTCAAGCCCTTCACAGATCAAACCAAGCAAATCCCACAAAGGTACTCCAACAACAAATACAAAGCACACGAAACGAAATTAACGAAATCCACCTACGCAAGGCAAACGCAGCGTTAAAGAAACTAAAAGCCACTACCTACTCAATGGGAAACAAGGCTACGAAACTGCTAGCACTAAGACTGCGAGACAAGCAAGCACAAACGAGAACACAATTCCTAAATGCACAATCCGGGCAAAAAGTAATACAATCCACACAAATATGTAATGAATTCTCTCACTACTACTACTAAGACCTTCCAAACTGGCACCAACCCGAGTCCATAAGAGCATACCTCAACAAACTCTCACTCCCCACTCTCCACTCACAAGCAGCACAGATCATTACCCCCATCACCACAGAGGAGGTGCTACACCATATTGATGCAATGCCCAGAGGTAAAGCACCAGGCCCCGATGGGTACACCAACACGTATTACAAAATGTTCAAACACGAACTAGCCGCTCCTCTTACCCATTTCTATAAGGAAGCAACTAAACAGGGCTCTCTCCCCACTGAGTTCCTATCAGCACACATCATCACCATCCCTAAATCAGGGAAACCCCCAACCAAATGCCAAAACTTCAAGCCAATATCACTGCTCAATGCGGACGGCAAGCTATACGCAAAAATCCATGCTGACATACTACCTTCCCTAATACACACATATCAGGTGAGATTTGTAGCGGGCAGACAGGGTCCGGAAAACACCAGGAAGGTCCTTAATATAAACCACCTCCGGAAACATACTAAACAAGAGAGCATTATGCTCTCGCTAGACACTGAAAAGGGGTTTCATCGCCTAAACTGGCACTTCCTAAACGAAGTCCTAGCACTCTACGGCTTTCCACCGCCCTTCCTGTCTGTAGTTCGTGCCCTATACAGTAATTCCACAGCAACAGTGCTGACCTCGGGATTCTGTTCAAAACTCTTCCCGATCACTAATGGCACCCGTTAGGGATGCCCTCTTTCTCCCCTTCTGTACGTCCTAAATGGAGTACAAACTCAACCTCTTCGTGGACGACATACTACTCACACTCACCCAACCACTCATTTCACTCCCATCACTACACAAAGAACTACACACATACAGTCAACAATCCTACTACAAACTTAATATCGCCAAAACACAAGCAATGTGTCTCAACGTACCTAGAACCACTGAAGACATCCTAAAAACGGCCCACGAATATGACTGGAGAGTAGACCACCTAACATTCCTAGGCATCAGAATAACTAACAATACCACTGAACTATTCACAGCGAACTACACAAAACTGTTACGGGAAATTGAAAAACAACTACATGGCTGGAAAAATCTATTCCTATCCTGGGTTGGGAAAATAGCAGCGATCAAAATGACAATACTCCCCCAAATCCTATATCTCTTCCGGTCCCTACAAATCAAGAGCCCACAAAGCTATTTGACAAGCCTACAAGCAATCCTTCTACGTTTCATCTGGAGTGGGAAACATCCCAGAGTCCCAAAAGCCCTGCTATTCAGACACATAAAACAAGGAGGAATGGGATTCCCAAACCTAAAAGCATACTATCACTCGGCCCTCCTTACGAATGTCATCAGCGCACACTCAACGGAACACCCCCCCCAATGGGTGGCAATAGAAAGCCAGTTCTGCACCAACAAAGACCTATCTTCCACGCTGTGGACTCCCCAACACACGAGACCACGAACCACGGACATGCTGCCCACCACCAAACTTTTATTATCAACATGGGACGGCTGCAGAGAAAAATTATGCTCGCTCATCCTTGGACGCTAGCTGCCCCTATCAAGACCTTACACCACTGTAACGGCACATTCCCGCACCAAAAATGGGACGTAAGTGGTATCACACACATGTATCACCTCTACACATCTGACAGCCTGAAACCCTTCCAAGACTTACAAACAGAGTTTACACTCTCTTTGAACTTCACGTTCGCTTACCTCCAAATGAAAGCACTTATGAAAGATAACTCGATTCACACAAGAAAGCAGACATTATGGACCACAGCAACGAAGTTCGAACTGAAATGCATGACAGCGCTACCCCCCGAAGAAAGCGCTCTCCAATTGCTATTATAATTTCGCAAATCCCAAGACAGACGAAGAGTGGAAATTCATGAAAGACTGCCAAGAAGTTTTCCAAGAGCTTGTCACTCCGCAAGAATGGACAAAAATCTTCACAGCGCACGAAGGACTGTCCACCTGCGCAGCCCACTATGAGACATCGTGCAAAATACTATATAGGTGGTACATGGTACCCTCTCAGTTACACTCCATATACCCCAAAATGACAGACATATGCTGGCGCTGTAAAGCGCACAAAAGCACAATGCTGCACATATGGTGGTCCTGCAACACCGTAAACGAACTCTGGAAAACAACGGAACAATTGGTTCAAGAAATCACAGACTGCACCCTACCACACGAACCAAAAACAATACTCTTAAGATCGCAGCCAGACCAAACCAGCAAATAAAAAGATATATCTCATATTGAGCACAGTGTCCACTCTAATAGCGAGAAACTGGAAGACCCCTACTCTCCCTTCAATCCGAGAAATTACAACCCTAATGTCAACAACTGTGGACTACGAACTCCTCATGTGGAACCAAATGAAAATAGGGAAACTGAGCCCAGCCGCAGATGAGATGTGGCGCACCTACCTACTAAAGTAGTAGATACCTAAACAAACCTCCGTAGCCTAATGTGACGAAAGGCTAACATGAGTCAGAACCCAGACGATAATTGCCTCAAGGACCATAGGACTCTACCCAACCCACACACGATACACCAACACACCACAAGACAACACATGACCCTAGACACAATTCTAATCCCTCAGATGACCCCTGCTGGGACAGACAGATCACACCAGGTACCACAGCCACCCCCTCCCTTTCTTTTCTTTTTTTCTCCTTTTACCCTACCTTTCCCTCCTCTACCCCAACCCCCCTCCCCAATCCTCACAAACCTTGAAGAGGAATATGACACCCCTCTCTAAACCCCCACATAACACCATAAACAAAGATGTTACAACTGAGCTACCTTACGCAGACATCTGCTACGGCTCAGGTCATATAGACAAAGTAACATCACAAGCCCCATAGGGCCTGGAATGGGAGACCACACCAAGAAAATTGAGCTGACAGACCATTACAATGGAGCCAAAGACAAAGAGTAAGAAGCAAGTTAACACCTAACTTGAGCATTTAGCAATAACTTAAACACCACGCTCCCAAGGGTAATATGTTGAATGTCAAAGGCTTAATCTGCTGTTCGAGCTTACCACATATGGCCCATACTGTTAATAATAACACCATATTATATTGAGTACTGTGATAGAATCCTCGTTGTAAACACTATGCAATGTAAAGAATGTAAGTTGTGTCAAACTGAACAAAACCTTTGGATTCCCCACCCCGCTTTCCTTCTGTATCCCCATACTATTTGAAAACAATAAAAAATAAGTTAAAAAAAAAAGAAAAAGAACTTCATCCTCTGTAAACTCACATGTGACAAATGACTCATGTGTCCTTTTCCTAACTGAGGGCCCTTTCCTTCATTTTCATCTGTAAACACTGAACAAAAATATTCATTAAGGCAGTAAGCTAGACCTTTATCCTCTTCTACATACCTTCCTTCTTTTGCTTTTAATCTAACTAATCCTTGTTTTACTTTCCTTTTTATGTATCTAAAAAATGTTTTGTCCCCTTTTTTTACTGACTGTGCTATTTTCTCTTCTGTGTGTGATTTGGAATTTCTAATAACTTGCATAACCTTTTTCTGCCTAACCTTATAGATCTATCTTCCTTATTCTGTTTTTTTTTATAATTACTAAATGCTAACTTTTAGTTTTATACTAGTTTGGCAACATCTGCGGAGTACCACCGTGGTTTCTTCATTTGTTGCTTTTACTGACAAGCCTAATGCAATTTTCTGTTGCCTTCAGCAGTACAGTTTTTCAATAATCCCATTTCTCTTGGACTCCATTTAAATTGCTCCAGTCTGATAATGACTCCTTTACACATATTCTAATTTTAGAAAAGTCTGTTTTTCTAAAGTCTAAAACTTTTGTTTTTGTGTGGTGATCACTGGATCTTAAACTTTCACCTACAGTACTATCTGATACAAAATCTCCATTTGTTAACACTAAATCTAGTATGTCCGCTTTATGAGTTGGCTCCTCAACAAATAGTTTTAGAGACAATAGGGAGTAGGTAGTTTAGAATATGTGTGCTCCTGACACAAGCAGCTATTTTGGTTTTCCAGTTCACATCAGGAAGATTAAATTCACCCATGATGATAACTTCCCCCTTCAATGTCATTTTAGCTATTTCCTCAACTAGTAGATTATCTAACTCTTCTATTTGTCTTGGGGGCCTATAAATCACACCTACATGAGTTACTGTGTGATTAACAAATTCTAACGTGTGTTGATCCAGATTCTAACTACCAAATTCTAACTACCAAATTCTACTGTGTGTTGATCCAAAAGTAGGTAAAATGAGCAATCTGAAGTGATTTCAAACTTTGCCGAAAATTGGGACAAAAAAATTCTTCTTGACTACCAACCAGCAGTCAAATTTCTCCTTGGATCAAGACATTCTTTCACCATATATTAACTATTAATATCATAGAATTTTCTATTATTTCCAAAATATATCCAGGTGTTTAAAATAGTTTCAAAAATTGTGCAGAACTCCGCATGGTTATTGTTCTTAATATTAGAATCCTTTCCTCTGCTGTATTTGCAATCACCTTTCTAAATGGGTAACCTGTTGTCCATAAGACAGTCCTATTAATGAAAAGGTTACCAGAGAGCTGTTTCTACTGGCCCTGTATATATATATTTCTATAATATTATCATATCCCCTTTGGGTCATCTTTTTCTAAAATATTTTTAGCCTTTCTTCCTAATATTGTCAATATATTGCAAATCTGTTTACTGAGTGCTTACTGCTTCTGAGCATAATCCACTTTCTGAGCTATAGACGTTTTATTGTTGTTTAGGAAACTAAGCACCTAAATTTTGAAAGAAATTATTTTATTTCTGTTTCCTATAGGAGTTGAATGCTTTGGAAGGGTGCTTCTTAGCAGCAAGTTTTTACAGTTTTTTTCCTCTAAGAACATTCTGAAACAAATCAATTTCTATTTCTTTGAGTCTTGAAAAAATATAATTTTCTAATAAATCATCTACTTTTCACAATTCTAAGATTTGATATTTTAAACCAATTTAATACACTTAGTCAATTAATTTCATCAAAGCAATCTTGTTTAACCACATTTTACTGCATTCATTTGCTTGAGATTAGAAGAGCGTATGGTAATTACTTAGGAAAGCATAGTGTTCAAATACTTAAATAATCTCTTACTAGAAAGGGAAACTCTATTGTGTTTCTTATCTCAGGGGTTCAGAATAACAATAACAATAATATCTAATATTACCAAAACACAAAACACTCCCACACAGTCTCAATACACCTCTGTACTTACTAATGCAAAAACAGAAATACATAATTAGAAACAATTACACAACCTATTTACATACTGTCAATCTCATTTTAAATTAGCACACTATCCTCTGTACTAATGTTCACAATTGTTGCTTACAAATTACATTCATGTTTATCAATTCTTCTTATGTTCCACATTGTTTTACTAATGGCTATTTTTACTTCTGTGTTTTTAGAAAATTATTTATTTGAAATGACAGTTATTTTTTTATAAAAAATATTACACAGAGCCACTGAGCTATAATAATAGTTTTACTTCATTTATAAAATATTTTTATCACCACTGTTAAGCTTTGCTTGTCAATAACAGGGACAATGTTCTGGATTTAATGTGGACTATCAGAACAATTTATCCCTGATAGTAAAATTATAGGAATATATATTATATTCAACGCTACTTAATAAATCACATTACTGTCTGCTTCCCTTTTCAAGGAGTCCAACACAAAATAACAATATAAAAAATAGAGAGTAGAAAATGCCTTATCCATCGAACATACCGACCATCCTCTCTTGAAGAGTACAAATAGAAGGAGCAGATTATGTGCTCTAAACTCCTACTCCTGCCCCAGAAAAAAAAAGATAAAAAAAAGAAAAAAAAAAGATAAAGGATATAAAGTGAAAAGGAGGGTTCTCAAGGACACTGCTGTAAGCATAACTGAATTAAGGGATGCCCAATCCACTGGCCTTCCATACACAAATGATAGGAAACCCAGGCCCTGTGACCTTAAAGGAACACTATAGGGCCAGTAACACAAACATGCATTCTTGACCCTTTAGTGTAAAAAAAAAAACCATCTAGCTCCCCTGCCCTGCCCCTTCTCCCCTAAATAAAGTAAATTCTTATTTTTATTCAGGTCTGCAGCTGCTGCCTCTCCCCCTGATCTGCCTACTTGGCTGACATCATCAGAAGTGATTGCTTTCTCAATGTGCAGCACTGACCCAGGAAGCACCTATAGTAACCATCTGAGGAGAGGTTGTAATGTAAACACTGCATTTTCTCTGAAAAGACAGTGTTTACTGCAAAAAGCCTGAAGGGAATGAAAGGAATGATTAAACTCACCAGAATGAATACAATAAGCTGTAGTTGTTCTGGTGACTATAGTGTCCCTTTAATAACATTACAGCACAGCTAACTAAGACTGTCACAGTTCAATGTTCCTAAGTGATTAACTATCCTGGACAGGTATAGCCAATATCCTTTTTTTTTCTTATGAGACTCTGAAACTCAAATTTTTGGATACTAATTTATAAACATTATTGTTTAGCAAGACAAGTTTTCTTATTTAAAAAGTGAAAAGATATGACAAACTATTTGGTAACTTATCATACATAATTTTTTTAAATCTTACAGAAAATCAATCTGATGATGTTTTTGACATTAAAAGCCACCTGCACATTAAAATGAATGGAATGTAATTGCTTCTAATCTAGATACAGGTGTTCATTTTCACTCATTGGCTCCAAGCATGTAACATTTGGGAATCTTGCCATCTAGATGAAAGCCAATTATTTTGCTTAAATCACGGTGAAAAGAAGTAGATGGGCCCTCTGTTACACTCTACAAGATGATACTATAAGTCCTAAACAATTGCTGCTGGTACCTCATACAAGCTATAGGAAATGAAAAAAAATATATTTGTTTTAGCAGATTTAGGTTCTTAAACCCACAAAGGTAAACAAAGCCTATCTGTTATTGTAATTGTTATATAATTCTATAGTAATAAAAAATTCACATAGGGTACAAGAGACTCATGATAATAATAAATGTTGAATTACTAAGGCAAGGTACCTAAATAACAAAAATGGAGGAACTAGAGACATTAGCGTACACTAAGCAATATGACATAAAACATGATTAGTTGAGACACATTACTGGGAAGTTTACTTGCTTAACATGTTTACATATTATTCAGGAAGGAAAGAATAAACAGGAAAGGGGGGATATGTATGTATGTCAACCACAAGTTAAAGTCAAATATTAAGCAAATGGTATAAACTCAAAAAAGCAAAGGCACATAGGGTATACTAAAACTTATAATTTTAAAAAGGCCAGTTTCAATAAGATTAAGGGAGTTTTACAACATGTTGACTGGCATAAAAAAAACTGTGGGCAAATAGAATATCTTCAAAGAAATGTTAGAAAGGTACACTTCTCAGTATGTACCATTGGTTAATAAATATAAAAGAAACACATTGAAACGAATGTGGCTTTGTGGGAAGGGCAGACAAATCAGAGGCATCCTGTTCAAGATATAAGGAAGCCAATAATTCATGCAGAAAGGCAATTAAACTGGATATAAAATGAGAAGGGCAAAACTAGCCCCAAAATATTTTTTAAGTACATATATTCTAAACAACAAAAATAAAAGTGTACGTACACTGACAACAGAGTTGGGCATGTTAGTTAAAGGGAAATTATAGTATTTGCAATACAAAATTGTATTCCTAACACTATCGTACCATGTGATCCCCAGTAGCAAATACAAATTGTAAAAACTTTTTTTACACTTACCTGATTACAGCACCAATGTCCCTCAGTGCTGGACCGTTCTTCTTCACTGCCGATGTTAGCTGGTTTGACAGTTCTAATGCACCGTGCTTGCATTTGGCATCCTTATGTCTGGGAGACAGCCTGTAGAGGCAGTCTTAACCCATTAACGTAAATATGTCAGTTTCTCAAAAACTTAAATGTTTTACATTGCAGGGTTAAGAGAACAGGGCCAGTGCACCCACACCACTTTAATGAGACTATGGATGTCCATAGTGTCCCCTCAGTGAAGACCAGGAAAAGGCAGACATTTTGAATAATTATTTTACCTCATTATATATTAAGTAGTAACCTATGGTAAGGTATGATTGCTGCAAAAACAAATTTGCACAAAATTGTGAGTGGATGACTCAAGACAAGATGCTGCAGCAACTAAAGAAAGTTAATGTAAAACAAAGCTCCCGGGGCCTGACATTATTTACCTACAAGCACTTAAGGAGCTAAGGGTGGAAATAAGTGAACCTCTGTATTTAATCTTACAATCAGGATTAACTTCAGCTTAACTTCTGTGTCTAGGGAATTATTTGAAGGGTTATTAAGGGATAACATTCAGGAATTAATTTAGAAGAACATTGTGATTAGCAAAAATCAGCATGGTTTTATGAAACATATGTCATGGTAAATAAACAGGTAGCAAATACAAATTGAAAGTAAATAGAACAGCAATACACTGGGAGAGTGACTAATATGGAATTGTATTAAAAAAGTGGATGCACCCAGAATGACTTACTATAATGAATCTTATTTTTTGTTATTATGAAGTACTGTGATATCACATGATTTTGATAAGATCTCTGTGCTCTTCCTGCACAGGTCCCACGCGCACCCTGTAATGATGCTGATGCCAGGATGAAGTCATATGCTGGCTCGGCAGTGCATGTGAGGGAGCAGGGCAGAAAGAGCACAGCCATCTGACAGACGCGACGAGCACCGTGATGGACCCCCTAGCGATGCAGAAGACACATGCCCTTAAGGTGGCACTAAGTGCTGGGCCACCTGATGGGTCCCATCAGTTTATCACTCCCCTACTGAGTGGCACCCAGGGCAGACGTCTTATTATAATTTCTACCACATAAAGCACCATGGACCTGTCTTTTGCACTCTTCATTCACACTATCCTCATCCTGTGCTCTCGAAGACTGGACTTGGCAGGAAGCCAATAATTCATGCAGAAAGGCAATTAAACTGGATATAAAATGAGAAGGGCAAAACTAGCCAGGGCAGACGTCTTATTATAATTTCTACCACATAAAGCACCATGGACCTGTCTTTTGCACTCTTCATTCAAACTATCCTCATCCTGTGCTCTCGAAGACTGGACTTGGCAGGAAGCCAATAATTCATGCAGAAAGGCAATTAAACTGGATATAAAATGAGAAGGGCAAAACTAGCTCATATATATGACCTAGGTATAGGACACTTTGTACACCTTGTATCTTGCAGAACAGTGATGTCATGTACAGGTGGCCTTAAAAAAAAGTTATTATACTTTGGAAAACCTGCCAAATTTAGAGTTCAGTTACAATTCTGCTTTTTGTGTATGCATTGTTAAAGTTGGGGGTGAAGTTATAATAACTCGGTGTTCAGTTAATAAAATAACTATGGACTACAAACAGTCTAATATTTTTAACAGGGCCATTAACACACCTAACTCACTATTTGACAAATAAGAACTGCTGATTAGTAAATCAACTGAACAGCAAGTGTTTTCTGCAACAACAGCATATATATTGGAATAGAAACGTATAAGGTACCTAATCCCATTAACGTCATCAAGGAGAAATATCTATGAGTCCACAATTATTAGATGAAATGTAAACTAATGTGGAATCAGCCGGTCACCCGTATGGAGCCTGCTGTGACGACAAAGCAAGATTGCATACTCATTGGAATTAGTAGTGTCCCGCCAGTCTTATCTTTGTATTCTTTTATCTGCCACTTGTCTTTGATAGTTAATACAGTCCCTCAAACCTGCTATATCACATTAGGCTAGGTAATGAAACAGAATCTCATTTCCTTGATGGTTTATGCAGAACTGCTGTAATTTGAATCACGTCTTGCTGTCCTTTATTCCTGTTTTACTTTGATTCCTTTCCCTCCCAAACCAAAAAAAAAAATAAAAAAAAATAAACGAAGAAAAAAAGATTGAGACACTGGCAATCTGCCATTCTAACAGCACATTAGGAATGGTAAAAGTTTTTCTCTATCTGATTCTATAAAATGAGTTTACCAAAAGGTGCAGACCCAGCATATTTGTGGGTTTTGCTATAAATTATTTTAGCACTGTGTCCAATCATATATATAATTTCAGATTTTCAATTTCAACTCACTGCTGTGTCAGCACAGACTCTACTGATATGTCTAACGTATTTAGTTTAAAATGAAACGGATGGCATTTCATTACTATGAAGATAATATTTTTGGATATGTTTCCTGCATGGCAGGACCCATCATTATTCAGTCATTTTATGTCAAGGGTTAGTAATAGCTTTTTAATGTTTTGATATATTTTATTTATTTATGTAATATATTTCAAACACTATTAAAAGAAATGTTGATGAACCCTAATGACATTACTAATTATAGGATGTTAGCTTTTAGCAAATGGGAAGACAAACGTGTCGCCTGTGTGCTCGTTTGTACGCACCTCTCAGCATTGCAAATGGACAAACAGGGACACTACCATTTTAGGAGTGTGAGTGGGGGTGTGATCAGAAGCAGGACTCTTTTTAGAAATTTTAGGAGACTTACTAAACAATAAGAACAATTTAACTTATTTACATATTTATTGCAGCTTCACTAAACACCACAACAATGTCAGTTATTTGTAGTGGTCATGGTGCCTTGTGTATGTCACCTCTTTAATTTTATGGGTGTGATTGGGGGTGTGGCCAGGGGTTTATCTGTTCAGTAAAATTTTAGGTGACTTGCTAATAACAATTTCTGCAAAGGAAATTTCCTTTTTTTATTTAACATTAATAACGTATTTTATTTAAACAGACTGATTTCTAAACACATGTATTGCAGTTTAAAGATACATCACTATGAGCATTATTGATATAGAGCTCTGCTATACACTTAGATACACCTACAATATCCCCTTCCTACACATGACAGAGTTCCCAGTTATGTAATTAAGCAACATACCTAATGTAATTTAATGAAATAAGCACCATTTTACAAGTTTTCATATTTAAAATGTAACATTTAAGCAATGACCTCCTTTGTAAAGTATGGTAAAATAGGAAACATGCCCCATAAAAATTATTTGAAAACACAAATAATGAAATTTAAGCAAAATAACTAAGCTGTAATTGTAGTTTTTTTTTTTTCATTCTGTACAATTAGGAGTTTTGTGAAAGCAGATAGCAGTATGCAGATAGCTTTCATGAAACTCCTGGTTATACATAGTAATTTTATTTTTCATTATAATTGTTGATTGAATAAGTATGTAAATGTTTTTTTTTTTTCATTATAATTGTTGATTATATAATTATGTAAATATTTAATTAATTTCTATAATTTTATACATATAAATATACATCATATATTGGGATATAGGCAGACCACATGCAACCTTAGTCATCATCTTCTTTAACAGATTATTGATCTTTTTAAACATAAAAAGTTAACACTATCCATTAAGTTTGTAAAAAAAAAAAAAAAAAAAAAATCCTTACTGCTGTGCTGAATTAAACTGGACTAAATTAAAATGCTTTATTAATCTCTCAATTTGGTTAGGAAAACTAGATATACCTTTACTTTTTCTACTTTAACACAAACAATAATAATTTTATGTATTTTATTTAATCCTGGGCCTCTATTTTCCTAAAACCATATGCTGTAACTATTTATTGACTTTTTACTCTCTTATGCCTCCTTAGGCAAATGCCTGGAAACAGGCCCATGCTTGCCATAGGCAAAATGTCAAAAGTGGACAAAAGCCTTGTAGGCTTCAATGGTCAAGGGCCAAGGCCAACAGGCAGATCAAAGCATCTCCCCCGCTTTCCCATGTAGACTAGCGTGGCCCAAAGAAGGATCTGTGCCCCTTAATGTTTTAAAGATCTATCTCATTTGGACAGAAAATCTAAATGTGTAAAGAAAAAAAAACCTGTGCCAAATAAGAAATACCAGAAATTTTTTTGTTCCAAGTCCTTACATATTCGAAGCATGTGTAATAAAAAGCTATAAGTATAATGTATAAAACAAATTTACCTATGTCTGTTATATATGATAGTGAGCTATACAATTTGATTTATGCTAATTAATGTCACATGGTTCCTCTTTCTATTTGATTGTACTAGTACACATGTGATCACAAGTTTTCCATTAATGAGTACCCACTGACTTCAATTGGAAATCATCATGGCAAGTCACAGTTGTGAGCAAATCATGCTCAGACATGACAGAGGAAACCTAGGCAACTAAGGTCAATTATCATGAAAAGCTACGTTACTTTCTCGAGAAGGTGCTAAAATGGAACTTCAACTGAAGCAATAATGAAAAACATTTGTTTAAGAGTAAGAATCTTTTTTACTAAAAATGAATTAAACATAAAATATCTAAAAAGAGTGGGAAAAAAATCTGATTTTAATCAACTAATTGCATTTTCCATTACTGTATTCCCAAATCTAGATTGGACAGAAAGCACAGCAGGCTGCATGTTTACCCATGCAGGGAAACATTTGTTAGTATACGCCATTGAACAAGGCTAACTGTATTGATGTACGGTTTTATAGTTGTCATGCCCTAATTATGAATTTGGTTGAAAGGGACATATACTTTAACAAGCTTTTAACTGGAAATCACTTAACATATCAGATATGTTTCACAAAAGCTTTTAAAAAGCTATTTTCAATGTTATGTTTTCTACAATACAATTTAACATTTTTATATATTTTAGTAAAACGTCACATTGTTTATCACATAAACAATTAGGAAAATAAACCGAAATAACTAGTGTCATTCGGAGGTAGATTATGTCTTATGCTTCCCTGCCTCTGTCAAATGGCTGAGTGAATCATTTCCCTTGGTAGTTTGGTCAGAGATCAGTAGCAAGCTTTCATCTGACATGTCTGAAAGTAAGGAGTATTTCCCTATTGACAATTTATATGGTCTAGCAGTTCACTGAGAATGTGATGTCTTATCGATTTCTGCCACAGTTCTTACAGTTGACTCAAATATCAACACCTGACAATGGTTAACAAGTTTAGACCATTATAACCTGTGTTTAAACTACTTTGAAAAAAATATTTGTCAGTCACGATATTGTTTAATCAGGACTATTATGTATTAATATATTATGTTTTTGCCAATGATACAAACTATGTATACACACACACACACACACACACACATATATATATATATATGAAAGGGGGTTATGGGCTGCGCTTGAACAATAAATAAAAATAAAAATAAAATCAGCAAGTTGTAAAATCAGGTTGTAATTAAATAGACAGAGTTCATCCAAATATAAAAATTAAAAATTATAAGTTGAAACAGTTTCACCGATATATGGTGGTAAGGTAATAGTCCTCAGGTGTTGATCCGTCCGTATGGAAAATAGTCCATATATGTGGAGATAAAAAACAGAAGAAAAAGCTGCCAATGGTGAAATATTGTACGTCCAGATGTGGTATATAAATCAAGAGAAAGATATTTCACTCACATTTGTTGGAGCTTGAACCAGCTCTAGGAGAAAAGGCACTTAGTGGTTTAATCCCCACTATAGGATGTACTTGGATGGTTGGTCCGTCCGTCCGGCTTAGGATTCCTTTGGTGTAGGCTAGGACCTACTTTGAAAAAACCTCATAGGTGAAACGCGTAAATGGTTTTAATAAGTGTATTTTAATCAATAAAAGTTATTTTTGGTTACCTTTTATACTAGGACCAATCTTATACTTATTTTTATTGTATTTTGTACACTTTTACTACTCCTGGCATTCTTATATTTTACACCATTTTATAGTTCTTATTTTTTATCTTTTTATTTTCATTTTTAATTTTTAAATTCACTCTCAAGTGTATCCCGTCCAAAGAAATCCTTAGGTGTGGATAATTCCACCAGCGCTGTGGCAATAGATCAGTATCTGTCTGCTCTATTCTTGTAAGTATAACTTATTTTATTTAATTATCTTACTGTTCACACTGAGAGCACTATCTGCTGTTTTATATATATTCTGTGGATACCCACAAATCCAAAACCAGAGAGGCGGACCTATCTCCTCAGCACTAAAGAGCTTCATACATCTGAGTAAGTCCTAGCCTACACCAAAGGAATCCTAAACCGGATGGACGGACCAACCATCCAAGTACATTCTATAGTGGGGATTAAACCATTAAGTGCCTTTTCTCCTAGAGCTGGTTCAAGCTCCAACAAATGTGAGTGAAATATCTTTCTCTTGATTTATATACCACATCTGGACGTACAATATTTCACCATTGGCAGCTTTTTCTTCTGTTTTTTATCTCCACATATATGGACTATTTGCCATACGGATGGATCAACACCTGAGGACTATTACCTTACCACCATATATCAGTGAGACTGTTTCAACTTATAATTTTTAATTTTTATATTTGGATGAACTCTGTCTATTTAATTACAACCTGATTTTATTACAACTTGCTGATTTTATTTTTATTTTCATTTTTTTTATTTTTATTTATTGTTCAAGCGCAGCCCTTAACCCTCTTTCTTGTATTTTCCTGTTTCTCAAAGGGTTTCTTGAGGGATTCCCCTTTTAGGGTTGCTGCTCTTTTAAGTTAGCGCAGACTCTTCCCTCCTTTTGTTTTATATATATATATATATATATATAGTTAATTCTTCAGCCTGTTAAGTTCCCGAGAGAATTCTATTGGTCATATATACACCAAATAATGGTTAGTTCGCAATAACATCTCTTTGTATTGGCATTGGGAGGTATTAAACCTCCGTTATAGTAATATGGGTGTCTAATTCAGATTTTGCAGTCAGAATGAACCTGTAATCAGCTGGATGGTTTTGCCCCTTTTGGTATGACCATTCAGACTTTAGTAAATAGCCCTGTGTAGTTTTGTGTGTGCACAGTTCCTTTAATATGCATGTTTGTATCGATCATCTATCTATCTATCTACCTACAATTGTATATTTTTTTAAAAATCTAGGTATAGTTCGTGCTTTTTATAATTTTGCAATCAGATTGCATTGGAGGGCACTGCTGGTGACTTAGAGGAGTTTATAGTTTTTCTGCATTTACTCTACATTCTGCTTTACAATCACTGGACTGAAAGCACAAATTATTGCTGATTTTTACAATTATAATAGTCACAAAAATTCTTCATGTTTTGTTCATTTTTTTAACTTATTAAGGTATCCAATAGCTAAAGCAGGATATACCCCCATCTGCATATGGCATTGTGAGAATGTTCACTTCTTTATTGTCAGTCCAAAACATTGGTATGAAATGAGGAAGCATTACAATAAGAACCATGAGCAATGGATATGGGGGGATTTGGCCACATTGAACCTTGGCTGAAACTGGGTCTTGAACAGCATGAGCTACATGTCTCCAAGGGATTGCTTAATATCCAACAATCTAAACTAGGTGATTAAGGTATTTGGAATGTTTCTTTAAATTCTTCAGCAAGAAGCTGATTTGAATTCTGGGCAATTTTCAGAAATTAGTTGGCATGAAACCAATGGTAGAACAAATAAAGACAGAAATTTTGGACTGCCAAGTGAGGATGTTCCAGTTACTCATTTTTGCATGGTAGCATCTGTGAGCAGTGTCTGTGTGTGTTTTGAATGCAGGTGTGTTTTTGTATAGAGTTAGCCATAGCCTTTGTATAGAGTTCATAAAAGTCTGAAGTGCCCTGTACCGAATGGGGCAAATCCATACGGTTGCATGTGGGGCGACTCGGACTGCAAAATCCATACATTGTTCATACAATGGGGATGGGACTTATGATATGCATGCCCACAACCACTGGCATCATGTACAGGCTGTTTGGCAAAATAAATAAGGGGGATATGCTTATGTTCCCTCTGCCCACACCTATGGTCAATAGGTGGGGGGCTATTATTATACTCATGGGGAGGATTTATTGAACCCGCTGGCCTTCTACAATTGGCAGTGGGTGAGGGTTATTATAATATTCATAGGGAGACCCTAGTGTCCCTGATGCAAGTGGGGGCATATAGAGATTTAAACTTGCATTATAGTAATATGGTGGTTTTGTTGAGCACCATAGGCTTATTTTTATCAATTATTTTTCTTTTTTAATTGCACATGGCTAGCAATGACTGTCCAGTTGCTACATAATTAACTATTTACACAAAAACACAAGAGAGCGCAAATAAAAACTCGATGTTACACTGAAAATCAATACTAATCAATAATTAGTATTCATTTCAACTAAGCACTTACACTTATATGTATGTATAATTAACTATTTGCATGCTGGCTGCAAGCACAGCCAGCAGACAAAAATTCCTTAAAATTGTAATTCGCTTGCATTAGGGCAAGTAAACAATATTTTGCGAACGTGCATCTGGCCAGATGCATTCAGTCCCGAATTTTATTAAAACTAATGCTTTGTGAATAATTTGAATTCTATACAAAGTGCAAAATCACAGATTTTGAATCCAGCCACGAATGCATACTGGCGATTGATGCAGATTCTCTTGTGGAGACCAAATTCCAAATGTAATTTGGCTTTAGCAAATATAAGAATTGCCATTGCGATTGTTATTAAATCATTTTCACCAGATTTTGTGCATCAGGTTGCATCGGTTTGCAGGGTTAGTTTTTTTAGTATTTGAATACGGGTGTGTGTTTGTGTGTATTTATGGTGATTGAATGCAGTTTGTTGGATTCAGTTAAAGGTGACTGCAGCAAGTGAGAATGTGGTAGGGAAACTCATTGAGATTGATGGGAATGAGTAGTACAGGCACCTCTCCTTTCTCCCCTACCCATCCTTTCTCCCATGTGCTGCATTTTAGACTGAAGTAAGTCTGTGTGATAGGGATCCAATCCTTTGCACTGTTTAAGGCCCCTGATTAGAGTTGGGCTTAAGTATAAGAGCGTTTGGTAGGCCCTCAGATGCCCATGGGTCCAAGGAGGGCTATGCCATCTGCACGACCAGTAGTTCTGCCCCATTACTCATAGTCAATAAAAATTATTTTGTACTGCTAGAAATCCACAGTGTTGCTGCATGGGAAAGCGGTGCATCTGGGGGATTAAAATGCCTTTAAAATGTACTTTCCACAGAAAATAGAGCCAAAGGGCAGGAAAAGCAGCAAGACAAGATTTTAAAGTAATGAAATCATGAAGCTAGCTATGAACCAATAACATGATCAGACAGCAGATAAACCCAGTGTCAGCAGGGCCTGCACATGGGGTCCCATTGGGTAGCCCATTCACTTAGGGCCACCTGATGGCTATGTGTCTTCAGGTTCTTTGTCATGTGCTGCAACTCTTTAACAGCACAACTGTACCCGTGTAGGAGGGAGAGGATAGAGAGGAGGGGAGAGCAGACTAAGAGTGCCTCTGATTCCCAAAAGCTTAACCAACAGACTGGACCCCAGCAAAGTCACCCTTCTGTACCAAATAGGTACATATGTCTGTGTATTAGTATGTGCGTTGTGTGTCTTTATGTGTATATGTGTGTATCTCTATCTGTTGGTCTGTATGTGTATCTGTGAGTCTGTGTATCTACATGGGTGTCTGTAAGTCTATCTGTATGTCTGTATGTCTATCTCTATGTATCTGTATGTCTATCTCTATGTATCTGTATGTGTATCTCTGAGTTTGTGTATTTATCTGTGTATCTTTGTATCTATCTATGTGCCTCTATGTGTGTCTGTGTGTCTACCAGTGTGTCTGCATGTGTGTCTGTGTATCTGCATGTTTGTCTGTATGTGTATGGGCATCTGTATGTCGGTATCCATATCTGTGTGTCTGTATGTGTATCTGTGTGCTTGTGTATCTGCATGTGTGTAATTGTGTGTCCCTGTGTGTGTCTTTGCATCTGTATGTGTGTCAATATTTGTATGTGCACGGGTGTCATTGTGTGCATTTGTGTGTCTCTCTATCTGCATGTGTGTCACTGTGTGTGTATATGTGTATCTGTATGTATGTTATTGTGTGTATTTGTATGTATGCTTGAGTGTGTTTCTGTGTATCAGTGTGTGTATCTGTGCATCTATGTTTGTGTGTCAATATGCATGTATGTCATTATGTGCACCTGTGTATCTGTGTATCTGTCTGTGCATGTGTCTGTATCTACATGTCTATACATACTTGCATTCAAACATCTTTTGGCCATGCTTGCAATGGTGGTGCCAAAAAAAGTCTTGCACTTCTCTGTGTGTATGTCTCTGTGTGTATCACCACTGTGATCAGAGATATAGAAGGAACTGTTTCATTCAGGGCCGCCACCAGAAATTTTGGAGCCCCTAACTCAGCTCAGGGTCTGGGCCCCCTGGGGCCAGCCTCCAAATACCGCCCACTGGGTCCGCCTCCAAATACCGCCCACAGGAATACACACACAAACACAAACACACACACTGATACAAAAAGACAGAGATACATACTAACAGACACACATACTGAAACAGACATACACGCATACAGGCATACATACTGAGACATACACACAGGCATACATAGTGACAGACAGACACATACTAACATACATACAGACACACATGCATGAGGACATAAAGACACATACATACATACAGGCACCGACATGCATACATACATACACACACACAGACATACTGACAGACATACAGACACTGTCATCCATACACACATACATTCATAATGGCATACAGACATAAACAGACATACATTCATAAGGGCATACAGACATACATACATACATACATTCAGACTGACATACATGCATATATACAGACATACTGACAGACATACATGCATACAGACATCCATACACACATACGTTCATAATGATATGCAGGCATACATTCATACTGACATACAGACATACATATATACATACATAGACATACATACAGACAGACATACATACATGCATGCATACAGTCAGACAGACAAACATAGACATACACACAGACATACATACAGACACACACAGACATGCATACAGACAGACATACATACATAGACATACATACATACACATACATGCATACAGACAGACAGATATACATACAGAGACAGACAGACATACACAGACATACATACATAGACATACATGCATGCCTACAGACAGACATACAGACATACATACATACAGGCAGACACACATACATACAGACATACATACATAGACAGACATACATACATAGACAGACAGACATACATAGACAGACAGACATAGATGCATACAGACAGGCATACACATACATACATACAGACAGACAGACATGCATACAGACAGGCATACACATACATACATACATACAGACACACACAGACATACATACACAGACAGACATACATACATAGACATACATGCATGCAGACAGACAGACATACACATACAGACAGACAGATATACATACAGAGACAGACATACATATACAGACAGACAGACATACATACATACATAGACATTAATGCATGCCTACAGACAGACATACAGACATACATACATACATACGGGCAGACATACATACATACAGACATACATACATAGACAGACATACATACATGCATACAGACAGACATAGACATATATGCATACAGACAGACATGCATACAGACAGGCATACACATACATACATACAGACACACACAGACATACATACACAGACAGACATACATACATAGACATACATGCATGCAGACAGACAGACATACACATACAGACAGACAGATATACATACAGAGACAGACATACATACACAGACAGACATACATCCATACATAGACATACATGCATGTCTACAGACAGACATACACATACATACATACATACATACAGGCAGACATACATACATACATACATACATACAGACATACATACATACACAGACAGACATACAGACATACATGCATACAGACAGACATAGACATACATGCAGACAGACAGACAGGCATACAGACAGGCATACACATACATACATACATACACACACAGACATACATACACAGAGACATACATACATGCATGCAGACAGATATACATACAGAGACAGACATACATACACAGACAGACATACATACATACATACATGCATGCCTACAGACAGACATACAGACATACACATACATACATACAGGCAGACATACATACATACAGACATATATACACAGACAGACATACAGACATACATGCATACAGACAGACATAGACGTACATGCAGACAGACATGCATACAGACAGGCATACACATACATACATACACACACAGACATACATACACAGAGACATACATACATAGACATACATGCATGCAGACATACACATACCGACAGACATACATACAGAGACAGACATACATACACAGACAGACATACATACATAGACATACATGCATGCCTACAGACAGACTTACAGATAGATACATACATACATACATACATACAGGCAGACATACATACATACAGACATACATACACACATACATACATACACAGACAGACATACAGACATACATGCATACAGACAGACATAGACATACATGCAGACAGACAGACATGCATACAGACAGGCATACACATACATACAGACAGACAGGCATGCATACAGACAGGCATACACATACATACATACATACATACATACATACACACACAGACATACATACACAGACATACATGCATGCAGACAGACATACATGCATGCAGACAGACAGACATAGACATACAGACAGACAGATATACATACACAGACAGACATACATACATACATACTTACATACATAGACATACATACATGCATACAGACATGCATACAGACAGGCATGCACATACATACATACACACACAGACATACATACACAGAGACATACATACATAGACATACATGCATGCAGACAGACATACACATACAGACAGACATACATACAGAGACAGACATACATACAGAGACAGACAGACATACACAGACAGACATACATACATAGACATACATGCATGCCTACAGACAGACACACAGATACATACATACATACAGGCAGACATACATACATACAGACATACATACATGCATACATACACAGACAGACATACAGACATACATGCATACAGACAGACATAGACATACATGCAGACAGACAGACAGACATGCATACAGACAGGCATACACATACATACAGACAGACAGACAGACAGACATGCATACAGACAGGCATACACATACATACATACACACAGACATACATACACAGACATACATGAATGCAGACAGACATACATGCATACAGACAGACAGACAGACATAGACATACAGACAGACAGACATACATAAATACATAGACATACATAGTTACATAGTTACATAGTTACATAGCTGAAAAGAGACTTGCGTCCATCAAGTTCAGCCTTCCTCACATTTGTTTTTTGCTGTTGATCCAAAAGAAGGCAAAAAAACCAAGTTTGAAGCACAATTTTGCAACAAGCTAGGAAAAAAATTCCTTCTTGACCCCAGAATGGCAGTCAGATTTATCCTTTGATCAAGCAGTTATTACCCTACATTGAAAGATTATATCCTTGAATATTCTGTTCTTGCAAGTATGCATCTAGTAGCCGTTTGAACATCTGTATGGACTCTGATAAAACCACTTCCTCAGGCAGAGAATTCCACATCCTGATTGTTCTTACAGTAAAAAAACCTTTCCTTTGCCTTAGGCGAAATCTTCTTTCTTCCAGTCTAAACGCATGGCCTCGTGTCCTATGTAAAGTCCGGTTTGTGAATAGATTTCCACACAATGGTTTGTATTGGCCCCGAATATATTTGTATAATGTTATCATATCCCCTCTCAGGCGACGTTTTTCTAAACTAAATAGGTTTAAATTTGTTAACCTTTCTTCATAGCCGATATGTTCCATTCCTTTATTTAATTTTGTAGCCCGCCTCTGCACTTTTTCTAGTGCCATAATATCCTTCTTTAGAACAGGTGCCCAAAATTGCACAGCATATTCAATATGGGGTCTTACCAGTGATTTATAAAGAGGCAAAATTATATTCTCGTCCCGAGAATGAATGCCCTTTTTCATGCATGACAATACCTTACTGGCCTTGGCCACTGCTGATTGACATTGCACATTGTTGCATAGTTTGTTGTCTATAACAATTCCCAAGTCCTTTTCATGTGTTGTTATCCCTAATTCGCTTCCATTAAGGGTATACGTTGCTTGTGTATTCTTTACGCGTGCATAACTTTGCATTTTTCAACATTAAATTTCATCTGCCATTTGAGTGCCCAGTCTCCCAGTCTATCTAAATCCCTCTGCAGCAAAGTAATATCTTGCTCACATTGTATTGTTTTACAAAGTTTTGTGTCATCTGCAAACACTGAAACATGACTTTCAATGCGGTCTTCAAGATCATTTATAAACATGTTAAATAGAAGGGGTCCCAGAACAGACCCCTGAGGGACACCACTTGCCACCTCTGTCCAGCTTGAAAATTTACCATTAATGACAACTCTTTGTACTCTGTTTTTAAGCCAATGTTCTACCAAGAACAAGCATTTTCATCTAGACCTATTTCCTTGAGTTTGAAAACTAATCTATTGTGTGGAACTGTATCAAATGCCTTGGCAAAATCCAAAAGATCACATCCACGGCAACACCCTGATCTATACTTCTACTTACTTCTTCGTAGAACGCAATCAAGTTAGTTTGACATGACCTGTGCTTCATAAAACCATGCTGATTTTTGCTGATAACCATGTTCTTCTCAAGGAATTCTTGAATATTATCCCTTAATAAACTTTCAAATATTTTACCAGCCACAGAAGTTAAGCTCACAGGTCTATAATTTCCAGGCAAGGATTTTGAACCCTTTTTGAATATAGGAACCACATCTGCCTTCCTCCAATCCTCCGGAACACTTCCTGAAAGAAAAGAATCTTGAAAGATTAAAAACAGAGGTTCACTTATTTCTACACTTAGTTCCTTAAGTACACGTGGATGGATACCGTCAGGCCCTGGAGCTTTGTTTATATTAACTTTCTTTAGTTGCTGCAGCACCTTGTCTTGAGTTAACCAATTACAATTATTCTGCAAGTTTTTAGTAGCAATCATTTGCACATCTATTGCCATGGGTTCTTCCTTAATATATACGGAGGAGAAATAGTTATTTAAAATTCCTGCCTTTTCCTGGTCTTCATTAACTAACACCCCCGTTTCAGTTTTTAGTGTACCTACACTTTCATTTTGTTTTTTTTAGAATTTATGTACTTAAAAAATGCTTTGGGGTTGGTTTTGCTCTCTTCAGCTATCATTATTTCATTTTGAAGTTTAGCAAGTCTAATTGCCTTTTTGCACGCATTACAGGGAGTGCAGAATTATTAGGCAAATGAGTATTTTGACCACATCATCCTCTTTATGCATGTTGTCTTACTCCAAGCTGTATAGGCTCGAAAGCCTACTACCAATTAAGCATATTAGGTGATGTGCATCTCTGTAATGAGAAGGGGTGTGGTCTAATGACATCAACACCCTATATCAGGTGTGCATAATTATTAGGCAACTTCCTTTCCTTTGGCAAAATGGGTCAAAAGAAGGACTTGACAGGCTCAGAAAAGTCAAAAATAGTGAGATATCTTGCAGATGGATGCAGCACTCTTAAAATTGCAAAGCTTCTGAAGCGTGATCATCGAACAATCAAGCGTTTCATTCAAAATATTCAACAGGGTCGCAAGAAGCGTGTGGAAAAACCAAGGCGCAAAATAACTGCCCATGAACTGAGAAAAGTCAAGCGTGCAGCTGCCACGATGCCACTTGCCACCAGTTTGGCCATATTTCAGAGCTGCAACATCACTGGAGTGCCCAAAAGCACAAGGTGTGCAATACTCAGAGACATGGCCAAGGTAAGAAAGGCTGAAAGACGACCACCACTGAACAAGACACACAAGCTGAAACGTCAAGACTGGGCCAAGAAATATCTCAAGACTGATTTTTCTAAGGTTTTATGGACTGATGAAATGAGAGTGAGTCTTGATGGGCCAGATGGATGGGCCCGTGGCTGGATTGGTAAAGGGCAGAGAGCTCCAGTCCGACTTAGACGCCAGCAAGGTGGAGGTGGAGTACTGGTTTGGGCTGGTATCATCAAAGATGAGCTTGTGGGGCCTTTTCGGGTTGAGGATGGAGTCAAGCTCAACTCCCAGTCCTACTGCCAGTTCCTGGAAGACACCTTCTTCAAGCAGTGGTACAGGAAGAAGTCTGCATCCTTCAAGAAAAACATGATTTTCATGCAGGACAATGCTCCATCACACTCGTCCAAGTACTCCACAGCGTTGCTGGCAAGAAAGGGTATACAAGAAGAAAATCTAATGACATGGCCTCCTTGTTCACCTGATCTGAACCCCATTGAGAACCTGTGGTCCATCATCAAATGTGAGATTTACAAGGAGGGAAAACAGTACACCTCTCTGAACAGTGTCTGGGAGGCTGTGGTTGCTGCTGCACGCAATGTTGATGGTGAACAGATCAAAACACTGACAGAATCCATGGATGGCAGGCTTTTGAGTGTCCTTGCAAAGAAAGGTGGCTATATTAGTCACTGATTTGTTTTTGTTTTGTTTTTGAATGTCAGAAATGTATATTTGTGAATGTTGAGATGTTATATTGGTTTCACTGGTAATAATAAATAATTGAAATGGGTATATATTTGTTTTTTGTTAAGTTGCCTAATAATTATGCACAGTAATAGTCACCTGCACACACAGATATCCCCTAACATAGCTATAACTAAAAACAAACTAAAAACTACTTCCAAAAATATTCAGCTTTGATATTAATGAGTTTTTTGGGTTCATTGAGAACATGGTTGTTGTTCAATAATAAAATTAATCCTCAAAAATACAACTTGCCTAATAATTCTGCACTCCCTGTATTTGCATCCTTATATCTTTTATAAGATGCATCTGATTTGTCCGATTTAAATGCTTTAAATGCCCTTCTCTTAGTTGTAATCTCTTGTTTTACTTCTCTACTAAGCCATGTTGGTTTTAATTTGTTTCTTTTATATTTATTTCCCAATGGTACATACTGAGAAATGTACCTTTGTAATATTTGTTGGAAGATGATCCATTTATCCTCAGTGTTCTTTTCACTAAAGAGTTTATGCCAGTCAATATATTGTAAAGCTTCCCTTAACTTATTGAAATTGGCCTTTTTAAAATTATATGTTTTAGTATTCCCCATGTGCTTTTGTTTTTTTGAGTTTATTTCAAAGGACACTATATTGTGATCACTATTTCCCAAGTGCTCACCTACTTGAATGTTGGTCAAAAGATCAACGTTGTTTGTTAAAACCAGGTTCAGACAAGCATCCATTCTAGTTGGTGCTTGTACAAGTTGTGACATGAAGGTGTCATTTAACAAGTTTAAAAACCTAATTCCCTTTGCTGAGGCACTAGTCCCTCTGTCCCAATTTATATCCGGGTAATTAAAATCTCCAATAATTAAAGTGTTACCCAGATTTGCAGCTTTCTCAATTTGCTCAAACAGCTGTTGTTCCTCGTCAATATTAACATTAGGTGGTTTATAACATATCCCAACCAATAGTTGGTTTCCCTTCTTTTCCCCCAAGCAGATATTTACCCATAAAGCTTCCACATTATCCTCCTCGCATTCCATTTGCTTAACATTTGGCTTTAAATCATGTTTGACATACAAACATACCCCACCACCCTTCTTGTTTTTCCTATCCTTCCTAAATAACATGTACCCATTTAAGTTAGCTGCCCAGTCATGTGTCTCATCCCACCATGTTTCAGTTATGCCTATTATATCATATTGTTTAGTGTACATACATACACAGACAGACATACATACATAGACATGCATGCCTACAGACAGACACACAGATACATACATACATACATACATACAGGCAGACATACATACATACATACATGCATACAGACAGACATAGACATAAATGCAGACAGACATGCATACAGGCGGGCATACACATACATACATACATACATACATACACACACAGACATACATACAGAGACATACATGTATGCAGACAGACATACGCATACAGACAGACATACATACAGAGACAGACATACATACACAGACAGACATACATACATAGACATGCCTACAGACAGACACACAGATACATACATACATACATACAGGCAGACATACATACATACAGACATACATACATACATACACAGACAGACATACAGACATACATGCATACAGACAGACATAGACATACATGCAGACAGACAGACATGCATACAGACAGGCATACACATACATACATACACACACAGACATACATACACAGACATACATGCATGCAGACAGACATGCATGCAGACAGACAGACATACACATACAGACAGATATACATACACAGACAGACATACATACATACATGCATACAGACAGACATAGACATACACATACATACATACACAGACAGACATACACATACAGACAGACATGCATACAGACACACACACACAGCTCATTTTTCAGCCACCCTCCAGTCTCTTACCTTTTCTTTGCAGGAGGGTGGCTGGGGATGATGGGAGTCGGCACGGCTCCCTCTTCACTGCCTGGCTCGCCCTCTTCACCGGCAAGCGCGCTCCTCTCGCGCGGAGTGGGCTGGGAGGAAGTGACCACTTCCTCCCAGCAGCACTTGCGGCTTTTTTTTTTTTTTAAAGGGGCCCGGTCGCGGCCACAGCGCTGACCGGGCCACTGAAGATATAGGGCCTATCGGGTGGCCCTAAGTGTGTGGGCCATCCGATGGGCCCCACATGTGGGGCCCGGGCGGCCGGGCCCCCCAGGGCCGCCGGGCCTGTGACAACCGTTATGGTTGTCACCATCCTGATGGCGGCCCTGGTTTCATTTACAAAAGCATTGTTAGCAACATTGTGATCATTATTATGAAGCAAGGGAGTGCTCTAGAATGTTTTTTGCATATGTGTGCTTGCAGAACAGAAAGCAGTAGCATAAACGCTTAAGACAGGATTCTGGTGTTGCTGACAGCATTTACCAGGTGTAAGAGTACTGGTAATAAGTTTATCATAAAGATATTTATAGTGATCATTAACATACCTCATATAGGTAAAACAGGAACAAAAAAACAAAACAAAACAAAAAAAAAATATATATATATATATATCAGAAAACAATAGTTAACTCCCACAAGATGGAGCTTCCCAGGTAGTATTCCCAATAAACCAACGTTCTTAAATACCATACAGACAATATTTTGGGAATCAGCTGGACATCTGAGGAGAAAAACATAAACAAAACATAGTGTAATACAGTTGGATACAATGTAACTGCACTTTTTTCAAATGCACTAACAGTATGTTGGAAAAGATCGTGCCTTGGGGTGCCTCCCCTGGTATAGGTTGGGGGGCTATCACCTTCTTTAGATCTCTCCTGGTGCAAATCCTAGTGCAGATCTGGTCTGTGACGAAATCTAAATATTCAGCTTCATAAAAAAAAAATTTTTTTTATACAAATGAATAGTAAAAACAATATTCCAAAATGGAATATATTTAAAAGATATGTGCAACGCATTTATTCCACTATATGTGGACTTCCTCAGGGACAAAAATATAATGGTACAGTGATACAAATAAAATACAGCGTTAGGTGTGAAACTGCCTACCCCCTCATTCCCAACGTCCTTTAAATAGGGCTATTCACTGCCAGTCATTGGTGGTTCAGTGGGTGCTGGTCCCTCCTTTGATGTTGATAGGGTAATATCTGTCCAAACATGATCTTTCCAGGGCTCTCAGCTGTTTTCGGTCATTTGTTGATGTTCCGTATCGGGTTTTCGGCTTGTGTTCCAGCGCCATGTTGTTTTGCGTTCCACCACTCGCTATCAATACGCACTTCCACATTCTCATTTACTTCCGTTTTCCAACTTTATTTTGGAACTCAGATCTAATACGACTGGGATGATGCTAAAAAAAAAAAACCTTTAATTACAATTTATGTAATAACAAGGGATAATTTAAAAATATATTTCTGAGAATGCTGAATATGGTGGGCTGAAGACTTGCATGGTTGCATAACTATATAAATTTGTTTATGATTTTTATTGTATTTAGTCATAAAAGCATATCTGTACACATCATGGGTTTCTTTCACTCTACTTCCTAAAGGTCTTCTCTGTTTCTTCTTTCTGCCAGTCTGATTTCTTTTTCAATATTGTTTCTGAATAAGTTTATTTTTTACAATATTAGCTTGTTTTTTGAAGTCCTGTATATCTGAGCAATTTTTTTTAATTTGTGTAATTTGGCAATTTGACTTCTGGCTATCCCCTTCAGCCATGGTGTATAGTGACTGCTTTGTTGGTGAACATAGCTATTGCTGTCAGTTTTCTTAAAGAAACATTTACTTAATATTTTACTATCTTTTATGAAAAATGTTATAGCCCAAAAAATTGGAGTATTTTTATTCCACTCAACTGTCAATTTGAGATTAAATTTATTCTGATTGAGGTGGTTGACATAATCTCCAAAGGAGTCCCCAGTGCCCTCCCAAATAATAACATCATCTATAAATCTCTGCAAGAGGACCAAGTTTTCCCTCCAATCATGCCTAGACCACACAAAAATGTCTTCCCATCATCTCATGTAAATGTTGGCATAGCTGGGGGCGAACTTGGTTCCCATGGTGGTATCCGTGATTGTAAATAAAAATTACCATCAAAGAAAAAATTATTGTGCTCTAAAATAAAATGAATTCCAAATAAGATAAATTATTTCAAATTACTGTTGATGGAATCATCCTGGTCGATGTATATAGTTACAGCTGCCAAACTCAAATTGTGATGTATTACTGTATAAAGTGAAGTGACATCCAGGGTCGCCCAACTATATTCGTCCTTCCATTCAATAAGATCCATAGTTTTAAGAATTGATGTTGTATCTTTGATGTATGAAATTGCTCCTTGAGCACATTTCTGTAAGTATGCATCAATAAAAACTGATGTAATTGAATCTATTCCCCTTATAATTGAGGGCCCTGGAGGAAAAAATAAATCTTTGTATATTTTGGATAAAAAAAAAAAAAAATAGGAATAACAGGTGATTTGGTGAAAAAAAAAATCATAATTCCCTTTGGAGATTATACCCTCCTCCCTTGCCAGATCTAGAATGTTTTTCAATTCCAAATTAAAATTATAAGTAGGGTCCTTTTTTAATATATGTGTCTGCTTTTCCCAGCATCCTGCAGGCCTCTTTTATATAATAATCCTTAGTCATTAGGACTATGCCCCCACCCCCCTTTGTCTGCCTCTTTTATAGTAATATCTTCCCTTTCTACTAGGGTCTTGAGGCATCAATGTTCTTCTCTAGTGAAGTTAGGTGATTTTTTTTAGTATTAATTTTTATTTTGTCAAATTCCTGGTTGAGCATTTTTTCTAAAGTTTCTATAAAAGGGCCCTTGATCTGTATTGGAAAGAAATGTGATTTTGGTTTGAATTGTTCATGTATGTTACTTTCCTCAGTGGTTTCTACTCTGCTGATAGGGTTCTTAAAAAATGTATTTTTAAAGTTAATGATCTAACAAATTTCTTGAGATCATCAAATAAGAGGAATTTATCAACTGTTTTTTTTCTGGGGCGAATTTTAAGCCCCTTTGAAGTACATTCATTTCCAAAGCTGATAGGGGGACTCCTGTTAGATTAAATATTCCTTTGTTTATCTCATTATCAGGTACGTTTTTACTGGGTTAGCATTCCCTCCTCTGTTCTTATTCTTTTTAATGGGGATTATGTTTGTAATGACTGGAACCAATTGGGATGTCCCCATGTCTCCCTTCATGGCAAAAAATAATTGGCAACTGTATTATGTTGTGGCTATCTTGATTTGAGATAATTTCTATAGAGGTTACTTGAGTGTATGTTATTTTATCTCTTTGATCTATGTCATTGATCTTTTGACCAACATTCAAGTAGGTGAGCACTTGGGAAATAGTGATCACAATATAGTGTCCTTTGAAATAAACTCAAAAAAACAAAAGCACATGGGGAATACTAAAACATAAAATTTTAAAAAGGCCAATTTCAATAAGTTAAGGGAAGCTTTACAATATATTGACTGGCATAAACTCTTTAGTGAAAAGCACACTGAGGATAAATGGATCATCTTCCAACAAATATTAGAAAGGTACATTTCTCAGTATGTACCATTGGGAAATAAATATAAAAGAAACAAATTAAAACCAATGTGGCTTAGTAGAGAAGTAAAACAAGAGATTAAAAATAAGAAAAGGGCATTTAAAGCATTTAAATCGGACAAATCAGATGCATCTTATAAAAGATATAAGGAAGCAAGTAATGCATGCAAAAAGGCAATTAGACTTGCTAAACTTCAAAATGAAATAATGATAGCTAAAGAGAGCAAAACCAACCCCAAAGCATTTTTTAAGTACATAAATTCTAAAAAAACTCAAAATGAAAGGTACACTAAAAACTGAAATGGGGGTGTTAGTTAATGAAGACCAGGAAAAGGCAGGAATTTTAAATAACTATTTCTCCTCCATATATATTAAGGAAGAACCCTGGGCAATAGATGTGCAAATGATTGCTACTAAAAACTTGCAGAATAATTGTAATTGGTTAACTCAAGACAAGGTGCTGCATCAACTAAAGAAAGTTAATATAAACAAAGCTCCAGGGCCTGACGGTATCCATCCACGTGTACTTAAGGAACTAAGTGTGGAAATAAGTGAACCTTTTTAATCTTTCAAGATTCTTTTCTTTCAAGAAGTGTTCCGGAGGATTGGAGGAAGGCAGATGTGGTTCCTGAATTCAAAAAGGGTTCAAAATCCTTGCCTGGAAATTATAGACCTGTGAGCTTAACTTCTGTGGCTGGTAAAATATTTGAAAGGCTATCAAGGGATAATATTCAAGAATTCCTTGAGAAGAATATGGTTATCAGCAAAAATCAGCACGGTTTTATGAAGCACAGGTCATATCAAACTAACTTGATTGCGATCTACGAAGAAGTAAGTAGAAGTATAGATCACGGTGTTGCCGTGGATGTGATCTATTTGGATTTTGCCAAGGCATTTGATACAGTTCCACACAATAGATTAGTGTTCAAACTCAAGGAAATAGGTCTAGATGAAAATGCTTGTTCTTGGGTAGAACATTGGCTTAAAAACAGAGTACAAAGAGTTGTCATTAATGGTAAATTTTCAAGCTGGACAGAGGTGGCAAGTGGTGTCCCTCAGGGGTCTGTTCTGGGACCCCTTCTATTTAACATGTTTATAAATGATCTTGAAGACAGCATTGAAAGTCATGTTTCAGTGTTTGCAGATGACACAAAACTTTGTAAAATAATACAATGAGAGCAAGATATTACTTTGCTGCAGAGGGATTTAGATAGACTGGGGGACTGGGCACTCAAATGGCAGATGAAATTTAATGTTGAAAAATGCAAAGTTATGCACTTCGGTGTAAAGAATACAGAAGCAACGAATACCCTTAATGGAAGCGAATTAGGGATAACAACACACGAAAAGGACTTGGGAATTGTTATAGACAAGAAACTATGCAACAATGTGCAATGTCAATTAGCAGTGGCCAAGGCCAGTAAGGTATTGTCATGCATGAAAAAGGGCATTCATTCTCGGGACGAGAATATCATTTTGCCTCTTTATAAATCACTGGTAAGACCCCATATTGAATATGCTGTTCAATTTTGGGCACCTGTTCTAAAGAAGGATATTATGGCACTAGAAAAAGTGCAGAGGCGGGCTACAAAATTAATAAAAGGAATGGAACATATCAGCTATGAAGAAAGGATAACAAATTTAAACCTATTTAGTTTAGAAAAACTTCGCCTGAGAGGGGATATGATAACATTATACAAATATATTCGGGGCCAATACAAACCATTGTGTGGAAATCTATTCACAAATCGGACTTTACATAGGACACCAGGCCATGCGTTTAGACTGGAAGAAAGAAGATTTCGTCTAATGCAAAGTAAAGGTTTTTTTTACTGTAAGAACAATCAGGATGTGGAATTCTCTGCCTGAAGAAGTGGTTTTATCAGAGTTCATACAGATGTTCAAACAGCTACTAGATGCATACTTGCAAAAACAGAATATTCAAGGATATAATCTTTCAATGTAGGGTAATAACTGCTTGATCCAAGGATAAATTTGACTGCCATTCTGGGGTCAAGAAGGAATTTTTTTCCTAGCTTGTTGCAAAATTGTGCTTCAAACTGGGTTTTTTTGCCTTCTTTTGGATCAACAGCAAAAAACAGTTGTGAGGTAGGCTGAACTTGATGGACGCAAGTCTCTTTTCAGCTATGTAACTATGTAAATTTCTAAATGTCCCTTGTTAGATACATGGGAAGATTGTCTAAAATCTCTTTGTTCCCTATGTTGTATGGGTGGTTTTTGAATGGGGGCCTTTTTATAGTTAGATCTGTTTTTAATGTTAAAAGGGGAAGACGTTGGGTAGGTTCTTTTTTGAAAAACTTTAAAATTTATTTTTCTTAACATCTTATTTTCTGTAGAAAAATAATCCTGATTTTTATCTTCTTTGTCTCTTTTATATTCCTTACTTTAGGTTGTTGCTATTGTTTCTTCTAAATCTTTTAATCTTTTACTCATCTCCTCCTCTGTTTCTTTGAATTCATTACTATCTTCATCAAATTAATGATTTTCTTCCAATCCTCTAATTTCATCCTCCACCTTACTTTTAACCTCGTTTGAATTTTTAATAATTAATTCCATTAATTAGAATGAACATCCAAACAAAATGTCATCCAATTTTTTAAGGAATATTTAATTATCCAAACCGAATGCTGGAACTTTATCTATTCTCAAATCTCTTGGTTTTAAACCTTCTTTAACATACGTTTCTAAAAAGGCAATTTCCCACCACTTCTTAGTTTCATTACTAAATTAGAGAATGCTCAGATATAGGTATATGGGAAAAAATATCTAAACCAGGTACTAAAATATATACAATATACATAGAATAAAACAATATTTAACTCCCACAAGATGTAGCTTCCCAAGCAGTATTCCCAATAAACCCCATTTCTTAAATTGCATACAGACAACGATATTTTGGGAATCAGCTAGACATCTGAGGAGAAATCATGAACAAAACATAGTGTAATACAGTTGGATACAATGTTTTCTCCAGAGTAAGTAAACTCTAATTGAAAATCCTGAACTGAAATTTAAGTTTATGTGAAATAATTGATTGTATTCATATGCACTGATAATAAAAAAAATCTATTTAAAGGAACAATAGAAAGTTATTCCTCCACTCACAATGCACACTAAACAGCAAGTGGCTGCTCACTGTAATAAAAAACTAGCAACTGGGCAGTTATTGCTTCCTAGATGTTTTTAAAATACAGGGGAATACGTCATAGGTCTCCCCCGTGCCCCCACTTATGGGTATCAAATGTAGGCTTCAAATTTAAGAACGGAAGGTGGATAGATTACTGCCACCCCCATGCTTCCATCCCAGGGACAACATCCTAGTTTCACCCATGCCCTACAGAGGGGCCAGTAAATAAATATGGACCAGTGGGCACTAAGGACCTCTCTGCTCCCACCGGTGGTCAGTGGATAGGGGCTATAATTATAATAAATGGGTAAAACTATTTTTCCCTCCATCCCCTATCCATGTGTTGGGCCTTTAATTAAAACAACCTTGGAGGAACCTATTGTCTCCCATGCCCCACCCATGAGCGGCAGATGGGTGATTTATTAATAATAAACATGCCACTCTCCACTACCACAAAATTGTGTTCATACCTCCCCAGTGGCTAGGGCTCCCCAAGCCAATAGCCACCCCACCAAATAAAAGTACCCTACTTACCACCCACCCTAATAATAGCGAGGGGGTCCAATAATCAAATACCAGTAAAAAAGCAAATGTTATACTCACCACAAGATTTCTTCTTAAATGTTATTTTCTTCAACCCCAAAAAAGCCCCCCACCCCAAAACAAAGAATTTTAAATTAGGTCCTGACGCAAGGGCTTTTCCACACTTTGTAATCTCATTCATTCCACTCTGATTGGTTGTCTGGTACGCAAACCATAGAACTCTGAGAGAAAACTCTCACTTCTCTGTCTCCTTCTGTCTACCCTTCATCCTTGTTCTTTACCATGCAGTCATCTTATAATGCCTACATGTGGGGGTTTAGGGGGATCTGTGATAGGTGCATGTTACTAGCAACTGAAAAGCAATATCTGCCCAATTCTATCACATTCTATCACAGTGAGCAGCCATTGTCTGCTTGCTGTTTAGCGAACATTCTCCACCTATGGAATTGATGGCATGAGGGAGGTGTATATCTCCCATATGCTATGACTCATTTTGACCCCCAGATGCTTTTTCTTTCCTATACTCCCACTGGTTGCTAATGCTGCCAGTTGGCAAATAGTCAAAAAAAGCATTTATCAAAAAAAAGAGACCGTTAAATGAAATTGAATGTTTGAATCCTATATTTTCAATGTATAATATAGGCTTCGATTTGTGGTTATTCCAAACAATATTGATTCACTTTTGATAAGCGTTTAATGGTGGAAATTAAATTAAACCAAAACAATAAAAGGCTTATTAAGTAACTGATGGTTTGATCCAAACCAAAAAAAAGGTTTATTGGGAGCTGATGAACTGCTGATAAAATGTTCCAGCAGGGGTTATACTAGTTTGATTTAACTTTGAGTGCAAATCCAGTCCATCTGTGAGTACTTCAGTCCAAGATACATATTTACAAAGACAATATAGCTAGTATATTGGTAAAACTCTTTAGGCACAGATTGCCATAGGACAGAATCAACATTTCAGATCTAATCTAAATATAGCTGGTAAATCATCATTTGTTGCCATTGAAACCCTTTCTGCAGCATGACATACAAATTGTCCACTGGTCGCAATAATCATTAGGATTTTGGACAGGTAATCCCTGAGAAGAGATTTTTAAGAGCTGCCAGTCTGTCTTTCGTCTGTTGGGTTCTGGCTGCCAGAGACTGTTAGAAATAATAAATGAATTGCTACGCTGGGAGCTGACACACTGAAACCACTAAGGGTCACTTCACAATAAGTCAAAGACAATGTAATTCAAGGCTTAGTGATATAGCAATTGAAACATAATTTGTCTCAGTTTGCAGTATTACTGCTGATGAAAATGTACAAGAATAACATGATTTATAAAACTCTTGTTCAAAATATAGAAAATATACAATTATGTCTGCATTTCTACTGTGAATGAAGTTTATGTGACTGAACTATTATCATAGATTTAACTTGTCCTAGAAATTATAATTCAAGTGTAAAGCCGGATTGGTTAAATGGCTAGGCCTAAAATCTCCAGATCACATCCCATATAGGGGTTAATCATATGTACAATAGACAACATTATTGCATAGGAATTCTATTTAACTTGCTGTGATTTATAATAGTTTTTCACTTAACGCTGTATTGTAGTGAATTAAAAAACAAATTGCAAAATTAAGTTGACTGTATCCAAACTGTGATTATAACTGAGATGGACAATTTTTACAAATGATCAATTTTTTTCCTAATTTTTGTAACTTGGTAATTATAATGTAATATTTAAGGAATAAACCTCAGAGTTTTGATTGTTTAGGATTCATGAGATAATGCTTACTTTCAAATCTTAAAGTAGTAAGCGCTAACGGCTTATACTTCCTGCAGTTACCCCTGTCCCAGTTCTGGCGTTACACAATTCACTGCATGTTTGCAGGTAAAAGTCCTGAAAAAGGAGGCTTCTGACTGGACTAGATGCCAGCCAATAGCAGACTCCTTTACCAGACACCAGGAAGTATATGAGTGAGTAATACAGCTGAGCATTTAGAGGTTGGCTCTCACAGATTATTATCTTGCTGTGGTAGAGATAAGATGCAAGAAGAATCCCATACTCTTACTTTACAGTACATTGATCGGAATATTTTTGCTTGATTTGGTTCTCCAATCCAGTTAGAAGAACCCATTAGGGGAGTAGAAAAAATCTATATTTCTATATTTTATATATTTAATATATATAAATAATATAACATAAAATTAATTATATATTACATATAACTATAAAATATAAATGATATATTATTATATAAAATGTTTAAATAATATATATGATATGATATATATATATATATATATATATATGTAAATTTTAATTATGATTTTTTTATTTATTTTTACTGTTCTATTTTTTTCCCCCTATTGGTCCCTTTTCACTTAAAATTAACATTTAGCACCTGTCCCCTAACTATCTTCTTTTTTTCATGAAACGTCTTTCTTTTTTTTTTGGCACCATGGGAGGAACTCTGAATCATGAAACAAATTAAATTACTTGTTTATTCCTCTTTTTGTTTGTTCCGTGATTCGTTCATATGGTAATTCTGAATTACAGAATTCAGACAACTTGCCCACAGTCCAGATGAGTCGAGATTTATTTGAAACTGAATACACAAGTCTAATAGACATCCTTGCATGCCCTTCACTTGATGAATCATGAAGAAGATACTCAATTTTAGCAGAGAAATAGGTAACTACACTACAGTTCTAAATAATAAACAAGCAAGTTAAACTCAGCCATCTAGCAATGTACCTTGCAATATTTCTAAATTTTGATAAAAATATGAGGTGTTGAAATTTTACAGGGTCTATCACTGGATGGCTGAATATATCTTCTGTGGAGGTGAAGACTATTTATATACTTCACTGCATATTTACACAGAGATGCTACAATGCACTACACTATACCCCAGTTCTTTTGATTTCATTACAGTTGTCTCATACACGTCTGCAGAATAGTTAACAAACAGATGAAAATCAAACCGCAAATAAAGAATAAATGAAAGGTAATACTTCTTATAGAAAGTTCTGCTGCCGTCAAGATTATAAAAAACGTATAAAAACAGTTTTATTCTTGTCATGGCAGGATTCCTATAACCCATTCCCATTACTGAACGAACAAAAGATATTACAAATCTTATAATAAGTGGTAGTTAGAAATGGGTCATATTGCCTGTCATATTTCACACCCATCAGTATGTAGCTTGACAAATATTCTCACCTTCTGATTATATTTATTGGAAATATTCTTTCTATAATGATGGTTTCTAAATTATCTCACATTTAGCTTCATAGAGTAACTTTGTCAGGGCTTCAATTTGAGTCATATTTATTTTTATTTAAAAGGATTGCTTGGAGTCAAAAAGTCTTTAAAGCCATTTCCCAAAGTAGATTGATATGGATATTATACACAGGTCAAGATGCTGAGCCAAGCAATTGATGTGCACAACTAAAGACTGCTAGAAGCTTATTACAGGTATGTGGGAAATCAAATCTCCTCTGCTTGCAATTACCATTTAAAATGATTATATTTCTTCTGGCATCCAAGAGTTTCAATGTTATGACTTCTTAATTGCACTCTAAAACATGAATGATTTTTATGATTCTGAAAATAGCCCTAGTTTATGTCAGTTGCATAATTTTGCAAATATAGGGTGTTATTTCTCTGAAATTTATATTTGAAATGAAATAAATGTAATGTGATAAATAGATTGAAACATGCATCGACTACATTATCACTGTAAATTCTAAAGATAATCTTTATATAGTAATATAAGATGGGCAACAAATATACAATACAATCTTTTAATTTATCTTTTTCTTTTATAACTTTTCTCTAAGCACCAACTTAGCACATTTAGAGAAAAAAAAGAAAGAAAGTTTATAGATAGTAAAGAGTTAAAACATAAACTTTTAAGAAGGAGGAACCTGTTACTGCACTGGTCAGGCTATTTTGGCCCTCCTATTACTTCACACTACAGAGGGCAGTGTCAGAGTTAAATTTATTACTGCTGCAATTTTGGAATTTAGTGAATTTACATCTCTATTTTCAAAAATAGGAAGTGATACTCAAAAGATTTAATCGAATGTACTATTATTTAAACAAAAAATGTAGCCTTTTGCTGGAAATCCGGCCCTACTCACTCGGGGCAGAATTCAGCCAATCACAGTGCAGTAAATACAATTCGGGTGAGTGCAATCATGAAGAAGACTTCATGCAATGCTATTTTGAGGTTGATTGTTTTATTAGTCAATCAATGTCAAGTTACTGCATAATTAGACCCATCGTGAACTTTAAAGAGAGGGCCTTGAAAATTTCTGTAAAGGTCTGCCTGACGGGTTCTCATTTTATTTCCTACTGTTGAAACACCGAGAGTGAGACAGTGTGAGCAGCACACTGGTTTTATTATTCTCTCCATTCTCCAATATACAAAGGTTATTCACTAAAGTGAAAATTACCAGATTCCAACCACAATGGCAATTCCCATATTTACTAACGCAAAATACAGTCACACTTCGGTCAGCATGAGGGAATCTGCAGCAATAGTCTGGATGCATTTGCCATCCAGATTAATATCAGTGCTTTAACACATTTTCAATTTATCATTTAATTGCTTTTCTGTAAGTCAATGATACATTTAAATTATATTTGCCCACTGGTAGCATTAGCAGTCTGTGGATAAATAGTAAAAAAAAAAAAACCCCACTTACAGCTGTTTCAAAAATGTAAACCCTATGGGGATCAATAAGTCCCCCATATTAATATAAGGGAGGTCAAAACCTCCCTATGCCCACATTTGCTTTGCAGAGACATCATATTGAACAGAACACCAAGACAGTGAATTATCAGGCAGCATTGTGTTAGGCTGTTGGATTGGATTGTGCTCTCTTCTTTTGACAGT
The DNA here is from genome assembly GCA_933207985.1 of Pelobates cultripes. Taxonomy (NCBI): domain Eukaryota; kingdom Metazoa; phylum Chordata; class Amphibia; order Anura; family Pelobatidae; genus Pelobates; species Pelobates cultripes. The sequence goes on along the minus strand of OW240916.1, from coordinate 145,336,521 downwards.
GTGGGGTATTACTACAAGTCTCAGAGAAATTGACATAACTGATGAAACTCAAAATATGAATATAATGAATGTTGTTTTTAATAGTTTAACCAGTAGAGTTTTATTTTCTCAGTTTTCCATTTATTTTCATAGTACATGCAAGGAAGGTACTGCTAGTATCAGTAATCAATTTAGGGTAGGGGGGTGCATTACAGCTGTGATTGCTACAGTCTATATATATTGAGTTATACTTACAGATTATTTAGGTGGATAGTCCCTAATTAAATGTGTAATAGTATCCCATTATGCTGTCCAACCAGTGCCACTGCCAGTGAGCCCAGAGACTCACATTCAAAGACATAAGGCTGTACATAAAGGAGAATCTGAACAGACTGCTCCGTCAGCCATGCTATACAATGAATCTGTAAGTATCCAGAGTCCATGGTCAGTTGGGAAATGTATTTGAACTCCACAGCCTGTCTACATGCATCCCTTTATATAGGAAGGATTCATAGGGTTCATAGGGCAGGATTCATGGGGTCAGCAGATTGCATACAGCCAGTGGGTCGTATTTTGACTAGTCCAATGTAGAGATGCTTGCTAAGGTACATCCTACCACCCTTCCACTGAGGACTAATACTGAATATCACTTCCTTTTTGCCAGTTGTTATATTAATAAAAATAAAAACACACAAAACAATTTTTACTGATTTATTTATTTGTGGGGCAAGATCTATGTGTATATTACAGAGAAATCAGCCATCACTCCATGTGGTTATCTGGCTCTGGCAGCTGTATGTTTCAAAAAGTTACAGTATTTTCAAGAAACAGGAGTGTTTTTAAGTTGTATTACTAACAAAAATAGTTTTATCATTAGTGAAACAAGTGAAAGAGAGCCCCATGCTAAATGTTTTAAATGGCTCTCTATTCTTCATTTCATCTTTCCCTCCTATGATCACTGGTTGGAAGAAAGGGTACAGAGATCTCCATGGACACACAATTGAAGGCACTTGCATATAATGTTGCATGGGCATAGGGATTTTTTTTTTAAACTGTGAGTTGTGGTATATTTGGCTTTTCAACATAACTCATTGCACATTTTGCACAGCTACTCATATAATGCAATGATCCAACATTTGAGTGAATGTTCACTAATATTAAAGGGACACTCCAGGGACATAGGAGAATAATTAAGCTTGATAAAGTGCTTTATGTGTGAAGAGTATGCTCTCTTATCATTTCACACAAAGTGCCGATTTCAATAGAAGTTGCTATTTTTCTTACACCCCCTTGGACAAGTTATAAGGGGAGTTCATGCAGAGGACCCAGACGAATGATCTGCAGCTTTTGTAAGCTTTTGTTTAGACATGAACAAAGGTATGTTTTTGGCACTCTCTATCCACCTACAAGGAGTCCCCACAACCTTGTGGAAAACAGACAGAGAAGAACAGTGATGGTGGTGGACCGCATTGGAGTACACAAACAGTCATGAGAAAAGAATATATCTACATGCAGTTCATAGAAGAAAATTCTGCACAGTATATCTTAATAAAAAGAACAGAAAATACATAATAGTGCAATAGAGTTTGATAATGTGTGCAAATAGTGTTAGCAATCCCAATGAAACACTCACATGTTCTAGAATTTCTGTAGGCGTAGACGGTATAATCTCCATCTAGGGATACTATGATGAGGTCTACGAGTCTTGGGTTTAGGTTTTAATATATGTAGAGAGATACAGAAAGAACTCCAATAGTTGTTTTTGTTGGTTTCACTTGGGGTATATCTACTAAACCCACGGATTTTTCTTTATTTTATTTGGGCAGTGGCGTGTCCCTTCAAAGTTGTAGTGGTGTCTTTCAATGCCTGATTAGTAGCGTAGGACTTGAAAAGTTAAGCCCTGCACTACACCAAACTATAATAGTTATGTCAGGAGTGTCTAGCTCTGACCCACTATTACATGGTTCCCCAGAGTCCCTTAGTCCAACCCCTTTTAACAAAAATATAGCTATAGAGGAAGTTCCCCTTCCAGATTAGGTTATATGTTGTGCCCTATTAGGATCTAAGTTGTTGGCTAAGAAGAATGATACAAACACAGCTTTCCACTTATCTGTGAACAAGTAAATTTATCTATGAAAACAGGTGTACTCTTATTAGAGACTATTACTTATTTGGAATATTTGGTGAAAATCCCAACATGAGCAATAGACATGGGAGAAAAATATTAAATTGTTCTGGCACTGGTGTTGCAAACACTCAGGATGCTGTGCATACCAACAAACTGTGCTATTACTTTTTAGGTTGTTTTCCATGTAGCTACATGACCACTGCCACATTATTCCATTACATAGATGACAAAGAATCACATGCACAACAGAATATTGTTTATTTAAAGGAACACTACAGGGTCAGGAATACAAACATGTACACCTGACTATATGGTGTTAAAATGCTATTTATGTCTCTGGCTCTCCCTTGCCTCCCTTAAATAAGTTTAAAAAAAGCCTCACCCTTTTTCCAGTGATGTGTGGATATGCCAGTGCTGACCCCGCCCTTGACCCTCTTCTTTGCTGACATCATGAGAATTGATTATATCAGCCAATCATAATGCTTTCACATAGAAAATTAAATTGGATCTGATTGGATTACATTGAATTGGCTGAGTTCCTTTATTCTGATGATCTCATGACAAGGAGGTGGGGCAAAACAGCAGCCTTGCCAATCTGCATCTCCTCATCGTCTCCATGCAATAGGGCTTTTTTTGGGGGGGATGTCTTATTTTGGGGGAAAATGCTAACAAGCATGTGCTAGAAAGCAGGTTTACTAGGGCATTGATCAATTCACTAGGACATGGAATCCTGCAAATCTATGTTCGAGGAAACGTTCTCGAACATAGATTAGTTTACTCGCGAATGGAATCGCGCAAATCTATGTTCAGGGAAACTTCCCAGAACATAGATTATTTTATTCGCGCATGGAATCCCGCAAATTTATGTTCGGGGAAAAATGGCAACCATTGTCATTTTGGTGCTAAAGGAGAAACTCTTGTTCATGACTCTTTTTTTGGATGTACACTAAAGGCTGATTGTATTATTTTGGGGATATATATATATATATATATATATATATATATATATATATATATATATATATATATTTATTTTTTCCATTTAATTCTCAGTAAATAACAATAGTTACTATATAATGCTGTACTGGTAATTGTGCCAAGAGTGTCTTAGCATCTCTCCCTAGTTTTAGCAAAGAAAAGACCATGGTGGGCAGAAATTGCATCGAACCTGACCACACATCCAAAAAACACTAAACACCACACAAATGCTATGCTATGTGAAGTAACAAAAAGTGTGTAAAAATAAACTTAACTTGATAGCGTAACAGCTTCCCTGGGTAACCTTTCCATATATATACAAAGGGATACAGTTGTGCAATCTAAGAATAGAAATAAAAAATACCTAGTATAATATAGTAAAAACATTTACAAAATAGACATGCTAATATTTGCACTCACAAGATGTAGACCACTGTCACGACTGCTAGTGAGGTCCAGCATGCAGAACGTAAACCGGTCCTTAGAATGGCCGGACTAATACTTTAAAGACAGAGAATGGTCAAGGGATAGCCGAGGTCAAGGAAGCCAGAAATATCCAATACGGTTTAACAAACCAAGTCAGGGAAACCAGAAATCAGAATAGTCAGGAATAACAAGGTCAAAATACCGGGAATATCAAAAACAAGAAAACGCACTCTCGGGAACCAGGAACGGAAACCACGACAGGGCAATAAACTAGGGAACTTCAGGGACTTAAATATCCCTCCTTAGACTGTGATTGGTCAGAGGGTGATCTCTGACCCCAGAACGTGTGTGTGCATCGACGTCGTGACATTACATGCACGTTCGTGTGACCCTGGGGGGCGTAGCTATCTATGGCAATGACCAAATGGTCGATGCCATCTTTAATTTGGGCAGGCGGCCAGGAGAACCCGGCGGAGCGGCTCCTGACTCGCCGCTGAGCAGGTAAGCTCAGTTTTCTTTGGCGCAGTCGCACCGGTCATGTGCAACCGCACTTTGCGGCGACCCCGGGTCCATGACAACCACTCCCGGTAGCACTGGGGGGCTAAAAGAAGCCTCTTGTCCTCTTGTTGATATTTGGTTCAGGAACCAGAAGGAACAGGAATTAAACAAAATGTAAACTTTTTATTTGGCAAATAAGTCCAGTCCTATGCGTTTCGTTCTATTAATAAAACTTTCTCAGGGACCTTTAGTAATAAAAATAAACTAATCACCTGCAGTAAAAAAATGCTGCCTGATTTCCACCCTCAAAAGTTCCCAATATATGGGACCTTTTTTTCTGATGATTGGTCGTGTCGTAGGTGTTCTCCCAACCTTCTTCCTGATTCGTCCCCGAAATCTGGATCAGCTGTTTCAAACTTCTTACTCCGATCGTATAGCAAGTGTATGATGTATGCTTTCCATATCGCACTTCCATGTGTTCCAATTATGTAATTTCCCTTTAGCATTCCATTGATATTTATGTATGCGTTCTAGGGGTGTCTCTTTGCACTAGTAAAATACTGCGTGAAAGTTCCACCTACCTAAATCAAAAAAGCAACCCATCTTTTAAAGGAACCACTACAAGGAAAACATTATTAACAGCAGAGATCTCAAAAGACAATATATGCAGTTATGGTTTGTAACAGTGCCATTGAGAAAAACGTATTTGAAAACTGAAAGTGATCTTTCTCATAAATCAAATACTTGAGACTATACATATAAAATGTAAAGTGCAAGTGAATAAGGTGCATATTAATTTTTTAAAGTGCATCATCCAACCTATATACATTCCAATCAAAATAATTCCATATATCTTACTTTGTTAAAAAAAGGAAAGTAAACAACAGGAAAACAGTAAAAGTAAAAAAGAAGAGAAAAAAAGGACAAAAAATATATAGGTCAAACTAAATTACAACTCTTTATAGGAAACACATCAAGTCAAGCTCTACATTTAACCCTTTTGGCTCCAGTATTTGTAATTTAGTATGTTTCTCGTTGGGATAACTTTTTAATATCGGGGGTAGTACCTATAAAGCGATCTTACATTCTACATCTTGTAAATGCAAATAATAGCGTGTCTATTGTGTACACTTTTTACTGTATTACACTTTATTTTACATTTTTATTCATAGGTTGTACTGCTGTATCCCTTTGTTTATATATATATATATATATATATATATATATATTCTTGAACTCCAGTCTTCACCATCTTAAAGTTTACTTGCAGACTTATGTTATAATATTGCTACAAATATTTCAGAATTTAGGGATGCAATTGTGGGTGATACCATGTGGACTGTATTAGCTCCCATTATTTCAGACTGTCATCAGTGGAGCAAAAACATATACAAATAAATCAGTTAATAAGATGGCTCATGATGGTGCTCAAATTAGTGTAAAACCATTAAATATAGTGCAATATATAATAAAATAGTAAAATTATATGTCATGCTCTAACATCTGTGCTTGACATCTACAAACAAATGTTATCATTAAAAATAAAAAACAATTGGTGCATAAACAATTATTAAGGGTATGCTTATTTACTAGACATAATATTCTGCAAATCCCCCAAAACATTTAAAATAACAAACATATAGTAATGTAAAAAAATGCTTCCTAAACAATAACCTTTAATGGATAAACTCACAAGGCAGGAGTGTCACATAACCACTGAAACAGAAACTTGCTGAGCATCAAGGGCACATTATGAGATATGTCCAAACAGACACACTGGAACACCAACAAAGGTGTTATACTATTAAAATTAGATGCATTTCAGATTAAATTAGCTTCAATGAAATGCCACACATTATCCTCAGGCTCAAAATTCCTACATGTAGACAGTTACAACACTGCCATGGGCCACCACCGGCTTCATTATTCACTTCAAAACCACACAAGATTATTCAGTCTAAGGGAATATTCTACAGATTTGGTATCCCCAGATTTCTCCTGTTGGCATATCAAGGCACTGCCTATTAGTTTGAAAGCATTCAGGAACTGGAAATCCTATTGACATATTGGCCTTATTTCAGTTCCAGCAGCTCCTAAGATGGAGTTCTATCACTAGATCTACCAAAACTTAGCCTATTTACTTTATCTAAACCTTTTCTTATTACTTAGTTGACATACTCCATGTTCAAGTACCTTTATTTCCATGACTGTATACATTGTCTACACTTAATGATGTATGCCATCATTGCTGGGGGTTTAGTTAGTTTTTTTGTTTTTTTTTAGTATATATTTATATATACTATAGTGGATGAATGGACTTATATATGTTTCTTATAATTGTGTGGAGTTTTTTAAAATGTATTTTTGCAGTTTATTTCTCCTGTGTTCTAATTAATGCGTGCATATGTATATATTGTTTTTTCTTCTTTGGGCCCACGGATTATGCCCATGGATGCAATTACATAAGCTTACTTATGATGCTGTATTATTTTGAGTAATTTCTACCCCTAGCCTTTCTTTGTCTTGCCAAGCATTACCTCCTCCTCCAACATTATCTAATTTCTTAATTTGCTTTTGGTATGTGTATCTTGTCTTAGTCCTTTCCCTATTATACTTCCTCAATTTAAGAACAAAGTCATATGATACAGCACATTCAAAACAACTCTTTGTTCTAAACGTCCCTTTGCCTGTATGTTCTTTAGTGAGTCTTTGCAGTGTATTTAGATTAACCTAACTCATTTCACATTAATGCTGATTGTTTATATTTCTTGACTTGATTGGTCTTTCATATTTGAGTATCCCCGGAAATCCTGACCATGACATGCTTATTATGATTGCCATTATCATTTAATCTTCCCAGTATTTAATTCCAACGTTGTTCCAAATCTTCTCTTTTTTATGACCCTTCATTCTTCGTCATTCTCAGTCCATCATTTCCTCATCTTATTTATCATTTACATCTCTATGTAATATTTACCATTCAATGTTGCTCCAAATTCTAATCTCCATATTTGTATGATTTAGTTCTACTTTCAGCCATTATCTTGCTCATCTTAAATCCACTCATATTATCACTTTCCAATTCCATCTGCACTGTGTAAACTTGTAATGTGCAAGCAGATGTGTGTGCAAATATTTGGTTGAAATTGAGTGAAGGGCTTATATAGTCAACGGCATAGTAAGAGTAGTGTTTGTTGACAGTGTGTGAAGGTCTTAAAGATGCAAAATTTGTAATGCTGTACTATCATATAAGATATACAGATGTCACGATGCCCATCAAATTAACACAATAGTCACAACATTTTTTACATTGACTTGACATATTTGCATCATAAATGACACCCGCGATCATCTGCACAGAACTTGGCTTGTATATTGACTTTGCTATTTCTCTAATACTTTGTACATTAAGTCAGGCAACCTCTAAGGACTAGTAATATGTACCTAGAAATTTTATTTTCTACCTTGTGAGTTGTGACTTAATTCTGCATGTTGAATTACTGGCAACAGAGCCCTTGTGCACACGCAACTACTACCTTTGCAGGAGGGTGAAATGTTGTGGCCTGCCATAATGTTCCAAGTCAACTGGTCAGCCTTTCTTATTGTATTAGGTATATATCTGGTTAATCATTAATGATTTGTTAATTGTAGCAATGATTATACAAGATTGTAACACAGCAATCAAAAAAGTCCTTCAGATGTAATATATGCTTATATAAAAATATATATTAACATTCTGTGTTCTGAAGCTGTTCAAGGGTCTATAATTACACTGGATGAAATAAGAGTTCTACAATTCAATACATATAATTTTAGATTTATTTAAATATTATATATTTAGAAATATTAAAAAGGCACTTAGATGAAAACTTTTCAGTCTTTCAATAAAACTTCTTTAAAATACAACAAACAAATCTCCCCTTTCGAGTGATTACCTATCCTGTGGCAAATAGGAAATGTCTAACAGCAGGGGATCATCCAAGAAAATAAATACTAGCAAAATGATATGAACTAATACTATGGTAACATTTTGCAAAACTTTTTACTGGCACAAGATATTGTTATGTCCCCACAATAGTCTTCCCTGCAACAAATGTCTGAATTGTTTCATTAGTTAAATTCTAGAAAGATGCCAAATAATTTTTTTTAACATATCAATAGAAAAGTTAAAATGGGTTTTCATCTATCAATTATTCCTTAAAGGATCACTATAGGGTCAGGAACACAAACATGTATTTCTGACCCTACAGTGCTAAACCCACCATTTAGGTGGCTTGCCCCCCATAGTTCCCCTATAAAAGTTTAAAACTCACCTTATTTCCAGCGCCACACTGGTTCCGCCGGTGCTGGCTCCGTCCCCTTTGTGACATCATCAAAATGGCCGATTTTTAGCCAGTCCAATGCTTTCCTATATGGAAAGCATTGGATTGGCTAAAATCGGCATGGAGGCGAGGTCAAATGCAGTTTTGGCCAATTAGGACCTCCTCGTAGAGATGCATTGAATCAATGCATCTTTATGAGGAAAATTCATCGTCTCCATGCAGAGCGTGGGGACGCTGAATGGCAGGTCTTCTTACTGTGCAGCCCTGAGCCAGAAAGCCCATCCAGTGGCCATGTAAAGAGTGGCCACTTGGAGGTGTCCCTAGGAGCAATATAAACACTGCCTTTTCTGTGAAAAGGCAGTGTTTACATGAAAATGCCTGAAGGGAGCTATTATACTCACCAGAACAACTACATTAAGCTGTAGTTGTTCTGGTGACTATAGTGTCCCTTTAACGTGTTAAACTCACACAATTTCCCATGACTATTTAGATTCTGCCAAGCAACAAATCTTGTTCTAGATAATATGTAGATTATTGTTGTGAATACATCACTATATAAATTAGATACATAAAGAGACTGAAAACAGCTTACTTTTTCCTTTTGTGATTTTTGTTTTTCAGTAATACTTTTTCATTTTGTGATTTTTTTTACAGTAATACTCACAATGTACCATATGACAGGTCTATCCATCAAATATGTGTCAAATGGTATAAACCTTAACTAATGTGTTGCTTCTTCTTACAACATTTTTATTATTCAAAGCTATGGCACCCTGCTGGTTCTGCTTCTTCATTAACACTATTTAAAGGTGCAATACTGCTAACACTGTAGATAGTTATTGTTGTGTAAATAAAAATAACAAGAGTAGTTAAAAAAAATAAAAGGAGAGTATAGCGACATCTTGTGGTGATATTTGTATATTACATTTGATGTCAAATGTAAGCTGCTTCACTAACCAAATAAATAATCATTTCATAGATGGCCACCTGACATGAGCAAAGTAATTTAAACAGAAGCAGAACTATAATTAATTGACAACCCATATTTACTTTTTGAAATGCAAACACACACAAAGCATTACTTAATGTTATAGTTTACATTAGAATTTCAGAAGATATTAGGTGTTGTATGTTTATAGGAATGCAATAAAGCTTTATTTTCAATCAGTTATGTATGTTATTATAGCTAACAACTAAAGTGCCATGACCGTATAATTAAATTATACTGATGCCAGAGCTAGAATGCAAGAAACTTTCAGTTAAGCAGTAACTTGTGATATCATGATTGGAATGATGAATGTGGTTTCTCGGTGGGGAGCATTACGCATGAAACATCAGAATCAATTGATTGAATGTTCAGTCTAGCTGTGATATTCATTGGCCTCATATAGGTTACCTGATTCTCTGGGGAGTACAACAGTCAGGTTATTACTGCAAGTTATACACTTTTTATTGGCTTTAGATTAATTGAGTAGTAGGCACATAGGAAAGACTTATATGATTTACATGACTATGCAATACAGATTCTTTTTTTTACACAGTCTTGATGAATTGGAATAATCCATATTTCACAACTGCTTTATTCCTAAGAAAGATCAGTCAGTAATGTGAAGTATTTTGATGTTTAATCAATAAACTAAAGTTTTCTTATTATGCAGCCATTTTACTCTCATGTTACATTGTGGTAGCTGGTTATTTTTGAAATTATAAATTGAATATTTTATTATACATGAATATATTCACAAAACACACTAGTTTAAAAAAAAAATAGCACATAATTCAATGTAAAACATAGAAATGTAATCTAGCATGGTATTACTTCAGAATGTTACCAAAATTTTGACTTTCTAAAATTGATATGAATATTTGTGTTTCTTTTTTAAAAAGCTAAAATATTAATCCATATTTTGCACAAAAAGCCAGTGAGTCATTGGAAATAATAAAATAAATTAAAAATACAACTCTTTGTTGTGGTGCCAAGAATGTCCTTATAAGCAACAAGAAAAGGGAACAGGAACTGGATTTCTCCTCTTTATCTCAGGGTGGTAGGAAAGGAAGTTAAAACATTTTGGGTGCTACTGCAACAGCGATAAATATCTCAGTTCACATATTTGAGTTACATTTTGGTGGACAATCAACTGATCAGAAGTGAATTACTAATTTGATTCTAACTCCCACAAGTGCTTCTGAAATGTCTTCTGTGTTTTGTTGCATCGCTTTTGCAAATATATTTTGCTTTCTGGCTAGCTGAAATGTCATTTTTTCCCAGTACTTCTATACAATGCTTGCCATTTCACTATTAAAACTATGCACCTTTCCACTTTGTTGATGCAGCCTATCTATATGTCATAGGTATGAGACTGTTCTACTTTGTTCTGCTCATGATCATTTTAAACCTCGCTTAACAGTTATGTCAGATATAACACAATTTGATAATTGCCAGTTGATCTTTGACAACTCACCTTTGCAGATGCATTTGTCATTTTTCATGGTGTGTTTTTTTTTTGTGTGTGGTGCCTCCTATTTATGTAGAGAACATATATGTGTTTAAGTACACTAACATCTTTTAACTAATGCGCCAAAACATAACACTGTATTTGCTCTATCCTCAAGAGAGACAGCATATTGTGTGTACTAACTAGCTCCCTCTAACACATATGTTTGACAATATGTAAGCACATTGACAATATTCAGCAACAACAATCCTGATGTGACAATTAGTTGAGGTAATTTATGGACATTATTACGCCATCTGCAGCATGTCATTTATCACATAGATGCATGATGAGACAAATCATACTAGATTCAGTAATTTGTCTAGAACAGGTTTCTTCATCTATAAATTATCTTTCATTCTATGGAGCACTATAGAGTCTCAATTTTATACGTTTTGTTGTTATAAAGTAGAATATTTTTTTCAGGTGCGTGGGTGTGCACATATATATTTAAACCTTATTTCACATATTACATGTTCTTTCATATATACTCTCTAAGCAAAGACACATTTATGTGTCTATAAGACACATCTGTGTGTTACACTTAGTCTGCACTTTGGGAAAATTGAGACATAAGATCAATGAAAAGGAGGAGCTATACATGAATCACAGGAATATCTATGTCAGGTATAACATTGAATTCAGCACGTTTAACTCAGTGAAATATTACATGTCATTCTCAATTTATTTTACAGTAATAAATAAAGCTTAAGGACAACAATATTATCAATTTATATATAGCTAACCACATTAATATTTTTATAAGCATTTCAGATTATTAGTATTATTATTACTAGCATTTATAAAGTGCAAAACATATACTGCAATGCTGTACAATTGGGGGGAAAGACAGCATAATAAGCACAGACCGATACAAAAGATAACAAGGGGCTCTGCTCATGAGCTTAGACCTAGCCACTGAAACTCTTTTATACAAAGTACTTAGCTAGATAGCCCATGAGCTTATAATTTAACAGTTAAAAATGAGACCAGAGGAAGCAAAGACAAAAAGGAGAATACGGGGTCTAATAGTGTGGTAAGTATTTTGGTGTTTGAAAATAAAAGATAAGAGATACCCTTACAATTCTGGAACTGTAATCCAGATCACTCCTTAGCACCTGAGCAGTATGATGGATACACTATGGATATGGTGTAGCTTTTGTATTGCTGGTAGTTAGTTCTTGTGTCTCTGACCTTGTGTGCTATGGTAGAAAGTCCCATAGCCTTTAAGGGAGAATAGGGTAAAATAAAAGAGTGTAGTATTTTGAACAAAAGTAAGTAGGTAGATGCAGTGGCGTACTAAGGGGGGGGCGGGGGGGCGGTCCGCCCCGGGTGCCAGCAGGGTGGGGGGTGCCATGGCCAGCCCCGCTGCCCCCCCCCATGCTGCAACCGCCCGAGCGCTCTGTATTGAGCCTCGGGCGGCTGCAGCATTGCCCGGGCGGTGCGTCCATGAGGGCGGACCGCACTGCCCGGGCGCAACATGTGGAGAGGCTGACAGGAGGGAAGCGCTCAGCGTTCAGCGCTCCCTCCTGTCAGCTTCCTTTGCTGTAGCGTGGCCGAGCCCTGCAGCATTGATAGTCCGACGGGTACAGGAGCAGCAGACTGCACTCCCTGTACCCGCGGACTATACTGGGCTCGGCACGCTACAGCAAAGGTAGTGGGGAGGGGGGTGAGAAAGGAGAGGGGGGGTGAGAAAAAGGAGAGGGGGGAGAAGGAGGGGGGGTGGAAAGAGGAGGGTGGGTGAAAAAGAGGACAGAGGGGGGGTGAAAAAAGGAGAAAGGGGGGTGAAAAAGAGGAGGGGTGAAAGAGGAGAAAGGGGGAAAGAGAGCAGGGGGTGAAAAGAGGAGAGAGGGGTGAAAAGGAGAAAGGGAGGTGAGAAAGAGGAGAAAAGGGGGTGAGAAAGGAGGGAGGGTGGGAGAAAGGAGAGGGGGGGTGGAGAAAGGAGGGAGGGTGAGAAAGAGGAGAAAGGGGGGGTGAGAAAGGAGGTAAGAAAGAGAAAGGAGGGGAAGAGAAAGGAGAGGGGGGGTGAGAGAGAAATTAGGAGGGGGGAAGAGAAATTAGGAGGGAGGGAGAGATATTAGGAGGGGGGAAAGAGAAATTAGGGGGAGGAGAAACTGAAATTGAGGGGGGAGAGAAATTGGGAGGGGGGAGAGAAATTGAAATTAGGAGGGGAAGAGAAATTAGGGGGGGGGGAAAGAGAAATTAGGAGGGGGGGTGAGAAAGAGAAATTGGGAGGAGGAGAAGGAAATTGGAGCGGGAGGAGAGATTGACATTCATCACATACACACAATGCACCCCTTGCACACAGAAAAACACACAATGCATTACACACACAGACACACATACACAAGCAATGCAACCGTTACACACAATGCATCCCTTACACACACAGAAACACACAATGCATTCATTACACACACTCAATGCACCCCTTACACACATTCAATGCATCCCATACATACACAGAAACACACCTTGCAGCCCTTACACATACAAACACAATTTCACACAATGCATTCCTTACACACATATCAGGACATCCCCTACACACTCCACCCCCTGTGAACAAACTCATTGGTGGAACATGAAGGTGGACCCTGGGACCCAGACCTTGAGCTGTGTAAAGGACCCCCAAAAAATGGAGCTGCTTCCCGTTCTCCCAGAACATTGATTTTTGTGACCACAGTTACAAACCGCCTCCAGAGAGCCTGTTCTGCACCAGACCAGTGGAGCCAGACTGCAGCTAGAGCCCATCATCATCCTCATCTGGTTGTAAGTAGGCAATCTAGTATATTATTCGTGGCACTAAGCTCTAATGTACATTATAAGAAACACTATAGTCCCCAGAACCACTTCAGCTTAATGTAGTGGTTCTGGTGTCTATAGCCTGTCCTGCAGGCCTTTTAATGTAAACACGGCGGCACTGCAGCACTGGCGTTAGTTAACATGGCAAATCATATGGGTGGGGCATTGTGATGTCACATGGGGGGGCGGCAAACTTTACTTTTGCCTAGGGCGGCAAAAATCCTTGCACCGGCCCTGGCTGGAGGGGGCTGTGTGAGCTGTGGCCGCACAGTGTCCCATGGTAGTTAGGGTGCCGTGCAGCCAGTACAGCTCACACAAGCAAACAGCTGATAAACTGGCAGCACGGAGGAAATGTGTATGTGTGACTGTCTGCCTGTGACTGTATGTGACTGTCTGCCTGTAACTGAGTGTGTGACTGTCTGTCTGTAACTGAGTGTGTGACTGTCTGCCTGTAAATGTGTGTGTGGGGCTGCAGGGATTTTGTAGAAGGGGGCGGGGGTTTTGTATTGGGACAGGAGTCTTTATAAGGGGGGATAAGCAGGGGATTTGTGGAAGGGGGTTGCGGGGGTTTTGTAGATGAGGCAGTACAGGATTTTTACAGGTTTTTTTTTTTGGGGGGTACCAAGCACAGGATCCGCCCCGGGTGCCAAATGCTCTAGGTACGCCCCTGGGTAGATGTACACACACATTTTCTTGAGACTAGCAAAATCCCTAGTTAAATCCCTACTTACACCTTGGAATTTCATGTATCAAGCAATAGAGAAGATATAATTAGGGAGTGGTGCCTTAATGAAGTCCTCAAATCCAAAGTGATATATAATGAAAAGAGAGGACAAAAAGGAGGGAATATAATGTAGTATGTAGATACTTCTAATTTATAGAAAATAAAAAATACACTTACAGTGCTTATAAACCAGCTCTAGATGTACTGTCTTGTTGGTACAATTCTTGCCTTGTGGGTCTATGCCTGCATTTTTTATCCAATGGGGTATAATTCAGATGTAACAAAAGAGAATAAAAACACTAATATAGTGTAGTATGTGAAATGGCCAGAGTAATGGATAAATTGTATAGAAGTGCACATTCACATTTAATGGAGTGATGGCTACTTGCATAAGGCCTGGAATGGAATGATTCCCACTCTTGGATATATGGCAGACTCTTCTTTCAGGTGTGAATGGGTTAAAATCCTCTCACTGTATAAAAACAGAAAAAAGTATAGTGCACAACGTGTTGTAAAAATTAATTAAAATAACAGATGTACTAACATGGTTTAGAGCAAAAAGTGTGCTCAATTCACAAGCATAGGTGGTATGTTCCCCACCAAGGAAAATACTGTTCCAACATCAGGGTAACAGGAAAGGCTAGAGGTAATAATTGTACATAAACTTTATTAGAATAATAATAATAATTATAATAATAAAAACAATAAAAGAGCACACAATGCATTACATCAAATAGCTAGGCTTTTTCAAGTGTATCAAAATGCTAATTTCTGTCTTCCGGCGCCGGAATTCACTAGCGGCACGCACATTAAAATGCGCCTCATCCTTTCCATCTCACTACTCCTTGCGAGGATTCCGAGTTCCGCTGGAAATATGCTCTCTACCATTTTGTGGTTCTATTTCCCCATGCTGCATTGAAATACTGCTCAGGTGCTAAGGTATCTTTTATTTTCCAACACCAAAAGACTTACTACGCTATTAGACCCTGTATTCTCCTTTTTGTCTTTGCATAAGCTTCCAAGGACACTTAACACACTACACCTACCCCCCTGTTCTCCATAAATATAGACATATATTTCAGTTGTATACAGCAAATTTTTGCTTTACCTCACCACCTCTAGCCATTCCTTTCCGCTCCACGCAATAAATAATTTCACATAACTTTGCTATTTCTTTTCCTGTTTCTCTGGTCTCAGTCCATGAACCCAGCTAACAGAACAACCAGATAAACTTCAGTCTCACCTCTCTCTGCAACTTTAAGGTACTGACTGAAGTTTGGAAGATCCTGTTCCTTTTCTCTTTTGGTAGGATGTATTATCAGAAGCAATATTACATAAACACCTTCATCCCACTAATGCTGATGTACGTGAGTCAGTGATACACAGACTCATGAAAACGCCTGTGGGATGTCATGGGACTATAGTTTACCAATTTACTGGTTCATACTATATTGCACTACTGTAAGCATTTCTATTTTTCAGAGATATCCAAGATTGTCTATTCTATGGTATATTTTTTATATCATTTACTCACCTGTACACTACCTGAGTGACGACAGATCGGATTGAGATCTGGGTAATTTGGAGGGCAGGCAACACCTTGAATTCTTTTGAATTCTTTGTCATATTTCTGTAACCTATTCCAGAACAATTTTGCAGTGTGTTAGGGTGCATTATCCTGTTGAATTAGGCCACTGCCATCAGGGAACACTATTATTGCCATGATGCAGTGTACATGGTCTGCAACCATCTCTAGGTAGATGGTACGTGTTGAAGTAACATCCACATGAATGCCAGGACCCAATGTTTCCCAACCTAACATTGCCTAGAGCATAACATTGCCCCCTTATGGCCTGCCTTCTTCTCATAGGCATCCTACTGCCATCTCTTTCCCAGGTAAATGTTGGGGAACCAAAATGCATTGGATACTGGACTACTTAAAGGACTACTATAGTGCCAGGAAAACAAACTCGTTTTCCTGTCACTATATGGTCTATAGGTCCCCCCCACCTTCAGGGTCCCCCTCCTCAAGGGAGCTGAAGAGGTTAAACTCTTACCTTTTCCCAGCGCTGGGCTCCCTCGGCACTGGGGAACTCTCCTTCCGAAGTCAGCTCTGAATGTGCATGCGTGGCAAGAGCCTTGCATTCAATCAGTCCATAGGAAAGCATTTTTCAATGCTTTCCTATGGACGTCAGCATCTCCTCACTGTGATTTTCACAGTGAGAAGCGCGGAACCGCCTCTAGCGGCTGTCAGTGAGACAGCCACTAGAAGCTGGATTAACCCTAGTGTAAACCCTAGATGGACCTGGCACCCAGACCACTTCATTGAGCTCAAGTTGTCTGGGTGCCTATAGTGGTCCTTTATATCCACATTTTGTGATATAAATACTATATATAGATTTTTGGATATAGTGTGAGTGGGCCTTTTGGTGCTCCCCAACATGCTATGGGGAAGCACACTGAGGTTCTCATACTGTCTATATTTTGTGAGTGCAATCCTATTTGTGAGAAGTTGATTCACGGAACAGTGTTATGCTATTGTGATTTAATTTTTTTACAGATTCTAGCTGTTTTCCCATTTATTTGTTTAATTAAAAATTGATTGATATATGGGAGAGGGCCTATATTTTAAATATATCCTATCCTATCCTAGCAACATGTAGAGATTATTTCCTATGCTATTTCAGAAGTGAATATATAAGTGTACTTATGACAGTACAGTACTTATGGTCAACAATGCATTCTAACTCAGTATATATAGTTTAGTAACCAACCTCCTAGAAATGTTAGACACTTTTTATCTGGCAGATTTCACATCTGTTAACTCTTTGACAAGTGACACATTTTCCTGAATTCTTATGTTATCGTCATCTTATCTCTCATAACAGCTTTAAAGTCATTTGACCTCAATTATTGTTATTGGGAAAAAAAACTAAAGTTACAGCTTACTTACAATGAATATATCAAGATCCACAACACAGGAAATATGATAATCATATCACAAAAATAACAGTAAAAAGCAAGTGACACATCTCATGCGTCCTTATTAAAAATATATACTTTTTTTTTTAACAAATGTTAAGAAAGAATAAAACATGAATGCATGGAGTGGAACATAAAACATGTTCTTGTTTGTTCAATAGATACGTTGCTTATAGTATTTGATCTTTCACAATTTTATAGTTGATAGGGACTGAAAAAGTGTCTTTTCATATATCAGAAGTCAGTAATGTCACCATTTCATAGACACAAGGGCCATTGAATGGAAATATATTTCTCAATTCCGTTCCTAAATTCCATTAATGGAGAGGTGAATGAAGCTTGACCTAAAATCACTTCTTAAGACTATCCGTCTCAATTTGAATGGGGTCATTTACTGACTAAGTCACATTGATTAAGCTATCTGAGATTCAACTTCCAACACAGATATCATTACGATCTGAGTCAATGTTGGCCTTAGGATAGTCTTTGCACACCTCTCTCCCAAGAAATCAATCAGAAAATTAGTCTAACAGATTCAGTGATAAATTATTTAACTACAAAAAGCATAGTTTGACTCCTAATGTTATTTTACAACAGTCAATTATGATTTAGGAAGCACAAAGAGAATGATTAAAGATGTATATTGCTTTACTAAATGTGTGCTTCTTATGAATACAATAATATTTTTTCTTAATATCCTATCTTCACCAGATGAGTAAACTGAAGTAGCATCAGATGTCCTGACGAAGCCGTCTGTGTATGGCAAAACGCGTAGACATGACGCAATACGCATTCTGGTGGGCGGAACTGAGCTTGA
This sequence comes from Pelobates cultripes, assembly GCA_933207985.1. NCBI lineage: Eukaryota > Metazoa > Chordata > Amphibia > Anura > Pelobatidae > Pelobates > Pelobates cultripes. The sequence goes on along the minus strand of OW240916.1, from coordinate 145,318,367 downwards.
CCGGGAAAGACGAGTGGCACTCATACAGCTAATACTGCAACTCCACCAGACGGAAGCCACAGAGACTCCATATCCACATGGGTAACCCCCATTGTGATTGTGCGAGGTTGTGAGTAACAAGTACATGTACCGTCATACTCACCATTAGATCTTGTAAGCAGCAGCCTGTTTGCACTTTGTTTTATAATATTTTATCTACACTTCCACTGTGTTGTTTTAAATTTTGGTGTTTGAATAAAACTGTTATTTTATCACTAGCTTATTAGCTATTATATTAGATTTGGTTACATTCTAATCATTGTAAGTGCAGTCAACAATTTCCTACAGATCTACACTATTATTGGTATTTCTTTATTCTTTCTTTCATGTACTATACGACCCTGAATTTGGGATTTTCATCTACTGGGAGTATAAGTATCATTGTTATTTGTTTTGTATCTGTGCATGTGATATGAGGTTTTCCACCTAAACATCGCTCCACTTCTATAAAAATTGTAATAGATGAGTAATAGTGCCTTGAATAATGGAGCAGATTTCAATTTCAGAGGTGGTCAGCAGCAGCACATGTAAACAAAAGTACAAAACATAGTGCTGTCTATAAACGAAACCATGCAAGGAAAGACATGGATATTACTACCTTTTCCAAGAGCAATAAGGATTGGTAAGGGTTGAGGGTATTGCTTAATCCTTACCACCTTAGTGGAACAAATCCACACTGCAGATATTACCAGGAGAGGTGTATCACAGATAAGAAAGTAACCATTTTACAGGAGCAAAAATGAATAATAACTATAAAAAATAAAGGATTATAATAAAACCACTAACGTGTTTCACCTTATGTAAAGGCTTTTTCAAAGTGATATACCATAGAATACTTTGGTATTTATTGTCGACGTGGTGCAGTAGATTATGGCCAACATCTCCACTTTGATCTCATCTGTCCATAAGACATTATTTCAGAAGTCCTGTGGTTGTTTAGATGCATCTTTGCAAACCTAAGCTGTGCTGCCATGTTCTTTTTAGAGAGAAGAGGCTTTCTCCTGGCATCCTTTCCAAACAAACCATACTTGTTCTGTCTTTTTGTAATTGTACTGTCATAAACTTTAAAATTAAACATGCTAATGGAGGCCTGTAGTGTCTGGGATGTAATTTTTGTGTTTTTTGCATTTTCTCTTAGCATTGCATGGTCTGACCTTGGGGTAAATTTGCTGGGACGTCCACTCTTGGAACAATTGGCAACTGTCTTGAATGTTTTACACTTTTTTTGTGGGGGGACTAGTACTTCAGCAACGGGAATCAGGTTTTTGAATGTGTTAAATTACACCTTTATGTCACAATTGGTACAAGCACCAACTAGAAAGGATGCTTGTCTGGATTTCGTTATAACAAACAATGTTGATCTTTTGACAAACATTCAACTAGGGGAGCATTTGGGAAATAGTGATCATAATATGATAATTTTTTAAATAAGCTCAAAAAAGCAAAAGCATGAGGGGTATACTAAAACGTATAATTTAAAAAAAGCTTCAATAAGATTAGGGCAGGTCTACAATATATCGACTGGCATAAACTCCTCAGTGGAAAAAACACTGAGGATAAATGGAAACTATTCAAACAAATATTAGAAAGGTACATTTCTCAGTATGTACCATTAGGTAATAAATATAAAAGAAACAAATTAAAACCAATGTGGCTTAGTACAGAAGAAAAACAAGAAATTAAAAAGCATTTAAATCGGACAAATCAGATGCATCCTATTTAAGATATAAGGAAGCCAATAATGCTTGCAAAAAGGCAATTAAAGTGGCTAAACTAGAAAATGAGAAATTGATAGCCAAAGAATGCAAAACCAACCCTAAAAAGTTTTTCAAGTACATCAATTCTAAAAAAAACAAAAAATGAAAGTATAGGTACACTAGAAACAGAGATGGGTCTGTTAGTTAATGAAGACCAGGAAAAGGCAGAAATTTTAAATAACTATTTTTCTTCAGTATATATTAATGAGGATCCTATAGCAAAAGATATGCAAATGAAACATAGGTCATGTCAAACTAACCTAATTGCATTCTACGAAGAAGTAAGTAGAAGTATAGATCAGGGTGTTGCAGTGTATGTGATCTACTTGGATTTTGCCAAGGCAATTGATACAGTTCCTCACAATATGTTAGTCTTCAAACTAAAAGAAATTGGTCTAGATCAGGGGTAGGCAACCTACGGCACTAGTGCCATGCACGGCACTCAAGGTGTCTTTGCACGGCACTCAAGGCTGCCAGAGCCAAACAGGCTCTGGCTATCAGGAGTCCCAGTAAAACTTCAGATATTTGCCAATGCGAAAAGGTGGTGAAGGACAATCCTCAATTTATGCATTGCAGCACATAGAGGAAGTGATCTCAGAGCACTTAATTCCAGCACTTGTGAATTGGAATCCACACAGTAGTAGAGCAGCTCACAGTTGCTGTTGCAGCTCCTGTCCTTGACCTGTATCTGGCCGGCCTGGTCCCCACTGGAACCCAGGGAAGCCACCCACACTGCTAGATATACACAGAAAAGCATAATAACCCTCCCCTCATACAAATAATAACAGACCACACACAAACATACACACAATCCCCACAAACACAACACCACTAACAATCCACATACATGCACACAACCACACATGCAGCCTCTCGCGTGCAATACCCCAAACAGCCCCACGCATACACACACTACCAAACACACAATGTGACACATCTATCCACACACAATTCCACAAGCAGCCCTCATACACAGCCCACATTCATATGTATCATACATGATACCACAAACTACTAATGAACATATACAATATAATAACTCATATACGCACAAATACCACGATACAAAGCAATTACAGTAAAAATAACACAAGCAGAATACGGCCGCATACACACCTCAATTTAAAAAAAATAGGATCGGCACGCTACGGGACATCACAATCCTATATTGGCACAGTGCTGCTAAAAGGTTGCCTACCCCATGTCTAGATGATTATTCTTGTTCTTGGGTAGAACATTGGCTTAAGGATAGAATACAACGTGTTGTCATTAATGGTAAATTTTCAGGCTGGACAAAAGTGGTAAGTGGTGTCCCTCAGGGTTCTGTTTTGGGACCGTTTCTTTTTAACATATTTATAAATGATCTTGAAATGGGCATTGAAAGCCATGTTTTGGTGTTTGCAGATGACACAAAACTTTGTAAAGTAATAAAATGTGAGCAGGATATTGCTTTTCTGCAGAGGGATTTGGATAGATTGGGGGATTGGGCACTAAAATGGCAGATTAACTTGCATTTCGGGCGCAAGAATGCACAAGCAATTAACACCCTAAATGGTAGTGAATTAGGGATAATCACACACGAGAAGGATTTGGGAATTGTTATAGACAACAAATTAGGCAGCAATATGCAATATCAATCTGCAGTTGCTAAGGCCAGTAAGGTTTTGTCATGTATAAATAGGGGCATAAATTCTCGGGATGAAAATATAATTTTCCCTCTTTATAAATCGCTGGTAAGACCACACTTTGAATAGGCTGTGCAATTTTGGGCACCTGTTCTAAAGAAGGATATAATGGCACTAGAAAAGGTGCAGAGACAAGCTACAAAATTGATAAAAGGAATGGAGCATTTTAGTTACGAAGAAAGGTTAAAAAACTTAAATCTCTTTAGTTTGGAAAAACGGCGACTCAGAGGGGATATGATAACATTATACAAATATATTCGGGGCCAGTACAAACCATTATCTGGAAATCTATTTATAAACAGGGCTATACATAGGTCACAAGGTCACGCATTTAGGCTGGAAGAAAGGAGATTTCATCTAAGGCAAAGAAAAGGTTTTTTTACAGTAAGAGTAATAAGGATATGGAATTCTTTTCCTGAAGAGGGGGTTTTATCAGAGTCCATACAGATGTTTAAACTAAAGTTGGATAAATACTTGCAAAAACATAACATACAGGGATATAATTTCTAATAAGTGGGGTAATAGCTGCTTGATCCAAGGAGACATCTGACTGCTATTTTCGGGTCAAGAAGGAATTTTTTCCTAGTTTGTTGCAAAATTGGAAGCACTACAGACTAGGTTTTTTGCCTTCTTTTGAATCAACAGCAAAAACATATGTGAGGAAGGCTGAACTTGATGGACGCAAGTCTCTTTTCAGCTATGTAACTATGTAACTATGAATAATTTTTTTAACTGTAGAATGATGGATGAATTTCAATTGTTTGGAAATAGCATTATAACCCTTCTCAGTGTAATTGGCAGCAACAATTGCTTCTCTAAGATCATAGCTGATGTTTTTATTGTGTTAACACACCTGAAGGCTCCAGACAAGCAAACTGCTAAAACTTTGGCTTTTTTAGAGGTGTTCACACGTGTTTATGATCAATTAATAGAGGGAGTTTGATTAGCAGCACCTCTCTGCTACTTAGCTTCTTAATTCCTATGGAAGCAGTAAGGGTTTACTTAGATTTCTGCACATGGCGTCTCCATAAAGGCTTTATTTTTGTGTGTAAAATATATTTACCCAGGCATGGAATTTTCTATATGCCCTTATAATTACACAAAGTACATAGGTAGTTATGGTAATGATGTTCTTTCTGTGGCAGTTGCCACGTGAATAGTTTTAAATCAAATTCAAAATTAAAATTTCAAGCGTGCAATTATTTAATCTCTCTCATTGTTAGAAAATGTTGCAATATATAGGAAATAATGTAGCCTCATGTGGATGAAGATTAAGTACATATTTCATTAACTCTAAAGTAAAGTGGTAACATTTCTTGATTTAACATTTAACATTATTCTATAGCTATTACAATACTGTTAAGAGTAAAACAGAATGGTACCCTAGGAACAAGAAAGCTCATGGCTCTACTTTTTACAATGGAAATCATTAACAGTAGTACTTCAGTGTTAAATTTGCATTCAAGAATGAGGAGAATACTACAGAGAATTGGAACACATTCATCTTGAGAATCCCCTTAGTGCAAAGCTTGTAATGACAGTTAAAATGTATATTTTCTAAAAGGACAAGCAATATTTGTTTCTACTTACATAATTACCAAGTTGTATATGCTGCATTGGGAAAACATGATGACCATCTTGCTTTTTTTGTTAAAATTACTAAGAACTATATGATGGTATTAGACTCATGCATTCTTTTTCAGCTAAATTGTAATTTATCTGAATTTCGGCCAGTCGGCCATAAGAACATAAAACTGAGGAAACATCTACTACCCCTTCTTTTCTTCTTTCTACTCCTACTACTCTCTTACCCTTCCTGTCCCCTAACCCCTCCCCCCATCTCCCCAGAGGAGGAACTGCTGCACCCTCGAAGACGCGGACGTGTCAGACACTGGTAGACAAGCCTCAGACCCACAGTAAGCAGCCAAACACAGCGTGAGTAAACCTTCACAACACACATTGACAAAACATGGACTTAAAGCTAACCTCACTAAATGTTAACGGACTTAACGCCCCCAACAAACGCAGACTACTACTCAGGGAACTATGCAGGCAGCGAGCAGATATAGCATTCATACAGGAATCCCACATTCCACGCTCATCTAAGATGCAACTAACCAACCACCTCTTTACAAGAGCATACGCCTCTAGAGAACCATATAAAAAAAATGGTGTGGAAATCCTGATACACAAAAACTGCCCCATACAAATTACAGGAACACATACAGACACTGAAGGCCGGTATGTGGTACTCTCAGGCACGATGCACGCTAACACTTACCACCTTATAAATGTGTACGCCCCGAACTCCCCTACCTCACAGTTCTGGACGAACCTGGAAAACATGATGAGGGACCTCCCAAGGGGCATACTCATCATGGGAGGTGACCTCAATGCCGCACCCTGCCCTGCCTCTGACCGCAGTGGGGGAATACACCTTCCCCGCTCACACAATAGAGGAGCGCAGGATAAACTCCTACACAAATTTATACAGAACACGGGTCTGCTGGATCCCTGGAGGCTCCAGCACCCAGGGGAACGGGACTACACGTTCTTCTCGGCGGCACACACCACTTATTCACGCATAGACCTATTCCTCACGAACAAACTTGGCATGCATTGGCTCAAGACCACCGTTAATAACCCCAGTTCATGGTCTGACCATGCAGACATTGCTTTAACCTTAAAAACCCCAAGCAACCACACACCCTGGAAATGGAGACTGAATGTCTCCCTCCTCCGAGACCCACACATAAAGGAGGAACTCCAAAAAGAAATCGAGCTCTACTTCCAAACTAATGACACTCCAGATATATCCCCAACCACTCTCTGGGCGGCACATAAAACAGTAATACGCGGACTCCTCATAAAGATAGCGACACGACAAAAACAAAAAAAACATGAAAGGCTTGTAGACCTACAAAAACAACTACGCAAAATAGAATTACAACATAAGCAAACGACCACCCCGGCAACGACTAGAGAATTAACGGACACAAGAAGATCTCTTAGAGAACTCATGACGGATGACGTTACTAAAGACCTCATCAGAACTAGAAGACTTTTCTACGAAAAGTCTAATAAAATGGACACCCTCCTTGCGAGAGCCCTTAGACCCAGAACCACTAACACCTTAATAACAGCCATTAGAGACAAAACCGGACAGGTCCTCATAACCCCTAAAGACATAAATGACGAATTCACAAACTATTTTGTGTCCGTATATAACCACTCCCCAACACTAGCAGGAGACAACGCAACATATGCGGCAGCGGTGGCATCCTTTTTGGACAACACCCAGCTTCCCCAACTGGGGGCAGACCTTAGGGGACCCTATAATCGCTGAAGAAGTGGAAAGAGCTATAGCAGGGCTCAAAGGGAACAAGGCCCCGGGCCCTGACGGTTTTGACGGCGCCTACTACAAGGCCTTTAAAGACGAACTCACACCCCACTTAGCCAACATGTACACACAATGGACGGAAGGGGAGGCCCCTAACCCAGTCCTTGCGACCGCGAATATCACACTCATCCCCAAGCCAGGGAGGGATGCCCTCATCAACTTTGACGTGAAAGTCTATGCCAAGGTGCTTGCGAATAGACTGAACCCCCTCCTTACCAAATACATACACGCTGACCAGGTGGGCTTTGTCCCCACCAGACAGCTATATGAAAACACGAGGAGAGCTACCGACCTCATGTGGTGGGCTGGGAGAACTCGAACGCCTTCTCTGATCCTTTCCCTGGATGCGGAGAAGGTGTTTGATAGAATCCAATGGCACTACATGTTCGCTGTATTACGTAAGCTACGGATGCCAGACCTTTTCATAACGGCAGCGAAAGCCCTGTACTCTAACCCCAGAGCGCAAACTCTTATCCAAGGTGCGCCAGTGCGCCCATTTGCCCTGACGAATGGAACACGCCAGGGCTGTCCCCTCTCGCCCCTCCTGTTCATATTAGCCCTCGAACCACTACTACAACGCATCAGATCCCACCCTCAAATAAAGGGCATGTCAATATCAATAGCGCAGTCAGAATTTGTGGTCTCCGCCTATGCGGACGACATACTGCTCACCCTCACCGACCCAACGCACTCAGTACCGAACCTCCTCACCCTCCTGGAAAAGTACCAACAGATTTCCGGGTATAAGATCAACCTGGACAAATCAGTGGGCATGCCGATAGGTCTGACAGAGACAGAGGTGACTTGGCTAACGCAGACCACAAAACTACACATAAGCTCCCGACCTATCAAGTACCTAGGTGTAACACTGACCATCAACCCCAATGACCTATATGCAGAAAACCATCAGCGACTTATGACCACCCTTATAAAGGATCTAGATAAATGGCACGAAAAACCTATATCGTGGATAGGGAGACTGCATAGCATCAAAATTAACCTCCTCCCACGTCTTCTGTTCCATTTCCAAGCACTGCCAATTAAAGTCACCAAGGGAGATCTAAAAACACTACAGACGACCATTGACAATTTTATCTGGGCCCGCAAGAGGCACAGGATAGCGAGACAGACATTATACACCCCCAAGAGCAGGGGGGGATTGGGGCTACCCAATCTCCACCTTTATTACCTCTCAGCCCAACTCGCACAAATCATAGAATGGCACTCACCACCAGACACACATAGATGGGTAGACTTGGAAACCCTACTAATGGGTACCGACCTCCCGCAGTTCTGGATCTGGGTACCACGGCCCGACAGACCAGAGCTCCGCACGAGCTGTCCTGCCATCCTGAACTCGATTAAGATCTGGGACTCCACAGCACACAAATATGCCTTAACACACCAAATATCGCCCCATACCTCCGTAACAAAGCATTCCCACCGGGACTCGTAGCAAGGGACTTCAGTAACATTGAAAGCACGGACATACAGCGCTATCACCAACTCTATCAGGGTAACAACTTTAAAACATTTAACGACTTCAAATCACTAGCCCCACTGACCATGAAAGACTACTTTCGTTATATGCAACTACGAGACTTTGCGGGACCACCGCACGTACGCAAAGCAGCCAAGACCAAACTCACCTTTTTCGAAACACTATGCACGGTGGAGGGACCACGTGCCAGCCTCATCACACTTCTCTACACACAATTGAGCGCACCAACAAGCGACACACAAACACCCACATATGTGGCACAATGGGAAGCGGATTTACAGCAACCCCTAGAGAGCGGGGAATGGCAAGACATCTGGGAGGCAGCAGCAAAGGTCTCCATTTGTGTTCTACACCAGGAACAATGCTACAAAACATTAATGAGGTGGTACACCACACCAGTCAAACTCTGTAGAATGGGTAAAACAACCACAGACGTGTGCTGGAGAGGGTGCGGGGACAAAGGGACATACCTCCACATGTGGTGGACATGCCCGAAAGCGTAAACCTTCTGGGATGACATAGCCAAACTCCAAACAGAAGTGCTACACAAACACGTCCAACCGGACCCAGGGGCATTCCTTATCGCAAAGCCACTAGATGCCCTAACACACAGGGAACAAAAACTCTTCAACAAAATAAATTTAGCTGCCAGACGGGCCATGGCACAGACATGGTTACACACCGACCTACCCCCCAATGGATAGAGTGACTAGCAATATAAAAGAGGACAAACTCACAGCACAACTAAGAGACACTTATCCATTATTTCTTAAAACCTGGGAGCCATGTGAAGACTACACAAACCGCTGAATTACATAATCTCGTGCACACACAAAACTTAGAGCCGTGCCTACATCCAGAGACAGACGGCAGTTGCTCCGACCGCCAGCGGCAGATTCCCCCCCCCCTCCTATTGTACCTTTCCCCACACCCTCTTTCTCTCTCTCTACTACCTTTCACCCTCTCACGTTTCTCTTCTCCTATAAATAGAAAATTCATGCCTCAACCATAGCGCCTTAAACTGAGGCATAGGTACGGAACACCGACATACAGACAGGAAGCAAACCCAGGTTGCACTAAGCTGCACTTCTTCTATGGGCAAACGACAGCACTACCAACGTTATTCTGAACAACCGACTCAGTAATGCCATACCTCTTTGTACATGTCTGGCAATAGAACTTTACAAAATACCTATGTATAAGCAACTTGATATGCTTTCCTGTATGCTCGACTATATACTTGTAAAGCTTTTTTCTGTACCAAACCTGTGCATGATCTGACAAATAAAGAATTGAAAAAAAAAACTGAGGAAACAATTAAAGTGTTAGACAAACATATTTGTTTGCTTTGGGATTTGGAGTTTCGCTCATTTCACCAAATAAAGTGAGGATTGAAGGCAAAAAATGTTGACTGATGGCTAGGCTGCAGCCACTAAATCTTGGTTTTATTCAAAGATGAAGTGGAAGTCACCAAAAGATGGAAAAAGTAGGAAGAGTAAAATAAAATAACACACTATACATACGTATATTTTAGTGTTTGTATAGGAGAATAGTGTGTACTTATAGGGGGTATAGAGTGTGTGTTGTGCATTTATGTGTGCAAGAGGTATAATTTATGTGCTTATTGGAGGTATAGAGTATGTGTTGTGTAAATGAGTGTAGTGTATGTTTATAAGGGTTTTGAATGTGTGAGTGTAGTGTACGTTTATAGACATATAGAGTGTGTGTAGTGTATGTGTTTATAGATAGTAGAGAATGTGTGTAGTGTGTTTGTGCGTATAACTGCAGGGTGTGTTGTGCGTTTAGTGTGTGTAAGTAAGTGCAGGGAGTGTAGTGTATATATAAGGGATTATAGAGTGTGTTTAGTTAAGTGCAGGGGTTGTAGTGTGTATATAGGGGGTATAGAGTGTGTGTAATGTGTTTGTGTAAAAGTGCAGAGAGTGTAATGTGTATATAGGGGGCATAGAGTGTGTGTAGTGTGTTTATGTGTAAGTGCAGGCAGTGTAGTATAAAAACGGGAATGATAGGGTTTAAATATTTAATTTGCTAATTTAATTATTAGAAAAAACACACATTTACTCCCTACTCCATCTTATTATCTTGCAGGGGTAGAGGTAGCCTGCGGATCACAGGTGGTTCAGTGGGCTAGTTATGTTGTCTGTACCCTCGTAGAGTACAGACCATGTCTCTCCCTCTAGCAAGCAACCGGTATTTCAAAGTGTTGCCACTGGTTACCACAGTAATGCTCTGACAATATTGGCGCTCTTGCATGCTCTCAAGCTCTTAAGCTAACTGTCCCCCATTGACCTAATCTTACCTCCAGCCCATGAAGGGACACATCTCCCTCTTGGGGTCGGTGCTGCAATGCATGGGCCGGCAGGGGAGATCTTTTGATCTCTCCTGACAGTCTTAACCCATAGTCATACCGGCCCACCAGGCATTTGCCGGTTTGCCCGATAGCCAGTCTGGACCTGCAAAAAAAACGTGAAATTGTTGATGTGAAGTATGAGACTTTATTATGAGTATAAAGTTATTTGTTTATCTCACAGTTTACTCCTGAAAATTTCATACCTACACATTTCTCTTCCAAACTTATACTCATATATCAACAAATTCTTTGTCCCACCCTGCTACAAAATTGTAAAGCATTATTAATCTTGAAGCAGCACAAAGTAATAACTAAACATTCAGAAACCTTTAACTACAGAATATCCTAGTTAACACAGGAAAACGTGCTACAGCATTTAAATAAAATGAATGTAAACAAAGCTCCAGGGCCAGATGTTATTCACTCACAGATACTTAGCGAACCTAGTGTAAAATATCCATACCATTGTATTTAAAGGGACACTATAGGCACCTGGGCCACTTCCACTCATTGAAGTTGTCTGGGTGTAATGTCCCATGCCCCTTAACCCTAAAGTAGTTGTGACGAGAGCAATCTCGCCACATTACATTGGAGAAGCCTGGTTGCTCGCCTGTTGCCTTTGGATTATGGCCCCATGTTAAAAGGCTTGATTTTTCCCCTGCAAAGACAAGAAAGCTGGGTAATTTGGTGCTTGCCCTGTTTGAGCAGTGATACCCCAGATAGCTATGCCATGGAGCTCATTCGTATAATGAAAGACTATGGGAAAGACTTTGGCTCCATGGCAATTGAACTGTATGTGTGTGCTCTGAGCGCCATTCAGTAATAATGTGCGCTCAGACCTAAGCTATCTGGGGATATGTTGAATGTACCTGTTTTATGCAATGGCTGTACAGTTATATATTTTATTGTCTTTTTGCTGCCATGTGTTCAATGGAGTTTTGCCTCTGTCTTTGGAGATAATTGGATTACTTCTAATTATCTCCAGGATAGAAGACTCTGTGGAACTGGTTTTGGGCAGAAAAGCCATGCTTCCTGTGGTCACAAAGGACTACGATCTATCTTTTGAACCACTGGACCAGACAGCCACTAGAAGGACATCCGGGTCTTTAGGCAACTTTTGGTCACCTAAATGATGCTGGACACCCTCATGCTATGCATGAGGACTTCCAGTGTCACCGGAATCCACATAGGAAAGCATTAATTAGTTACTTTCAATAAAGATGTTAGTAGAAATATATCAGGGTGATCTAGTAGCTGTGATCTACTTGAATTTTGTTAAGGTATTAGGCTCAGCTTCACACAAAAGGTTACTATTAAAACTGAAATTGCTTGGTTTAAATAAAAAAAAATCCTCCTTTCGGGTTGAACAGTGCGGTGGTTGTGAGGTCTGCAGTGCTTATGGTGTCTGGTGCTGATGGTCCTTGGTGAGTACTAGGAGCATCCATCAGCAGAGGATCCGTCACAGTAATGAATGCTGCTTCCAAGCTGATTTTTCTCTAAATAACTCTACCTCTCATATATTTCTTGACAAATTAATAGGTACACCCTTCATGGTCTCTCTGCTCTTCCAGAGACCTTATCCTGTCCACTACTTGTACCTTTACATACCCTTATGACTACTTCTCTACTTTGGAACAGCATGCCTTTTCCCATCAGACTCTCCTTGTCAGGGTGGTGGTCCGGTGACCGTGACCCAGACGCCGTCTGGGCGGTGGTCGGACGACCAGGACCCAGTATGCCTGATGTTGAAAGTAGGTGTCACAGTGGAAGTGGATTAGCAGGGTCTGGTGCAGGGTAACCGCACGCCCCCTGGTGTTAAGCACCAGCATTTGTGTGGCCACATACCAGGACCCTGATGCAGCTTCAGTGAATCCCAGGAACTAGGAGCCTGGAAATAAACAGACCTCCCAGGAGCTGAATAGGGAGGCTCTGCAGCAGGAATGTATCCAGTACAGAAACAAGGCAAGACTAGGATAAGCACCAAACATGAAAACAAGACAGAACTAGTAGAACCCAGAACCAGAGAAGGATAGGAAGCTAAACCCATAACATGTTGTGATAAAGTGAAGGCAGATAGGCCTTTTAACCCCAGGGGAAGTATGTGTAGTTTCTGTGTTGCACAACACAAAGCTTTGCTTAGTTATGGGCCCCTGGGGTGGAGCATTTGGAGAGAAGGGTGGGCCAATGCTCCACTCCACAGTTTAGTGGTTTTCTGGGGAGACATAGATCCAGGCCAGGGTTTTTTGGATCGTCTCCAACCCACTGCTCAGCTGCAGTTAATGAGCTATTGCAGTGGAAATAAACTCCTCCCTGCTAGGCAGGTGGAGGAGAGGGATTGCTGGCTTCCTCCCAGGAAGCAGGTAGGAGAGAGAGAGGCTGTTCTCTCCAGATAGTCAAGGAGACTAGGCACTTGGAGTGCAGAAAGGAAGCAGTCAGGGCAAGGCTGGCTTGGAGCACTGGGAGTGCAGAAAGGAAAGCAGTCAGGGCAAGGCTGGCTTGGAGCACTGGGAGTGCAGAAAGGAAAGCTACAGGCTAGTTAGCAGAGTGATGCTTTCTAATAAGGTTGGTACAATATTGTTTTGTTTAGTTTAACCCTGAGAGATAGGGAACCTAAAGTGAGTCAGTGCTCAGACGAGCTAGGTTTTTGTTTAAAGGGAAACCTGTTATATTTATGTTTTTTTCATTTACTGCTGTATCCTGTGTGGATTTGCAAATAAAGTGCCTGGAGTATATGAATTACAAGGACTGTGCATGTTTTTGCCCTAGAGGACCGTGCTACCTGCTGACAAGGATCACAATGTACAAAATACATAAGGGAAACATTAACAGAACAGGGGCAGGACAGGACAGGACTGTACATGGACTGGGAATACAAAATAAAACAGACAAGATATAATAGGCAAAACAAGAGGAGACATAACTAAGTACTATATGTGAAAAAAAACTATGTACCCCATATTTGGCAGGTCCTACTCTAACTGCCTAATATCTGCTAAATGAACCATAATAAAGCACATACAGCACTTACCTGCAAGAAAAGCCAGAGAACTTGAGCAACTGCCTGCAGGGACCAACTGAAACAAAAGGAATCATGGAAAAAGGAACGAGTATGACAACATAAAACAAACATTTAAAGGAATCCAGGAGACTGGGAATTCCAGGAGCGGAATACAGAAAACCAGACATAGAATAGAAAACCAAAAAAAACAAGGAAAACAAAACAAGAATTGCAAAAAGAGTACTGGATATCAGAAGCCATAGCTTATGATCCGCAGCTAGGAACAGGATGTGAAACTCCTCTAGTCTTCAATTATTTAAGAAGGCCTTCAAAATCCACCTCTTCAGAATAGCCTATGACCTCCCTTAGTAACTTGCATTTCATAAACCATTCTAGTTTTCTCCTAAAAGGCCATACTCTGCTATCACCTTTCAATTCTGCTACTTCCCACCCTGTCATTATGTTGCTGTGTACCTCCTGCAGTCCTTCTTATTGTGTTTTTGTTCCCCACCTCCTCAAGATTGTAAGCTTTTTCGAGCAGAGTCCTCATCAACTTATTGTTGCGGTGACATTTTATAATTGTCTCATTTATAAATTTCTCACTTTATAACAGTTGAAAGCATTGCAGTAAATATTGTCTCTGTATAAATGAAAGTGATAAGAATTACTATTATCTTCAAAATCACTGGTAAGAACCCCACCTTGAATATGCAGTGCAATTTTGGGCACCAGTTTTATAGAAAAAGTGTAAAGGTGAGCTACTAAATTAAACATAGAAACATAGAATGTGACAGCAGATAAGAACCATTCGGCCCATCTAGTCTGCCCAATTTTCTAAATACTTTCATTAGTCCCTAGCCTTATCTTATAGTTAGGATAGCCTTATGCCTATCCCACTCATGCTTAAACTCCTTTACTATAGAATGTGAAAGTGGGATGAAAAACATTAGTTAAGAAGAGAGGCTAGAAAAAAAATGCATGTGTTTTTTTCAGAAAAAGATGTCTCAGAGGGGATATGATAGCACTATACTAATATATATATACAGGGTCTGTACAAACCGCTAGGTGCTAACCTGTTCATTAGTAGGAATATATAGAAAACAAAAGGTCACCTATTGAGACTGGAAGAAGGTGTTTTGGCTTACAGCAGAGGAAAAGGTTCTTTACAGTAAGAACAATAAAGATGTCAAATTATCCGACTCAAGAGCTTGTCTTATTGCAGGGCCGCCATCAGGGCATGACAACCATGGGGCTTGACAACCATGACATTTGCACATTCCTTATGTAGCTATTTTCGCTATATATATGTGCACCTGTGGGCCCCTGGTTCCCTGTTCACCGCAGGGGGCCCTGCAACTCCATCTCCACTTCCTAGCTGGGAAGTGGAGATGGTGTGTGCAGGGCCCCCTGCAGTGCACAGGGAGCCAGGGGCCCACTCTATGCCACCGGACCAACATGGAATGTGATCTCCCCCCTCACTGGGCACAGGTAAGAAATAGGGAGGGGGGAATAAAATAACATTTAAATAAAATAAAAAAATAAATATACACTTTCCCCGCCCCTACAGTATGCAGCCCCACAACAACATTTACACACATTATAGATTAACAGTTACACACACTGCATCATTACACAAACACACACACTACATCCTTACGCAAACATACACTGTATCCTTACACAAACACACACTAAAGCCTTACACAAACACACACTCTACATCCTTTCACAAACACACACTCTGCAGTCACTATACACACACTACATCATTAAACAAACACACACTACATCCTTACACAAACACGCCCTCTGCAGTCACTATAAATACACTATTTCCTTACACCAACACACACTACATCCACTACACAAACACACACTCTACATTCACTATACACACAGTACATCCACTACACAAACACACACTCTGCATTTACTACACACACTACATCCTTACACAAATACACACTCTGCAGTCACTACACACACACTACATCCTTACACAAACACACACTCTGCATTCACTATGCACACACTACATCCACTACACAAACACACACACTCTGCATTCACTATACACACTACATCCACTACACAAACACACACTCTGCATTCACTATACACACATTACAACCCCTACACAAAATCACACTCTGCATTCACTATACACACACTACATCCACTACACAAACACACACTCTGCATCTAATACACACAAACTCTACATACATTACACAAACGTACAATCTGCATTCACTGTACACATTGCATCCATGACACACACATCACATCCACTTTCCACATTCCACATCCACTATACACACACTACAGTATGCACACACTTCATCCTTGTGGGCAGACTTAGAATGGGCCTTGTAGGCAAACTCAGAGGCAGCTCTGTGGGCGGACTCAGGGGAGGGCTCCAGGGGCCCAGAACTTGAGCTGTGCCAGGGGCCCCAAAATTTCTGATGGCAGCCCTGTCTTATCGGATTCTATAGATATTTTTTTGCAAAAACACTGAATATTCAAGGAAATCATTGATGTGTATGTGAACATGTTTTTGATTCAAAGAGATGGCTGATTGCCATTATGGAGTCAAGAAGAATGATTCCCTTTTTGTGGCATAATTGGACATGGTTACAATTGTTTGGGGGGGGTTTCTTTTGCCTTGAAAGACTTTAGTATTTTTTTCACCCTGTACTACTATGTAACTATGTAACATTGTCTCTATGAAATACAGCAACAATAAAAATGTCTAATGGCTAAGATCCCTCTGAGTGACCTGCAGGTCACTAAAAAAACTTTTCAAAATCACAGCGAAATTACAATATTATCCTTTCTAGGATAGGTGTAAAAAATTGGTATTTCTCTCAAAAATGTTTTACCTTTTTAGATCACTGCCCATATCTCTCATAACATTGGATTTATTAAACTGCACAGAAATATCATAAAGGGGTAAGGATTTCCCAGAAAATGATGTATCAGCAGGGAGGAAAGGAACCTCCAGTTAAATTGTCATCTGGCAAAACCAGGTGCTAACTAGGCAGGTTACCATGCATGAGTCAGTCATGAGTGCAACTCTGACTCTTTGTCATCTTCACATGGATCTTGCTCAGTCATAAAACCATTCACTCACTACCTTATACACCTTTGTAAACCCATGTGCTCTGGAGGTTTCAACAATTTAGGAATTAATTTGCATTAAGACTTTGCTCCTGGCACCTAATTTTGGCACATTATTCTTTCATGAAAGAATGAGATAGAGTGGTTATCTGTTGGAATAGTGATTGTATAACAATCTGAGAAACATTGAAGACATTCCCCAATGTCAGGATCACATCACTATATGTTGTTATAAAGTTCTTACTAAACCACCTGAACCACCATTCAAACCTTACTTTACCTCCTTTTGAGAGACTCTAGAAATAGAGCTACCTGGCCAAGAGTCTTATTTTAATCATGTATTCACTTCCTCTAGAAGCTCATAAGTGTACTAACCAGAGACACATCATCTTCAGTGTAATGTTTCTCTAAGATGATGCTGTATGTACATCATATATGTTTGACAGACAACATGTCTATTGTCAGTTAACATCACAATATGCACAGTTGCAAAGGAGAATGGTTTCAAGACAATCATTAAATGGTACTTCGATCCTGTTGTTATGAGTCACATTTGTTCTTAGTTTCATCCCTCTGTACACGAGAATGTCTGAGACAGACACTTATGATGTCCGGTATCAGCATAATTGAACATTTCTGGAAAAAAATGTACTCCACATACATCAAATCAAATTGCATCGCAAAAATCCACTGTCAACTAGCAAGCTTATTCAGTAAAGTGAATTTCATATTCAAGGTAAAACTAGCCAAAACAAAAACATTTATTTTGATATTCCCCCACAAACCAAATATGAAAGGTGTCTAACCCTTGCACATCCTTTCTAAAACCGCAAAACACACTTTGCTATTTATTAACAATATATAATGATATTATAATGATAGTGGTTATTCAATAACCCTTCTACTACCAAGAACGTTTTGCTCAAAAAAAGCAAAACATTTATTTGAAGCAAGGGATGCATAGCTAGCATTTAAACATATCATAAAATAGGAAGTTTCTGTATAGATGAGTTTGCAGTTAAACTTAAACATTATATTACAGTTATATAAATGTACATTTTTTTCAATTTTTCAAAAATGTGTTATAAAAAAATATTTGGGAAATGGAAAAGCTTTAGATAGTATATTGTGTCCTGTATCTTACAATATTTCACACAGGGTCTGAAATTTTTGCTTAAATAAAAAAAATTAAAAAAAATTGACATACAATAGATGTCACAAAAATATAGATAAATAAAAATGGTCAGATTTCTTTCTTATATGAAATGGTAGAGTCCATTCACTCCTCTCCCTCAATGACTGTAGTAATAATATGACCCATCAAAACTTCCTATACTATTTAAAGGCAGTGAGATTAGGTTTTCAGGAAATATACAGGTATTATATCAGTAACCAGTAGCTTCTGGCAGAGAAATTCAGTCCTCTACAGTCTAGTAATAATAACGAGAGTATAAATGAGTGTGAGTGCTGCTTTATATACTAAATTTCATTTAGAAAAATGCATGAAGATAAAAATATTTATACTAGATTTGGTATTGAAGGGATTAAAGTGAAAGTTTCTAAGAATTAAAAAAAAATCACAGTAGATTTCAAATTTAAGGCTAATAGCCAAACTGGAGATTTTTCCAGTTCAGTTGTTTTGGCTTTAAACTTAACATGTTTTGTATATGTTTGCATGCACTTAATAAATGGTTTAAACTACACTGGGAACCACAATGACACCATAAAATTGTATGTGACATTAAGTTGCATTAAAAAAGCAATCCTCTAATTTTTTTTTTAGGTTTGTTTCAGTTTTAGGGTTGTACAGGGAGTAGGAACGCCACCAGAAAAATGTATGTTATTAGAATGATTATACGTATGGGAAAAGAGAAAATAGACATAATTGAATATTACTAGCATTGAACCCTCAGGACTTAACTTGTATTCTATATACTAGACAAGTTGCATGATCGCATTTCTATTTATTGTCTCTCGTTGGAGAGCTTTTAACCTATTTTGTGTACTGTTTATGGTTGTCATTGTATTAGTTTACATTTTTTTAATTAAATCATATAATAGCAATAATAATAATAATATAGTACTAAAATAAATATCTGCTTTAATTTGTGAACACATTTTCAGTACTTCAGGATTTGAAGTTTTCTTCTATGTACAACAATTTTCATAAAAGTAATGTTTTATTTCATTTAACATTTTTTTTAAAGGTTGGAATACCAGTCTCTCGATCTTATTTTAATAAACAGCACTCTTTTTACTTTGAACTTTCTCCTTTACGTGTATAGAGCTAAAGTAATGCCGGATACTATATGCATGTTACAGGATTTCAAGGGGACCTTTTATTGAGCCGCATTTATTTGCATGCACTAAAAGACCTGAGAGGCATATGAGAGGAAGATGAAAAGGAAAAAGTCATATTCCCTGCAGAAGCTGGAGGCTCGGTAGGCATTTTAACAATGGCAAAAGTTCAAAAGGTGGAAAAAGCTCTTTATACAAAGAAACAGACAACATACTTGAAGCTCAGATATTTAAAAAGCCAGGATACAATAGTTGTTCAAACTGCTATGTACATTTTCCCATATAAAGTAAAACCATGTCAATTATTGGAAATGTAACATAGAAACATAGAAACATAGAATGTGACTGCAGATAAGAACCATTCGGCCCATCTAGTCTGCCCAATTTTCTAAATACTTTCATTAGTCCCTGGCCTTATCTTATAGTTAGGATAGCCTTATGCCTATCCCACGCATGCTTAAACTCCTTTACTGTGTTAAAGGACCACTATAGTGCCAGGAAAACATACTCCTGGCACTATAGTTCCCTGAGGGTGCCCCCACCCTCAGGGTCCCCCTCCCGCCGGGCTCTGGGGAGAGGAAGGGGGTTAAAATCTTACCTTTCTCCAGCGCCGGGCGGGGAGCTCTCCTCCTCCTCTCCTCCTTCATAGCGACGTCATCGGCTGAATGCGCATGCGCGGCAGGAGCCGCGCGCGCATTCAGACAGTTCATAGGAAAGCATTTACAATGCTTTCCTATGGACGCTGGCGTCTTCTCACTGTGATTTTCACAGTGAGAAGCATGCAAGCGCCGGCTGGATTAACCCTATTATAAACATAGCAGTTTCTCTGAAACTGTTTATAAAAAAAAGTGTTAACCCTGGCTGGACCAGGCACCCAGACCACTTCATTAAGCTGAAGTGGTCTGGGTGCCTATAGTGGTCCTTTAACCTCTACCACTTCAGCTGGAAGGCTATTCCATGCATCCACTACCCTCTCAGTAAAGTAATACTTCCTGATATTATTTTTAAACCTTTGTCCCTCTAATTTAAGACTATGTCCTCTTGTTGTGGTAGTTTTTCTTCTTTTAAATATAGTCTCCTCCTTTACTGTGTTGATTCCCTTTATGTATTTAAATGTTTATATCATATCCCCCTTGTCTCGTCTTTCCTCCAAGCTATATATGTTAAGGTCCTTTAACCTTTCCTGGTAAGTTTTATCCTGCAATCCATGAACCAGTTTAGTATCCCTTCTCTGAACTCTCTCTAAGGTATCAATATCCTTCTGAAGATATGGTCTCCAGTACTGCATAAAATACTCCAAGTGAGGTCTCACCAGTGTTCTGTACAATGGCATGAGCACTTCCCTCTTTCTACTGCTAATACCTCTCCCTATACAACCAAGTATTCTGCTAGCATTTCCTGCTGCTCTATTACATTGTCTGCCTACCTTTAAGTCATCAGAAATAATCACCCCTAAATCCCTTTCCTCAGATGTTGAGGTTAGGACTACTTACGGTTATTCTGCAGTGCTTTTAAAATTAGCATGAATAAATAGTGATTCCAATGTATCGTTTATGTGTATGTATAGTATATTATTATTATTATTATTGGCATTTATATAGCGCTAACAGATTCCGTAACGCTTTACAATATTATGAGAGGGGGGGATTTAACTATAAATAGGACAATTACAAAAAACTTACAGGAACGATAGGTTGAAGAGGACCCTGCTCAAACGAGCTTACATTCTATAGGAGGTGGGTGTAAAACACAATAGGACAGGAATTTGCAATCAAATAAGGTGGAGTGAGGCAGAGCTGGAGGAGAGAGTAGAGTGCTGCCCTTTAGGAGAGAGCAAGAGACAGATATGTAAGGTAGAGGTTACTCTGGGAGGCCATAAGCCTTCCTAAAGAGATGGGTTTTAAGGCACTTCTTAAAAGATGCAAGACTAGGGGAGAGTCTGATGGCGGTAGGCAGGCTTTTCCATAGGAAGGGAGCCGCCAGCGAGAAGTCCTGCAAGCGTGAGTTGGCCTACGGGTGCACACAACGGACAGGAGGTGGTCACGGGCAGAGCGGAGAGACCAAGAAGGGACATACCTATGGATCTGTGAGGAGATATAAAAGGGGCTAGAATTGTTCAGTGTTTTATAGGTGTGAATTAGTACCTTGAATTGACTCCTATAGCATACAGGAAGCCAATGTAAGCCCTGACAGAGGGGTGAGGTGTGAAAGAACCGACTAGAGAGGAAAATCAGTCTGGCGGCAGTGTTCATTACGGACTGTAGCGGTGCAGTACAGCTTTTGGGAAGACCAATCAGTAGATGGTTACAATAATCCATGCAGGAAATTACTAGAGCATGGACAAGCTCCTTGGTTTCTCCTCTCCCCTCACTGCTCCTTCAAACCTCTACACCCCCCCCCCCTTGCCTCTCTTTCCCATCATTTGAAATGGTATAGTATAGTATATGTGTCTGCATTTATGGTGTAAGGTGAATGGAGCTTAAATTTTTCTGTGGCTATTTTACATGTACCCAATCCCAAATCCAAACAATAATTCTGAACATATTTGCCTGAGGTACTTTTATAAGACATGGAAAATGTTGTTACTATTACCAATCTCTATCAAAAAAGCCTTTGCAGATCAAAGTACTGAAGTTGCCTTCAAGCAGACTGCTTTATTAGAGGAAGGAGGGCTCTCAGAATTCCACAGGGCATATATGTGCTACAATACTAGTCTGCAATGCCATGAAAGTACATAGACTTGGTTTTAGCCAAAAAACTGCACTGTATATGAGAATGGTATATTATCCTACAGCGATCAAGGCACAGGGAACCAAATTCCTGCACTACTGGAAATGGGGAATAAAATATATTGTGCTTGTGACGTCAAAAAATTCTTCAGGATTAAATTGCCTACTTTTTTGGTTTTCTTCCTATCTGCATTAGCATATTAGCATGTTGCATACTACACTTAAATATACAACTTTCAGCAGAATTGACTTTAGATAATTTCCGAATGGTTATATTTCCCAGAGATACTGTGCTGTGGCAAGTTGTAATTTTGGGAAGAAAACCCTAAAAGCATAGGATGAATTCTTGATCATTAATGCACTAACTCTGTATGCACTATTGCAAGCTACCTCATATACCTTGTGGAAAATGCAAACACATTTAAACACTTCGTAAAGAAAGTTGAGAAACTATGTTATATCGCTGTAGTTATATAACTAAGTCAATAAAAAAATATAAACTTCTGTGTATCACATGCTGGGGACAAAACACTTGAAAACTGTGGTCTGAAAACATTGTAAATTAAATTGTTATTCTATATCATATTTGTTGTTTATTCTGTGTTTTCATATTGACACTCTACACAGAAATAAAAAAAATAAGTCACACTCAGGATAGTTTCGTACTAAAACTCTTTGCATGCTTAAATCTAAATGCCAAATGAAATGAATTAATAGACTGACAGAATTGTAATATCATTTTTTGTGGTACCACAGAGACTAGATGAGCCTGCTTGATAGAGATATAAAGATACAAACAAACACAGATTTCTGTGAAATACTATTTAATTTTATTTGAGAATTATCATGCTCATCTGTAATCTATCACACACCGATATTACACCCTAAGCCACAATACATCATTATTAATATGTTCATAACCAGCACCGAACAAGCAGCATCAGGGGAAAGGCAGAGAGCTATAGATTTGCTTCAGATTATGTGGTTTTAAATTACTCCTGATTGGAGTTGCAAATTAAAGTTGTGATGATAAATAGAGAGGTAAAGATTGCAAGGCAGTGATAAAACCAGGCAATAATTTCTGACTTCATTTCAGTTTCTGTATACGCCCTATATATGCGTGTGTGCTCTAAAAAGTTAACTATCAATGTTACTCTATAAGCAACATTATATCATTCACATTTTTTTTTTTTTTTTAAAACACCCTTATGTTAATACAGAATGAAAGATTAAAACATTTTTGGAAGTTATATAGCAAGGCAAAACAGGTGCTATTCTGGTGCAAAGGGCTAAATAAGGAGCAATGACCATGGACACAAACATAATTTCAGGACCTTGCATCCAGAATTGTAACTGATACAACTGATGTTGATTTTTTTCCATGGAATGACAGTTTTTTACGTGGGACTATGAAACTGTCCTAGGGCAGCTTTATGGGAGGTGTAATCTCTCACGACTGTATATGGACACAAGAAAAAGAAGAGACTTTTACCTACTACAATGCATGGTAAAGTACCATGTGTAAAGTGCCCTTTCTGTTTGAGGAGACATTATATATTATTTTTTATTCCATGTCATAACCCCACCACCCTTTCTGTATCCTGCTATTTGTTTTTTCTACGTATTACTTTGCTTTTTTTGGTAAAATAACAGATTACTTTTTTTTTGGTAAGGGGGTATTTTTTTTTTTTTGTAGTATAAGTGTTAGTCTAGATGGAACTGGGATTGATATTATGGTTAAGTTTTAATGTTGTTAAGTAACAAAGAAACACCCACAGAAAGGGGTGGAGAGGGTCTCTAATGTGGAGTGTGAAACTAGAAGGGAGAATATAAGTAAAGGTAGGAGAAGTAGGAGAGAGAAGAGGAGAAGACTTGGAAGGGGATAGGTGCAAGAAGAGAGACGGTAAGAAGGATAATTGGAGGGGTAACCAGGAAAGGGGCAATAGCAGTACAAGGGTTCATGTTGGTTCAAGCAGATGAGGATATAGCAAACCATATAACACCATATGAAATCCATGTCAAGACCTATGAAAGCATATTATGCCAGACACGTGCGTTAAAAATAAATATCCTTCTTTATATAAGCAAGCTGCATGTGCCATTTAAATGACACTTTACAAAAAAATGAAATCACCTAAAAGATTTGACAACCAATAGGATCCACAGGGACATCACACTGATATATAACTGAACTGGTATAGTAAACAAGCACACTTCAATATACATCGCATACATATCCCAAAACACATACATCAACCGTCATAATATCTGCAAAATAAGCTAGTTGGAAATAAATATCAATCAGTCAAACGTGTTCTTGCAACCATAATAATTCATATTATATAGGAAAATGTCATTTTAAATAACCACTGCCATCATATTGAATATAATATTGAACCATACATCAAACATAACATATATAAGCATTACAACATCAAGTTTATTGATTAGTGCGGAGAGAGAAATAGGAAGTTGATATGATGTCATTTAAAATAAATGAATGAACATGAGGGAATGGCCATCGCTCACAATGGCCCACCACACATTGGAGAAGAATGGGCCAATATTATTTTAAAATTATTTTAAGTTAACCATAATATTCATAAACAGAAATATGAAACTCATTGCAAGATATCTAGATAGGCCATATAAGCACGAT
This sequence comes from Pelobates cultripes, assembly GCA_933207985.1. NCBI lineage: Eukaryota > Metazoa > Chordata > Amphibia > Anura > Pelobatidae > Pelobates > Pelobates cultripes. The sequence goes on along the minus strand of OW240916.1, from coordinate 145,293,813 downwards.
CTCATACTTAGGCAAATAGACAATATATATAATATATATAAACAGAGATACTCATGAATTCGGGATTATTCTAACTTTTAGTGACCGAATAATCTAAATTTTATTAAAGACAGGAGGCGAACAAGGTTGTCTGATCCTGGTAGATATTCTGCTCGCAGGGAGATATTCCTGTCTAGTCAGAACTGATACAATTCCTTGGTGAGGTCTGAAAGCATCTTTGATTCACGTAGTGAACCACTGAGACATTGTCCATCTTCAGCACCACGGAACAATTGTAGACATCCTTGGCTAAACTTTGGATTGCGAAGGAGCCCGAAATTAGTTCGAGGCAATTGATATGAAGTGCTCGTTCCGAATGGGAGAGCCCTCCTGTAGAGCTTTCCGAGCAAGTTGCACCCCATCCGAGCAGGCTTGCATCTGATTCCAGGATGAAATCAAGTTGGGATCCGAAGATGGCTCTCCCATTCCAAGCGTCCATATAGTGTAGCCACCAATGGAGTTCTAGCCGGACTTCGTCTGTGAGTGTGATCTGCTGATCGTAGGATGTCGACTGATGTAAATATTGCATCTTCAGGCATTGTAATGATCAGTAGTGTAATGGGGCAGGGAATATTGCCTGTATTGAAGCGGAAAGCAAGCTGATGATGCGAGCTAGATCTCGCAGGCAGAGGTATGGTGATATCAGCAACCTCCGAATGTCCTTTTTTATGGATTTAATTTTGGTTGCCAGAAGTTGTAGGACTGCCTGAACAGAATCTATGTAGAATCCCAGGAATTGTACTGTCTGAGACGAAGTGAGAGATGACTTCTGGCGATTGATCGCGTAGGTCATGGCTGTCTGAAGGTGAAGAGTCTCTTGGTCCTGCGCCATGAGGAGAATATTGTCCAGATAAATGATGGACCGGATTCCCTGGGAATGCAGTAATGCCATTACTGGTTTCATTAGTTTGGTAAAGCACCAGGGTGAGGAAGATAGGCCGAAGGGGAGTCAGGTGAATTGCATAGTTCCTGTTCCCAACAAAACTGAAGGAGGCAGCGGTGGGCTGGTGTTACCGGCACCGTGAGGTATGCATCCAATCTTCCTCGCAGAGTAGATCTCTCAATAAATGGATTTCCCTCCATTTTGAAGTGACGGTATGTGATGAACCTGTTCAGATCTCTCAGATTGATAACAGGTCGTAGGTCTCCTGATTTTTTTCTTGACTAGAAACATGTTGGTTATGAAGACCTGTGGGCCAACAACTCTTTCGATCGCACCTTTGGTGAATAGATTGTTGAGTTTGCTCCGTAGAGTCGACTCGTCTAACAATGATATCTTGAGGCTCCGGAGAAATCTGGCCTCTTAAGCTACATAATGCAGAGTTTTGCACACAAACGAGCTACGAGATACCCATGGCTGTGGGAGAGGTAGCAGACCCAGAGATCTGGAGTACTGGTCTCCTGGAGGAAGCACGGAGCTTTGAGGGCTGCGGCCTACTCAGGAGGGGAGCGAGGTGGACGGCCGCTACCAAGTCTCTCTTCCCGGCTACCACATGCCTACTGCTGACTGCCTTGTGGCTTGCTGGTCCTGTTTCCACCCCCTTTGGGCCGGGGGGTCATCCCCACTGAGGAGAGCTTGAGATGTGAGGGGAATGAGGCGCACGGAACACTCGAGGCCTACCTCGCAAAATTGCGGCAGCTCACAGCTCTTCGCCATCTACTCCTGCACCATGGAGCCCCTATGAGCTGCAGTCACACCACCTGCCCTGACAGAGGGCCCCAAGGCAAGATAACAGACAGAATTAATGACCACCTCTGTCTGGGAAAGAGAGACACCCTCTGCCCGCAACAGCTGCCCCCTAGTGGGGCCGGGTGCAGGAGGCGAGGGATGAACCCAAGCCGAAGCGTGTAACAGTCAAGTGGACTTACACGACCATCTATACGCAGGACAAGCATTGTGCTCTCCTGACCACCAAACCTGACAAGAGAAGATCTAACACACACAGAAGAGTACCTATGATGCTGAACTCCTGTGTTACCGGATCAATGACTGAGGGGACTAATACATGCAAGCACAGAGACTCTCACAGCCCCATAGAACACAGACTTTATAAGAGACAGCAGCTTCCTGTATACCACTTGCCGCCTAAGACGTAATGTGCTCTGAGATACACTGCAGCCATATTGTTTTATCTAACAGTTTCTCTCCGCCTGACTTCGCACAGAATCTAGCAATATTACAAGGGTCTACTCATCCCCAGTGGTCGCTTGTTTTCTTGCTTTAGAATTACGACTGTTCATTCGTGTTTCTAATATCCTTGAAAGCCCACATTTACATACTTGAGCAGAAATATATGTTTAATGTCGCAAGCTTGTAGACCCCAATGTGACCCACCACATTATACATACTAATTCAGCTTGCACTCAGCCTAATATTCACAAGCTACACTACGCTTGTTTATGTATCACAAAACAAAAAATTTGCATATACTCATGCCACTGTTTACCCTGTATAAAACGTGTACGCTGTTGTGGTGTTTGAACTTGCAATGTACTTACCTGCACGACAAAAATAAAGAATTAAAAAAAAAAAAAACAGGGAGAAAATGGGGGAATTTGATCCAGTGCATCGCAGTACTATGATGAACTAACCACTTAGAGCAACAACTTTGGAGCAAGCTACTCAGCAGTCCCATGAGCAGATGCCAAAATGTAACTCTTTATATGCTAATCAACAATGATAAGCAGTTAGTCATTAAGTAAGTTAAATATGCCAGAACCATGAAAAAGTCTCCCTGTAGGAGTGCTTCAGTGGTAAAAAATATAGTCAAATCAGCTGTTGTGTGTATAATAAAATGATAAATATAAGTAAAAATAGAAAAAAAAATTCAAAGAAAAAGTCCAAAGACTTACACTAGACCAGGCATAGGCAAACTTCGGCACTGCAGATGTTTTGGACTTCACCTACTATGATGCTTTGCCAGCATTATGGGTGTAAGAGCATTATGGGGGATATAGTCCACAACATCTGGAGTGCTGAAGGTTACCTACCCCTGCACTAGACTATAAGTCAAACAGAACGGGCTATTCTTGCAGTTTTAGGTAATATGTCTAATTTCAGATGCAGAACTTAAGTTGCAGCAATAGCAGAATGTTTTCCTGGTTCAGCAGGTGAATCCATTGGAACATGACCATTTAAATAGGAGGTGGACACCATCTGGGACCAAAGTGTTTACTTTGCACAAAGAGTTTAATGGGATATCCACATATCTACAGCATGCTGGCTGATTTTAAGGCTTCAGTGGCCACCAAGATTTATATAATTTTGCTTGCGTCACTGTTGACTGATCTGCGAAGAGCTGGATCAAATCAAAACAAGCAGGTAATGTTGGACGTCCTCTGGTCACTTTCATACATTTTTCTTTAAAAGTATAAAAGTGTATCCTGACAATAACATTTCACAGTGTTAGAAAGATGTCACGGACGTGGGAGCCTGTGTGCTCTATCAAACAGTAACTTCTCAGCATTAACGTAATTGTGTAATAGCTGAAATAATTTGGTTACATAGTTCTGCATTAGTAACAGTCTCAGATACTCCCATGAGATGAATGTTATTTTGTCTAGATCTGTCATTGTAACCTATGATTATATGCTCCAAATGAGAGAAACGATTCTCTAGAGCAGGCATAGGCAACCTTTGGCACTCCAGATGTTTTGGACTACACCTCCCATGATGCTTTGCCAGCATTACAGGTGTAAGAGCATTATGAGGGATGCAGTCCACAACATCTGGAGTGCCGAAGGTTGCCTATCCCTGATCTAGAGCTTAGAAACATAGAAACATAGAATGTGACGGCAGATAAGAACCATTCGGCCCATCTAGTCTGCCCAATTTTCTAAATACTTTCATTAGTCCCTAGTCTTATCTTATAGTTAGGATAGCCTTATGCCTATCCCACGCATGCTTAAACTCCTTTACTGTGTTAACCTCTACCACTTCAGCTGGAAGGCTATTCCATGCATCCACTACCCTCTCAGTAAAGTAATACTTCCTGATATTATTTTTAAACCTTTGTCCCTCTAATTTAAGACTATGTCCTCTTGTTGTGGTAGTTTTTCTTCTTTTAAATATAGTCTCCTCCTTTACTGTGTTGATTCCCTTTATATATTTAAATGTTTCTATCATATCCCCCCTGTCTCGTCTTTCCTCCAAGCTATACATGTTAAGATCCTTTAACCTTTCCTGGTAAGTTTTATCCCGCAATCCATGAACCAGTTTAGAAGCCCTTCTCTGAACCCTCTCTAAGGTATCAATATCCTTCTGAAGATACGGTCTCCAGTACTGTGTACAATACTCCAAGTGAGGTCTCACCAGTGTTCTGTACAATGGCATGAGCACTTCCCTCTTTCTACTGCTAATACCTCTCCCTATACAACCAAGCATTCTGCTAGCATTTCCTGCTGCTCTATTACATTGTCTGCCTACCTTTAAGTCATCAGAAATAATCACCCCTAAATCCCTTTCCTCATATGTTGATGTTTGGACTCTATCAAATATTTTGTACTCTGCCCTTGGGTTTTTACATCCAAGATGCATTATCTTGCACTTATCCACATTAAATGTCAGTTGCACAATTCTGACCATTTTTCTAGTTTACCTAAATCATTTGTCATTTGGCTTATCCCTCCTGGAACATCAACCATGTTACATATCTTAGTATTATCAGCAATAAGACATACCTTACCATCAAGACCTTCTGCAATATCACTAATAAAAATATTAAAGAGAATGGGGCCAAGTACAGATCCCTGAGGTACCCCACTGGTGACAAGTCCAAGCTTCAAATATATTCCGTTAACTACAACCCTCTGTTGCCTGTCACTCAGCCACTGCCTTACCCATTCAACAATATTTGAATCCAAACTTAAAGATGGAAGTTTATTGATAAGCCTTCTATGTGCAACAGTGTCAAAAGCCTTACTGAAATCTAGGTAAGCAATGTCTACTGCACCACCCTGATCTATTACTTTTAATTACCCAATCAAAAAAATCAATAAGATTAGTTTGGCATGATCTCCCTAAAGTAAACCCATGTTGTCTCTGATCTTGAAACCCATGTGTTTTTAGATGTTCATCAATCCTATCCTTTAACATGGTTTCCCACTACTGAAGTAAGGCTTACTGGCCTATAGTTGCCCGACTCCTCCCTATTACCTTTCTTGTAAATGGGCACAACATTCGCTAACTTCCAATCTTCTGGGACTACTCCTGTTAACAATGATTGGTTAAATAAATCTGTTAATGGTTTTGCTAGTACACCACTAAGCTCTTTTAATAGCTTTGGGTGTATTCCATCAGGTCCCATTGACTTATTTGTCTTTACTTTTGACAGTTGAAATAGAACCTCTTCCTCTGTAAACTCACGTGTAATAAATGACTCATTTATCCTTTTTCTCAACTGAGGTCCCTTTCCTTCATTTTCATCTGTAAATACAGAACAAAAATATTCATTGAGGCAGTCAGCTAGACCTTTATCCTCTTCTACATACCTTCCTTCTTTTGTTTTTAATCTAACTAATCCTTGTTTTACTTTTCTTTTCTCATTTATGTATCTAAAAATGTTTTATCCCCCTTTTTTACTGACTGTGCTATTTTCTCTTCTGTGTGTGATTTGGAAGCTCTTATAACTTGCTTAGCCTCTTTCTGCCTAATCTTATAGATCATTTTGTCTTCCTCACTCTGGGTTTTTTATAATTTCTAAATGCTAACTTTTTGTTTTTAACTATTTTGGCCACATCTGTAGAGTACCACAGTGGTTTCTTTAATTTTTTGCTTTTACTGACAAGCCTAATGCAATTTTCTGTTGCCTTCAATAGTGCAACTTTTAAATAATCCCATTTCTCTTGGACTCCATTTAAATTGCTCCAGTCTGATAATGACTCCTCTACCCATATTCTAATTTTAGAAAAGTCTGTTTTTCTAAAGTCTAAAACTTCTGTTTTTGTGTGGTGTGACTCAGTCACTGTTCTTATATTAAACCACACTGACTGATGATCACTGGATCCTAAACTTTCACCTACAGTAATATCTGATAACAAATCTCCATCTGTTAACACTAAATCTAGTATGGCCTCTTTACGAGTTGGCTCCTCAACAACTTGTTTTAGAGACAATCCCAGTAGGGAGTTTAGAATATGTGTGCTCCTGGCACAAGTAGCTAATTTTGTTTTCCAATTTACATCAGGAAGATTAAAGTCACCCATGATGATAACTTCCCTCTTCATTGTCATTTTAGCTATTTCCTCAACTAGTAGATTATCTAACTCTTCAATTTGTCCTGGGGGCCTATAAATCACACCTACACGAGTTACTGTGTGATTACCAAATTCTAACGTAGCCCAAACGGACTCTATGTTTGCCTCACTAACTTTTATTAGGCTAGATTTTATGCTATCCTTCACATACAAGGCCACCCTCCCCCTTTCTTGCCTTCCCTATCTTTCCTATATAAAGAGTACCCTGGTATTGCTATGTCCCAGTCATTTTTCTCATTGTACCATGTCTCAGTAACAGCGACTAAATCTACACTATCAGTTGCCGTTATTGCCACAAGTTCATGGATCTTATTCCCTAAACTGCGAGCATTTGTAGACATGACTCTAAGCTTATCATTTTTTAACACACTTGCTACAGGCACCTTCTGTCCTTGTTTTGGGGGACAATTGGATTGATGTTTTATCACCCTTTTGCTAGTTTAAAAACATCCTAGCAAAACCTCTGAACTGCTCACTGAGAACATTTGTTCCCTTTTGAGAAAGATGCAAACCATCTTTTTTGTACAGCTTATCTCCATTCCAAACAGAGCTACCATGAGAAATAAAGCCAAATCCTTGCTCCCGACACCATTCACCAAGCCACAAATTAAAGTCCCTAATACGCATCCGCCTGTCGTTCTGAGTGTTATTCACAGGCAGAACTTCAGAGAATGACAGTGTGGAAGCAATCTGCCGTATATCATTGGCAAAAACACTAAAAACTTCCTTAACTTCTGAAACCGCATTGCAAGCCAAGTCATTTGTCCCTAGATGGACAAGTACATCCAATTCCCCTTCCTGCTTTGCTCGCTTAACAATATTACAGATACGTTTCCTGTCTCTGTGAGCAGTAGCTCCGGGAAGACACCTCACAAGACCACCATTGTCCATCTCCACACCTCTTATAATGGAATCCCCCAACAACAACTGCTTTCTATTTGGCCTCACCATAGTCTCCAAGCCGGTCTCCACAACACCACTAGTCTCAGTGCCTCTCTCCACAACACAACTAGCCTCAGTGCCTCTCTCCACAACACCACTAGCCTCAGTGCCTCTCTCCACAACACCACTAGCCTCGGTGCCTCTCTCCACAATACCACTAGCCTCAGTGCCTCTCTCCGCAACACCACTAGCCTCAGTGCCTCTCTCCACAACACCACTAGCCTCAGTGCCTCTCTCCACAACACCATTACACTCTGAAAGTGCAGAAATGAATTATGTAGAGCAACAGACTGTGCAAAATGCCTTTTATCCACAACTCTAAGTCTACCAGATCATACAGTAATCCATCTGCCATTCCTAGTGTGTCTCTGCGGCAGTGGCTTTGCAGCAGTTCCAGTCTGAGTTTGTTCACCAGATAATTTACAAATCTCAGACTTCAAAAATACAATCTCCTGCCGCAAGATAGAGAACTGTCTACAGATTAGACAACAACCAAACCTCCAAAAAGTGGAACGTGAAACAAATGCATAGCAATTGTTACACTGAACTAAGTCTGCCATTCCAATTAGGAGAATAATTTAAATCTAACAAATCTCCTGAATACCTCAGATTACCTCCAGTTTATCTCCAGATACACACTTAGAAACAGCACTTAGAAGTAGCACCAAGCTATGTTAGACAAGCTAATGACACCAAGCCTTATATAACTCCTAAAATCACCACCCACTAGGAATGTTTAACACCTGGGTAGGCCTCTGCTTATTTGCAAACAATAGCTAATTAACCAGCAATCAATAGCAAGTAACTAGCTTAATCAAATCAAATGCCTTATATTTACCAACAGGAATTCAAACCTTGTGCAATCAGTAACATTTTCCTACAGATGAATCTTACCTGTAACAGTAGAAAAGAAAGCTCTTAGCACAACTCTTAGACAGTTGAAGCTTCTATAAAACTCTCCAGAATATCTCCAACTACACACTTAGAAACAGCACTTAGAAGTAGCACCAAGCTATATTAGACAAGCTAATGACACCAAGCCTTATATAACTCCTAAAATCACCACCCACTAGGAATGTTTAACACCTGGGTAGGCCTCTGCTTATTTGCAAACAATAGCTAATTAACCAGCAATCAATAGCAAGTAACTAGCTTAATCAAATCAAATGCCTTATAATTACCAACAGGAATTCAAACCTTGTGCAATCAGTAACCTTTTCCTACAGATGAATCTTACCTGTAACAGTAGAAAAGAAAGCTCTTAGCACAACTCTGAGACAGTTGAAGCTTCTGTAAAACTCTCCAGAATATCTCCAACTACACACTTAGAAACAGCACTTAGAAGTAGCACCAAGCTATATTAGACAAGCTTCATGTGCGTCCGCCATTGTATTGTGTGCTTGGACGAGCTCCTCCATTTTAATAATTTAAATTTACTCCTGATATCTTCAGCTGTTTTGATGAGCCTCTGTTGTTGAGAGGCCTGCAGTTTGTCAAGCAGTTTTGTGATGGATGACTCCAAAAGTAATGGCATTTGTGATTGGGACATTTGTGGTCACTACCTGTGCCACTGCACTCTGGCAAAGAGACCCATCTGCTGCCATCTGGAGCAGGAGGGTTCCGTATCAGAGCAGAAACTCAGAGGCTGATTTGGGAGTTTTTTTTGCCTTTTTTTGTCCACAGGAACACATGCAGGTCAGTCACTAAGTTTTGACGGTAGGTACCAGCTAGTGAACTTTAACAGTAGATTTGAAAACCAGCTGGTAATTAGCAGTTAATAGCTTCTGTTATATTGTAAGGGAGTCATTAACTGTAACCTCAGCTGGTAAATCAAAGTCAGTAATGGTAGAATTTAGCATTTGAGAAAGCCACTGCTTGTTAAGGCTATAGACAACCACTTTTTGTCCTTTTTAAGGCTGAAGATGAGAATAATTAAAAAAAAGAAGACTTCTGATGGGTAAGTATATTTCCTTTTTACAATTACGTTCCCTTCCAATTATTAGGGTGAGTGGTGGTAGGTATGGTTGTTTATTTTTATTGGAGGGTGGCTAGAGGATTGGAATCCCCTGGTCACCTGGGGGAAAGAGGTTGTACAGCTAACTATTTGGGGGTGGATGCCATGGGTGAGTCATAAGGTCCTTCCCCCTGTTTACTATTATTAGAGCTCCTAGCATAAATGGATTGGGGGCTGAGGAGGTACTCCAGGTCCCCACCTTGAATATAACATGCTGAATATAAAGTGCATGAGTGTGTGCAGCTGTAGATTTATCCCCATTATTCATTTAGGGTGAGAGTTTACAGCACGCACTAGTTACTCCTACTATTTAAACTACGGCATCAATGTCCAGGATATGAGTAATTCCCCTATGGTGTTATTGGTTCTATAAAGTGACTACACCATTGGGATTTCTATCCTATACAATAGTTATTTTACTATTTATTTGCCAGTCTGCACTTTTCATAATTTTTTTGTTTATGTCACAAGACTTACAGCTATAAGCATTGGTATTTTTATATATAGCGACTAATAAAAGTTATGTTTTAACACATATGTAGCTTTGTAAGGGACTTTTTGACCCCTGGTATGTTTTAGCCCTTTGGGGGTTGTTTTTTCATATTTGAAGCACACACGTTTGTGAGGGTCGTCCCTGACACACGTCAAGCTAGTTCCCCTATGGGTTACAAGTTTTCTTCAATGGTAAATATATGCTTTATATTATTTATTCATTTGCATATTTAAAGTATTATCTGTATAATGGATGATGTTTCACTTTAACCTAAAAAGACGGGTAGTTTACATAAACTACCATTCCAGATCAAGATTTAGCTATATAACATGAGCTTGCTCAGTCCAATCCAGACCAATAATATTACTTAAGATCTCAAGATTTTGGAAGAGTGTATTTCCTCCACTTAAAGTTTCATCAAGTAGACTGGGCTTTATAAAACCAATGATATTCCCCATGAAAGTATTACTTTTCACAAACTTCTATTAAAGAGCTGTACCATATAAATGGAGTTTCATTTAGATAATCAATAAATTGGATCTTTCAACTGCTGATAGATTGATACATGTTGTAAGTAGATACAGTCTATTGCTTGTAATGTCTGAAAAACCTTTTGTTTGTATGATTCTAATAGGTTTTATACTTTTTTTATTTTATTTTATATTCTTACATAAATTACTAATTTGACTTTTCCACAGTGGTTCTGCATATTGGACCTGTAAAGCAGTATGTACATGGCTGTCGTGATATGTAGTGTGTGTGTGATACTGGTGCCTTTTAATGAAATGGGTGCTATTTGAAGGTTATAGTAGGAAAAGGAAGAACAAATGCAGATAATATATACTTCACTGATCTATTTTATTATTTTAACATGAATTACCAAAGAAATTGACTATTTTGTGGTAATGGAAGGTAGCGGGGAGTTTTTTGACTGTATTGCCCTAGAGCAGGGTAGGCAGCCTTGTCTCTCCAGATGTTGTGGCCTACTCCCTTGATGCTTTGCCATCATTATGGTTGTAGGAGCATTATGGGAGATGCAGTCCATAACATCTGGATTGCTGAATGTTGCCTACATCTGCCCTTGAGTAACCACTACAATTTCATCTTCCAGTTTAGATAAGTTATATCGATTTTGTACTAGAGGTTTTGTTAATTTAAATACAAACTCATCTTATTAGTTTACTCAGTTTTTAATACTAATTTGAGTAGTAGCACACTTTATTTATTTGTTTAATTTGTATTTTTATTGAGATGGTTGCACACAACAAACAGATTGCAATACCAGCATGTAACTGCCAAATAGTAAAAGAAAAAAACATTTGCAATTAAAATCATGGGCATAACTTGCATTAATAAGGACATCTCATTTTGTAAAGCAATAGAAGAGAAACATTGGTAGTACAAAAGATATTACATATAGTAATTTGGTAACGGTAATTGCACTTGTTGTATGTAAAATAATATAAAAGAAAAAAAAATAAACATGCAAACTTCAGAATAAGCAATAATCTTAAACCATTGGGATTAGTTACATCAAATGAAGAGGGTCATATATGACAGACTAGCTGCAATACGGGAAGTGTAAGCTCAGGGCCTAGACGGTAGGCTAAAGAGACAGTCAACCGCTTCCCAGACTGGGGAAACCTTGCTTTGTCCGCTTAGAGGTCATCATAATGGGGCCAAGGTGAAGGACCACTCCAGGCAACACATTATTTCCATGGGCCCGATGGTTTGCAGAGTCCAAATTTTTTCCTCCAGGGAAACTGCACAAAGATCGTAGGTGTCGTCTTGTAGGTTGTCATCGATTTCTCCTGTTGTCCTTCCTCAGACGCAGACATGGTGTACTTGGGTCAGACCCTGAGGTGTATCTGCTATGGCAGCCAGGCCCCGCCCCCGTAGTAACACAATTTAGGCATTCAGTGAGTTTCCCAAAGGTTAAATAAAATCAGAGGAAATGTAAGTGGCTTCAGGAAGTAGTCATGGAATCAGAGCGAAAGTATATTAATTGAAATAACTAAAAAGTAAACCTATACACTATATGAAAATGATACATTTCCAGGTTTTTAAAATAAACAGTTGAGGGATTCAAAAACACATTTCTCATCAACATGACAGGTCTGCTTTGATCAAACACATACGGAATCACCCTCCTTTTCTTTTGTTTTATGCCCTCTGTTGAATCTCTTTTAGAATATATAATTGTGGCCAAGACTGTCACAAATCCCTTCTGTCATTTTAAACACTTTGGATTAAAGTATTATACACAATATATTTTAACTCACTTTAGGTTGCCTGTCAAACATATTAGCATTGTAAAATAAAGCACTTATATATTAAGAAAAAAAAATTGTCTCATCAATTTAAATGTAATATTTTGTTATTCTTGTTAAATCCCTCCACTCTGTATTTTTACAAGTTCAATAATTCAGACATGAAGAACTTTCATGTTTTTGTTAATACTCTGAGTTACTGGACGGAACCGTAAAGCGACCCAAGCAACTGTCAATGATGATTATTCTGTTTGTTCTCAAATAGATTTACTCAAATGACAAACACACGCAAAAACCTGACAGCGTAGGCTAAGCTAAATAACTCATTTTGCTGGATCGAGGCATATTGAAATGAATAGTTGTTTTGCATCTGCAGTAATTAATCCACATGGAATTTTCTGTATAGTAAGGTTGGCACACAAGGGGAGAAATGAAAGCAACAGAACTTTTGTTACATATGATGGAATCAGGTTTCTAATTGAAATTCAAATGAGCACTCGCACTGACCTTTGCTATCTCATATTTTATTATAGGCAGTTGATGCAGTTTACAAGGTCTCTGTGCCAAACAGGTCATGTTTTAGTTTAAACAAAATACTCTTGTAGGTGCTAGATGTGAGTTAATGATTACAGTGAAAACATTTTAATTAGACTCTGTACTTACATGTTGCCCATTGGGGCATTCTCCTGTTGTCACACAGTCTTTTTTGTTGTTGTTTGTTTTCTGCTTTAGAAAAAATAATTGGCGTCAGGTCTTTTATTGATCTTTTTTTTATCTGATCACCAGTATAACAGCATATATTCCAGTGTTTTGAAATGAAAACATTATTGAAAGCAGAAGCTAATTTAAGTAATTTTCTATGTGAAATTTAAAAATATAGAATCAACATAGGCTAATAAAAAATGAGAAATATGATAAAACTGCATTTGCAGCTCAGAAAGGTAAGTTGATTCATTGTGACCTTTGTGGATATCAAAAAATATATCTTGTATAAAATATATAAAAATAAATCTTATTACTTAATTTACTGGGGTTATAGCAACAAGGGTAACAAGCTAAGATAAGATATACAGGCATACCCTGCTTTACATACACTCACTTTAAGTACACACGCGAGTACAGACATTCCTGCGCCTCTTCTGTCTGCGAGTGAACAGGAAATGGATGGTTCTATTCTCGCCCGGAGCAGCTCAGTTCAGTGTCTTTGGGGCAAGAACATTTCACACCTTCTGACATGGCACAGGTTAATCATCTCAAATTTATAATGCCAACTCCTAGCTGAACATATCATTTTTTTTTCTGCCCCTACGTTGCCCATATTCTTCAATCGGTGCCATCCAGTGAAAGCATTTACCCTGACATTTTCTATAGCTATGACTTAGCAGCTTAGCTGCATTAGCCACAATTCTGAGGATTCAAAGTTAAACCATAAATGCTTAAAGGGATAAAGAGGTGTTTCTAAACAAAGTGTGCAACCAAGCCGCTAATAAATACAAATTGGCACTGTATTGACAGAAAATGGCCCAGTGGACACATTTATTTTACTTTTCCTCCCAGTTTAAGGTTGTCAGATGAGTAAAACATTAAAGACAAATGGTACATTATGGAATGAGATTTTTTTTTTTTACTGTTTGTTTTAACTGAATAAAAGCCCACTGGAAATCACTAAATAAATCACTGGAAATCTGCAGTTGCATTATCAGTTATGCCTGTAAATTACTATTACAATGCAGTACATGCACTGGGAAGTGAAAAAAGGTATTGCTTCACTTTAAGTACATTTTCATTTTACATACATGCTCTGGTCCCATTGTGTACTTAAAAGTGGGGTATGCCTGTATTGAGAAAAGGGGGGGAGTGGGACTGGTACTGAGTCATGGGATAAAAAAAAGGGCTGCAATCTGGTTTTCTGCAGATAGTTGGACTTTTAGGCATATCTCCCTCTTCCCAATCTGCATCTAAATGGCATTGCAGTGTAATCTGTATTCTTAGTGCAGCTTTAATTACCTGGGATGGCTGCAAACATTTAAAGGCATTTACATTTAATGATTGGTGAGAAGCAAGAGACCAGCATATAACTACTTTAAATAAAAACTCTGAACACCATAACTACTGCAGCATGTGTTACCTGATGTTGTTATGGTTCTAGGAAGCAACCAGCGTATTATTGCCTTCAGGGGTGAAACCATTCTTAAATGGTTTAACCCCAAAATTGCCTCCAGGTCATGTCTAAGCTCACCTTCAAGCGGCATCATTAACTAGCAACAGCCATTTTAGTGATTACTATTATGTTGGTAAATGATTGGGGGGGGAATGGAAATGTGCCTTATGAAGACTGAAATCCATATTACATTTATAATCTTAGGAATGCAAACAAAAATGTGTGATTAATATACAAAACGAATGCCTTGTTTTAATATTTTTGGATAAGCTTTTCAAATGATCACAAACTGTTAAAAAAAAAACCTTATAAATGATTTATCTACAGAGATCTATGGAAATCTTTGTAGATAAATCATTTGAAAAGTTTTTCTAAGAAATTGTGATCATTGGATCTAATCTAAAGATATTAATTTTGAGTTTTTGTCTCCATCATTCTTTTCACAAGCATTAACAAGAGTTATTTCTAACATTCAACACAAGCAGGCAAACCATCAATAACTGTGCATGCAGTACTTATTCTGTAAAGGAACAACATCAGCAGCATGACATAATCATTTTGTTTCTAAAAGTCTTTGCATTTCTATACATATATGTTTAGCTATATGTATTTTCTGTCATAAAGATCACATTTGTTGTTTCTTTAAGAAACATTGTTTCAGCATTCTTATTTAGCTCCGAGGGAAGATGTTGTGAGTGCCATAACAGTTTTGCCTCATTTATAGTGTTTACAAATAGGAACAATATGGCAGAGACAGCTCTGGCAAGTCGCTAATGCATTAGATTAGGAGTGTATTCTGCCTCAAGTAAAGTATGTTTTTCTTCCTCCTGGGGATCACAGATCCATCAGATTTAATTTAGTGTCCAGAAAGACAGAATTTTACCAATCATGCATGGCCTTCCTTAAGTATGTGAGACTGCATCTGCCTCCCTGACAACTTACGACATGTCAATGTCTAGGGCAAGACTTTTGAATAAGAGATAAAATCAGGGACAAAAAAAAAGACAAAAAGAATGAGAAAGATATGAAAGTAGAAAGAAAAAAAACTAAAAATGTAAATCATAATACAAGATTGAGATTTCAGACAATGATATAGCTTTATAGAAACATAGAATGTGACAGCAGATAAGAACCATACGGCTCATCTAGTCTGCTCAATTTTCTAAATACTTTCATTAGTCCCTGACCTTATCTTATAGTTAGGATAGCCTTATTCCTATCCCAATTCTTAAACTCCTTCACTGTGTTAACCTCTACCACTTCAGCTGGAAGGCTATTCCATGCATCTACTACCCTCTCAGTAAAGTAATACTTCCTGATATTATTTTTAAACCTTTGCCCCTCTAATTTAAGGCTATGTCCTTTTGTTGTGGTAATTTTTCTTCTTTTAAATATAGTCACCTTCTTTACTATGTGTCTGTGTTGATTCCCTTTATGTATTTAAATGTTTCTATCATATCCCCCCCCCCCCGTCTCTTCAACAAGAGCACTGTTTCTCTAGTCGTCGAGAACATTAAATAGGAACATAAAATTTGCTGTCTACTGTGTCATAAAACTAGGTTTTCTTGCATTGGCCAGGAATCGAACCCAGGTCAACTACTTGGAAGGCAGCTATGCTCACCACTATACCACCAACACTTGATATTGATTAATAAAAATGAATTTTCTTTAATTTACAAACTATTCCTGACCATGTTATCTGGTGTAGTCATATTATTGGTCTAGGTCAGATATCTAACATTCAGGAATGGGACTTACTTAACACAGATGTACTATAAAGTAGCCTGAATGAAATGCTTCCTAAATTACAAGTAAAGATCAGTGGTGTTTAATCCTTTTTGTCAATTAAAATACTAACCTTAACTGTATTATTAAAAATGGCAAAAACAAATCAACAAAACAGATGTTTGGGTAGCATGGGTAGTGTCATGGTATATGCAACGGAATCTTGTATCTGTGTACTGTGTGCGGGTATTGTTGTAATTAAGGTTAGTGGTGTGGCTTCCAATTCCAGCCTCCCTACCATATTCGCGCCCTCAGGCACGATAATTTGCCAGCTAACATAGAAACATAAAATGTGCTAGCGACAGTTACTTTCTGCCTGGTTTGTTCCTGCATGTGCTTTTGTTCCCACCTCTGTCTAACGCCCTTAGTACGTGACTGTTCAGGTGTAAGCGATGAGCGACGGCAGAGGAGTGTCTGTCTCCAGCTTGAGTGGACCAGCGACCCAAGGTTCCCATCTAAGTCTGGGTCAGAGCCTGAGTGTCACCCTCCCCATTCCCCGTGTCATCTACCTGTATGTGATATGTCAGCATACTTTGGAAATCTGTGCGGTAGACTTTTGCTAGCCATTGTGTCCAGATGTCTAAGTATGTTTGTGAGCGTCCCTGTGCTGTGAGCTTCAAGTCCACGCAACTCCTCCATTCTCTCAAACCAGGTCATTAACGGAGAAGGTGTGTCTGTCTTCCAGTATAGGGGCAGAATATGTTTTGCTGTGTTCAGGATCCATATAGTCAGGGATTTCTTATTTTTGGCTGTTGGGGTCGTAGTGTGGTGTAAGAGGTATGCGGTAGATTTGAAGGCGGTTGGTTTGTCTGAGAACTTTTGTAGCACCCTACTGATCGTTCTCCAGAAGGGACCACCTTCGGGCATTCCCACCATAGGTGCAGAAATTCCCACCATATGTGCAGAAATGTGCCCTCTCTGGTGTGGCATCGCCAGCACCTGTAGCTCAGGTCTGGGATAATTTATTGCAAGATTTGCAGCATTCTATACCATATGGTCAAAACTTCGTATGCTGTCTCTTGGGTTTTACTTACCAGTGCGCAGTGGTGTGTTAGGGTGCACATTTTTACCCATTGTTGTTCTGTGAAAGTGTCTCCCATCATCGTTCCCCATTTTCCCATGTAAGGGGGTTGTGGAAGGTTCCTATTGTGTAGGAGCATAGGAGCAGAGTGTATAAGTGGAAGATGGCATGTAGGAGCAGCTCCGGTTCCGTTCCCAGGCTTTCAAATGGGGTCAAAGTCCTGTTGAGGTCAGGGTGCTGTGGTATATTTTTCAGGAACTGTCAAATCTGTTCGTATATCAGTCTGTGTAGGAAGGTAATGTGTGTGTCATTAAGGAAGTTACTGAGGGGTTTGATTGTTTTGTCCTTCATCATGTGTCTTACTTGAATGTGTCAACAAGAGGAGAGAGGATCTGTCCCAGATTAATTCCAAGAAAAAAAAGGTAAGTTAAAAATCCAAAAGGATACTTTTTTATGAAACTCAAAAAAGAACGAACATACACATGCTACACTTCCAATACTATAATCATGTAGTGTGGTGGTGTGCTCTTAATGGACTAAATAAACAAGTAAAAAAAAAAAATAAACTAACAGATAAAGACTGACAGCAGAAACTCTGACAATATGAGATAGATACATTTGTGTTGTATCAATCTCTCTGATACATGTCTAACATATTACACTGTACTAACTTTACTAATGTGTATCTTTTATTTAAGACACAGAGTCTTTTGCAGCTAATCCACTGGGGTGCATTTACTTAGCCTGCAGTTTTGTCTCCACCCAGTCTGTATCTATTAGTTTATTTGTTTTTCACTCCCCCACCCCATTGTATATTATCCTCACTTTTGTTTATTTAGTCCATTTAGAGCACACCACCATACTACATGATTCTAGTGTGGGAAGTGTAGCATGTGTGTGCTTGTTTGTTTTTTTGAGTTTCATAATAAAGTATCCATTTTGATTTTTAACTTATCTTTTTTTTTCTTGGAATTAATCTGGGACAGATTCTCTCTTCTCTTGTTGTTTACTTACCCTAGGGTTACCCCCTTATCTGATCACATTCCATTATATATGTACCACTGTTGGGCCATTAACCTTTAAATTCATTACCTGAATGTGTGTCAGTGGTGTCAGGCAAGTGAATATTAGTGGGTCCATGCCCAGGGTAAAGTCTGGGTTGTTCGTGAGTGGGTAGAGAGGGGATGGAAAGGAGGAGAGGCCCATCTGTGGGGCCACCCTGTGCCATACGACCAAGGTTGCCTTCACCAATGGTTGATTTTGCGAGATACGTCGTCCCGTTGTTGGCATCGTTGTGTTATCCATGTCAATGCTTCAAGGGAGCCGCAAGTTTCAACGCGCTCTATCTCCTTCCAATGCTTAACCACTCCATCCTTGACCCATTCCAGCACAAGTGGGAAGCCTGACAGTAAAGTTGGAAGTCAGGGACTGCTAGACCGCCCTCAAGTTTTGGGCGCATGAGCATTAGGTATTTCAACCTCGTCGTTCCCCGGCCCCAAATGTACTTAATCATCAGAGACCTCAAAGACGTAAAGTACGCTGTCAGGAACAGAATGGGAAGTGTCTGGAACAGGTACAAGAGGAGATTAATTTTAATCACTGAAACGCGGCCAAGCCATGACAAGTGAGGCAGCTTCCATTCTTCAAGACTTTTCTTGAAATTGTTTAGAATCAGGGTGAAGTTGAGACTATAGAGTTGAGTGAGATCTCGGGGTATCCATGTCCCCAGGTATTTGATCACCCTATCAGACCAGTGAAAGTGAAAGCTTTGGCGCAGTACATCGGCCCTCTCTGCCGTTAAGTTGATGTTGAGAAGATATGATTTTGCAAGGTTAATCTTGAAGTTAAAGATCCCGCCGTAGAGTTCAAATTCCCGCATAATGTTGGGGAGGGTTGTCTCAGGCAGGTAGACGAAGAAGATCAGATCATCCGCGTACGCGGCCACCTTGTGCATTGAGGTTCCCGTCACAATTCCTCTTATATTTGGGTTTCTCCTAATCGCCTGCAAAAACGGTTCCAGGGCCAAAACGAACAGCAGAGGCGAAAGTGGGCAGCCTTGTCTGGTCCTGTTATGGATGTGGAATGCTTCCATGTAAGCTCCATTAATGCATACCTTTGCCGATGGGTCAGCATACAGTGCTGTAATCCAGTTATATATATCCGGTCCCATCCCCAGAGCTAGGAGCGTGCTTAACAAAAAGTCCTAGCTTACTCTGTCAAAGGCCTTCTTCGCATCGGTCGAAAGCAGGAGAAGGCCTGTGCTTGTCTGCTGAGCATGTTGAATCAGGGACAGGGTCCTGGCAGTGTTGTCCTTCGCCTCTCTGTGCAGTATGAACCCCACTTGGTATGGTTTCACAAGGGACGGTAAGTAGGGTGTCAGCCTGGATTTTGGTGAAAAGCTATATGTTGCAGTGGCACAATGGTCAGCGTCCTTTCCCTCCTTAGGTATCAGGGCTATGTTTGCCTCGAGCGTCTGGGAGGTAAGCTTCTGTCCCTTTGTCAATAAGTTATAGGCAGTTAAGAAATGGGGAGATAGGACATCTAAGAACTGTTTATAGTATTGTATCCTCGGTCTATCAAGACCCGGACTCTTGCCCGTTTTCGACATCTTGGTTGCCAGTGCCAGCTCCTCCATAGTCAGGGGGGCTTCCAGCACCTCGGACACTGCCTCCGGGAATTTTATGTGAAGATTATCGGCCAGACAAGTTTGTATGGTGTCGGTGGTCTTGGGTGTATCCTCGGACAAATTCTTTGAGTACAGGTTTTTGAAGTAGTCGATTGCTACTTCGGTGATGCGTGTTGGCATTCTCTGTGGCTGGCCCTGGGTATCACGTAGTCCGGTAATATACGTCTTGTTCCATTTCTTATTTATGATTGTGGCAAGAAGTTTACTGCAATTATGACTATTTACGTAAAAGAATGCTTTAGTGTGCTGAAGAGAGCTTTGGAGACAATGTCGGAGGAGAGAGGATAGTTGCCCCCTTAAGTCTGCGAGTTCTTTATATGTGTCTAGGGTGTGGCCAGTTTTGTGTCGGATTTCCAAGTCCTGGACTTTGTCCTTGAGGTCTTTAATCGCTGTCTCCCTACTTTTCTTCAATGCAGGGCCCCTTACCAAGATGAATCCCTGTAGCATGCATTTATAGGCCTCCCAGGTGAAAGGAGTCTGCGAGGATAGTTGCCCCCTTAAGTCTGCCCCCTTAAGTCTGCGAGTTCTTTATATGTGTCTAGGGTGTGGCCAGTTTTGTGTCGGATTTCCAAGTCCTGGACTTTGTCCTTGAGGTCTTTAATCGCTGTCTCCCTACTTTTCTTCAATGCAGGGCCCCTTGCCAAGAAGAATCCCTGTCGCATGCATTTATAGGCCTCCCAGGTGAAAGGAGCAGGTGTGTCGGCCATCATATTTTCTGTAAAGTATTGCGTCAGCGTTGTGTGTGAGTCATTAACCAGGATTGTGTCTGAGAAGAGAGTTTTGTTAAGGCGCCAGTGGGTGGTGTGGGGTCGAAAGAGAGGGGAGGTTACAGCCATTGGTATTGGTGCATGGTCTGACCATGTCATGGGGCTTATGCATACCTGGCTGACCCAGGAGAGGTAGTAGTACCGTACGAAAAAATAATGCAGGCGAGAGTATCTAGAGTGGGGTATGAAGTAGTGTGTGTAGTCTCTGTCTGTCAGGTGCATTCCTCTCCAGCAGTCAATGAGGCGGTGAGTGTGAAAGGTGTGTCTGATTGTCAGAAGGATCTGCTCCGGTATCGCTGACGTGCCTGTCGAGGTGTCAACCCAAGGGTCAATGGTAATGTTAAAGTCCCCCCCTTAGGATCAGGAATCTGTTTGTAAAGGATATAAGTGTCTTAAGTTTGGACTTTAGAAACTTTCCTTGTTTGGTGTTTGGTGTTCGGTGCGTAAATGTTGGCCAGTGTGATGTTCTGAGCCAGTAGTGAACCCTTAACAAATATGTAGTGGAAATTGCCATCTGTTTTGGTCTTGGTCTGTAAGAATGGAATCAATTTATGTATAAGTATCACGGTCACCCTCAATTTGCCTTCAGTGTTGTTCCCATAGTAGCCTTGTGTAAAGATTTGATTGGTTAATTTTGGTGCGCTGCCTTCCCGGAAGTCAGTATTCTGTATATAAACTAGATGGGCCTTTTGGGCTTTAAAATCTTCCAGGGCAAGTAATCATTTCTCAGGGGTATTAATCCCTCAGGCATTAATCGAGAGGAGTTTGAGGTCCACTAGGGAAAAATGGTTGGTACCAGGTGCATTCTGCCTATACTCAGGGGAGGTTGTTAGGTATGGTCTTCTAGTATGGTCACTAGTCCACATGTCCAGCTTGGGGCTGTCTTCAATAAGCGGTCACAGAGCGTGGAAGGGGCTTGTTAGGATATGTGTCCTTCAGCACTTGACGTGGTCACTTGGCATGGTTGTCGGTCACTCTGGGGTAAGGCCCGTGGCCCTAACATATCAGGCAGGTAGAAATCCGAGCGCTCAGTTTACCTCATGTTCAGCAGGGGGATGGATATGAGAGTCCTCAAGTGCATGAAGTCTGCATGGGTGTGAACCACCACAGGTCCCCCTGGAGTAGTCACCGACAGACCAGATGGGAAAAGCCAACAGTACCTTGTCCCTGCTGCCTGCCGTGCCCAGGTCAGGGGTCTGAGAAGCCTCCTGTATTGCAACATAGCTGGGGAGAGGTCAGGGTATAACTGGAGCTCTGAGTGCCTGTAGCACAGCATTTCTCTTGCGGACCTGAGAATGGACTCCTTTTTGGGGAACACCTCCAGGCAGCATATAACACCCATGGGCTGTGCTTCTGGGGATCCCTTTGGGCTTAGAGTGCCGTGGGCTCTTACAAGTTGCAGTGGTGAGGTGAAATCCCTATCCAGCAGGCCATTAAAAATCTCCTTCAGGATGGCATGGAGGTGTGGAGAGTCAGACTCTGTCTCGGGAGGCCTCAGAGCCTTAAGTTGTTCCCCCTCCCCCTGTTATCTAAATCTGCAACATGGAGAGCCATACCTCGCAGGAAGTCTTCATGCCATGTCAAGGTGTCCCCTGCTTGATTGTGTGCTGACCGGCTCTGTGGGAGCTCGATGCGCAGTGAGTTTTGCCCATTTTAGAGAGATAGGACAGGATTTTCTCGTAAATAACCCTTTTATGGCCCTTTTATGATTTTAGTTTTTAGATGCCTGTTCTAACATATTCTATTTCAAATATATAGCAAGTTTGTAAAACACCTATTGTTATCAATTTACCTGTGCTGATTCTTGTATTGTCCATTGTACATATTTAACTACACAGGGTGATTTGTGCTCAAAAGTTTGCATACCCTTGGAGAATTAATAATATATGTACCATTTTTAAAGAAAACATGAGTGAGCAGGCAAAACACATTTCTTTTATTTCTTATGGTGTAGCGGGACCTCGGTAACCCGGCTGGTTATTCCCTATCTATAATAATAGGTCAGACCTATTTCCCCCAGTAACAGGATGGCACACAGTTCCAGGGTACAACCTTTGACAGTCTTTATTTTGGCACACAGCTTTTATGCACAGACCCCCACAGGGGATGTCCATCCAACACAACACAATCCCAGGCAGGAGGGGGCTGGGTTACAGATAACCATCTGCCGCTCTGGGAGATACTTACAGGACACAGGGACATACATGAAAACACATTACATACAGGGGGGTGAACTTTGGGGCTTGGCGAACTGGGACAGGAAGGGGTTACAGGGTTGAAACTTATATTGATAAATTGATCCAGGTCCCATCCGGGGTACCCTGCAAAAAGTGGGGTGATCGGAGGTACAGAGCCCGAGATATCAGCATCCAAAGTCTGAGGCTTGCGGCTCTGTACATCTACAAAATTAGTTCCAGGGAGCTGCTTAGTTTAGTCCGGCGAATTCAAACCTTGTTCCTAAATCAAGCAACAGCCAATCTGCTGAAAGGGCGCGAACCAAATCGCGCCAATCTGCACTCGAGAGACGAAGGAGTTTCGCCACCTAATCCGAAGAAAGAGCGCGAAACTCGATTGCGTCAATCGGCGTTCAAGGAGAAGAGTGCTTTTGCGGCCATATTAGAAGAAAGGGTGCAAAACCTGATTGCACCAATCCGCTGGAAAGCGTGAAATCAATTTGCGCCAATAGGCGTCCGGGGTGAGAGGGGCACCAGCGCCCAATCAGGTGAAAGGGCGCAAAACCCTGTTTGAATGGGCGCTCCTGTTCTGATTGAGTGCCGGCGCCCCGCAGCGACCAGTCAGCGCCTACTCATGCCAATCAAACAGGAGAATGGTGCAAACCCAGTTTGAAAGGGCGCTCCTTCTCCCATCGGTCAGCATGGACTTCCACTCAGCCAGCGGGAGCCTGCAGCCGTGAGACTGACTCATAGCTCCAGAGATTCCTTGCTGGCATGCGTCCTTCTCTCCGGTGGATACCCCCCTCAGGTATCTGCCGGAGAGAGCTTTCTCCTGGACAGCTACTAGCCTAGCCTCGCAGCTGCCAGGTAAGGGGGTAACAGTGATTATAGCTCCGTTGGGGAGCAGGAAGGACGATCCCCAACATGGTGCACGTAGGCCGGTTTAGGAGACGATTGCTCCCCCTGGTGAGCGTTCGGTGATACGAACTGGCGGCCACCCAGGGGAAGCACGCGCCGCTTGTTCCCTTGCGGTCTGCGGTTTTCACTTATGAACATTCTAACTTAACATTCTAAACTGTGTATCGGGGCATGGAGTAGGCATTGGAGACCATCTTGTCATTGAGCCTCCTGTAGTCCACACAGAACCTGGTAGTCCCATCTTTCTTTGAGACTAAGACTAGTGGGAGGCCCAAGGACTCGATGACCCCTAGTTGGAGCATCTCCTGGTAGCATGCTCCCCTGCACAGCCTCCGGTACACGGAATGGGGTCTGCCGTAAAGGCTGTTGGTCAGGGGTCTCCACTCTATGGGTGGCCAGGGGGGTATAACCTGGCAGGTTGGATAAGGTCATTCGCTTGGCGAACAACATCTGTTTCGCCTGTCTGCGTACGCTCTCAGTTAGTCAGTCCCCTAACTGGACCTCTTCTATGGAGGTCAGGCAAAGGAAGATTGCCATAATCTTCCGAGGCTGGCGCGCAAATGGCGGTAACATCCTCTGTCTGCTCGTGGTAGGGCTTGAGCATGTTCACGTGTAACAGGCGTCGGACTCCGGTGCCCAAGCATGGACCGATCACATAGTTAGTATCTTTTTTCCATTCCACTACCTGGTATGGGCCCTGCCAGGCAGCCTGTAGCCTGTCATGTTGGATGGGCTTCAGCATCAAAACCTTCTGCCCGACTTGAAATCTATGGCTCCTGGCGCCCCGATCATACTGTGACGGGCAGCCTGGCACCCCGACCAGGTACTGCCATCAATAGCTGCTTCCTAGTAATTGCGAGTACCATAAGCACTGCACTGTAACACCATAACCACCGTAAAGCCCACGAACCGGTGGAGCTTGGTTGGGGTCTCACCGTCCTCCACCCACACTGGACCCAAGACCAGGATGCAGCTTCCAGTGGGTAGGCATCTCCTAGTCCAGAGTGCGTTGCAGGAACAGCTCTGAAGAGCTAGTGATTATACTCAGGGGAGTATTGTGATATAGCAATCCCCAGAGTGTATGT
Organism: Pelobates cultripes; assembly: GCA_933207985.1. NCBI lineage: Eukaryota > Metazoa > Chordata > Amphibia > Anura > Pelobatidae > Pelobates > Pelobates cultripes. The sequence continues at coordinate 145,269,203 of OW240916.1, read as the reverse complement.
AGTTCTCCAATCCCCCAAACATGAGCCAAGACTTCATGAAGGGGTAAAGCATTCTGTTTAATGGAAGCCACAGCTGGCCTTTTATGCAAGTCCCCAGGCAAGGTGTACGCCCACATGGACCTTGTTGGGGACAGGGACACAAAGCTTAGAAACCAATCAGAACAGTAATTAAATGTACAACACTCCCATAACAAACATACAATCCCTCCCCTCTGCCTGTGAGATAATTGAGTCAAATACTGTATTAACTATATTATCTCCAGGCAGAAAAAACACATATTTTACAAAACCCCAAAAGTACCCCAAAACACTACATCCCCTGGTAGCCCTGATCTGGGTGAACAACATATCCAAAAATCACCGAGATCAGTTCAGAGGTTCAGGAATTTCCTGGAAGTCTTATTTTTGACCGACTGTGCACATGGTCCCATGCCCAAAACAGTTCCAGAGAATTAGTGTTAACAGTCAGTCTCTCTGTCTGGAGTACAAAAGTACATACTTCACATGAACAGAGCCTTTTAAAGTGCATTGGGCAAGGCATATTGCAGGGCCCATAGTCCTGAGGCAAGAGGCTGGCCAGCAGGCCCCTCCAAGAACCAGTGACGAGGTTACTTTCGTCACACATACCATGTGCACTGGTGCACTGGCCGCCTGGAGGCACATATGGAATGATGGAGGTCCCTTCCTGATCCCCAGCTTCCTCCCAGTGCTCCCATATTAGGTCCCTCACTCTCTGCCCGAACATTAGCACCTCCCGATAAGCGAACAGGAAATGGGGCAGGAATTTCTCCCAATCCTGCAAAGGTACAGAGCATTTGCTCCTGTTCTGATTGGTCACAGCGACCAGTCAGTGCCTATTCATGCCGACCAACCAGGAGAATGGCGCGAACCCAGTTTGAAAGGGCGCTCCTTCTCCCATTGGTCAGCATGGACTTCCACGCGGCCAGCAGGAGCCTGCAGCCGTGAGACCAACTCAAAGCTCCAAAGATTCCCTGCTGGTGTGCGTCTCTTTCTCTGTTGGATACCCCCCTCAGGTATGCGCCGGAGAGAGCCTTCTCCTGGGCAGCTACAAGCGATACGAACTGGCGCCCCCCCAAGGGAAGCACTCACCACTTATTTGCTTGCGGTCTGCGGTTTTCACACCTCGTTAGCGAGGTGTGAACATTCTAACTAAACGTTCTAAATGGAGTATCAGGGTGGTCCGGCACATGGGGCGCCATGCACCGGTGCGCCCCCATGTGGTTGAAGCTTGCGGTCTGTGGTTATCACACCTCGCTAGCGAGGTGTGAACATTCGAACTAAACATTGTAAATGGGTATCGGGATGGTCAGGCACACAGGGCTCCATGCGCCGGAGTGCCCTCCATGTGGTTAAAAGGTACTTTGCATGTTTTAGGGTCAAAATTAAGGAACGGGGTAGAATTACAAAGGGGAGAACACACATTCCATGAGGGCACATCCACACAAAGGGAAAGTGCAATTCACAGTTAGGCAGCGGTCCTGCCACATATGGGATTCATATTCAACTTAGGTTATAACAGAGTGGCAGGCCATTGGTCTGGGGGTGGTAAGGGGAGCTCAGGATCAGTTTAATGCCGCACAACCTCCACAGTTGGTGGGTCATTTCAGCAGTAAACTGGGTGGTCCGAAAGAATCTCCCGGGGAAAGCCCACCCAGGAGAATACCCGCATCAGGGCTTCAGTCACAGTCTCCGCCAGAATATTGCTCAGGGTGACTGCTTCGGGGTACCGAGTCACGTAGTCCACGTTGGTCAGAATGTACTTCTTCCCAAAGAAACTAGGCTTGGCTAGGGGACCTATGATGTCGACAGATACTTTGCCTTCTCCTGGGCAGCTACAGCCTTCTCCTGGGCAGCTACGAGCCTAGCAGCTTAAAGACAGTGAGCTCAGGCCGGTTCAGGAGACGAATGCTCCCCTTGGTTGTTGTTCGGTGATACGAACTGGTGGCCCCCCAGGTGAAGCACTCACTACTTATTTCCTTGCGGTCTGCGGTTTTCACACCTCGTTAGAGAGGTGTGAACATTCTAACTAAATGTTCTAAATGGAGTATCAGGGTGGTCCGGCACATGGGGCGGCATGCACCGGTGCGCCCCCATGTGGTTGAAGCTTGTGGTCTGTGGTTATTACACCTCACTAGCGAGGTGTGAACATTCTAACTAAACGTTCTAAATGGAGTATCAGGGTGGTCCGGCACATGGGGCGCCATGCACCGGTGCGCCCCCATGTGGTTGAAGCTTGCGGTCTGTGGTTATCACACCTCGCTAGCGAGGTGTGAACATTCGAACTAAACATTGTAAATGGGTATCGGGATGGTCAGGCACACAGGGCTCCATGCGCCGGAGTGCCCTCCATGTGGTTAAAAGGTACTTTGCATGTTTTAGGGTCAAAATTAAGGAACGGGGTAGAATTACAAAGGGGAGAACACACATTCCATGAGGGCACATCCACACAAAGGGAAAGTGCAATTCACAGTTAGGCAGCGGTCCTGCCACATATGGGATTCATATTCAACTTAGGTTATAACAGAGTGGCAGGCCATTGGTCTGGGGGTGGTAAGGGGAGCTCAGGATCAGTTTAATGCCGCACAACCTCCACAGTTGGTGGGTCATTTCAGCAGTAAACTGGGTGGTCCGAAAGAATCTCCCGGGGAAAGCCCACCCAGGAGAATACCCGCATCAGGGCTTCAGTCACAGTCTCCGCCAGAATATTGCTCAGGGTGACTGCTTCGGGGTACCGAGTCACGTAGTCCACGTTGGTCAGAATGTACTTCTTCCCAAAGAAACTAGGCTTGGCTAGGGGACCTATGATGTCGACAGATACTTTGCCTTCTCCTGGGCAGCTACAGCCTTCTCCTGGGCAGCTACGAGCCTAGCAGCTTAAAGACAGTGAGCTCAGGCCGGTTCAGGAGACGAATGCTCCCCTTGGTTGTTGTTCGGTGATACGAACTGGTGGCCCCCCAGGTGAAGCACTCACTACTTATTTCCTTGCGGTCTGCGGTTTTCACACCTCGTTAGAGAGGTGTGAACATTCTAACTAAATGTTCTAAATGGAGTATCAGGGTGGTCCGGCACATGGGGCGGCATGCACCGGTGCGCCCCCATGTGGTTGAAGCTTGTGGTCTGTGGTTATTACACCTCACTAGCGAGGTGTGAACATTCTAACTAAACGTTCTAAATGGAGTATCAGGGTGGTCCGGCACATGGGGCGCCATGCACCGGTGCGCCCCCATGTGGTTGAAGCTTGCGGTCTGTGGTTATCACACCTCGCTAGCGAGGTGTGAACATTCGAACTAAACATTGTAAATGGGTATCGGGATGGTCAGGCACACAGGGCTCCATGCGCCGGAGTGCCCTCCATGTGGTTAAAAGGTACTTTGCATGTTTTAGGGTCAAAATTAAGGAACGGGGTAGAATTACAAAGGGGAGAACACACATTCCATGAGGGCACATCCACACAAAGGGAAAGTGCAATTCACAGTTAGGCAGCGGTCCTGCCACATATGGGATTCACATTCAACTTAGGTTATAACAGAGTGGCAGGCCATTGGTCTGGGGGTGGTAAGGGGAGCTCAGGATCAGTTTAATGCCGCACAACCTCCACAGTTGGTGGGTCATTTCAGCAGTAAACTGGGTGGTCCGAAAGAATCTCCCGGGGAAAGCCCACCCAGGAGAATACCCGCATCAGGGCTTCAGTCACAGTCTCCGCCAGAATATTGCTCAGGGTGACTGCTTCGGGGTACCGAGTCACGTAGTCCACGTTGGTCAGAATGTACTTCTTCCCAAAGAAACTAGGCTTGGCTAGGGGACCTATGATGTCGACAGATACTTTGCCTTCTCCTGGGCAGCTACAGCCTTCTCCTGGGCAGCTACGAGCCTAGCAGCTTAAAGACAGTGAGCTCAGGCCGGTTCAGGAGACGAATGCTCCCCTTGGTTGTTGTTCGGTGATACGAACTGGTGGCCCCCCAGGTGAAGCACTCACTACTTATTTCCTTGCGGTCTGCGGTTTTCACACCTCGTTAGAGAGGTGTGAACATTCTAACTAAATGTTCTAAATGGAGTATCAGGGTGGTCCGGCACATGGGGCGGCATGCACCGGTGCGCCCCCATGTGGTTGAAGCTTGTGGTCTGTGGTTATTACACCTCACTAGCGAGGTGTGAACATTTGAACTAAACATTCTAAATGGGTATCGGGATGGTCAGGCACACAGGGCTCCGTGCGCCGGAGTGCCCTCCATGTGGTTAAAAGGTACTTTGCATGTTTTAGGGTCAAAATTAAGGAAAGGGGTAGAATTACAAAGGGAGAACACACATTCCAGGAGGGCACATCCACACATAGAGAAAGTGCAATTCACAGTTAGGCAGTGGTCCTGCCACATATGGGATTCATATTCAACTTAGGTTATAACAGAGTGGCACACACTTAAAACAAAACATGGCAACAAAGAAAAAAAAATGAAATGATCCCTGTTTAAAAGTCTGCATATTCTTAGTTCTTAATACTGTGTATTGACCCCCTTTAGCATCAATGACAGCGTGCAGTCTTTTGTAATAGTTGTCTATGAAGCCTCTAATTCTTACAGGTAGTATAGCTGCCAATTCGTATTGGCAAAATGCCTCCAGGTCATGCAAAGTCTTTGGTTGTCTTGCATGAACCGCACGTTTGGGATCTCCCCAGAGTGGCTCGATGATATTAAGGTAAAGAAACTGTGGTGGCCACTCCAGAACCTTCACCTTTTCCTGCTGTAACCACTGAAGGATCAACTTGGCCTTGTACTTAGGGTCATTCTCATGCTGGAAAGTCCAAGAGCGTCCAATGCGCAGCCTTCGTGCAGAACAATGCAAATTGTCTGCTAGTATTTTCTGATAACATGCTGCATTTATCTCACCATCAATTTTCACAAGATTCCCCATGCCTTTAGAGCTCATACACCCCCAAAACATCAGTGAGCCACCACTATGCTTTACAGGGGGATGGTATTTTTTTCACTATAGGCCTTGTTGACTCCACTCCAAACATAACGCTTATGACTGTGACCATAAAGCTTTAATTTGGTCACATCACTCCAAATGACAGTGTGCCAGAAGCTGTAAAGGAATGTCAAGGTGTTGTCAGGCATATTGTAACCAGGCTTTTTGGTAGAATTGGCACAGCAAAGGCTTCTTTCTGGCAACTCGACCATGCAGCTCATTTTTGTGCAATATCGTCATATCGTGCTCCTTGAAACAACGAGAGTAGTCTGTATTTCTCCCGAGGTTACCTGTGGGTTTTACTTTGTATCCCAAATAATTCTGGCACTTGAAATAATTTAATAATAATAATTTGCTATTTTTATAGTGCTTTTCTCCCTGTGAGGCTTAAAGCACTTTACAAATATACAAAAATAAAAGTTAGGAGTTTCTGAAGTTCAGATGAGCGGACTGAATGCCTAATGGAAGAGGTGGGTCTTTAGCTTTTTTTAAAAAAGTCTGTAAGGACGGTGCCTCTCTGATTGCGCGCAGTAAAGAGTTCTAGAAAGTAGGGGCAGCGTGGCTGAATGCCCTGGAACCTGAGTCTGTCCTTATTCTTGGCACTGATAGGAGGGATTTGATGGCTGACTGAAGTGAACAGGAGGGAATGTAGGGTGTCAGGTACAGTGGGCCTTGATTATTTAAGGCTTTGAAGGTTAGCAGGCTAATTTTAAAATATGTTCGCCATTTAATTGGAAGCCAATGCAGGGAGTGGAAAACAGGTGTTATGTGGTAGGAGCGAGTTTGATCGGTCAGTAGTCTGTGTAGCGGGACCTATTCCTAGTGTCCTGTTCCGAGGTTCAGACAACACTCAGCCCTGGAGGCTCTCTGTCCTTACCAGGACCTTTCCCCTATTTTCTTCTCCCTGCAAGCTGGAACAGCAGACACAGGGGTTAAAATCTTCTGAATTCCCTGTAAGCTGAAACAGCAGACACAGAGGTTAAAATCTTCCTCCCCGCCAGTAAAAGGACGACACACAGTTTGGAGGTTTAAACACTGGCATCTCACCAGGCTGAGTCACACTCTTTATTCATTACAGCTTCCTTTTAGCACAGACCTCTGCAGGGGGTCTGCATTCCACACAATACACTTCCCTTAGTCCCAAGCAGGAGGGGGTTGGGTTAAAGATAGCCATCTCCTGCCTTACGAGATACCGAGCAGTACACAGGGATACACTTTACATCATATTACATTCAGGGGGGTTACACTTTAAGTGGCTGGTTTTGCCACAAATAGGAAAGGCAATGAAGTAACAGCAAGGTATATACAAGGACATTCTGTAAGTGGCTAGGTTTGCCACAGTCTGGCTGCTGCATTTTGTACAGTCTGAAGGCAATGGAGTTCTTTTTCTGGGAGGCCTAAGTAAAGTACATTGCAGTAATCTAGCCGAGAGGATACAAATGCATGGATTAATGTTGGCATATCAACCGGTGGAATTAAGTGCTGTATCCTGGCTATGTTTCTCAGATGAAAGTAGGCAGATATTATTACGGAGGAAAGTCGAGAGTCAATCAGCACTCCGAGGATTCGTATCTTTGATGAACTAATGAGTTCAGAGCCCCCAAGCTTAAGGCCAGTTGGGTGATCATGGGATATGTTTGTTGCCCGGGGTCCCCTCACCAAGAGTAACTCTGTTTTGTCTGGGTTCACTTTAAGCCAACTGGCATTCATCCATTCTATGAGGTTTGCAAAGCAACTGTTGATACGGCATGTTGGGTCTGTGGTTTCTGGAGCAAAGGAGAAGTAGAGTTGTGTGTCATCAGCATAACAATGATACCTTAGTCCATGTCGCCTAATGATGTCCTCCAATGGTAGCAAGTAAATTGCGAATAGCTGATGGATCCTTGTGGAACTCTGCAGGTCAGTTCTGTTGGTGCCGATGAGCTTGATCCTGATATTAGTCTCTGTGATCTACCAGTGAGGAAAGATTTAAACCAATTAAAGACTGTGCCTTCTAGACCACAGATGTGCTGCAAGCGCTCTATTAAAATCCTGTGGTCAATGGTGTCAAATGCAGCTGAGAGATCCAAGAGGATGGAGCAATCACCTTTATCTCTCACCATAAGGAGTTCATTTAGCACTTGGACTAGTGCTGTTTCAGTGCTGTGGAGGCATCTGAAGCCTGACTGGAAGGGATCAAAGATGTTCAAGCTTGATAGATTGGCCTCCAGTTGAGTTGCCACTACTTTTCAATTATTTTCCCCAGAAATGGAAGGTTGGATACTGGTCTGTAATTAGCCATGCAGTCTGGGTCTAGTGAAGATTTCTTTAGGAGTGGTTTTACCAGAGCTTCTTTTAGAGGATCTGGGAAGTGTCCAGTTTTTAGTGAACACTGCACTATTTTTGTGAGGGCTGGGGCGAGTTTTTCAATGCATGCAGAAATAAGCTAAGTTGGAGCAGGATCTAAGTCTTATGTAGTAGGGTGTAACTTTTGCATGGTTCTTTTAACTCCCTTTATATCCACATTTGTAAAAGTGGACCATAAATTGGGGCAATCTGGCATTCCATTGTAGTGGTTCTGGTGTGTAACAGTTTGGCCTGCTTTGATAGAGGCTCAGATTGAGGAAATCTTGTCTCTGAAGAAGATTGCAAATGCACACTTGTCCTGAGAAAAAATGGTGGGGATATGCATGCTGGTTTGCAGAGTTTGCCTGGGTCTATTGTGGGAGAGTGCAAATTTGCATGATAGAAATTAAGATTTTTTCTGCGTTATTTAGATGTTTGGTAAGAGCGGCTTTATCCTCTGGATCATGTGTCCTGTGCCACTTGAGTTTACGGCCTGTTATCTTCATTGCTCTGATGGTCCTATCAAACCATTGTTGTGGGTTTTGACAGTGCATATGCGTGTTGGTGCAATGCTTTCTAGGGTGTCTCTCATGGTTTTGTTGTAGAGTCGGACTAAGGAGCTGGGGTCTTCACAGGTGCCCATTAGTTCACTTAGATTATAGGTGATGTTACATCCAATGGCGTCACCCCTTTTAATGAGCAGTGTTTGACCAGGTTCTGAGGCTGGGGTCTGGCTGATTGTGATACAATGGAGAAGTGAATGGAGTGAGGGCTGACCAGACAACTGGATTTACAGTTACTGGTGACACTTCTAGTCTAGACTGGAACACTAGATCAAATGTATGACCTTTTTTGTGGGTGAAAGTGGTGACGATTTGTGTGAAGCCGAGTGCACTCACCAAGCTGAGGAGATCCTGCCCAAGCAGGGATAGGGTGTCATCAATCCAAGGGTTGAAGTCTCCCAATATAAGCCATCTGGGTTGTTAAGCCAGGCAAAAGGTCCTGAAGAAATATCTTCCCATCTCCTGGGGGCCTGTATATTAACAGTATCCGGAATCCTCTATCTATTGAGAGGCTGGCAGCTACACCTTCAAAAGTTTGGGGTTTGTGGACTGATATATGATTTCGCACAGATCATAACTCCACCTTCCTTGCGATCTTATCTCAGGAGGTGGAACACCATGTAATCGCCTGGAATAGCTGCCTCTAGAACAGGCCCCGCATTTTCATCTAGCCATGATACTGTAATACACGCTAATTCGCATGTTTCAATAAGGTCGGCAATAATAGCAGTTTTGTTCCTTATTGATCTGGCATTGCACAGTATTGATCTGATAAGACAGTTTGGGGGTTCTGAGTTTTTGCTCTGTAGTTTGGAAACAGTGCGGCTTCTAATGAGGATCACACAAAGAAGTTTCCCTGATTTGATAGTTGTTTTTTGTGGCTTCTAGGGTGAATCACTTCAATTGGGCTTGCAGTCAGACAGGGTGGTGGAGCAGCTGTGATAGTGTCAGGAGATTGAACTTTAAGTTTTGATTTTCCTCCACAACAACCCCTATCAGTCCCTTTGAAAATGCCAAGTGATTTTAGGGTAACCACTAGTGAGGGACTGACTGCAGCGACCACCTTTTGGGGTCTCAGGGAATACAGATATGAGGGAGTATAGGTGATCATTCCCTCAGAGGTGAAGGAGTTAAAATTGATTCTAGTTTTTGTAGGGATGTTAGCAATGGGGGCTGGTTACACTGCCCTGCTTTATAGGATTCAGGAGTGAGGTGATCAAATCCAAAACCCAATTTACACACGGAGTCGTGTTTTTTGTTTAAATGTACCTTGTTTGTGGTATTCAGCTTAAGGTATCTTTTCCTGGTAATAAGATGGTCCAGTGGAAGTATATTTCAATCCGTTGTGTATCTCAGTTTAGTAATACCATCCGTTCAATTTTGGTGAATCCAGTTTTGTGTTATATGAGGAGTCGATATTGGTCCTCGAAATATTTGTGATGAATTATGAGTGTAAGGAGGTTATAATTAAGATAATTCCTGAGCCTGAGAAAAGTGTAGCAGCCAGCAGGGGCTGAAATCTTTATTGGTCTACTTGACCTTGGCTTGGTATCAAGAGATCCCTGAATTTTCCACTTCTTAATAAGTGATTGAACAGTACTGACTGCCAATTTGAAGGTTTTGGATATCTTTTTATATCCTTTTCCATCTTTATAAAGTTCCATTACCTTGTAATGCTGGTCTTTTGACAGTTCTTTTCTGCTGCCCATGGCTCAGAATCTAGCCTGCTCAGTGCATCCACGTGAGCGCTAACAAACTCATTGACTATTTATACACAGACAATAATCACAATTTAAAATGCCAAATGTGTGGGGAAATTAACCTTTAATTGCCATTTTAACCAATGTGTGTTATTTTGTTTGCCTGTTATAAGGCCAAACATTCAAGGGTATGTAAACTTTTGATCAGGGTCATTTGGGCAATTTCTGTTATTATTATGATTTAAAAAGGATCCAAACAACTATATGATAACAAATGGCTTCATATGATCATGATCAGTCATATTTTTTAAATCAATGCTAAGATGTCACAATTTCTGCCAGGAAATGCAAGCTTTTGAGCAAAACTATATGTATTTTGCTGTAATAATAAAAATGGCTTACAAGTAGAGCAGTTTGAACATAAGTATTTAAGTAAGTATCTATTAGTGATATTCAGACCAGACTGCACAGACTGTCAGCTGCCTTTTATTTTTTAATAAAGCACATTAATTACGCCCTGTTGAGTGCTCTCCATTTTTATATATAGAAAGCTAATGTAACACTAGAGCAAGGATCTATTTTTGTTTTTCAACAGGTAGTAGGCATTTTAAAGGAGGGAAGGGAATTGAGGTGTAATTATACAAGCAGATGTAGTGATAGAATTAGGTTTTGGCTGGATATCCATGTGCCAGGGATATGCAAAATAAGCTGCTGATTGGATCATTCAGGGAAGCATGTATTGATTATGTAATTCATGTATTTACCATCAATTCACCAGAATTATCCACAGCTTTTCTTGTTCCTCTTCCCAAAATCCAGAGAGGTCTGTGAATAAGTCAATTATTGTCACTCATTTACCAAGGAATAACATTTATTATTTGTACATGTGTATTAGTAATCCACACTTGCATAAAAATATTAGAAATATTATTAAATAGTATTCTCCACTACATGATAATTGCCTTAAAGTGTTGGCCTTATTAGGATGCTGTATTTCTTTGCATGTCCAAATATTTATAGTTTTTTGCATAAAATAGATGCACCTTTTTAGAATGCTGCACCTAACCCTGCCTCTTTAGCCACACTCCTTCACTGTAAAAAAAGACTTCCTTATCAAAAAGGTATGCAGGCAGCTCAGTCACTAACAGTGCTGAATTATCTGAACAGCAAAACAATCTGCATTAGAAGGAGAGGACACTCTGGAAAGCTATCACTACCTACCTGTTTGCAGTTTATCTGATTCTCTGCAGCTAGGTTGTGAATTAAAAACAGCTCACTCTGCTTATAGGATCAAGACCTTTGATAAGGATGTTTTTCTGGAATGAGGGGGTGTGGCCAAGGAGGAAGACTTATGGTACAGCATTTTGCAAAACCATTTGTTTATTTGTGCAAACACTATAAAGATTTGAGCGTGCAATAAAGTTATATTTGTGCCCAGAGTGTCACTTTAAGTACCACTTTAAGCACCAACATTTCAAAATACAGTGAAGTACATACAATTTTCAGTTCTTTACAACCTGTGAAGTGTTTTGAAACTTACTGTGCGTAATAATTTGGAACAGGGCATTGTAAGTTTTTTATGTTTTAAAAAATACTGTTATCATTAGGAGGTTTGTTCAATAAAATTTGAATTGTACTCTTAATAGTTGATAACATGAGAATTATGCTGGCTGTTATTTACGTCAATTATTTAGGTAAATGAGAAAAATATAATTTGCATAATACTTTGGAACAGGGTGTAGTTACATAGGATGAACATAGACATATGTCCATCAAGTTCATCCTTTCTCACATATGTTTTTGCTGTTGATCCAAAAGAAATGGGAAAAAAACAGTTTGAAGGGCTTTCTGATGTTCTCACCCTGCAACAAAGTAAGAAAAAAATCCTTCTTAATCCCAGGATGGCAGTCAGATTTCTACTTGGATCAAGAAACTGTTCCCCCACATATTAAATATTATATTGGTGAAAATTATGTTTTGCAGGTATTCCTCCAGTTGCTGTTTAAACATCTGATAAAACCACCTCTTCAGACAGAGAATTCCACATCCTTATTGTTCTGTAAAAAAAAGCTTTTATTTTACCTTAGACTAAATATCCTTTCTTCCAGTCTAAGTGCGTGACCTTGTGTCCTTTATATAGTCCTGTTTATAAATAGATTTTCAGATAATGATTTGTATTGGCCCAGAATATAATTGTATAATGCCATCATATTCCCTCTGAGACACTGTTTTTGTAAACTAAATAGATTTTTATACATGACAATACCTTACTGGCCTTAGCAACTGCTGATTGACATTGCACATTTCTTTTATATTAAGTACCCGAAGGTACATGCTAAGATGTGTACATTGCTAATATTTGTTTAAAGATATTCCATTTATCCTCAGTCTTTTTTACTAAAGAATTTATGCCAGTAGCTTCACTCAGCTGAAAAATAAAGGTACTAAAAGAAAAAAGAAATCACATATACATATGGTATGCTAGAACATGTGATGGTATGGCTATGAGGGAGTTGTGGGTTTGCTTGCAGTGACCGTTCTATACTACCACATATCCTAGCCTGAGCTTCAATCGGAGAATTTAATGTGCCATAATTTAAAAATAGTCCAGTAGATGGAGCCCTTCTGCAAACGACACGTACCCCCACTGAACTGTTTGTTTAAGAATAGGAAGATGAAGATTGTGTGGCATGTTGTAAGGTACATGAATAGTGCTGACAAGCAGTATACAGCATCCAGATATTTTCAGAGGAAATATGAGCTCCAAAATGAATGCTTATGATCTGACATCATATGAATTTACAGCATTATCCATGTACTTCCCGCTAGCATGTGAAAAACATAGCTCTTTAGTGAAAACACAACCTAGATGGCAACTCTAGTTTTAGATGACCTTTTCTTAGTGTGAATTAATATTAGATATACAAATATGTATACATATTAACCCATCTAATTTTAGTTTGTTGCTGTGCATGTATTATTTTCATTTCACTCTGTAAAACTCTGTATTGCGTTTTTAATCACTTAATCATAAAGCAGTCTGGCAAATATTTAATGGCTTAAATATTAATAGTGTTCAATAGTTCTTTCTCCATATATGGCAGATACTAAAAAATCTGATATACGCACACAAAGTTTTCTGATTAACATAAACCGCTGTCACACTAAAGGGACAAAGGGTTGATGCCCAATTAGCTTTTAAAAAAAAAAAAAATCTTCTCTGTAAACCTCAATTACCTGTGATGCCTTATGACATACAGCATTTACAAAGTATAATTACACAATAGTGTCTGACATTTAACGTCTATGGATAATTTAAAAGACTTTTGCTTCAATAGGGCTGCTCATGAGCAACAGTAATCACCTCAATTAGCTTGGCACCATTACAATGTAACAAGACCATTTGTCTGCATATTAGAACCAGCCAAGCTCTTCAAGTGTGTTAATTTAGCAGTCATTGCTAATTTCTGGGCTTAGGTGAATTTGCATAGGAAAAACATATCTTTGCCAGCCAGAATGGGTGTTCCTCTCCTGCAGATACTAAATATTCACAGTGTTGTATTTGTGGTAGCAAAAATAGATTCAAAATAAAGCAATTTATGAACAGCAGTGAGCACAAGGTTTGCATCTATCTTTCTCTGCAGTAGCCCCACTGGCATGATTGTTTCAAGCACATTATCAGAAGTTTTCCGAATTCCATTTCTGTTGTGCATTTTTTTTGTAAAGAAGCTTATAGTTTCTAAACATTAATCTCTAGCAGCTCATTGTACATGACACCTATTACAGAGGTAAGTTTTGCTGGTTTAGATTTTTTTTTTTTTATTCTATTCTTTTAAATTTAAAAAGTTAGAAAAAGTTAAAACCAAAACCTCACCGGACTATTTTAGTCATGTACAATTAATCTACATATATGCCAACTCCTCTTACTCCTCTTCTTAGAAAAAAGATACATCAGCCATTTTGATTTAAATTGTGAAACAAGGATATAAAGGTTACATTACAAGTTACTTGCAATTTTTGGGATATGACACTATACTCATGTAAACAAAACCAATACAAACAGTTAGAGGCGGCCCTCTAATTAGGCCTCGCGCTGTCAGGGGCCTCGCGGCCGCCTTAATTGCCTTAAGGCAGACTGTGCTGTCGGGTTCTCGGTCTATGACCAACACAAGAGGGGGCCCGGCGGGTTGCCCTTTATACCGTCGGATGTGATGCCCCTCCGCTCGGTCTGTCCTGGGGGAGAGCCAGCCTTCAGTCTGCAGCTCCGTCGGGTGTGAGCTGCAGACTGAAGTGTCTTGCGATCTCCAGCTAATCAGATTGTTGCCGCAGGTTACCACGGCAACTCTATGACTCGAGATTGCAAGACATTTGCCATGTAGTCTGCAGCTCTGCACCCGGCTGAGCTGCCATCCGGAGAGTCCACCGGACCACCAGAGACAGAGGGAGCCTACTAGACCACCAGGTAAATTTCAACCCCCTCCCCCTGTCAATCTATGTCACCCCCCTCTGACCCTGTAAACCCCTCTCACACTATGTCACCCCTTCTCACCCTGTCACCCCCTCTGACCCTGTCACCTCCTCTCGCACTATGTCAACCCGCTCTCACCCTGTCACCCCACTCTCACACTGTCACCCCCTCTTACACTATGTTACCCCACTCTCACACTGTCACCCCTCCTCAACCTGTCACCCCCTCTCACACTATGTCACCCCCCTCTCACCCTGTCATTCCCCCTCTCACCCTGTCACCTCCACTCACACTATGTAACCCCCCAGTCACTCCCCTCTCACCCTGTCACCCGTCTCACACTATGTCACTCCCCTGTCACCCACTCTCATCTTGTCACCCCCTCTCACCCTGTCACCCTATGTCACCCCCTCTCACCCTGTCACCCCCTCACAGCCTGTCACCCCCTCAAAGCCTGTCACCCCACTCTCACCCTGTCACTCCCTCTCACACTATGTCACTCCCCTGTCACCCCCTCTCATCCTGTCACCCCCTCTCACCCTGTCATCCTATGTCACCCCCTCTCACCCTGTCACCCCCTCACAGCCTGTCACCCCTTCACAGCCTGTCGCCCCACTCTCACCCTGTCACTCTCTCTCACACTGTGTCACCCCCTCTCACACTGTCATCCCCTCTCACACTGTCACCCCTCTCACCCTGTCACTCCCTCTCTCACTATGTCACCCCCTCTCACCCTATCACCCCTCTCACACTATGCCACCCCCTCTCACACCATGTCACCCCCTTCACTCTGTCACCCTCCTCTCATCCTGTCACCCCCCTCACTCTGTCACCCTCCGTCTCACTCTGCCACCCACCCTCACACTGTAAGCCCCTCTTACTCTGTCACCCCCCTACACTATGTCACCCTCCCTCTCACACTGTCACCCCCTCTCATGCTGTCACACCCCTCTCACTCTGTCACACCCCTTTCACTCTGTCACAGCCCTTACACTAATATAACCGTCTCACACTATGTCACTCCCTCTCACACTATGTCACCCACCCTCTCACACTGTCACCCACCCTCTCACACTGTCACCCTCCCTCTCACACTGTCACCCTCCTTCTCACACTAATATCATCCACCCTCTCACACTAATATCACCCACTCTCTCACACTGATGTCACCCCACCTCTCATACTCTGTCACACACTCTGTCACCCCCTCCAAACACACTGTGACCACTCTTTGCACACACTGGCATCCCCCTCCATTCACACTGTGACCCCTCCAGACTCAGAAATACACACAGCCAGATAAATACACATTGTGACAGATTTTTTTTAAAAGCCCAACCAAAATAGAAATTTCTGTTTCCAATAAACCTTCACACCAGCACTTATGTATAAACAACTGCCAGGCTATGCAGCCATACCTCTCAACCATGTATCAACCATTGGCATTATTGCAAATTTAAATTTGTTTATTGCAATTTATGCCATAATTGCAGTCAGAGTGCTCACAAAGCAGTAGCACAGTGAGCCGCAACAACGCAAGCCTCTGAATGATGAATACAGAGACTAGGTTTCTACATCCAACACATCCAGCCCTTCAATTTATCTACAGCTTCTTATACACACACAAGTCAACCGCTATTTTTTTTCCCACTAATGGTGTTAATGGGGGCCTAGTGTTTGAGTTTTGACTAAGGCCTCGCCAAGTCTAGAGCCGTCCCTCTAAACAGTTCTCTAGTGCAGTGGTTTCCAAGCCACACCTAAAGGCACACCAGTTGTTCAGATTTTGTAGTCTCACTGATAGAACAGAACTGGAAAATGCCTAGATACTGAACTTTTGGTGTGCCTTGAGTACTGGATTGGGAACCACTGCTCTAGTGACCTGTTCATCAACAGAACTGTACAAAGTTCACCCATTGACTTGTGGATATGAGATTTCAACTTACAGATGTGGAAATGGAGGTATTGTCCTTCAAGACTTTATTTTATTGATTCATGCATATTGGATATTGTGATTATATTTTACATTGTGGAAAACTTCAAAAGATAATTGACATTTTCTGATATAAAGAGGAAAAAAATGCATTTTTCCACATTTTAGGCAATTTCAAATCCTGTACAGATTATCAAGGCAACTAGACCCACGAGTGAGTATTAGAATCTAGTAGCAGATGGACAGTTTTAGATACATTTAATGTAATACACTCTGAGACGAAATTATTGGAAATGAATGTGAAAATTTGCACTCACGTCACATAGGTCTGCAACTAAACGTATATGGTATTGCCTACTGTATCTCCAAATCTCCAGAACACAGGGAAATATTAATTCAAATCATACTTATAAGTATGGACTACATTGTCATGTATTTAACAATAATATGAGACGTACATGTGTGTAAAAGAGTAAGAGAGGTATATTCTTGTGTCAAAGGGAGGTTTGAAAGTTTTTTTAGATCTGATTGGCAATGATAATTATGTAGCTGTTGGAAGACAGGTTTGGTATTTAATTTGGAATTCAAGATATCAAATACGTTTAAACACTCTGGGATTTGCCAAATATATATGAAATACGTCTTAAATAAATAACCCATAGTACACCAATTTTATTCAAATAACATGTAATTACAAATTACTCTAAAATAAAGTGCAAACAGATAAAGTGCATTACATTATAAATTACATACCAATACCAGATTTAAATAAAGTGCATACAAGTAAAACCCACTAGTGTAATTTCAGGTATACTGACCAGAGGCTGAAGACCAAAAAACCCCCACAATGTTTCGGCTAGGTGCCTTCCTCAAGAGTGAATCTCAAAATACCTATGTTCCTTCTTAATATATTATATAAAATAGGTGTGACACTTCACTAATTAAATTAAAAGCATATCAATCAGCTGTGGTGGGGCAGATCCGAATGGAATATTTCATACCTATATATTATTATTATTATTATTATTATTATTATTATTATTATTATTGCCAACAGATTCCGTAGCGCTTTACAATATTATGAGAGGGGGATTTAACTATAAATAGGACAGTTACAAAAAACTTACGGGAACAATAGGTTGAAGAGGACCCTGCTCAATCGAGCTTACATTCTATAGGAGGTGGGGTGAAAACCACATTAGGACAGGAATTTGCAGTCAAATAAGGTGGGCTGCCCTTTTGGAGAGAGCAAGAGACAGGTATGTGGGGTAGAGGTTAGTTTTGGAGGTGATAAGCTTTCCTAAAGATATGGGTTTTAAGGCACTTCTTAAAATATGCAAGACTAGGGGAGAGTCTGATGGAGGTAGGCAGGCTATTCCATAGGAAGGGAGCCGCCCGCGAGAAGTCCTGCAAGTAAGTTGGCCGTACGGGTGCGGACAACAGTCAGGAGGTGGTCACGAGCAGAGCAGAGAGACTGAGAAGGGACATACCTATGGATCTGTAAGGAGCTATAAGAGGGGCTAGAGTTGTTCAGTGCTTTATAGGTGTGAATTAGTACCTTGAATTGACTCCTATAGCATACAGGAAGCCAATGTATGGACTGGCAGAGGGGTGAGGTGGGAGAGAACCGACTAGAGAGAAAAATCAGTCTGGCAGCAGCGTTCATTACGGATTGATTGCCGAATCAAATGACCCGTGCGTTTTGTCAACACATTTATCTACATGACGAGTGACGTCAACACGAACATCGCCGTTACATAGATGGAGAATGATAATCAAAAGCTGCTCACGCATAAGCACCAGCTGCATCTCTTACAGCCACATCAAGAGATAGCTATATGGGACAGAAGGGTCCAAAAGACCGGACTACACATGAGCACAAAACATGTTATGTCTCCACCCTCAAACAGAAGGTGGAAGACGTCACTATGCCAACCACTGTTGTTAGTATGGGATTCAAGGACATCCAAAAAAGGCTATAATATTGGAATATGCATTCTTCAAACAAGATTTAAATAGCAACTTGCTGACTAAAGGTCTAGTGAACCATAATAATTACCTCTCCAGTGTATATCACATAATGAACATTACAGTATTTTCTAAATATAAATATTAACTCTAGAATACTAGTTTTCTAACCAATTATCACCTAATGGAGAACATATTATATTATAAAGTAGTATGATATCATTGTAATGACCATTATGGACTTATTTGCGTTCCCCACTATTAAAGTGCATTTTATAATACTTTGTAGATACTGTAGAATATATATTTCTATGCCTATGTACATAATCATATTGTCATATAACATATCAAATGCTGTATAAATCATACATCCAAATGACACATGTATAGTCACAAAAAAATAACAGAGGATTAATATGAAAGTAAAGAAATATGATATATACCACAAACTAATCCGTATCGAACAAATTAATTAGACATATGGAAGAATAAAGGGGAATAAATGGAAAATAAAGAAATAAAGAAAAGTAAATAACCTCATCCCAAAAACCCTGAGACAGGGGGACATATACATTTCTCCAGGTGCTGTAGGTATACAGACAACATCAAAAGACATCAAAATACCAACTCTTAAACTCAAATACAAATGAACATTTTCAAAAATCAATAAAGGGCTCCATTGGAGACGTATCATCCATATAACTCTTAAAGGGTGGTTGAATTAGTATATCTTCTCCACTGAAACTTCCAATCATCCTTCTCCTATAATTAGGAACAAAACTAGGAACAAAAACAGGCAGAAATATTGCATGCAATCCTAAATCAATGGAATAATCTAAAGCTGCTGAAGTCCCTATCTTCCTTCACAATTTTTCATAGGATCTCTCATTTTGCCCTCAGCTGCTTTGCTATAGAGAGACTAAACACTCCCAATATGTTATGCAATGGCATTTAGAGCTTATTTGTGTATAATACAATATATATATTGTATTATACACAATTGTATTGTATTATATATATCCTCAGCTGTTCCCTCCGAACCAGTACCAGCACTTTATTTAGTCTCACTCAATACAAAAAGAAAGCAGCCCGATCCTCCTTCTCCTAGAGAGCACCGCAATTGTGGAACGACCTCCCGCACAATTTAAAATCTTCCCTAATCCTAAAGTCCTTTAAGAGATCCCTCTCTACATACCTCAATACAGAATGCACCGGTCATGGTTGATTATATATTTCCTACCTGTTCTATGTTAAATTTTGTACATATTGTGTATTAATATTGTTTTTGTATTTTATTGTACCCTATTGTATCAATGCAATGCTTTGTGGACCCAGGACATACTTGAAAACGAGAAAAATCTCAACGTATCTTTCCTGGTAAAATATTTTATAATATAAATAAATAAATATTCTGGAAGATAGCTCTACACTCCGAAAAATCCAATTCATACCGCCACCGGGTAAAATGCCTTTATTATATTGCTATGGCAAGTAAAATCAATGTTTCAGTTCAATGTATGAATGTTCATCAGGACATGTCATATAATGTATGTATATATATATATATATATATATATATATACATACATTATACTTGTTTTAGGAGTATTGTTACAATATGTAATCCAATATTTATGGATTACATATCCTGACAGTTTGTTAATGCATCATCAACCCCTTGTTGAGTTACAATGCATAATGTGTGTTCTGGACTGCAATTAGAGAAAAATGAAAGAACATAAAGTCTTCGGTTTTAAATAGGCAGCATGCATCCATTTTAAAATGTTAAGTAATTTAATCAGGAAAGTTGTCTCTAAGTGTGAAATTGACTTCAAGGCATTAATGGAAAATTGTGAGAAAAATAACACATTGTAGAATATCCAATGCTCCACTTTTATGAAAATCAAACTAAATTGAATTCAAGTCTGCTTTAATATTTATTGAAATATAAATTACCTGTTGGATATTTCTGCCTTTAAATTTTAATCAAATAAAAGATAATATAGTATTTTTTGTAACCTTTATATTTTTATTTTCTATAACATTATTAAACAGAATTATTATTTTTGTTTCTTTGTTTCTGGCTCTAATAAGATTATGACAAACTTGCACATTTTGATATGTAGTTATTCTGAATTGAAGTCCCCCATAAGAACATTGACAGACAATAAATCAAAGATCTTGGCATCCTACGGAATGTAACATCCCATCCAAAATAATTTACAGACCAATACACAGTGTGTAAATGTAAACTGGACCTTGGAGTAGTCAGGCTTAACATGTAAAAAGACAGAGAATAGTCAGGGACTAAGCCAAAGTCAGGGAAACCAGAAATAAGGAATAGCGGAGGTACAATATCTGAGTCAAGGAGTATTGATAGTAGAATAGTCAGTGATAGTCAATATCAAACACAGAAATACAATGAGAGAATAATAATGCACAAATGGGAACCAACACAACGAAACGGATGCTACAATGTCTCTACTTAAAGCAAAGTATGAGACCTTCTGCATCCCCTGGATATAAATGTAGCAATGAAGGAGTACAAGAAAAAAATGAATGTATACAGTGTATAAATACACCCCAACAAAGTGTGAGGTCCTAAAGACCTACACTGAACTAGTATCACTAACTCTCAAAGAATGAGAATAGGGGGAGAAACAATCTCGCTGCTAAAATCTGGTGGAGGATACTGGAAAAATGAAAATAAAAAAACTTTATTAGAATCAGCTAAAAAATATATCCGTCCCAGAAGTGACTCCTGCAGTATTCATCCAAGCAGAAACCCCCTATATAGACACATAAACCTTGTCCAGCCAGCTACCTAAAGTCTTAGGGAATAGAAAGGATATCCTATATACACAGATAATCCATAAATCCCAATGACCAAAAGTACGGCGTAAAAGGGAAAGGATTGCAAACAGGTAGATCAGTTCAAAATGAACTGATAGTAAAGGTTAATGAAAAAGCCTCTCTCCCTGTAAATCTAGCTAGACAGATAAGGTGGTAGAGAGATAGAGAAAGAATATAGAGAGTAAATTCAAATCATCATAAGGCTACAGAGTACATGGAACAGAGATTGTCCGAAAGCCATAATTTGAAAAAACAAAAAAATCAATAATAAATAGAAACGCCCGACGCGCGTTTCAGGTGCTAAGTGTATGCACCTTCGTCAGGGGCCAACCTAGTGGTATTCAGATCTCACTTAAATATGTTGGGCGCCAAAGCAAACTGCCTACCCTAAGCCAATCATGTCCAAGAATCGCGCCGGCTCCAGGTGAAACTGCTGAAAGGAGTCACGTGGTCGCATGCAGGCGGATCCATGTACGTCAGTGACCCACGTGATCATAACCACGGGGGAACTGATTGGTGCCACATTCGCCCTGGAGCTGGAGTGATTCGTATCGATGAGAGTCAGTTCAGCAAACCGGCTCATGTGGGCGGAGTTGAACGGCTAGTGACTAGCGAACTAGTACACCCATCCGGACTCCTATCACTCTAGGGCAGCCTGTGTGGGGTACTCAGATAGAAGCCCTGAAACATATAGTATATAAAACCCTAAGGACTATGTTATATTAGTCTCAAAGTGGTGCCCCAAAGGGCTAATATGTAGGGTATATATACAGGATTGAAAAAGGGGGGATTCCAAGGGTAGACAAGAATGTATCCAAACTGACCAGATGTGATATACACCCTGTATTAAAAGATAAATGTATATAATCACCTAATGAATTGGGTAGTATCAAAGAGAGGTCAGTGCAGAAATATTAATACATAAATTAAATGACTTGGTCATGTTTTGGAATAGGTGGGTAGTAGTAAACAAAAGAAAATCCAAAATACTTGTAGATAATAATAATATCCGAACATGCCAAATAAACACATATATACAAAAAAAATAAAACATATCCTACAGATGCTAGATAGTAATGTTCGTTGTGGCAAGTGTATATACATATTTACATATTTACAAATGAGTGGTGATGCTTGATCAAGCCCAGAGTGAGGGTTACATATAAAATTAGTCCGATATAAAGGACGTATATGAGAAACCCTCATTCAGACCGAGGGGTGAAAGTGTTTTGAGTTTATAGATCCAGAAGCTCTCTCTTTGTAAGAGCTTTTTATCTAGATCACCGCCCCTTGGTCCCAGATTAACCTTTTCAATACCACAAAATCTAATCCCATCAGGGGATCCACTGTGGTGTAATTTGAGGTGTTTCGAAACGGGTGTCTCAGTCAGTCTTCTCGGATTTACCGAGTTCACATGCTCTCTTATTCTTATTTTGAACATGCGAGATGTTTTCCCCACGTATAGTTTTTTACAGGAACAGGTAAGTAAATAGATTAGGCCTTTCGATTGACAGTTGAAAAAAGTTTTTACATCAAATTCCTGTGAAGAGGAAGAGTTGGAAAAAGTTTTTGAAGGGCGACGTATAAAGTGACATGCTTTGCACCTCCCACACTGGTAGGTACCTATAACTGGGGATTTTAACCAGGTAGGATTTTTTGATGTACTTTTAAGATGACTAGGAACAAGCATATTTTTAAGATTGCTTCCTCTTCTTGTTGTTACTGAGGCATGGGATGTGATCACTTTGTGTATATGGGGATCTTGATGTAGAAGTGGCCAGAATCTTTCGAGAATTCTCATGATTGAATTCCAGCCAGCATCAAAATTCCCTATACATCTAATGACTTCTTGTGACACATTTGTATTAGTCTCCTCAGATAGCAGATCTTTACGATCTGCAAGAAGTGCGCGTTTATATGCAGTTTTTAGGCATCTGTTTGGGTATCCTTTTTGTTTAAATTGATTCCGTAGAGATTTCGCTTTCAATTTAAAATCCTCTACATTGGAACAGTTCCGTCGAAGACGTAGATATTGTCCAATGGGGATACCTCTCTTAAGGGGTGGAGGGTGGTGGCTCTCCCAGTTCAGGAGATTATTGGTAGCTGTAGGTTTTCGGAAAAGTGTAGATTTGAGGTGCCCATCATCTGTCAACGTGATGGTGATATCCAGAAAATTTAAACGCCTTCCCCCAATTTCACTTGTTAGTCTAAGGTTGATATTATTCACATTGAGGGTTTTGACAAAGGCATGGAAGAGATCCGTGGTGCCTGTCCAAATTATCAGGACATCGTCGATGTATCTCTTCCAAAGTTTGATGTATCCAGTAAAAGCAAGCATCTTTGTACTGAACACTGTCGTTCTTTCCCACCAACCGAGATAGAGGTTGGCATATGAGGGGGCACAAGCCGTCCCCATAGCTGTTCCCCGTATCTGGTGGTAGTATTTTCCCTGGAAGACAAAGTAGTTGTGTGTCAAGATAAAATTAGTTAGATCATGTATAAAGGTGTTATGGAGGGAGGAGACTATAGGTTGCACATCCAAAAAAGATTGAATGTGTTTAAGACCCACTTCGTGTGGTATAGAGCTGTAAAGGCTCTCCACATCCAGACTACAGAGGATGGCTTCCTCCATAAGTGAAATGTCCTCTATAATATTCAAGGTGTGTTTCGTGTCCCTTAGGTATGAAGGGAGTTCCAAAACCAATTTACGCAGAAATTGGTCAACATATAAACTGGCATTTTGAGTTAAGTTGCCCTTACCAGAAACAATTGGTCTACCACTCAGCTCTGGTTTTTGTTTATGCACTTTCGGAAGTGCATAAAAAGTTGCTATAGTAGGATTTTTTGTCAGTATAAAGTTATATTCATCTTTAGAAATTAAGGCCAAAGTTAAGGCTTTATCCAAGATACCTTTAAGTTCTACCAGGTATTTTTTAGTGGGGTCGTTTGTGAGAATTTCATATGTATCACTATCTTGGATCAACCTGTGTACCATAGATACATAGTCGGGTTTATTCAAAATAACCGTATTGCCCCCCTTGTCAGATGGTTTAAAAATTATCTCATCCATTGACTTCAGATGCTTAAGAGATACTTGTTCATCTGGAGTGATGTTGCTATCAGGTTGGACTACAAGTTCTTTATGATTAATTTTGTCTATTTCACCACATGTCAGCTCCACAAATAGATCAATATATTTGAATTCTGCCAGATGTGGGGTGAATAGACTCTTTTTCTTTAGATGTGTAAATGGGGGTTGCAAATTGGCACTGGTATCATTATGGGTGAGCAAATCAACCAAAGTATCTAGGAGACCGATATCTGAGTTTTGTAAACCCAACTGTTTAGCCCTTTTTTCATCACGAATCCGATGGAATTTGTATAGTGCTAGTTTTCTTGCAAAAAGGTGTATGTCCTTCGTCCAGCTGAATTTATCAAATTTCAAAACTGGGACGAAGGACAAACCCCGTTGTAATAGTTGTATTTCTGATTTAGTGGGGACATAGGAGGAAAGATTAATAATTTGATTTTCTGTGAGTACTTTTGTTAATAACGTTTCCTCCTGAAGCGTTGTGGGGGTCTGTCTCGACTCCGTGATTGGGACGTCGTGTTGTCCTCCATATACGGGTTCCCTAAAAAAGTCACCCCTTTCTTCAGAATGCTTCTAGTGTTGTATTCATGGGAAATCTGAGTACCACTCTTATTGGAGTCTGAGTCAGAGCCGCTTGTTTCATACTCAGACGTAGAGATAGGTTCAGAAAAACTTTTCCTTATTTTTTTATTATTTTTATTCCTCCTATATACATTTCCGTTTTTAAAGTCCTGGTTATCCCTTATAAATTTGGAGTGTTTACGAATCTTAATATTCTGTTGGAACTTGTCCAAATTATTTTTAAGTTTAGTTTCTAGGGATTCAAAATTAGATTCACTCTTGAATTTTTCAATCTTATTGATTTGTTCATCCACCTCTTTATTTAAGGAGACTAATCTTTTAGATTCAAATTTACACAGTATTTCCATAAACCTATTGGAGCAGGCACCAGCTGCTTCTTCCCATTCCCTTATAAACTCGTCCTCTTCAATATGTGAAGCTGGAATATTTTGTACTCTCAAACCTCTAGGTATGAGCTGTTTTTTCAAATAGTTTTCTAGCGATGCTATTTCCCATTCAGTTTTAATTTGCTGTTGAAACAAATTAGTTAATCTATTAAATGATGAAAGAATATCATCACTCACAGAGATGTTAGTAAGTTCCTGATCTGAAAAGACTTGATCGGTGTCACTACACCATGCATTCCTTTTTGATTTGTCAAATATAAAACTTGCCATAATACAACAAACAGGCGGTACTAAGGTATTGAAACCGGATTAGAGGAAAAAGGAGGAGAGCAAATCAGGGTAGTGAACGACAAACCAAGGCACTAAGTCCAAAGGAGGAACCAGAATAGAACCAAAACAGGGCAAGGACTTGAACCTTAGCAAACTATTTATATTCTGGCACTTCAAAATTATAGCTACACTCCCAGAACGTTAGTTTTTTTCAGATTTTGGCAGGTCGTGACATCATCGGCGTGCTGTCATCATGACGTCTGTGTTTTGACTGCTGGAAAGAGGAAGAGGACCATGGGGAAAGTCCCCAATCAACTGCTGGCATTACGTAGGCTGTGCTTTCTCAAGAGAAATACAAGTACCCTGACATCAATTTGCTAGGTATGGGTTGGCATCTTCGCATAAGTCACAATTTGCAGTTATGGCAAGAGAGACAATTAGTTCTTCCATGTAGAGAACGAGAGGATTTTGCTCTCTCAACAGTTTTTTTTTTTTTTTTTTTTTTAAAGAGTGGGGTCATTCAGTCCCAACTGTTAACAAGAGGGTTTCAACCATGTCCTCCCATCCTGTATGTGCAGGGGAAAAAATTTACTCAGTAGCAGCCTGGCAGATGGCTCATAATCCTTTCTCCACTCATGTGCTGTTGGCTGGAAGATAATAGACTATGGTGTGTGACAGGGCCGGACTGGGGATACGAAGCAGCCCTGGAAAAAAATCTATGCCAGCCCCATAAGTCATTGTGCTATGTAGTGTGTGTTATATATATATATACACACACACACACATGTATCTATCTCTCTCTCTTTCTATATATATATATATATATATATATATATTATTGGTATACTTTTTCTAATTCAAAATATTAGTCCCTTCAGGGTAATTAAATCATACAGTAAAGCATACTCACATGCAGACAATCTTACTGATGCACACAAATAGGCTCATTGACAGACAATCTCAATGACACACAGATAAGGTTACTGGTACACATGCAAATTAAGTACAGACAAACTCTGATATACACACAAGGTTACTACAGACAAGCTCACTGATGCGCACACACTCTCTCTACAGACAAGTCCATTGACACACACATGCTCCCTACAGAAGAGCTCACTAACACACAGATTCACTACAGACAAGCTCACTGACACACACATGCTCACTACAGACAAGCTCACTGACACACATATGGTCACTACAGATAAGCTCACTGACACACATATGGTCACTACAGATAAGCTCACGATCACACACATGCTCACTACAGACAAGCTCACTGACACACATATGGTCACTACAGACAAGCTCACAATCACACACATGCTTACTACAGACAAGCTCACTGCACACATACAGGGCTGACCTTAGGTGTTTAGGCATCCTGTGCGAGCCAATCTTGTGGCGCCCTCCCCCCCTCCCCCTCCCCGGTCACCTAGACATACACAAAGAGGAAAAAAACCTTTGTAAGAAATAATTTGTTTTAATTACAGATAGTTTAAGTGCAAGTGCAAACAATTACAATAATAAATAACTGGATAGGCTGGTAACAATAATGTACATGAAGGGGACACTATAGTCATCAAAACAACGTTATCTTAATGAAGCAGTTTAGGTGTATAGAGCATGCCCATGCTATGTCACTGCTCAATTCTCTGCCATTTAAGTGTTAAATGATGTATAGCCTCTCCCTCATTTCTTACCCCACGTCTCTGGTCCCTTCTAGACAATTTCAGGCACACAATCTGCCGCCTCTACACCCTTCTACAAACCCTGCCCCCCTTCACCAAAACCCCTGCCCCTATTCATTTAACCCCTGCCCTCTTCACCAAAACACCTGTCTATCCCTTCATCAATGCCCTCTGCACCCCTTCATCAGACCTTGACACCCTTCATGAATCCCCTGGACCCCCTTACAAGTCCTCTGCCCCCATTCACCAATCCTCTGCACCCCTCATCAATGCTCTGCCCTCCTTCACCAGTCCCTTGCCCCCTTCACTAGACCCCGACCCCCCCTTCATCAGACCCTGCCCTCCTTCACCAGTCCCCTTCCCCATTCACCAATCCCCTGCTCCCCCTTTACCAGTCCCCTGCCCCCCTTCATCAATCCCCTGCCCCCGTTCATCAGACCCTGCCCCCTTAATCTATGCCTGCCCCATTTACCAATTTCCTGCCCCCTTCAATCAATTCCTGCCCCCTATCATCAATCCCCTGCCCCCTTTTATCAGACCCTGCCACCTTAATCAATCTCCTACCCCCTTCACCAACAACCCTGCACCCCTTCAATAAAAGGCAATATATTTAGTAAAAAGAAAAGCAATAAGAACTAGGACTCACTTTAATGGCTGCTGCTCTCTGGATTGAGCTTCCCACTCCGCCCCCATGCTCCTCCTCCTCCACGCTCCAGACCTCTTCATTCTGCAATGGATCCTGGCCACGGCTTGCCTCTCCCCTCATAACTTGGGCTGGCCTCTTTGTGATCGACTGCAAGATGTGTCGGCCGCCCCAGCGCCTCTGCTGCCATGGTACCCTCAGCTCGCACACCCCAAAGGCTGGCCCTGCACACACATGCTCAGACACACCCATGCTCCCTACAGACAAGCTCACTAACACACAAACATACAAGCTCACTCACTAGCAGGCACACACACAAACACAAACTCACTAGCAGGCACACACACACAGAAGCTCCCTTACTAGCAGATGCACACACACACAGAAGCTCACTCACTAGCAGATGTGTGCGCGCGCACACACACACACTGAAGCTCACTCACTCGCAAATGCACACACACAAAGACATCCACACACAGACAGTCACACACACACACACATAGGCAGACAGTCACACACATAGGCAGGCAGACAGTCACACACACACACACACAGGCAGACAGTCACACACACACATACACTGGCAGACAGTCACACACACAGGCAGACACACATTCACAGACAATCACACACACTCATAGACAGACACACACACACACAAACACTGGCAGACAGTCACACACACACACACACACACTCACAGAAAGACAGAAAGTCGCACACACACACACACACACACTGGCAGACAGTCAAACACATACACACACACACACTGGCGAACAGTCACACACACAGCAGTCACAGACTCACAGACAGTCACACACACACACACACACTGGCAGACAGTCACACACACACACACACACACACACACTGGCAGACAGTCACACTCACAGGCAGTCACACACATACACACTGACCTGCTTCTTGCCTCCTGCTTGGAGCTCCCGGAGGCTGGTTGTTGGGGAAGCAGGGACTCCTTCCTGCTTCCCATGCTGCAATTACCAGGGCCCCCGTCTGCCGCTTAGCTCCACCCCCGCCTGCTGCTTAGCCCCACCCCCACCTGCCGCTTAGCTCCGCCCCCACCTGCCGCTTAACTCTGCCCCATCTTCCAGTAAGCTCCGCCCCCACTGAAATATTTTTATTTTATTTTTTTTTTCAATCCCGGACGGCCATGTGCGAGTTGCTCCCATGGGACCCTGTGCGGCCGCACTGCTCGGGCCAGCCGGGGTTACAGGAGCATGGTCAGTGATGAATAGGGCTGTCAGCCCAGCCCCAGGTGCCGCGGCCCACCGGGAAATTTCCCGGTATCCCGGTGGGACAGTCCGGCCCTGGTGCGTGACTACCAAATCACCTGGCCAATAATAACAAGGTGAGGGGTTGGCATAGTTCCAGTAAATAAATGTATTGTATAGTTGTTACCCTGATGATGAGGGAGGTACCTGAGAAAGGGCAGAGCTTATTTTAGAGCCAGTTTCACAGGCTCTTATTCAGGTTGTTGTTTGTTTATCACTCAGCATGACTAAAGTCATGTAGACTGTAATGTTGCATAGTTTTATCAAATCGTGTGTGCACCAATAAACTTTTCTATGTAGCATCTGCACTGTGTAGCCTGTGGATTATACTAAAATAATCCTGAGGGGATGTCCAGTCTCCTGGTCCTAAAATTTGAATGCCAGAAGAAGCGCAATCTTTCTGACCCTACAAAAAACTTCTTGGTGGAATGGGCATCCCTGAAATTTGATATAATAAAAAGACGATTTATTATATGATTATAATTTTTAAAATGGTTCAGCGCTAATCAACAAAAAAAGGCAGCAACCTTAAAAGGGGAATCCCTCTAAACCCTTTAGACAATATACAGAAATAAATAGATAAAAAAGGGCTACGCCAATAGATAATATAAAAAAAATTATAGATTTTTGGAACAAACAAGAAATAATTCAATGTGATAGTCCTCACAAATAATAGTCTTTTGATAGTAGACATTTTAGTCTTTAGTACAACAAGGACTTTTCTTTGTGTAGGGCAGTTATCTTTGTTTTCTTGTTGATGTATATAGAAAGACAAAAGCAGAAAGTGCGGAAATAGTGTAATACTTCAAATCTAGTTATGTAATTTAAAAAAAATCACATTCACATTTTATAGAGCCTTAGCCAGCTCTAGCATATATAGAGCAGTTAGTCTGCTCTATATTTGTGAGAATATTTTAACTATTTTTATTATATACATCACTTGTTTTATTGAGAGCACTATCTGTAGCTTTATCTATTTCTCTCTGGGTTCCTGTCATTGTGAACCAAACGGACACCTCCAATACATCTTATAAGTGGGGATTATACCACCACACGCTGGCTAAGGGTCTCTAAAATGTGAGTGTAATACTGTCATTATTTTTTATTACATAATTAGTAATTACATTCCAATCAGAATGGGAGAGTTACAGAATTAAAGCAGCAGTAAACTCCAGTTTCAAATATCTGTTTAATTTCCTACACTCTGTTTTGTTCATATAGATTCAGTATTCTCTATTCATGCAGCTCTTTTTGTGTTTGTATTATTGAATTTTTTATGTTTACTAATACCTCTTAGTTGTGGTCTTTATCTTAACCAGACATTATTCTGCAGTCTGTTCCCCAGAGCATAATTTCACTCCTTTTGCAGTGTGGTTATGGAATAGTTTTTATATATGTACGTTTATTGTACCACCTGTGATTTTGTTCATTCATTTTATTTTCGTGCACATTGTACATTTTTATGCACCGTTTTTTATCTTTAATTTAATGTTCATTAATGCATGTATGTTATTAGTTTTTACACATTGCGCCGAGGATTTATATTATAGAATTTTTAATATAAGCACATTTTTTAATCTCTGCTGCTCTTTCCTTCCTCTATCCTGTTTTGCTTTTCTAGAACAAGGCATTGTTCTATTTATTTCCTCAGGTTTTAACATAATCAGTCTCCAAATGTGTTGCATCTATGTACATGTGTCACATCTATTTCTATTTTCTATATATACGTTATATTGCTCTATATATGTCCTTGTACCTCTCACATATGTATTGTTCAGACAGATGATTTCAGTAAGGCATTTTGCCTTCTAATTCTTAACATATAGAGAAGGAGATATAAGTATTATAACATACATTCACTAGTTCACCAATAGGTTTTTTACTGCTGTAAATCACTACTGTAAAGTGCTCTGAGGTCACTTTGCTCCGGTGTCCAATGTGTGATGTAAATGAAGTCCGCAACATCATAGATCCAAAAACACTTTTGCAATCGTAAACTCAAATTGTCAATAATACATAAACTTGTTGATATGATATGTGTTTCCCCCTCCCACTCGCTCACCTTATGATAAATGTACACTTGTAAATATTAAGATGATGGAAAGGCACTTAATTTTTTCAAGATGATATAGGACTATAGAGAATTATGTTAGATGATAGCACTTTAACAGTGTCAGGATTACAGTATGATCCAGCACGTAGAATTGTGTACACAAAGAGGACTGATAGGTAACATATACCGGACCTTAGAATGGCCGGACTAATGTACCAAAGAGTAGTCAGGAATAGCCGAGGTCAAGGGTCACAGAAAGAGACACAACGATAAGGAAAAGCCAGGGGTCAGGAATGCCAGAAAACAGGGAAGTCAAAAACAATGCCAAAGTCAAATAACCAGAATTACCAGAATCAATAACGCGCTCTCGGACAACCACAAGGGAAACCACGATGGCACTGAGCAGGATGAGAACTGGGCCT